>CM068367.1:1234209700-1234887200 GCA_034769895.1 Magicicada septendecula
ATTTTGATAATAACATTAACATTTTGATAATTAGTAACTAGTACATTCCTTGATCTGCAGAAATCGCTCACAGTTTTGAACAAAGTTCAGTTATTATTACATAAGTTTTGATATTTGATATTTTTTTTAATTTATGGTGTTTAGACCTAAAATGTGTTCAAAGCATGATTCGGCTGCATATCGCGTTATCGCCCGCGCCCCCTCCAATCTGTCAGTCAGCTCACGGAGCTCCAAGAGGCAAGAGTCTATTCCGCGCGTGTGTTACGCAAATTTACTTTACGGCCGTCAATATGTTAACGATTTGATCAATTCAATTTCAATTAGCCTAAATTAATAGATATGCAGTCGTACGGGGACGCGCGGATTCGCAGGATCGCATAAGTATAATTTAATCTGTTCTTTATAATAAACCGTTTTATACAGTATATTTTTATCGTTTTATATTTTATTAAACGCAGCCTATGGTTTAAAATGTGAGCTACGCAAGGGGACAGCAGGTTAAACCGCAACATATGGTCCACCAGGGCCGGATTTAATTTTGATCTCAAGGTGCGTAAAAAACTTACGAGCAGTTCGGAGTGACGGACTTTAACCGTCGTCAGATAGTTAGTGCGTGCTCGTTTTCGGATATTAGTGCGGCATAGCTGTATGCATCCGTGTATTATTCGGGCATTGAAACTGTTATGCGTAATTTCCACAAAATCATTTAGCTTGTAAATCAAATAAATAAAATTGCGTTTCGCAATAAGTTCGCAAGTGTCTACCGGACTATTTATTACATGCAGCGCAGACAGAATTGGACAGGTACGACACACCTACGCAAAGGCAGAGAGACGCATCTCACCACATTGCAGAAATCTGAGGTCACCGCTATCTCAAAAGATAACAACCAGTTCTATTCAACGGCAATTACGTCATCCTGGTTAACTCTTATCCGCCATCAGCTGATAATCTCTACAACTTATTGTACAACTATGCAACTTATTATCTCGAATCAGTGGAAATTCACGTAAGACGTTTTTGCTATGCACTATTAATCACTCATTATGTTATGTTGCATTATTTATTTGTAATTATCCTATTTAACTATTAATACGTAGTTATATTTCTGAGAACTGAGTTGCCTGTTCTACTTTCGTTCCACGTCTTAATACGCTTAATATGGCCGAAAGCAAACAGCTCATAAGGCAAAGAGCCGTTATTAAGTCCTCAGTAACAAGAATTAATATTTGCGCAGATGCTTTCGACATAACAAAAAATGACGTCTACGCGTTGCATGTCAAATTAAGGTCGCTGGCGGAGCTCCAGCGCAAATATGACACAATTCAATCCGAACTCGAGGCGTCCGAGGACGCTGTTTTTGACGCGGATAGCGATCGAATCCAGGTCGAAGATGATTTATGTACAATCGAGTGCAAACTGCACAACCTCATAGAAAAATTCTCGACTAATCTTAGTGAAAATTCTAATACTACTGCTAATGATAGTAGAGCGGAAAGATTCGCTCATGTCACGCAACTGGAGCCTATTAAAATCCCAGAGTTTAGCGGAAATGTTATGGAGTGGCAACACTACATACACATATTCAAAGACTTGGTAGATTTTCACTTGGAACTTACCAACATACAAATGTTGCATTACTTACACAATTCATTAAAGGATGAAGGGGTCCAAGTTATAAAATCGCTGCCTATAACTGATGATAATTATGGCGTAGCCCTAGGGTTACTCAAGACTAGATTTGACAATCTAATTATTGCCATCCACCATGTCGAAGATATAGAACTGAAAATCAATTCTATCGATAGGCAATCGGTGGGTAGCATATCTAAAGTTCTTAATAAAATAAGCGCAACCATAAACGCGCTCAAGGTTAGGGCTTTACCCGTAAATATTTATGAGATTATTATCACTCAGCTATTAGGGTCGAAATTGGACCCGAATACTTCCAAACGTTGGAAGGAGTCACTCTCTAACATCAACTTTCCTGATTTTGAAGGGTTGATTGAGTTTCAAAAAAATAGGAGATCGGTGCTGGAAACCGTGGCGGCAGATTACGAGAGTGGTCAGGCAAGCAATTCAGCAAGGCCTAAACAAATGATACAATATGTAAACAATTCAAAACAAAGCAAGGTGGTCAGCTATCATGCTAATTCTAAAAACATTGAATGTGCAATGTGCAATGCTAACCACCACTTATATACGTGTAAACAATTTGAGGGATTAACCATTGACAAACGTAAGGAGTTTTTAATTAAAACTGAATGCTGCTTTAACTGCTTGCGGGTGGGCCATTCTGTAAACGAATGTAAAGTAAGCACACTTGTAAAACTTCCTCTAAGAAGCAAAACTCCTTAATACATACAGGACAGGGCACCTACTGTGCCCGCAAACTAAAAACTAATAGTAACATACTATTGTCTACTGCGTTATGCAAAACCTTAGACAATTCTGGTAAACCACGCCTTTGCAGGATTTTACTGGACTCTGGTAGCCAGGCGAATTTCATTACACAGGCTTTTGCCAAAAAACTTAAATTGAACCTTGTAAAAAGTGAGTTGCCAATTACAGGCATCAACGATGCGTCCTGTCGGTCCCACCACAGCACCACTAACACCTTACAATCGCTGTAAGAAAAATTCAATTTTAGCGTACAATGCTGCATTCTGCCTAATCTTACTGACAATCTCCCCACGGAATCCTTTGATCCTGCGCAGTTGGGATTGCCCGAGGGTATATTCCTAGCGGACCCAAACTTCAGCACGTCCTCGAGCATTGACGTTCTGCTGGGCGCCCAATTCTTCTTAAGTTTGATTAAGCCCGGCAAATTTGTCAGGGACGGGAACTTCCTTATTCTTCAGGAAATTAGACTTGGTTACATTGTGTCCGGAAATCTTCCTTTCAAATTTAAATCTCCTTATCGTGCTTCGTCATTTATAGCGAGAAAGGACATGAAATGGCTCACTTCTATGGTTGAGAAATTCTGGCAGGTCGAGGAGTAGCCTGTTGATTTGCCCTCAGCTGCCGACGAGTCATGTGAGGGACACTTTGTCAATAACACGCTGAGAAATAGTGACGGCAGATTTGTTGTTAGGTTGCCCCGTAGGGCTGGTGATCTGGCTCTGGGCGATTCGCTGGCCCCCATGCTAAACAGCGTTTTCAGACTCTTGAGCGTAAACTCATGAGGAATCCTGGGTTGAGGCATGACTATTCCATGTTCATCAAGGAGTACCAACTGCTGGGGCACGTCACCACTCAGTCCCAGCGACAAGTTGGTCCATCGCTCCAAGGTGTAGGTACTACTTACCCCATCACGCGGTTTTCAAGAACTCAAGTCTAACTACAAAGCTCCGCGTGGTATTTGATGCGTCCGCAAAATCCGCAACGTCCGTTCACTTAATGATACGCTACTGGTGGGGTCAACAATACACCAGGACATTTTTTCTCTTATACTCATATTTAGGACCCACGTCTACGGCTTAACGTCCGACATCGAGAAGATGTATAGACAAATTTTGGTAGATTCAAGCGATTGCAGCATCCAAAGAATACTTTGGCGGGATTCCCCCGACTTGGAGTTGAAACATTTCGTGCTCAGGACTGTGACTTATGGCACAGCCAGCGCTTCATTTCTTGCTACCAGGTGTCTATTCCAGGTTGCGAATGACAACCTCAATCAGTTTCCTTTGGCATGCCGAGTTATTGCTAACGACTTCTACGTCGATGATGTAATTACCGGCTGCGATGATATAGATGAGCTCAAACGGTTGAGGTCGTATGTAAGCGAATTACTTCGACAATATGGGTTTCCCTTGCACAAATGGTTTTCCAACAGCCAAGAAATCATAAACTAAGGCGGCACTGCCATACCCCTAAACAAGGGTGAAAATGTGAGCACTTTAGGGCTAGTATGGAACAACGGTTCCGATATGTTTGTTTATAAGACAACGCTCAAACGTTGCCATGAGGCGTTTACCAAAAGAACTGTTCTTTCAGTAATTGCGGGAATTTATGACCCGTTTCATGCAGCAGCTTTGGCAAGCAAAAACGAATTGGGATGAGGTCTTATCAGATTGTATTCTCCTCAAATGAAGGGAATTGTATAGTAAACTAAATCTAGTCAATAAGATTAATGTGAAACGTTACATAAAGTCTAACCCATACACGAGATCGTTTCAAAATCACTGGTTCGCGGATGCTTCCTGTGAGGGTTATGGTTGTTGCATATACAAAAGAATTGTATATGATAATAGGCATGTCTCATCTAATTTACTGAGTTAGAAATCCAGGGTAGCCCCCCTAAAACAAATTACACTGCCCAGACTTGAGCTGTGCGGTTGTCTTCTGCTTGTCCGTTTGCTTCAAACGGTTATTCGTGCATTGAACATATATGCTAATGAGATTCATCTGTACTCCGACTCCAGGGTCGCCCTCCACTGGATACACGGTGAGTCCTCCAGGTGGAAGACCTTCGTCGCCAATTGTTTGGCTGAAATCCAGCAGGGTTCCAATAACGCTGTCTGGCATCATGTGAAGTCCCAGGATAACCCCGCCGATGTTCTATCTCGTGGTTGCAATCCAGACAAATTGCGGAACATCCAATTGTGGTGGCATGGTCCGGCATGGAAGATCTAATTCGCCACCCCAAATTCAGCACAAATGATTCGGCCACCATACGGGACTGCTGATCTGAACAAAAACAATCGGCAATTCTTGAATGTATGGCTAGCGTCGTCGCTACGGATATAAGTGAAGACTTTTCCACTCTTCAGAGATTGATACGCGTTATCAGCTATTGCTTCAGATTTATCTATAATCTGAGATCGAATTCCCCCGGTTCGGGACATGACCTGCGACTGTCCAGGGAGGAATTAAACAACACTTTAAATTTCTTTATACGCCAATCTCAATTGACGTACTTTGACAAGGAGATCATTGAGATAATGAATGGCAATCTATCCAAATCTAGCAAAATTATCTCTCTTGATCCATTCATCGACGATTCGGGGTTACTTCGGGTTGAAGGTCGTCTCCAACATTCCGATTTGCATTACGATACTAAGCATCAGATTATTCTGAACCCAAAGGCCCACCTCACGAGATTAATAATAGAGGGTGAGCATTCAAGGCTGCTCACGCGGGCGTTCAGTTAACGCATAGTTCTGTTCGTCAAAGGTATTGGATCGTCAACGGCAAGATTGTTGTCAGTTCTGTCATCCGTAAGTGCATCAAATGCTGTCGCTTCAGAACCCACAAGCAAACGCAGCAACTTGGTCAGTTGCCTTCGTCAAGAGTGGCATTGACCAAGGTCTTTTCTTCGTCTGCTGTAGATTATGGCGGCCCTATCGTGATCCGTCATGGCGGGCAGCGATCCAAGACTACCTCAAAGGCATACATATGCTTGTTTGTCTGTCTTGCTACGAAGGCGATTCATTTGGAATTGGTGTCTGACCTGACTGCTGAGGCATTTATTGCCGCCTTTAAACGATTCATTGCCTGCCGCGGAATTCCCGGGGAAATGATGTTTGACAACGGCACTAATTTTAAGGCCGCGAGTTCCACTTTGCGTGAGTTATACAAATTATTCACCTCTGATAAATTTAAAACGAGTATCCACTCATTCTCACTTGCCCAAGGTTTCAAGTGGTCGTTCATTCCACCCTCCTCACCGCACTTCGGCGGCCTTTGGGAGAGTGGTGTAAAAAGCGTCAACCATCATCTGCGCCGCACCATTGGCGCCACCATTCTTAACTTTGAGGAATTATACACGATCCTTACTCAAATTGAGGTGTGTTTGAACTCCCGTCCTTTTTCTGCCATCTCATCTTATGCTAGGGATCCGCAGTCCCTTACACCCAGACACTTCTTAATTGGCTCGGCCTTGACAGCCCTCCCCGACGCTGACCTTGCAGACACTCCATGCAACCAACTGCGACGCTGGCAATTGCTGCAGAAATTTGTACAATCTATCTGGAGCAGGTGGTACAAGGACTACCTGCACCAGGTTCAACAACGTAATAAATGGCAGACACCCAAGGGGAACCTCGCGGAGGGTGATGTGGTCATAATTATGTAGGATAACGCCCCTCCATTACACTGGAGTTTGGGTGTGGTCACTAAGATTTTCATGGGCTACGACCAGTTGGTGCGCGTCGTTGACGTCCGCACTCCGCGTGGTGTATTGCGTCGACCTATTCATGAGCTGTGCGCTTTACCTGTGTCCAACGAATAAGGATTGTCGTCACTCGTGTGGGTTTCACTCTATGCGAAGGGGTGTTATTGTGTGGTCCTCAGTAATGCTGCCTTGTGCAGAGTACTTTATTCAATTTGCATACTCATCCAATTCGTGTAAAGTATGTATTGCATTCAATTTATGTGATTTATGCGACTCATGCATGCCATTCAATGTATGCACTGCAGTCAATTCATGTATTTTATTCAATCTATTATAACGGTAAGAACCTCTCTTAATGTTCTTATGTTATATTTTAATGAGCGTGTAATCGTAATAAACAACACTAGAAAGTTTTATTAAAATTCATGTAAGTTTTTTTAAGAATTTCTTATTTGGTTTCCGGTTTTAAACTCATTATTATTTTTACTTGCTTATTACGTGCAATTTGCACTTTTATATTACAAATAATTCTCTTATCTATCTTACGATTCCAAATTATCCTAATTTTTATGTGCTTATTACGCATAATTCTTAATACTATCTTACACACAAACATATTATATAATGTTTTAATCTAATACATTATTATCAATTTTTCTACTGCTCTCAGCTAGCTCAATTATTTTTTTTTTATTTTTTAATTATCGAATTATTCTTTTTTCTTTATAAGTACTAAATTCTCTTCATAACTCCATCTGCGTTATTTACTGTTACTTCCTCTAACGAGGTTGTCATTTATTATTAATAATAATAGATTTTGAATTTACAGTTACTGCTAACTTTTATTGTTTAACAGTCTTCTCATATTATGGTATTAATGTACAAACACAACACATTTACAATTATACAGTTATTTGAATCATCATAGAATCTAATTGTCTATTATTTTTCTATTTCCTTTGATATTTAAAGTCTTTTGATTTGGTCTCGGTTTCTTATGAATACATGTTTATTTGTCACTTTGTTATCTGTGTGGTGCATCTGAAGCGTGTCCTCTTCGTCCTGGATACGAATGACCCTTATTGTCGTGAAAGTCCTGGAGTCGGGTAGTCTTGGAGTATTGTAGTCCCTCGTTACTGGATTCTCGTATTCGGCTTCATTGGATGCTCGTACTCTGCTGCATTGGCTGCTCGTACTCTGGATCACTGGATTCTTGTACTCTGCTGCATTAGCTGCTCGTACTCTGCTGCATTAGCTGCTCTGGCTCTGCTGTATTAGCTGCTCGTACTCTGCTGCATTAGCTGCTCGTAATCTGCTGTATTAGCTGCTCTGGCGGTCGATCAACTCTAGACGCTCTAGTAGTTGGACATAGTCTCCGGCAGTCCTGATGATTGAACCAAAAATGTTGTAGTCCTTGGACAGCGCCTCGGGATGCTATGATGGTCAGACGAGTAAGAGAGTGATGATTGCGCGTCCTCGTATTTATACCCAAGGCGCCGAAATCATGTCTCGACCATATTCTGCCTGTTCGCAATTGTCGAGCGCGTCACTTTTAATACCGCTTTCTAATGACACTTCATTTGCTCGTCTTCGCAAATTGCGAAGTCTTTGACACATTATACGATATTCCTTCGATCGTTAATTTTTAGGCGTTCATCATTCACAAAACCGTTTTTCTTAATCTTAATTACTCTAATTACTATTAAATTTTAACTTCTTATCATTTCACTTTTTGTTCGTTTTGCACTATTTTTTATCTATGTGTTTGTGTTATTTTAACGCATATTTTGGTGTCTTCAGTTTTTCGCTACTATGCTCATAAGCGTAGTAAAATAATTAAATAGAATTAATTTATATCGTTATCGAAAGGGTGGCGCCTTTCATAAATGAACCGGTCGTCACACATGCATACACTTACTTGTGTACACACATGCAGAGAGCAGCTGCTTTGCTCCCTGTCCTAACACGCAAGTCAGGTGTTTCCATTACAATTTATATTGCAGTCTGAATGATTATTATTATTCAAATGCGTTATCTATATCTTCTAATTGCTTATTTAAAATACTCAATGCCATGCACAGTACTCAACATAATTGTACTGTTACACTATGTATTCTATTCAATTTATGTATTGTATTCAATTTATGTGATTTATGCGATTCATGTATTCTATTCAATTTATGTATTGTATTTAATTTATGTGATTTATGCGATTCATGTATTCTATTCCATTCACGTATTGTATTCAAGTTATGTGATTTATGCGATTCATGTATTCTATTAAATTTATGTATTATATTCAACTATGTGTTACAACCAATTTATGTAGCCGCTGTTGGCGTCATGGGTGAGTAAACTGCTCACTGCATCAAGCTTGGGAAAAATCGAAATCTTCGATTTTTGACGGGCAGTATGTTCAGACCTAAAATGTGTTCAAACCATGATTCGCCTGTGACGTCGGCTGCGTATCGCGTTATCGCCCCCGCCCCCCCCTCCAATTTGTCAGACAGCTCACGGAGCTCCAAGAGGCAAGAGCCTATTCCGCGCGTGTGTTACGCAAATTTACTTTACGGCCGTCAATATGTTAATGATTTAATCAATTCAATTTCAATTATCCTAAATTAATAGATATGCAGTCGTACGGGCACGCGCGGATTCGCAAAATCGCATAAGTAATAAATATATAAGTAGAAATATCTGTTCTTTATAATAAACCGTTTTATGCAGTCCACTTTTATCGTTTTATATTTTATTAAACCCAGCCTATGGTTTAAAATGTGAACAGCCGTTAACCCCAAGCTACGCAAGGGGACAGCAGGTTCGACCACAACATATGGGAAAAAACAAAAATCCCGATTACTCTATTTCTTTAGTCACATAACAATTTCAGAGCACAAAGTTATACAACAAACATTAAAAGGTTACAATGCCCTGACACCCTGATAGAGTTGCACAATTTCTTATCTCGTTTTTGAGCTCTAGGGGACCTAAATTTTTTAATTTGTAAAGTTAACATTATAGTTAGATTATGGTTAAAATTCCCTTTAAGTTGATACCAAAATTTTGACTCCCTCACACTTTTGCCTTCCGCTAACCTATATTGTTGGAGGGAGGGGATCAATCTTAAGAAACAGTAGGGTTCTGTAAGATGAAAGTATAGAGGTCGCATGTCAAGTTTTACGGAAAACGGTTGACGCGTTCAAATGTTATCGTGAGGCACATCCCAAATTGACAAACGCCAAACGGTCGAGTTAAAACTGAGAACTCACTTAGCTCATTCAATTACCTTCACTGTAGTAGGTAAGTACCAGCATTTATAATTACACAATAGAACCCACAGACTCCCGCTAATGTACAATATACAGATGAGTTATCCTTCATAATGAGCTTAGGGTCGGTCATTACTGATTTCCAAGTGTCCCCATCATTCACTTAGCCTCATGTATATGACGGCCAACGCCTAGAGCTTCTGCAAAACCGGAACTTCATCAGCTTTCAAAAAAGAGACGTTAAGTACCACCCACTAGGGTATGGAGGATGTCTGCATATTGACAAGATGTGTGCTTATTGATACATTAATAATATACAAATTAATGTAAAATTTACTGATGTTAGAATAGTTTTGAGAGTAGCGAAGTAGCTTCTGCAAAGTGAACTAACAACACACACAAGCACAATAAGAGACACGTAATGTAAGTTACATTAACTAGTCATGTCACTTCCTCACTGACTGAACCGCATTCAGCTCAACGCTAAGTGAATTAACTGTAACCTCAATGTTCTAATTCGACGTTGTCCAGACAAACAAAAGCGTAGTTGGTTGTACAATAATGTACCTTTGTATTACAATCAACAGGCTATATACAGTCTACTTGTTATAACAGTGTTTCAAGCAGAGTCAAGAGTATTTTAACAGACGCAGCATAAAGGAATCATATTTGTCAACTCAACCACCGAACTCGTAGGATTGCTCAACATTTGGTTTGCTTTTAGCATCTGAGTATCGATTTGTTATCCACATGAGTTATGTGTTTATTTAGAAAGTGCAGTAGTATACTTCGTATCTTTGAAGGACCATGAACTGTATAAACAAACCTTCCTACGGGATTTAAAGTTTAAGTCAAGTTTCTTTTAAAACTATCTTTCATGTTACACTTTTCCTTTAAATAAACATGGAATCGAAACTAACATTACCACCTCAGGGATTATAAGTTACTGTTACGGTTACAGGGACCTTATAGCATCACCGTATCGAATAAGCGGTCAGGAAGTGTGGCTGTATACTTCCATGAACAGTACAGTTCGTTGCCGTAACCCTTTATCATCTTAATGAATACCGGGCTAATTATGACCACTTTATGAACAATTTTACCATAACACGAAGAGTTGTCAGTTGCGTTTCAGATATTGACTTAATTGTTAGTTTACCTTGAAGTCAATTAACGACTGTCCAATCACAGTCACAAACCTTATTCGTCTTACAAAAAAAAGTTTCTGAAATTGACACTGATGGTTCAAATAAAACATAAGAAATATTCACAAAGTTTAATAAATTTACGTAAGACACTTGCGTCAATTCATCAAGGTCTACGTTATAGTATTTAGAGTAAATTACAAATTAATATCAAAATTGCTTATCTGAATTATTAAATATTTTTTTTTACAAATCGCCGTTCAGTGCTATAAAATTGCCCGGAAACGACTCATTGCCTGTGGAAATGAGTACCTGGGAAAACACTGTGAGTTAATAACGGGCGGCTGAAGAGTAGTGCTGGCAACACTACACTCCCTGTAAGCTCTCGCATAGGCATCCTGTCCTGTTTAATGCAAAAATACGTTCGGTGCGCTGCTGCTGGTACTACTACTACTACTACTACTACTACTACTACTACTACTACTACTACTACTGCTGCTGCTGCTACTTCTACTACTACTACTACTACTCCAACTACTACAACTACTACTACTACCATTATAATACTAATTACTACTACTACTACTACTACTACTACTACTACTACTACTACTACTACTACTACTACTACTACTACTACTACTACTACCACCACTACTACTCAAATAATAATTATCATAATAATACCAATTATAACGATGGAAGCTATAATTTTTGCATTCTGTATTCAGCTATAACATGTTTTACTATGCTATATGCAGACGTGTATTGCTATCTGTACGGTTCCAATATACATTCGATAATACTGCATCTATAATAATGTGTTTGCGTGTGTGTGTGTGTGCGTGTGTGCGTGTGCGTGCGCGCGCACAAACACTTCTTGCTACAGTAATTTTCTTGATAAAAGTACATTATTTAGTAGTTACTACTATTAGATATTTAGTAGATTTTAACCTTTTCAGTAGAAAAATATTAAATTATATATGTACAGAGTGTCCCATGAGGAATGGGACGTACTTCAGGAATGTATTTTACAGGCTGAAACAAAGAAGAAATTATGTACAAACATAGGTCCGAAACTACTTCGTTTTCGACTTACTGCTTGAGAAAAATTTCACGTTGATTTCTGCTCCAAGGCCAAAATTAAGCCCTACTGATGTCCTTGGATCTTAAGAGTAAATTGTATATCTTGATACTGTTTAAACCAAGGGGGTTACGGAACTGTATTTTAACCAGTTTTATATAAACGTTTTGTAAATCTCAAAAAATTGGTTTAGAAAAACGTATACTTTTCTAGGTTTGATGTGAATTTATTTGTTTCATTTGCCAATACATAAATATAAATTTGTAGTAAAATTTATAAATAACTAGTTATAAAATATTGATGCATGTAGACTCAATACAAGACAAATGAACTTTATAAAAATTAAATTATATTTAAGAACTATCTAACTTCATGTGAATAATGAGTGGTGAACCATCACGTTGAAAGAACGTTTTTTAGCCTTTTTTCACGATATATGTTTTCTAACACAATTGTCAAATCATTTTGTGACATACCTTTGTACATAATACCAGTAAGGCAATCTTGAATATTAAATGGTGGAATTAACTGGTCTCCAGTTACACCACACCATACATTTAACGATAACTGGTTTTGAAATTTATGACTCTATTAGTTCATTCGGATTTTCAGTAGTTCTTGAAAAAAACTGATGTTGAAATGGTTTCTTTTTAATTATTCTCTCAATATTAACTAAAGTTAATGTTTCTTACTAACTGAACAAATTGTTGTCATTCACAAATTGTTATTATTAATAAATAAAAAACGGTTTGCATTATATTACCGGAAAAAAAAGTATTACATTTTTTGTTTTTATACTTCAATGAAATTTGATTTCTTATACGTATTTGTTTATATAGATCAATTTTTCCAAAATTAAATTTTTATAAATTTTGTTACTAATTTACATTACACTAATGTAATGTACACACTTTTTTTTACACTAATTTTTTGGGATTTACGAATCTTTTCCATAAAACTACTCCTCAAGAAACAGTTCTGAGACCACCTTTATTTAATTATTCCGGTCAAAACCATACAAAACCATAAAATTTACCCTTTAATTTAAGATCCAAGGACTTCAGTCGGATTTAATTGTAGACGTGGAGCAGAAATCAACGTGAAATTTTTCGCAATCCATAAATCGATAACGAAGCGTTTTCGATCCTGTGTCTATATAGAGTTTCTTCTTTATTTCAGCCTGAATTATGTCCCATGCGACACCCTGTACACACACACACACACACACACACACACACACACACACACACACACACACACACACACACACACACACACACACACACACACACACACACACACACACACACACACACACACACACACATTCATAATATATATATATATAATACATAATATTATATAAATATCTTTTTCTTTATAGTTAAGTCGTGAAGTTTTTTTGAGGATTCGTTTATTACATGCATACAAAATAAAATTATAATTACTTCTGCAAGTAGAATGTTGTTACTTTTTATCGTTTTACTTGAACCTGACGCGCGTTGTACAGAATATACTTGTATCACGAATAATGGATTTTGTTTCAATTTCAGTATAGGATAAAATAACGAATAAACAAATTTTATTTCGATTGTTTTAATGTATGTTTAGGTAATCAACTGTTTTGATGGTTGCATTGTGAATATTTATTGTATATTATATTATATTTATTTTAATAATTTTACAATTTATAATAGATCATGTTGTTTTGTTTTTTATTGACTTATGTTCTTAAATTGCAAATAATTATTGTTATTGCCTTAGGAATTATTTAGGTTTTTCTAAATATTGTTTAGACATTGTGTGGATGTGTGTGGACTATGTGTGAATTAGATTTCTATTAGATTGTTAAATCAGATGTGTGTGTGTGTGTGTGTGTGTGTGTGTGCACATTCACGCGTCCGCGGCCGAGTGTGTTTGGTAATAATTTAAGAGAAATCTTTTAAATTGTGTGGTTTAATGTAAAAACAAAATCTACCAACTGGTAATGTACGGCATAACGTTTTGCATCTGTGGACATGCGATTGTGTAAATGCTTGCGTGAATAGAATAACAGATTAGCTATTAATTATCCCTTATTAACGTTATTACGGGGAAAGAAAATGCCGTGATGTAATGCAAAACGATTATGTTAACTTAAACCAATGGGTTGTAAATGTCTTACTAACTGTGCAAACTACTAAAAAGACAATAATTTGTATACTGGTAAAATTGATGTTAATCTTTACAGCTAATACGGATAACTTACTAAACTTTACTTGACTAACACACACGCACACACACACATAAACACAGTTACATTTTATATTATTAATTGGTCTTCCACTTACTGATCACAGACTGTAGTTTAATTAATCATTATGTAATGTGCATATGTAGTCGTAAATGATTATACACCATCACTTAGGTCTTACAACTTTATTACAGAGGACAATAGCACACACATCACAGAGCTATTGTTGTACAAACAACAGTCTGCTTCTTGTATTGTTGTCGTCTGAAACTATATGTGCACTTCACATATCGCATGGTACTTGTACGCCATGGCTTGGTTAAAATAGCATAGAATTTTTAAATACTAAAAATTTTTCATAAATAATTGTAATGAAATCCTGTATACGTGAGTGGAGAACTAATCGTTTAATGATTGTGAAACCTGAAGCCAGTAATGTGAGAAGTAATCTCATAATGTCTCATGGAGTCAGTGTTGCATAGTTTAGTAAACGCAGGTAAATTCGACTTAAATCGAGGGTTTTCTGAATCTTAGTGAGTTCAGTCACAAGGCGGTGGTCGGATTATCCACGGGAATTCATTTCTAATTTGAAACCACGTATACTGGCCTATGTTAATCGTGAAAGAATGCAATCGAAAATACTGGGTGAGCTATTAAAAAATATGTTCACAACTTCATCACTGCAGCTTTTTTTCCGACATTTGCAAATTTTTGTACTGAAAACTCTCTTCTCTTTGTACTTGACTTTACTCATTGTTCAACTTTCCAATTCCAATCTTGTGTAATTATAACAATATAACCATATTTTTTCGGTAGGTTAGGTGAAATTCAATTTACATACACGGTCAAATAGCTCGTAACGTCGGACTCCCGTTATCGGAATATCGATTAAACCCCCCCCCCCCGTTCTACTAGACCCTAGCCTGGGACCGTTTAACACATTATTCAGACTAGGCCTTTTTCTCCGTCTACAGGGCTCCGATGTGATGTGACCAAATTCCGTCAGCAGCTGTCTTCTCTGTTGCGCCCAGCGGTCGCACTCAAAGAAAGAATTCTCGAGGTTGTCCTCTATTCCCGGGTAGTACAGGAATTCGGGCGTTGCTGCCTTTCCTGACAGGTAGGGTCAATAATACCCACGTCCTCTTAAGAATTGGATCATGTAGTACTCGATCTCCTTGTGCAGCATCACAGTCCATGATCGGACAACTGTAATCAACCTCGCGGCTCACCGTCCTCTCGCCTACTAACGCTCCGAGGGTAACGTCATAAGCGAATCGCAAAATTACGGACAATGATAATCTGTAATAAACGTAAAAATTAAATAAAACGCAGTGAGTGAAGAAGTAACTAGAAAATACTTAAGTAACACTCAAGAATTCAATAACGTTCTTCCACTTGCGTAAATCCAAGTTGACAAGATGAAGACATAGGTATATGTTTTATATTTGTGCGCCAGATAATCTAGCTGGAATTTCACAACCTTCATTAAACAAAGTGTTGTTCATACTGAATATGACGAACTTACTTTAAAATAGTCCATGACAAATCAAGTAAAAAATGTAACATGAGCATTATTGAGACATTGCAAACAATGTTACAGAGTTTCAGTCCATATGTTGACGCATTCATATTTATGCCAATCTAAAACTCATTCACAACTACAATTTATTACAGGCAGTTTTTTTAAAGAAAAAAGATATACCGTTCTTACACCTAAAGAAGTGGGTACTGAATTTGGTAGCAAAGATAGTATCTGCAAAAGTAATTTGATAATTTGATTTTGTACTCTATACGAACAGATCTACCTAGTCAGCCACTTATGTAGTACCCACTGCGCTATTCCTCTGCAGATACTGGTGGAAACCAGGTACGGTAAATGTCAGTAACATCTACCAAGAACGTAACTACTCAACATCAATAGTACGCACGTCGTTCAACTATTAGAGATTGCCTAAACCTTATTTCTCATAAAATTTTCAACAGTACGTTGTAGACAGTTGTGTTAATTAAGATGCTTCTGGAATTGTGTATATAAAGGCACAAAGTAGTAAATCGTACACTGTAACAGAAACAGAGCTGAGGACTTGAACACGTAAAGACGTAATAGAGTGTTACATATTATTGTGCCCAGCAAGTTTCTGCATTTAAAAGGTTGTTCCACCGTCGTTCATAAAGAGTCCGCGACATATATCCGATGTGCTAAAAAGCTATCAAAACACCATAACAATTGTTTCTCTACATACAAAATTGTCTTATATTTTCCCAATCGTTACTTACAACACCATGTGGACCAAATAGTGCCAACTCACAGCCGTACAATCAAATTAGACAAAAGCCCTGATATATTTACGAGCGCTTTTTAATTCAAATTAAAAATATTACTAAAAAGACCATGGTATTTTGGCATTGAGAGATGTTACTGAATTTCAAGAAGGGCGATCTATTACATCTATTTTATTTTCATACAAATCAATAAAGGCAAATTAAATGCCAATGACGATATGGATTCAGCTGAACATAGTTCCAAGTAAAATTACTGGTACTAAGGAAATTCCCGTACTCTTCAGCATTCCATCCTTGACTCATGTGATAGTACAAATCCCAACAGTCAGTGCACACAAGAAGGCATGTGTAGCAAAAGAATTCCAAAGAATTAAAAACTCAATATCTTTGAATACCTAAATTCTGAAGAAGAAATAATGCGAATCATCTAATAGTAACCATTTTGAGACAGGTAATAGTTGATTTATCGTTCCTTCAGATATATAATTACTTAACAACGGTAGAACATTACCGTTGCATCGGTGTTTTGGAGAAGAAAAAACTTTTTAAATGTTAATTTTAGATACGATTTAAATTTGATTTTTAAATGTTACGTTTCTTGGTCGCCATTTCCCATATGTCTTCTTGCCCTCAGCAGCATCTAACAGCCTACCAGCTCTTTAGGAAAGGATTATAGCTTTGTCTCTTACGCTCAGTTCTATAGCATTATCTAATGTCGTGGATTTGGACTCTTCAATAAATGCAGAATGGTCACCCGCGGCGAGGTGTTACCCTTCTTCCAAAATGTTCTGAGAATCCGTGACTCGACCCTGTTTGTATTTCCCCTTTCACTCCTACTATCACTTTCCTTGTTGATATAATCCGCAATATTCTAAGAACCTTTACTTCAGTGCCTTCCGTTTGACAGCTAGAAGATAGAAGACTTATTTAGTTAAGCGACGTAATTATCCATGGAATCTGCCAATAGAAATTCTATGAGAAGTGCTATTAGCAAATGCTCTACCACCTGGTCTGGAGCCAGGAACCATGTACTTGATTACAATATCAAGTTCTATACACGCCCTGTAGAACATCGCTGTCTTCCGCCCGACAACTTAAGTGACATGTTTCACCTTTGCCTCCATCCCATCCGATTGTTTCCTCCTCATATTCCTGTTGCCAAAACATTTCTCGTGTTGATGGTACTTTGCCGTCCCATACTAACGCCGATGTCTTTCGGTTCTTTTGACCAGAAATTTTTTTGGTGTTCTCTCAGAGTCTATTTTATTATTGATATGGTAGATACTACAATTTGGGACAGTTAGCGAAAGCAACCACAAAAACGTCAATAATACTACATAAAAAAGAAATCACAGCGTGCTGGTACAATCCTGTAAAATGCCTATCACACCAGACCACTATTCTTGTCGGTAATGTGGACGCTGATTCCACAGGAGGAACCTAAACACATTGCTGAATGTTGACCTAATTCTGGGCCATGACCAATAAATAGAAATAAAATGACCAATTTTAAACAAAAGCAAAGAATTTATCTTTTGATGTTTTTGACGTTATATCGTTAGGGACATGCTGTTTGTGTTAACTTCTGCATCAGGAATTCAGCCGATTGAATTAATGCTGATTACACGTTTAACGGACGTGTTGATTATTTCACAAATACAAGCGATGATTGATCAATCGCACTAATGAAGAATTAGACTCATCCCATTTAATACCAAAACGTGCATTACCAATGTCAATTAACAGACATAAATTGGCAATTTCCGTTTAAATACAGAATGTGAGTTAGAAATTGACGTGGAAATATTGGATAATTAGTGGGATTTGAACATCTTTGTCCTGTTCAAGCGTTCTGCGTTCGACTCTTTGAATTGAAATTTGTATTAAACTTTTGGCAATGGGTACTTATTTTGTAACGAGTAATGACCGTTTGAGTAAACCCACACCAAAAGTAGAATCAGTTAAACATGGCTATTTAGCTTCGTGACACTTGAGACTAATCTGCATGAAATTTAATAAATAGAAAAAATGATATTGTTATGCCGGTCTACTTGATCGTCGTAGGTACAATGGAAAACAAAATACAAGACACCAATTAAGTAGTGACTTAATCAGCAGCTTTAATTTTCACAGTTAACCACTTCGTAATTAACAACACAGTCTCTTACAAAAAATCAAATAAAAATTGTTCACATTCACACGCAATAACAATGTCTACTAACAGAGTCTTGCATAATAAATTATAAAACACATAAAACAATAATTCTTCATTTTGACGAACACTCAATCCGCACTAGCGAAAGTCGCTCACGTAACTGAACTGACAACCCGGCAGCTATGGCTTTATATACGTCGCGATGAGGTCGAGTACAGCTTTCCCTCCTTAACTGCACGTCGGTGGCTTACTGCTTATCTCAAATGTTCTTGGAACTCACTAGGATCACCTACTTGAATGACGCACAGCTGCCACACAGAACGGGAGGAGTGGAGAATGTTCTGGGTTGTTCGGTAGGCTTCTCGTAACAATATATTAAATTTATTCTAAAGTTAGACACATTATCTTATTTAATATATTATGAGGTCCTGCCATTATTATTAATGTAATTACAGACCTATATTAAAAAAACTATGCAATTTAGTATCTTATCAATTATTTTGTTTGTAATCTTTCCTTAATAATAAATTAGATGCATTATTATTTGCAAAATATTTGTTACATAGGTATATGCAGTGGACTGCTTACTGCGTTGTTATATTTCATGTAACCTAATGTAAACGTGGAAATAGGGTATCTGGGTACAAGCTGAGACCCTATGTCTTTGTACGCTGTAATTACATTGTAATGCCACTGTAATTACGTTTACTATGTTAGACTGTTATTAGCGTATACAGTCTAAGTGTACTATAGCATGCCGTATTATACTACAGTAGAGTGTGATATTTGATGCTGACAGAATCTGATACGTTTTATTCGTAATTGCCGTTATATTCGTTATATTCTTCTCACGCAAGTAATTGTGAGTAAACATTAGGTTGTTTAATTCGATTCTTAAAATTATTATTAATCGATGGTCCAATATAATCATTACAAAATTATAATGTTTCAGGCATTAGCCATCGTGAGTTTAAAAACACACTTTGAGTTTTTCTTAATTTTAAACATGGCCAATGTCCGAAACCTTATAATTTGGAATGATTAGTCTATTTTCTTGACACACAAAATGCGCGCAAATGTGTGATGTTCTCTCTGTAGAATAACTGTATGTTTATGCTATACTATATTCACGTGTGTGTCTTATAATTAGAGAACAAGTATTCAAAAATCGTTCTTTGAAAATTAATAATATTCAAAAATCTTAAGTAGGGGAAAAGACAGACACAAAACAAAGACATTGTTTAGATCTATATGTATTAAGGATACATGGATAAGGATATTATCTCAATACAAGGTACGTCCTGCGGTTATAGTGATTATATTGTTAATGTTACGTACCCTGCATTAATAAATCGAATGATTAATGTTCTCACGATATACAACTACAATTGTAGGTAAGATTTTGTTCTTAACGATGAATACGCTTTGACTAATACGAATAATAAATTGTTGTGGATGTATGAACGTATTACTAGAACCTAACCCATGTTTAACAGGATATATTTGTATCACGAGTAACGGATTTTGTTTCAATTTTAATGTAAAATTAAATAACAGATAATCGAAATTAATTTCTATTAAAATTTTTGATTGTTGTAATGTTTGTTTACGTAATCAGCTGTTTTGACGATTACATTGAAAATATTGATTATGAGCGGGCGCGTGTATGTATTTGGCAATAGTTTACGGGAAATTTTGTGGTTTAAAGTAATAACAAAATCTACCAACTGGTAATGTACGGTATTACGTATTGCATCTGTCGACACGCGATTGTGTAGATGATTATATTAATAAAATAACGGATTAGTTATTAATTTTTCCGTAATGTAGTTACGGAGGAAGAAAAAGGCCGTGATGCAGTGCAAACGATATGCGTCAACTAATACTAATGCGTTGTAAATGTGTTAAAAACTGTGGAAGGCGCTGAAAAACGCAATAATTTTAGGACTGTTAAAATTGATGCTAATCTTTTCTGCTAAACGTAGTTATGCGTTTAACATTAACATGCAATACGTTTGCCAATGTACATATAGTGGTTGAATCAACTCATCAACAACGTAAGCTTAAACAGTCGCGTCCGCACGCGCCCTCTGGCCACAGAAAATTAATCAAATAAACAGAATATAACCTCCGGCATAAAGTACAATCAACGCTGGTAGTTGCTGACATTAATAATTACACAGAGAGTGTTTTGCATCCAAAGCAATTAAAATAGCCTAATATGTATGCAAAACGTATTTTTGCACAAACTGTTACGCTACCCCAAAAAGAAGCATAATTGAAGATTTTGTGATGTGTAAGAAAAAAAAGGAATTGAGTCAACTTTTTATAGTTTACGTCTTCTCTTTAGTAGTAATTTGTACTGCATTCTAGAAAAATGTAATTGGGGCGAGTGTATCTCATTGCTAGTTTTTTGTTTGCATAAATACAATACATTTTTTCTGGTTTTGTTTTTAAATAACAATATACTGTATTCACTTTTTCTAATATGTAAAGAGTGTTAATTAAGTAAATCAAACAGTTTAGTTATTACACACAATTCGCTCAGCAAAGAATATATTCTACGCATATGATACGAGCCGTATGAAGTAGCCGATATTCCAGGTCGATTATGCCAAAAAAATATATCTTTTTAATTATTCAACCAGAATCTATACAATCAAGAAATTAAATTTTGAATCAAAAAAAACTTATTCTGTCTGAAAAGAACATTTCTAAATGAATGGTTTTAATCGATTTAATTAAGTGTAATATTTGGTTTTCCTTAATTGCTATTTATAATATTTTGCTCTCATCATGGTGTCATGTATCATGGTGTTTACCAAAAAATCATTTTATTTCATGCCTCTATTTTTTGTGAGTCATGATGATTTGAAACAAACAGTTTCAACTCCTTCACACATACGCGCACACTCACATACAGAAACACATTCACTCAAATAATTTATCTGTTGTGTTTGATATTTCCTCTTGTATCCGTACACAAGTCCTGATGATGACAATAAATGTTGTTCGAACGTCGACAAAAATAATTTAAAATTTGTGTTATAGGCCTACTTTTTGACTGATCCACGCAAACCTTTCACCGTCAAAATTCATTAAAATTAAAAGTCAATTTATATGAAAAAAACTAGATAAGTCATTAACAATCCACTAAATTTTTTATTGTGATTGTAAACGCTGAATATATTTGGAAATTCTGTTTTTATTTCTTATGTGTAACGTTTTATAAAATATCCTAAATATTCAACTCAAAATTCGTTTGCAAGATGAAGTAAGCCCTGTTAGCAAAACTTTTTTCTTTGTATTTTCTCTAACATAACATTTTTATTGGTCCTAAGAGAACCCAGGTAAACAAATGCTTTATTACCTTACATCTGTAGTCCCCTAAGCTGATACACTGGCCATATCTACTCCTTCGAGCTATGTTGCTGCCATTATTCCCGATTACTTATAACAAATTTTGCTCAGAAAAAATTAAAATTTAGACCTGTGGCAGTTTCAGGTAATACGATACCACGATACAAGATAAAGGTTAATAACGTTTAATGTATTATAGATAAACAAAATATCCAGGTACAAATAAAACGTATGTACAAATCACACTTTAACAGGAAGTTCTTTTGAACGGTTCTGTCAGAAGATAGGAAATACCGTGACTTTATTCGGATTTCAATGCTTTATAAAATAGCTAAAACTCAAAAACATGAATCAATAAGGTCGAGTAGGAAAATAAATGAAGAATAAAACAGTGTATTTATTTATTTTTTCTCAGAAATTGTAAAAGTTACGACATTATAAACTCAAGGTTCGTCTATGTTTGAACAGAGTATATGTGCCCTCATTGCCACCAACTGTAGACAAACACTAGTTACTCGCTAGCGTGCACACATTAACCTACTCGTCAACCAACCATCTGATTTGCATTAGACTTTCTTCTCACTTGTTTGTTTACCTGACCTGCTTCTGTAGTTGTGTCTTGCGTCTTTTACAATGGTGCTGAAATATATAGCCCTCATTCAAAGAAGGCTATATATTCCCCCAAAGAACGCATTCATTTCCCGTTACCAAAAAATAGAAGGAAATTGTTGCCTGAGGGGAAGGAGTTGTTAGTTGTTAGTTCTCTTTCAGCTTAAATTCTTTATTGGTACAACTTAAATATATATCCAATGACAGAGTGACTTGTAATCTTATAATTATTTTATTGCATGTTAAGCTTTAATTTGTATATAGCTGACCAACGCAAAGGTGAACAATAAGAAAGTCGAAAGTTACGTAATCTGTGTTGTAGTTAACTTTGGCAGTTAGTCCGCCTTGTTATTTACAATACACTTTTGTGAATTATAACGTTTTCAATTTATTTTACATTGCTTGGTGGATTAAGTTTTACACATAATAAGTACGTAGTAAAAATTCTATGTAGGTTATGATTTTTATAATCATTACATCAGTCAATTCGTCATAACTTATATACAGTTGAAACCGTTTACAGATTTAACAATGTAGCAATTTTTAACAATTTATCACTTTTATGGAAGCAATTTTTAAGCACAAAAATGTATGCAGTAAATCGTGTTAAAAAGTACAGCAATAACGATATTGCGAATGAACGTGAAACAGGAAATACGGACTGAAAACTTTGATCATTAGAAAAATGACGTTGAGAGTGTTATAATATTAGCGAATGCTGTTATGAGTGTCGGTGAATGATGTGTTGTGTTGGACGTATAAGAAGCATCCATAAAGCATAAAGGGTACTACAATTCTTGCTCAACCATTATTGGTTTATTATCTACAAACAATCAAAAATATACTTGGTACCAGTCATTAATATTTCCGGATCATCAGCTAAGGTTAACAAGTATTTGAAATATGTTTCACTAAAATTTAATCCTGGCCTCTACGTTTGTGGGTTTCTAGCCATAAACATTCACACTGTAGATTTATCAACTATAATTTTAATGTGATATTATACTTATCTGGGTGTAGTGAAAATAATAAACGTTTAATATTCTTGGATTTCGTTGCCCATGACGTGTTCATTACTTAACTAAATACAACTATTTCATTCACAAGTGTTCCGAGTCGTTAATGAAATAGTTGTATTTACGTTTAATATATTATAATCAAAATCGATAATAGACCTACACTACTATGTTAGCAGCCGTTATCTTTATACATAATTTCCAAATATTCTGAAACACTGAAAGATATCGGAAATTGTCTAAAAAAATCTATGTTTTTCCTTAAAACTGGATACTATAAAATATGTTCTGATGCTGACAAATGACAATAACTGTAAACGTTTTGTAAATGAAACTGTACACAGTATTGTGACGCAACATTCTACTCTTCCGTATGGTCCTGTTTCTTATTATATAATTTTTTTACTTATCCTTTAATTCTTTAAAAAATGTTATCTCCTTATTCTTTTATTTGGTAGGCTTGGTAAAATAAAGAACATTAGCCTAGCCTAAGTCCTAAGCAAACGATTAAAATCTGGATTGGAAATCCGAAAAAACTTAGACAAATATATATAGAGTTTTTGCTGGTAACTAGAATCTTCGGTGACCATAGTCCCAAATTACAATTTCATTTGTTTTCAGGGTTCCATTCTGATAAATATCTTGTTCGTGGAATTTGATGTGGACTATTGGACGTTATGTTTCATTCGTGTGGTTCTTAAATTTTGGTTAAGGACGTCTACTATGAGGATTATGATATTGATATATCGAATCTCTGGATTACGTCTGTGCGTAGAGTACCGAAAGCTGAACGAAGTCACAAATAAAGATTGCTATCCACTACCTCGCGTCGACGATTGTACACATTGTTTGGAGCTCAGTGGTTTCCTTTATCGCAACTTAAGGCCGGATATTGGCAAGTAGCGCTTCGTCAAGAAGATAAGGAAAGACAGATCTCTCGACCCTAAGTGGCCTCTGCCAGTTTAAGTCATGCCATTTGGACCCTGTAATGAACCAGCAACGTTAGAAAGATTAATGGATCTGGTCCTTAAAGGCCTCACATGAAAAACTTACCTTGTTTACTTAGTCGGTGTCATAGTTATCAAAAAGATATTTAAATGTCATTTGAAAAACCTTAAAGAGATTCTAACCAGAATTCGAGGTGTCCAACTGAAGCTGAGCTTGATGAAGTGTTTTCTATTTCAGAAGGAATTACAATATTTGGGCCGTTCGGTCTCAGCAGCTAGTTTAGTACGGATCCCACTATAGTATATACCGTGAGAAAGTGGTCCATTCCGAAGACTAGACACGATGTTCTGAGTCTCCTGGGGTTATGCTCATATTACAGACGTTTTGTAAAAGGCTTCTTTACTATTAAGTACTATACCACTACAAGGAGCTAATTCTTGGTTTTCTAGCTTCCAAAGGGAAGCATGCTACATCTTAGGAACAGGCGCAAGTAATAATAGTCTAGGAGCAGTTTTGTCTCAAGTGCAAAACGGCGAAGAACGAGTAACAGAGTATTACAACAAGGGTCTCTCCAAAGGAGAGAGAACTCATTATGTCGCAAGGAGAGAGTTACTTGCAGTCGTCCCAGATTTGGACCACTTTCATAAGTAACTGAATGGGAAGAAGTTTTTACTACGTATCGACTGTGCTGTGTTGGATGGTTCTTCAGGTTAGAAGTTGGCAAACTGGCTCGAACGTTTGCAAGAATACAACTTCAAAGTACGACACCGGCTGGGGCGTCTGTATGGTAATGATGGTGGCTACACTCAAAGGATGTCCTTGGAAGATTGCCGACATTGTAGAAAGTTCGGAAAGAACTCAAGTGAACTGATTTAAGCCACCACTAGGCAAACTTTGAAGGACAAGAACAGATGGTTGATGAACACATTAGATCGAGCTTCACGGCAAACGAGAAGAGTCGCCGCCCTGATTGGCAAGATGTCTGCCATGGTTCCGAACAGCTGAAGACCTACTGGGTACAATGGGAATCTGTAACCTTGAAGAACGGATTGCTGAAAAGGTCATGGGAAAGTACAAATGGATGAGACGTGATTATGCATCTCATAAGTTCCCAGAAGTGAAGTGCACTCTGTTGTAAACGAAATGCATGGTGAAGCATCCGAAGATTATCTTAATGTCAATAAAAGATTTTTAAAAAAACACTGAAAAGATTCCATTGTCTTTATCTTCGACACCTGAGGAGCAGTGTCGGACCTGTCAAATATGTGCTGCAAGCAAGGGCCCTCAAATCAGAAGCAAAGTAAAACGAGACAGTATAATGTTGGACTTCCTTTCGAGAGAATTGCCATAGACATTGTTGGACCTTTCCTAGTTACAGACGATGGAAACCGGTATTATGGTTATAGGTGACTTTTTGACTTTTTACTAAGTGGGTGCAAGCTTATGCAGTTCCAAATCAGGAGGTTACCACTTTGGCAAAGGCGTTAGTCCACAACTTCTGTTGCCGTCATGAAGTCAAAAGTTAGTGATATTTATTTATAAAGGTTCAGTTTAAAGTTTTTTTTAAGAACGTAAGGCAATATTATACTATTTCAGTTAAAGACTGAATTACAGTTTTAAGTAATTAATATTGTTCCGCAGTCTTGAAACAAGGTAGCGGATTATTATAAATAACTTCAATACTTTCTGTTATGATCTGCGCGCAACAGATAAGTACCTTTTGTATTTATATTGTGCGTTATTATTTTATTTTAAATCAAGTATGTATGTTTAAAATAAGTCATATGAAAATTGATTTTCTTTAAATTTTTAAAATTCTACATTGTTATAAATGTAGAATGTATTTATGTGAAATTTTTCAAGTAATTGTTCTAGAAAAATAGACTTTAGGCTTATATGTGCTCAAAATTTGTAGTTACGGAAAAGGAAGTATGGATGTTACAAAAATGGCTGTTAATATCTGTTTATGTGTAACAATAGTAAATATTGGCAGCTGTTCGGTTCCATTTGGTACGGACGGTATGAAGTCTCCGTTTGTTGGTTAACATTATTTCATATGTTAACGCTTTTCCATCATGTGAA
The DNA here is from genome assembly GCA_034769895.1 of Magicicada septendecula. Taxonomy (NCBI): domain Eukaryota; kingdom Metazoa; phylum Arthropoda; class Insecta; order Hemiptera; family Cicadidae; genus Magicicada; species Magicicada septendecula. The sequence goes on from CM068367.1 coordinate 1,234,236,000, forward strand.
TTCAGTTAAGGTTGCTTAAATTGTTTTATAGATAGTTGATAGATAGATTGTTCAAAAATATTGACAATATCTGAACTGGCTTTATATACTGAACTAGTGATTATAGTTCTGCTACTCGTATTCAGTATCTGTATATCCAGGTAAATTAGTTTTTTCATATGCGTGACTACAAGCATTGAGTCAGCAGTACATTAGCTATTGGTTGAAAGCGTGCCAGGTGTAAGCTCTGATCCTGGCATGCAGTATTAATAATGATATCGTTCATTCTTCTCTCCCCACATTAAATAGGACGATTCTTTTTTTGATATACAACACTCTAAACTTTCATTCATTCTATTTTCTTATTTCTTCTCCGTTTTTCTGCTTTCTGTGTAAATATAAATGCTGGGTTTTCCTATTCCGTTTACATAATCTGTGTGTCAGCTTCACAAAGTGATGAATCAGTTATTCATATAGTTATCACATCCTTCAGTTGTAAAAAGTATAGTATGAGCGTTATTCATTGGGCATGAATAAAACATCTACATCAAAATACAAAGTCACTTTTACACACACTAAGTGAGGTATATAATAGGTGAAAAACATTACTTCTTCTTCTCATCAAGGATTATGTTATGTAAACCTGATCCGTCACTCAGCTCATCCTCGGACGATCCACATCCAATGGCTTTATAGTTCAGTGCCGCTTTCGGCAGTCTATCCTCTGTTATCCTTTGCAGGTGATCCCACCATTGTCTTCTGTAAGTTGAAATAATTTCATTTATGTCATTTACTTCGAGTTTTGATCTGATATCCTCATTCCTTATTCTATCTTGCAATGCATAATTTAAAGTTCATTGAAGAAACTGTATTTCAGCACTCTGAATCTTGCCGCATTCCTTTTTTGTTTGACCCACATCTCACTCGCATATGTTAATGTAGATATTGCAATTGTCTTATAAATTTAATCCTTGTGCTGTGTCTTGTTTTATTTCTAACATTTTTAAATACACTTAACTAGTTCCTTAACGAGTATCGATCACACAAACTTAACAGTCGTAAAACAGTTTGTCATGTGAACATCTTGTAATGCGTGAGTATCAAACTTTGGTCAGTTTCTTCTGTAACGGCCACTGTTAGGCCGTTACGTAAAAATTTAAATTACGGATTCACGGTTTCTGCAAAGCCACGAGGCTTCGGAAATACCTGCTACAAATTGTCGATCAGCTGGTCAACCGGCATACTTTATTGCGTCGCCGCTCACGGTATACAGGACGGTCGCGCGTCACTTATCAAAGCGGCATTGTCGTCAACAGCCACAGCCTACCTCGCCTCGGCGCGATTTTTCAAACATGCCGGGAAAATTTCAAGTCCCGGCACACTTCCACAAGTCCATTAAGCTTCTACAAGAATAATTATTGATATTTTATTTTACAATAACATAATTGTCACTAATTTTAAATTGTTTTTATGAATTAACCAATTTGAAATCTGAAATATATCAAGCTAATAATGAAATAAGTACAAGAAAAAGTTGTCAAAAGTATTCAGTTCGATCTCTTTGCACGTGAGTATATTTTCTTTTACCATAAATACAATTATTTTTTATTTGCGTTATCTTTGTAATATTATTAAAACATTTAGCACATGCTCACGTTTTTTAAAATATTACGCTTTTCTTAAAGCATACATATTTGTAACAATGGAGACGATAAGTTTGATTGACCTGGCAGCACTGCTTTCCGTTTCATCTTTTTTTTTCATCTATGTCGTTATACGTGGAATCAGTTTACTGCCCTAAGTGTAGCAGAACTACTATCTCCCAACCTGAAATGCTCTTCCGATGGTCCTGTATAATATTTGCAGATTATAAGGAGCATCTGTGTTTGTTGATAAGAACAGTATAACTTTTATTATCAAAAGTTTTATTGAAGGAATCTGAATTTAAGTTTTTATATTTTTTTTATAAAAGCGTCGCTGTGTCAATTGTTCGTTTTGGAGTAGTTTTAATCTTCAGTTTATTTTTGTTCTTTCACCGCCTATAACTTACCAAATATTGATGTGCTTTGTAATCAGCTATTTGTAGCAGGATACAGATTTTATTTAAGTTTCTACACCAATCGTGAAACAATGAGGGAGTCGAGAGTCTTCGTGCACATTGTGAATTTGACGGCAACACATAACGAGGCAGAGGCCATTAAGTAAGCCAATGTAGCCATGCCTGCATTTTGTTTCCTTGAAATACGTAGTCGTTCTCTGTAATAGAAGTGTTTTAAAAGTTTAAGATGTTTTTAGCTGCGATTTAGTAAACTTATTGAATGTGTATTGTTATTGCTTATTGTGAATGATGCGTTCGTGTACGTTGCCAACCATATGATGAAAAGTACCAGTATCAAATACAGTAAAAGAATTGCAGTAGACCTACACCAAAGCAGCAAGCCAGTCGATTAGTTGATGAACCTACAAAATGAAAAACACACGAATAGACACGATTAAAGCTTCTGATTTAACAACAAAATTTTCTGAAACCCAGTGAGTGATATTATCAAAGTCAGTAATACACACAGTTACTCTATGGGTACAGGCAACCACATATGCATTAGGTTAAGATGATGGGAGAGTGCTCAAACAAGCACTCACTGCAAGATCACCACTAATGTGCCATAAGATGTACTTATTGCTGAGATATCTTAACATATTATAGAACCAAATAAACAACAAATTGTACATTATTTCTCTGCATCTAACGTACTGTAATTTTTTGTAATAATTTTAAGTATTTAATTTCACCTTTAGTTTTTCGATGGTTGTAAAATTCCAAATAAAGTTCACCACAATACAAAAATCTCTCATCACAAAATCCATAATACGTACTCTAAATAATTCATTAATCTGTAAAAAACATTTCTGAAAATGTACTATTTCGTGTAATATTGCCTACACTATAGGCTTACTGTATATTCTTAAGTTATTACTTCATGTTTTAGCTCTATTTGCTAAAATGTGGTAAGTAATTATGAATCAGTTATTTATATAGCATATAATCATTAGATGTCACAAATTTATAAGTCATTCCGATTTCCATCTAATTCATTTGTATGTCATAACCATTTCATCCATTCAAGAAACGCAAAGATATTTGAGTTAACTGTGAGAATCTCATCTTGTTGGTAGAAAATGTATTCTCTAGTAAACAGCTTTTAACATGATTTCATGGATGTCTGGCAACAACATTTATTGCTGACGATGTAACTTTTAAGTTTCCAGTTGCGAAGAAATAACTTTTAACAGTTTACCTTCCAATTATCGGAAAATCCAAACGCTCTACTACAATTTTGTTAGACCTTAGAATATAAAATATTTCTCAGAATAGTTAAATATTAAAATAAGTTCCTAGAAAAAATCTAATAGCGCACTCTGCAATAATATAATAAGTAGTTTAGTTTACTTCGGTAAAATTGTGTTGTTTATATTGACCCGATGGTTTTTAGTTTTCAAAACGATTGCCATGAGACTAAATTAAGAATTTCAGCACTCATAAACTGAAAAGGTCTCCCAAAGTACTGGAGATGATGAGTAATGCCTTATGGTCTCATTCCTTAATGAAGGGAAATATGCAGCCGCACCTCCAATTGTTGGGGGACTATCAACGCCTACAAGGTAGCTAACGCGGCTCTGGAGACCGAGTGACAGCCGGTATGAGCTGTCCCTCCTCTACTTGAACATTGTCAAGTGAAGGTCTGACACCTCTCTTGCCCTTGGGATGAGAAATTGCCCCTAAAGACGGATGACCTTCCATTGGTCAACGACGTAGAATATGGGAGGCAAATCTATAACAATAAATAACATATAATATTTAACAATATTTAATATTTAATAATAGATAATATATAACAATATTTTTGGAAGAGTTCCAAAACTTTGAATTACTGTGGAGTGTCCGCCATGACGATCAAAAGCCTCATGAAACTCTTTATTTAAATCTGACATGGTCTAAACCTGATAAAACTAAACAAAAAATGAGCAAAGATTTTGTCACGGTCACTCATATAGACCTCCTGACGGCCAGAAGAGACGCGAAAATGGCTGTCAGTACTTGCCTTGTGTATAAGAAATTTTACCGGCCAGTACTAGCCGCCAGTACTCGCCGCCTCTACTTTCCCCATTTATAAGCACCTTTAGTCTGGTAAGACAGCCAGTTTATGAGAGAACACCCAGACAGAAAATCCGGCTGGCGTTAAGCCTGAAGGTGGCAGCTCATCGTCTTACCCTGCGATATACTAGTAACATATCCAGGGGACATATTTATTACTAAACTGTCTGAAGTAAGGACTAGCCGGACGTATCTTTGAGTATTTGAGACCGGAACAAACCATCTTTGGTTTAATCCTTGCAGATGATGAAGATATTGTTAAAAATGAATACTTTTTTACTAGAACCGTTTTTAGTTGTTCTAACAAGTAACGTCTCTGGTATTATAATATCAGTAATTCAGTAAATACACATGGTAGAAATTATACAAGCAAATGGTTAAATCAATTTAAGAAGTGTAAATAATACAATTCCTATTCATCAATTACTCTATTTGTCCAATCATATTCCCATACTCACTAATCAAGAGTGAATGTAAAGTGCTCGATATGCTGTGTATTGCATTACGGATATGACATAAACAGTGATATATACATCGGTTATACACAGATATACAAACTGATGTGTTTAACAGAAAAGCTAAAAAATACACTTGTCCTCTGTTGAATATTTTTAATAGCAGTTTCAAAACTGGTTGTAAGACATAAATAGAAATTTGGTTTATTCTACTGATTTGCTAATGCCTTTTGGCAAGCATAGTTTACGTTAACGTACAAATTATTAAAAAAAATTTTTTTCATCTGGTTAAAAATTCTATTAATTTTTTTTAAAAGGAATCGAATAAAAATTATCATGTAGTATAGCTTTAAGTGTTTTAGTTGAATTTGTAAAAATGTTGTATAATTTCCTTTAATTAATAAGAATAAACAAGTATACAAGAAATTCAAATTGTAAAATTAACACAAAAAGAAAACTACTACTATAAATATGACGTTCTCATGCCACACATTTAATATTTTATAATGTGTAGGCTCCTAATGTAACTGTTTCATTAAACTAATATATATGAACACTTGCTTTACGTATAAATAATATTTGTTCTAATATTTATCACATGTTAATATTATATTTGTACTCTGCTGGGTAAATTTAATATTTGTTAATGTTCCGAACAATATACTACATTTCATGTAGAATTGTTCATTGCCCGTATGTTTCACCTTTATTATTCACAATTCTGTATAACACTTTTTGTGTTAGGGCAGAAAATGCTCAGTTGCGGAAACGTGTTTAAGTGGTACACATGTCAGTTAATATGTAGTACACAGATGTTCAGCATTACTGAAACAAAAGAAATACACTTCTATGGATCAACCACTAGAATATGAAGATGGCAGGTATTAATAGGAAGACACGTTACAGACCTTCTGGTATTCAGTACAACTATTTAGTGTATTCTGGTAGCTACTAATATTGATACGTCAAATATATGAATTGCTTGGGAAAACTAAAAATTTTTTATTAGATATTATATACTTAATTTTTGTATTCCCCCTAAATTTTTAAACACACAGTGTTGACCCGAAAACAAAACCTCCTTATTGCCTGAGTTTTTTCTTAAAATTGTGAGCGGTTTATGTTTGAATTAGGTCTTAGATAAAATAAACAGAGACAGGAAATAAAGATGTAAACACAGAGTGTAACTGAGGCATGATTACAGTAATCTATTAAATCAAATTACATTACAATCGAAATTTAATAACATCTGACGTGTAGTCTATTATTATTATTACTACGGCTGTAAAATGTTTACACATTTTCCGGACCCAAAGATTACAGAAGTGATTGAATTTTCATCTTCCACTGCTGCTTATCCATCCAAAGATCTTCTTCAATTTCTCGTTCCCTCAATATTGTCTGAATTTCTTCTATTCAGGTGAACGGTGGTCTTCCTTTTTTCCTTCTTCCTGGTGGGGTCTATTCCAAAACTCTCCTTGGCAATCTTTCCTGTAACATTCTTTTCGTGTGTCCATACCATTTTAACTTTTGTTACCAATAAATACTTGTATTTCCCTGTATAAGAAATTGTCCCCATATTTTCTTCCAATATCAAGTCTTGATGAAGGTTACCTATTGCCATGTTTTAATAGAATAATACAGTCGTAAAATGAGGACGTTATTTAAAAAAAAATTCGTCCCAAAATAAAGCCTGATGTTTAATAGAGAAGGTCTTATTTTGGAATAAATACTACACTTTGAACAAAGTAGTAGCAGAGGAACTCAGGAATAGATAAATTCACAGGGTGAAAATAACTGCTTCCTGGCTACATATTAACATATTAATTTTTAAGTTTTTATTCCACCTTCTCCAGTGGAAACTCAACGGAAGTGTGCTCGGCAAGGTTTGCTCATTAATTACAACTGCCATTAAAGTTTATTGACTTAACGTCTCTAGTTTTGCTGACTCAAAATGGCCAGTTTGAGTAGCTTATGCATTGTGAGACAAATTTCTGGTAAAAATTAACTCAGCTGAAATATCATAATTTTCCAATCAAACACGTAACATGAAAATAGCAAAGTATACTGCAGACAAGATTGTTAGAAAGGTTGGTATTCCAGTAAATGCGATGTACACGTAGCCAGCCAAGAAACCTGATAATTAGTAAACACTGGAAACTTGCTAGACTGTGCACAGTCTACACGCACACACCCACACACGTGTGTATTTATAATTGTCTCAGCTTAATAAACACTAACTTTTTATCTTACGTATTACACACTATTTGCTATTGAAGAGAAAATAAAATTTCAAACTATGCAATAACATATCAATTTTATTCATACAAACCTTGTGAGAATGTGCTATATCTAACCATATTATCTGATCAACTGTCTCAAACATTGTTGAATAATTATAACATAAATTATTAATGAGTCAACAGAAGAGAATATAAACTTGCCTCTTAGTACCTATGTAAACAGAATCTAAATGAAAATGAATAATAGAAATAAAAGTCCATTAAAGTAAGCACGAAAAGCAAAGTCCATTAAAACAAGGTTTCTACTACACTTTACACTTAGGCGGCATTAGCTTAAGTGCATTACACGCATAATAATTATTTTAATAACTATACTGTGAACACTGATAAATTAGTGCAAAAGCATGCACAATCTGAACATCTTTATTGATTACCGGTACTACAAGTGTCATATTCTAGGAGCATCCATGTAAAGAAACTGAAGGAATGAATCAACCTAAACATTCATATGATATAACAATAAACATTGTAATATATCATACTTTTGCATTAGGTCTGAAACCTATTTGAGACTGACACACATACGCCTTGTTTACACAGAACATTTAAGGTGTTAGACAACTGCCTGCTGTACTGCAAAGTAAAATTGTAACTTCTATACTAAGAGTTCTTGAAAGTGAATTGTGTTAAAGATACATTACTTATGTGATGTACGTTTAATTAGGATTAAGCATTTATCTACATTTTACCTTGTATTAAACAAAAACGATTGAATTTCAATATTCAAACAATTGTTCATAATTTTGAACAAACATTTTAAGAAGTTTAGAAAATTTTTAATAAATATGTTACGATAAAACATGCAGTAAGAGTCATTTTAAATATGCGAAGTTGCTGTTACACACTTTATGACGTTATAGACATGTTTTAAATTTATCTTGTTCAAATTTTTGTATATTAGCTGTAAGTTTTGAAATAAGGAATGGGTAATTACGTGGTATATATCAAAATGCTCATAAATTTATTTTCTGTCATGTCAAGTGCAAATTTAGTGCTCGAGTGAGCGTGTGCTTGTGTTATTCGTGTTTTCCCGAATAACTCCTATAAAATTAGCGTATTGGAATGAAACTTGGACAGTGTATGCGTCATAAATAGCGCTAACTTTTCGTATGTCATAAACTCAAAACATATCATTTTAATATGTATTTTTAACTGAATTCACTTTTCTATAGAACCCTTAGCTGCAGAAAAGTCATAAAACTTTTAGATAAAATCTATACAAGATTTTGCAGACTCTAGAATAGTCTTACATGATATCTAGCTATCAAGATAAAAATCTATTACGTGTTCTAGATTTCAACCAATCAGGAGCCTCTATTTCCATTTGAATTATGTTATTGTAAAGAAAGGATCGTACAGTTCTCATCTGCAACTCGTGCTAATAAGACTTACTCTCTACGCGAGTTTTTCGGGACAGTACACGTTTTCTATAAGGGTGACGACTGTCCTGGTCTTAGATACGAGATACCCGTATGCCAGATCAAAGAGGTTACTAGAACGCAGAGGTGAGTTATTTGCAGATCAAACATTGCTAACTCCCGTTAGTCAAGATTTCCGCTTAGGGACAGTTGTATTCATCGGAGTACACCTGTACGAACGCGTGGACACATCAAGATTGCCGGAAGGTGTATCACACCGCTTTTAATAATAACTAATTAACCCACATTTATCGAATCAGATAATTCTGATAATTGTAAATAAAAACCATATCGGGCATATAAACAGCGTGCGTGAGAGAATCGCGGGTGTGTCGCGTCAGCGGAGCCAGCGGACAGCGTGAACGTAGGAGCCTACAACCATACGACAAAAGGTATTCTTCAACCAAGTAAAATAAACATTGTTCAAACAAACATTTATTATTAACTAAAAACCATATATTTTAATAAATAATTTGTGTAAAAGAATTTACAGGCAAGACTTAAATTTGTTTTAGTTTAACAAATGCCTACCTCCAGATAAGAGACTCTGTTATATATTATTACTTCTACTACACGTCTATGCATCCTCAATTTGTTTTGTTGCAATATATAATTCAAAATATTTAATTATAATTTTTTAAATGATTTATTTTAACTAGACATAAATGGCTATGAATTCTTTCTTGCTTTAAGGCGTTTTTTTTAATTAGATTCATTAATTTTGAACAATGTTTATACTATGGTAACAATGTTCCTATTTACGTATTAAAAATACCACTCAAGATGGAAAAACCTGATTTCTGTAACCTAGTTATGTAATATAAATTTTTTAAAGTGATTTTTAATTATTTTATTAAATAAAACCAAGTATACACATATAGTATATATTTATGGAACATAGATTCTAGTTTGGTCGTTGCCAGGGGTTTGCATATCTATAGATACCGTACACGGAATCCAATGTGGGCAAGGGACTCAACCTATTTACCGACACCACTATTCCTATAAGCTTACAGAACTTCATATCTGACATTCTGTTTGGAAAACATTTTATGACATGAGTTTACAAAAATACAGCAAGTATTCCTCCAAAATATACTGTTTGAGAAAATCTAGATTTCCTTCTACTGTAAAAACTATATCTTTGATACTTTTCTTACTTGTTTTAGCTAGAAATAATTATTAAATTTACAATATTGGTGTTTTTAGATCGATGTAAGTAATAAATAGAAATTAGTTTTATGAGACGTGTAAAATGTGAATGTTATTTTACAAGAAAATGAAAAATATTAGATGCTTATAATGACGCAGCCCATTAACTCCAGTGTAGTTGTCAATCTTACTCATTTTGTCCGTAGTGAAATAACCGGGAAAGCAGTACATATCTGTAGTCTTTTCCCGATTATAATGCTAAGAAATGCAGATATAAAATAAGTAATTAGATTTTATGTGTAAATTTGTTTGATAAACTGTAGTAAAGTGTTTGATAAACTTATCATTAATGAAACTTTTTTCGTTATTTAATAAAATGTGAATGTTATTTTACAAGAAAATGAAAAAAATTAGATGCTTATAATGACGCAGCCCATTAACTCCAGTGTAGTTGTCAATCTTACTCATTTTGTCCGTAGTGAAATAACCGGGAAAGCAGTACATATCTGTAGTCTTTTCCCGATTATAATGCTAAGAAAAGCAGATACAAAATAAGTAATTAGATTTTATGTGTAAATTTGATTGATAAACTGTAGTAAAGTGTTTGATAAACTTATCATTAATGAAACTTTTTATCGATTTGTAAAACATAATTAATGACCCAGAAAAAATCGTTTATGGAACAGGAATTTTATATTTAGAAAAATATTTCTAAGTAGAATTCAGAAATTTTTAGGAAACAGATAAGCGATGTGATAAGCACAATGCTAAACATCTTGGCTGAACACAGATATATCAGGGATAGCTGACATGGATAACAGAACTATCATAAGGATCATGTGTTGTTACTACGTTTGTATCAATATCTGCTTCGATAACTCCAGCCTTTATACTCCAACTTCTATGGTCAGTCAGTTTTGCTCTTGATTAATTAGCAATGTAAAAATGTTGATTTCCTGTTGTCTTTTCCTATTACTATATTTTTCACATACTCGTGACATAGCTTAGTAAGTTTTACATACTTACTCAGTCATGTTGAATATTCTCTAGTAATTTTCCTTGTGCATTTATTATTTGTCCTGAACAGAATTTACATATTACATTCATTTACATACTTCTTACACAAGATAAGCTTACGTAATCTATATTCTTAGCACTCTGAATTTTGCAATAATTTTATATAAAAAGGATGTAGCTTTTCCGTTCGCTTATAATACTTAACATTGTGATTTCGGAAACTGACAGTTGGCTTCCTTATACCGTAATAGTCACAGAATTTGATGAATTACTGTTATCAAAAAATTTCAAAGTTAAATGTAAACTTTTCCTCACACTGTTGAATTAATAACAGAATCAGGAGTAAGTAAATGAGACAGGCAAATAAAAACAGGGCAAGTTATTACTCGTAATGACATTAAATAACACGAAAGGTTACGTTAACTACTGTTTTGTTGTTCTGTAAATCATGATGATAGGAGTACGTAGTAGTTAATAGATAGATATTACAAACGTTGTATAAATGAAACAAGTGTTTTTTACAAGTTTGTTAGTGTATTTCAGTTATAGGGACCGACAAGTATTTGACAAATTACTAAAACGTGATCCAATGTTCAGACAACGTGATTCCCACGTCATATGCTGTCACGTATCTCAAGGCGTGTCAACACTTACTTCTAACGTTTTACATAGGCTATTCCTAATATTCCTTTCACACTTTGTTCAATACTATCGTAGGGCCTAATTATTAGTTTTATTATTGTGTGACTTTCCTGTCACATCGTTTGTAACAGAGTATCTTTGTCTGCACTCCACGGATTAGACCCTAACTGATTTATTCGGGAATGTATCGCCTTTTCGTTCTATCAGTATCTCGTCTCCCGTTTGTTGCATGTTTTAGGTCTGTCGCTCACAACGTGCTATTTTGCATTCGGTTAGACCTTACCCTTTTGCCACTTTTTATTTTATTTTTGGCAATTTTCTAGTTAAAAAAATGAAGTAAAATTTGTCTTCTAATTGAGTTTTCCTTTTTTATATGAAGAGAGAACATATTTCATACTTAGAAAAGACGAAGTCTTTTACCAAAGGAAATACCTTCTGTTTTACAAAGTGAACAAATTTTCAAGTGGGCTAAAGAATGTTTGATATTCAATTATTTATAAAACAATAGAGTTTTATTACATTAAGATTGTTTAATAATAATAGATTCCTGTTGTTGCCACCCAAACGGTTTAGGAGAGACAGGATTGTAGTCTAACGTAAGCCGTGTGGCAAACAAGGAAACCAGTGTTGCCAACACATTGCTTCAGACGACATTTTATATTCCCATGAATTCTCCTGCAGATATATCTAAACATTGAGAGTGTATCATGCTAATAGCAAATGTAAATATATAAGATACCAAATGTTATACAACTGAAAATGTAAATATTTAATGTGTGTTTCTTTGTTTAAATCGTGTCGCTATGAAAATAACTAAATAGTAGCGATCTTGTAAATAATCGGCAGTATACTATATCAGAATATATTGTTACTAAACTGGGCATAAAAATTGTACAATGTACAAGCAGTTCACATATAGACCAAAAGTGACTGATTATTATTATTATACGTGATGAGTAATTATTTATAAATTTGTCATAAAAATGTTTTAGAACATCAATGCGTACGAATATATAATAAGACTAAACGCTATTTCGTGGGCACGGAATTCAGTACAATTTTTACCACACATACCTACGTAAAATATAATTTGACTCGGTTTGTTGAAAAAATTATTAAAATGCAGAAAATTTATAACATTCCCTTAAGTTCACTTTCCAGACCAATGTATATTCAGCGTGTACGTCTTTCATGTTTTCAGTTAACGCCGTCTCTTGTGGCATGCTGTGTGACAGTCTATATCCGGCGCCTCACGCCTCAACGGCCAGGAATTATTTCCTTAGGAATTGCTTCTGTCATGTCTCGTAGCATTTGCGTCTCATACCATCTTCGCAACTTTTGTAATTTATATATGACGTCTGTGTTGTTGTATATAACGCACCTTTAGAATTAATTCTAAATTTAGACTTTGATACAATATCCAGTTTCTTACTTGTAGTTAAAATGGATATCGGTCATCGTAGTTTCTACACTATCCCACTGAATTTAAAATGTTTCACTCTTTACATTTACTAATTAGATGAGAAAGACATTTGCGAAATATTTTATTTTGATTGTGGTTTTATTTTGGGAGTGTAACATGGGCCATCAAAAAGAAAGAAGAAGCGTGCTTAGAGAGGTTTGAAATTCAGTTTTGATGAAGAAAGGTCAAGGTGAATTTAACATTATCTTTAATAAAACACGTCGTATTTTAAGTCAAAAGAGCACAAATAATACTGTAACAAAATATTATTTTAAAATAAAACATCTACACACGTGGTTGAAATATTTACACATTCTTCCTTTGTTCAATAAATTCTTATTGCACTGAACGTAAAAAAAGAAAATTAATAGCAGAGTATGAAAGTGATCCGTGGAGGATAGTGGTGTAAAGTGGGAACACAAACATCAATTGTTCTACGTGTTGCGTCCACAGGGACCCAAACCGACTAACAACATCAGCAAATAATTCCCGAACGTCATTTGTCACAAAAATAGCTGTTGAACTTTGTCATTGCCGAGTAAAAACTTCAGCGCGCCTGAAAAATCACTTTAACCTTGGTACGTAATACCAAAATATAGATCGTATTTTTAATTATAAATATTCATATTTTGACGCGCATCCGCCCCACAACACACACGCACACATTAAAGTTAATGTTTTTACATTTCCTCACAGCTAAACAATATTTACATTTATTGAGTTAGTAATAACATGACCGATTCAGGTATCAAAACCGTAGCGTAAATAATGGAGTTATACTGTAATAATGTGATAACTTATTGTAACGAATAAATTAACTTCTTTGAAAACAAATTTCTTTCAAGTATACTGTTTTAAGAATATTAATTATTACAAAGCTTTTCAGTAAATTAAAAGCTGACAGAGAAATTAAACAATAACAGCCGATCACCCAGAGGATTTAACAGGCCGTTTATAAGCGTTCTTCATTGACGCTGTAGTTAAATTGATAGAATGGACGTTATATTGATTAGGTGACACTGGAAAAGGTAACACGCTTAATTTTTTTGTTAGAAAAAAAAACTAGAATTTTTTTTCTGTACATTTGGTCTCATTGTAATATTGGATTTTTGTAAAACATATTCAAATTTTTTGATATGGCAAGCGTTTAATGTTGTTGTCTATTTTACTACTTATAAGGATAATAAAATAATAATTCCTAACCTTGTTTAGACGTATAATAAAGAGAATGTAAAATTAATGTGCTTCTTTGAAATTCCCAGGGGAGTATTACAATGTTCCAATCTCTGTTGTAGTGGGTATCGAATATATTCACCATAATTTTCCGTGACATATCGGTCGTCGAAATATCAAACCATCTTCAGATTTGCATTCTTATTTCACATGAAGCTCTTACAGTGCGAGACTGTTATGGAATTTCTTGAGTTTGTAATGAGCCGGTGAGATTCATAATTAAAGACTAATTACAGACAAAAGAATGTTTATTTCTACTTATTTAAGCTAACGGAGTTTTACTTTTCGCTGATTTTTGAATATATTCATGGTTTGGTTTCAAGAACGAGTATTTGGAAGACTCATCGAATACTTAAATTACGGATTAGCTATATCGATAATTCTTTCTTCATTCAACTACACGAAAAGAACAAGAACATAACGAGATAACAGCAATGTCAGTGGAATTGAATGGAAACAAAATCGTATTGGATACTACTATGCTATAGATCTTCAATTTTTACATTCAGGATTCTTGCTACAATTTTGTTTTCTGTACTGGCGGAAACTTTAAGAAATACAGATGCATTCTTTATTTTGATTATACTTTTAGTTAGGCCTACATGTTTGAATAATTTTGAACGTTACGATACTGAAGAATTCTTGCTACTGGATTCAGAATTTACAGTTGCTTTCATTTTTTATTTCATTGACTGCCAACTTCTTGTAAATTACTCCTTGTCTTATTATTTTCCTGTGACTTGCCAACATGTTTGAATGAAGTCAGCGGCAGGTTTTATTATCAAACGTTTTTAATAAGACCTACTGTCTGGCCACGACTGGATGATCGAGGCAGCTCTCCCCCACCACGCGGCCGCTTGTATGCGAGGTAGGGTGAAATATGTGTACTAGCCGTTTGGTTTACCCCCACTTAGCCTACCGTAGTACCCGGCCATGCTTTTCCCACCTTACACAATGCTCGATCATCGAATTGCGGCCAGACAGTACAGCTGCGTCATTGTAACGGAGTAACTATGATTATTATTGACTACATTTTTCAAGCACGTTATTGTAAACGTATGTATAGTTCCATATTAAAAGAATTAATGAGTAAATTATTGTAAAACAAGCTTCATTGAATATTGATGCGTACTTAGTTTTTCTATAAGAATTAATCAAATAACATACAAAACAGACGATAATCTGGCTTAAAATATCTATTTGATTAGATGTGTAAGTATTTTCTATCATCATGTGGCCTACTGGTTAATTCAATACTTAGTTGATCCGAGATCAACAATAATTGTAATAATTAATTTTTCAACATTGATAGTAGCGTTGAATGTGTATTACTATGTATCAGTTTTTGTACGCAGCCTACGTACCGTATCATACGTAAGTAAACATTTTGCCGTATACGAATAAAACACACAACTAATAACGACGTCACTTTTACGGATTTTTAAAATTGTTCCAGAAAATGATTTTTGGAACCTGATAGCAATACATACATCACATTACCTACAGCATGTTTGACCTTGTTGTGTTGAGTAGAGCCGAATTCTGATATCATCATCATCATCATCACCACTATCACCACCACCACATCCATTCTAAGGATTAGGCCCTAGACGTGTTCCGGAACCTATCTCCTCCTCGGTCTACCGACATCTCTCTTCCCAGTAAGGTGATAACCCAAGGCAGCCACGGTAGACGGATATCAGCCATGCGGTTCAGATGTTCACACCTAACTATAAAACGTTTAATTTGCGTGTAATATCATCGTTCCTTTTCTGATCAAGGAAAGAACAACCTTGCGACCCTCTTAGAAATTTCATTTCAGTTACCTGAATCCTCTGAACGTGCCTTTTACCAAGAGTCCATGTCTCACTGGCATACAGGAATGTGGGGACAGCCACAGTTTTTTAAAATTTCATTCGGTTATCTTTCCGAGTTTAATTTTTTGGGAACCTATGAAACGTTCTACAGATACGTCTAAATTTTATTTGTGTATTAGAGGAAGGTTGCCATCAATGGACCGGATCCATGGATGGACTTCTTACGTATTTCCCCTACCAAAGCGTGCGCATGCACGGTAGTAGTTGTAGTCTCTTTCTTTTCTTCACGCCAGTTGTGTGCAGTTGTGCCGGTCGTTTTACGAGCCGGCGATTAAATACGCAAATAAACCTAATACGGTATATTTTTTCTTATTATAGAAATTATAATAAATAACGCCAATTAGTTTAGGGGATACTGCGTTTAACGTTTAGCGAAACGACGAAATACAGTTCGCCGAGGGCATGCCAGCGCATTCTGGTGATCGCCGTGTACCGGGTTGTCGGACTGCGTTGTAACTAAATTCGGCTTCTGTCTCGTTCCGCCATCCTAAAGGTTAACATCAAGTAAAACCTCTTCGACAGTGCGAAGTTTTTGTATGGAATTCTATCTTCTGCTATGAGTAGATAAACACTCACAAAACTGCGGTAAGTTACATTAATATATATATAATGAGTTTCGTAAATAAAAAATTAATACAGCAAGTGTGAAAGATAGTAAATAATTTTGCAACCTCGTGGCGAGGATTTCAAAAGCAGTCCGTGTCCTATATGTGTAGTTAAAGTATTTAAATAACCAAGTTAAGCAATTAAGAGACAATAAATGTCGTTATCAATGTAATGGTGTAGAATTCTGCTATTTTGGCGGATGTGATAGTTTTTTTAATGTAATTACACGTGCTAAGTGCAGACATAGACAGGTTACAGTGTGTCCAACTTTGCCCACATGAGCATAATCATGCTTAAGAATATTATGTTGGTTTTGGAGGTGTCTTAAAATTTTTTTTACTAAAATGAATCAAGTATAAGTAAAAGGGTTATGAGTTGGCCAGTTTAAATTGTGATATACGATTATACCCAATGTACGTGACGCCTTATAGAGGGAGAAAAAGTGTTGGGAACTGTCCTAATTATTTGTGTATGCGCAGGGCCCCTGGTCTAAGACGTGGACGGTGCCTCAGGATCACCATCTCCACGTGAACGTATAATAAAGGGCTTTCGACTTCGCCTGTCGTAGAGGACAACAGCATGCCCTAACCAACACTCACCCTGGACTTGGTAACCTCAACTTCACCAGGTGACCTCAAACCATTATTATAATTAATTAAATCTACATAGACACCCGGATCTGTGATGTTAACAACTTATAGCTTTTGTGGAGCATGAGTGAATAATTGTCAAATTTGATCATCTTAAAAACGTTTTAATCAGGCCTCACTTTAACTAGACAGAATTGTGCGCGGATTTCCTTGATAATGTAATAAATTGGTATTCAGTGTAAGCCCGGGGGCTGGCAGGTATCCAAGGCCTGTCACATTAATTCAATCAGTAGTTTCTTTCTAGTTTCCAGTAAAAGGGTTTTTTTTTTAAGTATTTGGGGTCTGGCATTTCCATGTATGTAAGGGGAGAAAGTTCCGTTTGTGACAGGATGAAACCTCACCGGCTGGTAGAGTTTAGTTGTAATTTCTGTCAATTTATTTCACAAATTTAAATTACAATTTTGGGGTTTATGTAAGGGTTATAATTGTCTAAATCAGCAACAGTCCGGCCCCTGCTTAATCCTGTATAGGCAGCCTTGTATGCAGACACAGGCATGCTCCAGGCTGAGGAACATGTTGGTTCCCGGGCCAATCCAGTTTTCTTAAATATTACATAACTGATCAGGACATTTTATTATTGTAAATTTTTTAAACGCTATTGTTAAATTATTGATCATTATTAAAATTATAAATCATTATCTCAGCCAATTCACAATTACAGTTCCGGCCGAAGGAAAGATGGTGGCTTACCGTCTTTCCCATGTATCCTCCTTAGTTAAATTTTCAGACTCGATTGTTTCTCATCTTACCAAATTTAAGACTTCTTTAATGTTACATCTGGCATTTTGGGCAGTCCAGATTCGTGGGAGAACTAGTGACACTTTTATACTTTCGTATGTCTGCAGGGAAATGTCAATAAAAATAAAAGGTGGGTATATAGGCGAGTGCCTCTGTTTTTTTTAAACTTATAAGCGTGTTGGGTATCGATATAGCGAGACTTAGAATGTGGATGTGACGGAGATATCTATTTATACTTTTGTGATTTACGTTGTGTCATTTTGTGGGGTATGTACGGGGAAGAATTATTTACACCAAAAATATTTACATTATAAAAAGAAAACAATTGTTTTATAGATATATATTTATACTTTTGTGAATTATGTTTGTGTCACCTTTTGTGGGGTATGTACGGGGAAGAATTATTTTCACCAAAAATATTTACATTAAAAAAAGAAAACAATTGTTTTATAGATATATATTTATACTTTGTGGTTTATGTTTGTGTCACTTTTTGTGGGGTATGTACGGGGAAGATATTTACATGAAATATATTTGCATTATAAAAACAAAAAACAAACAACAAAAAAGAAAACAATTGTTTTATATCTATACATGTTATGTGTGAATTAGGTTTGTGTCACTTTTTGTGGGGTATGCATGGGGAAAATTTATACACTAAATTGAAATACTAAAAAACAAGGAAACCGATTAATACACGATATGTAACACAATACAAGACTCAATAAATGTTATGTTTGTTTATAACAGAGAGTTTAATTGCAAGTCCCGTCACCTTGGACCTAGCGCCTTTTAGCTTCTCTAGGCTTATGCCTAGTTTTAAATAACTAGTGGCCCCTCTTCAAAAAAAAAAAAAAAACAAAAAAACAAAAAAAAATTTCAAAATTTTTTTTCCAAAAAACAATTTTTTTTTTATAAGGCATAAAAATCCAAAGAGGGGTTACACAGTGCTGTAAGCGAGTTGGAGTTGCGTCGCTGCGAGATAAAAATTCAGGTAAGATTTCTGTACTCTGTGCTATAACTATTAGTCTTTTTTAATATCAGTTATCACGCATTATATATTACTGAACAATTTCACAATTTGTTGACATTAAAAGCAGTTTTTAAAGTTCTAAATTTTATATTGGTTGTTCCAATTTGAATCGTCATTTCGGCTGTGTTTATCTAAGGAATCCAATATGGCGAGTTGCCATCATTGGACCACTTGGCGGTTCCATGAATGGACCAGTTTATCAGGTGGTCCATTCATGGAAACGTGAACAAATTTTTGAATTATTATTATTTTCCTTGACACGCTTTACGTTAAGCATCTTTTCTTTTATATTTTGACTACAAGTAAGACTACATTTTATCATTTTAAGTTTTACTTCTTACATGTGACACAGAAACCTTGTTTGCTTGGTACTTTTTCATTTACTGATATTTTGTGATAGGGCTGTTAGTAAATTTTATTAACCTATAATCTACGGTTTACAGTACAATTAACAACCTGTTAAATTGCAAATATTAATTTTTATAACGCTAAGAATGTCGGAGATGCGAGGAAATAGCGTATTATTGTGTGTGAGTTGGTAGCTGCGTTAGTGTCTAGAAGAACGTGTTATAATAATCAAATATACACTGTGTTCAATGTAAGGGCTATTTTTTTTTTACAAATAGCTTAACTGTTAGCCTGAAGTATAACCTACAACTACATATAAACATTTAAACTCTGTAGACTACATTGAAAAATTTACATCATTATATTCTAGTCCGAATATTGTAGTCATTTGAAAATAAGTTTATAGCAACAATTGGTAGCAAATTGAAAATAAAAACATTTCAATACAAACATATTGAGTCTCTCTGTACTATGATAACACAAATAAAATCATAGCCTTACACTTTTAGTCACAAGGGCGTTAGGTTTTTACTGTTAACATGGTCGTTGTATGGCACTCAGGTTGAAGAGCAGACAGACATTTGATTGTATTTAAAAGCTGAAATGAAATTTATTAATTTTAAATAGTAATCATTGCAAGAAACCCTAAATACACAAAATATTGTAGTAGCTTGTCTATAAATTAACATACTAATTTTCGTTTTTCAGAAAAATGCCAAAAGGAGTGAAATATGGACAATGGAGTACCGAGACAATCGAAAGTGCTATTGTAGCCTTTCTTAACGGAGACATGGGTTTGAATGAAGTCTGCCGAGAGTATGGAGTGCCCAAAGCAACTTTAAAGAGACATTTAGAAGGCAAAAACAATTTTTCTGTGGAGGGAAAAAATTATTGGTAGTTTAGGAGATCTGCCTCCTGAGGTAGAGAAGGAATTAGTAGACAACATTTTAAAATTAGAGGAGATGTTTTTTGGAATTACAGCCAAAGACTTACGAGAACTCGCGTTTCAAGTCGCTGAACAAAATAACATCGAACACAGATTCAGCAAATAGAAGAGATCGGCTGGGAAAAAATGGTACTACAATTTTATGCGGCGACATCCCGAATTAAGTCTCAGGCTTCTTGAGATAATTTTTCATACTTTATATGTTTTAGTTTTGTTTTACCATGACTAGCAGATACGTAGGCATATAATAAAACGTAATAGACCAATGTAGAGACAGTTTTTTTTTACTTTCGTAATCGGTCCATCGATGGAAACTCGATGGTCCATTCATAGCTACCAGTTGCCATCAATGGACCGTTTGTTAAAATTTTGTTTTTTGTTCCTACTACCATATTTGAAAAATCTAAAAAAAAAAGTAAATACTCACGGTTAATCAGAAAGTAATAGAGAGACTATCTGTATATTGAATGGTAAATTTAAGTTGAAAATGTGATGAAAAAAAATTAAAAACTGTTATGTGGTCCAATGATGGCAACCTTCCCCTATCCCAATCAATATCGGTTCCATAGGAGATATCACAACCCGGGTAATTAAAATGACTAACACGATCCAATATGTGATTTCACAACTATCTTAGCTGTTATAGGATACCTGCTCTTAAATGCCATCGTCTTAGATTTTGTAGCAGAGATCTATAGCCCATAGTCTTGTATGATGCTATTGAACGTAAATACCCCCTTTGTAACTGGTCTTCTGTTTTCTGTATCATTGCCAAGTCATCTGCATAAAACGATGAATTCACATGAATATTTTGCTGAAGTCAACTTTATGAATTCCCGAGTCAACTTTAGCTGTTCATCGCCTAAATATGTCGTCTATGTAGATATTGAAAAATGTTGGTGAAATAGGCCAGCCTCGTCTCATACCAAATTCTGACATATTTAATTATTATTTTATGTTTTTGTAATTTTTTACACTTAATACACACCCTCACAATGACCATACGGTTGTACAAGGCCACAAAAAATTAATATAATGCTACTATTAATAAATATGAGATAATAATTACTGAAATTCCGTATACTATCTTATGCGTGAGGCAACAATAGAATTTCATTGTGGTGTAACTGTGGAGATTCTTTGGAGTTTTTCTTTTTCTGAAATCTTACACTTGTGATATGAAGTCTCATATAAAACAATAGCTAGTAACTCTAGGTAAGTCAGTGTTTAAACGACAGAGAAAGGTTTAACATAGAGACGGCAGGGATTTTTTCGTTTCACTTGTGAAATGAATAATGGACTCCAAAGAATTTAACTTGAAGTAACTGCTTGTATTCTTTATTCTCGAACAATAAACGTATTACTTCCAACAAATATGAAAGTGTAAAAAATTATGCTTTTATTAACGAATATTACGAGTAACTCAGATAATCCGATTTGTTTATTGAGTGGAACATATTTGTAATTAATAATTATTTACCAAGATAAGGCTGTTACCAATTATAGATATACAACAAGCACAGCTAAATTGATGCTATTGAAAGTTCGGTAATAACGTTACTTAGTAAAATACTGTTCATTTGGTTAAGACTTCCTGACAACCGTTTCTATAGGGTAGTTAAGAAATACCATATTGAAAAAATTGTTCATAAAGACGCAGCAGTATAAAATTATAGCTTTTCTAGCGAGAACAACACCTGTACATTACATTTGCCAAAGAACAGAAGGCATCTCATCAACAAATAGTCATATGAATTCTCCGAATGATAATTATATTTTCTTAGTACGTCTCAGTTACCAACTTATTTACACTGTGTTAATTTAGTTTGTTAACGAAATAATTAGAAAAATGATCGAAAATGTATTTTGTTAACTTATAAAAATTAAATTAATTATAACCCTTTATTAGAATTTGGTTATTTGTTAATTTGTTTAAGTTTGAAGGAGAATATTTGTAAATATCATACACTAGAATTTAATTAGTTCGAAGTATTAGAATATTTTAAAATTACAATTACTTAAAAGCTTGTTGTACGTGTCAAGCAAATTCAACAGTGAGATTTTCTTTGTCATATATTCTTTATCAGAGTGTAGTAACCTAACAGAAGCAATTCTTTTATGTTATATTACAAAGCAAATCTTTCGGTGCCTACACAAACAATTTTAACTAAAGCTATAATTTCAGCTATAGATTTTTTTAAATAGTTTTCTATTGCACCTATCAGTTGTAAAGTCAACAAATCTTTGGGCGCTACAATATTTTTCATTTTTTACTGCGGTACACTGTGATCTTTCAAGTACCAAATTTTGAACACTATATCCTGTTGTAATAAAGAGCTTATTATTTTTTATTTATACACAAATAAAGGATTGTTGTCGAAGTTACTTTAATTTTATCAACTTCCTTACTGATTAGGTGAAATAATAACAAAATTCACTACTCTGAAATTAATACAGTCCAATCTTCTTAATCGGAAACAATAATGTTCCGCCGTATTACTTTTTTAGTATTTTCGGGATTTACATTTCGAAGCTCTCTTTTAGAAGAGTGCAGTGTGTTATTGAATTGCAGAACATAAGCCGAAAGAAAAAAATTAATTTTTGTAGTCCACTGACTATGTCAACGAAGTAGAGTACAGTGCTGGCTGTATTCAGCAGTACAAGTTCGGCACTAAGCTTCATTAATACTTATTAGTATTAATGGTTATTAATTCTTTCAGAAGTGTAAGATCACATTCTAAGACAAGAAATGCTGTTTTGCGAAGGTTTACGAATTTCGGATATTTTTTCCAAGCAAACTTACTCTTAGCGAACCATTCAACAACTAGAACTACACACACACACACACACACACGCACGCACACACACACACACACACACACACACACACACACACACACACACACACACACACACACACATTCTCCTCACAATAAAACACAACTTAAACAAAAAGTTTTTAACCTGCTCCAGTTTAAAACATGTAGATGTTATCTGTAACTAACTGTAGGATTTGAGCAAGGCATGAACTATAGTCGTTCTTTATTAATTTTTCGCCCTGACGTAAATACTACTCTCTTTCTGTTTGAGGACTAAAGTATCCTTAGTGAGAGATAGCAACGAAATAAAGTGCTTTCATCTATAGGCCTACTATAAGCCTGATAGTAGCATGATTTTAATGCTGTAACTCTGTTGAGAAGTTTGCGTTACAAAAAGTTCTATAACTTTCTGCATTATTACATACTTTTTATAAATCCCAGTTAAAATTGTAAGTAGGATCCCTTCTTATGATAATTAGTTTTAGAAATATTAATTGTCAGAATAGGTGGATATAAAAACGTTTACCTTTTTGTAGGATAGGACTAGATGTGAGACAATAGTGAGACCATCCTTTAATAAATCAAGTATCTATGATGTATTAACAAAAAAATGTTAAGGATTGGTTAAACAGTTTTCTGTCCATAGTCAAATATTCCAAAGATAAAATTTGTTCCTTGTTTTTAGTTTTCATCTTAATTTTAGCTGCATCCTCTGCTCATTGTTTGTAAACTTGCCCTTCATCAAGCCTTTTTAAAATGTTATGTGTTTCTGATAATGCGTGTGTGTCATGTTACCTTCTAGCAAGTTTATATGATGAAACTATCAAAAATATTTTATAATTCTTATTAGCACAATAAGAAACGTAAAAGTTTAATCATTAAAGTTTAAAGACAAAGGTTGAGTAAACTTTTGATTAAATATTTTCTTCTGCTTCTTCTCCACGTCAAGGTGTAAGCTTACAGCCTGTTCCGCCATCGCTTCCTTCGTCTACCTATAGAGTATCTCGTCTTCTTTGATTAAATATTCTGAACTATGTCTTCAAACTAAAATTTCATAACAGGACTATTATAGTAACCATTGAAAGAGTCCTCATAAAACAGCCAAGGAACAATAAGGATAAATGGTAAGTGCTACAAAAACCATTATTTTTGTATTAGGAATTGATTGCCCTGTTAGAAAACAATGAAGAACAACAATAACCATACCCTAAAGTGACAGTTATATGAAGGTAAACGTGAAGGAAACAAAACTCGTTATTGTACAGGAGACGGAAAAAGAAGAGTGAAGTGTGGCTTGAAAGTGACAAGCTAAAACAGGCTCTTGTTTTCAAGTCACTAGGGAGTTCTGTAACATAGGATGGCAGGTGAACAGCTGTCGTAAGTGTAGAATAGTTCGAAGCAAGGAATGATTCTCCAAGAAATAAGTTTACGTCATGTAGAACAGAATTAATTTGTTAAGGAAGCAATTAATTACAAGAGAAAAATTTATTTCACAGCGTCCGTATCAAATAAAATACTGAGCAATGCATGTCGATCGTGCAACTTTGCTTAATTCTATATGAACGTAAGCAGCTAATTTTGCTTATGTACAGCCTGTGAGCTTTTGTTGTTCAATTTACCGTTAAAATTGACTACATTACTATTAGTAACAATAAAATTAATTAAATTCGAATTACTGGAGAATGTATAATCAGAAAGAGTTAAATTAGAATGCATTACAAATGAAAAGCAAATAAATACAAATTAAAAGGAAGCATTCATAAAAACAGTATGTTTCGTTTTGTAAAGTCGGAAACTTGTTCAGTTACTCCACCGAAATAACGTTTATTTAGATAAACGTTGATTAGAATGCTACGCATGTTATAGAAATAAGAAAGTTCATATGTATTTTTCGTTTATTTGTAAATTATTAAATAGTTTATGTTAATCAATGTTTGACGTATTTATTGTAAACAGTTTTAGAGTATTTTCTGTAATTTCAGTGACAGAGCAAGAGAAGTAATAAGGATGGAAGTGATGGGAAAAAGAAAGGAATTTTTACATGGAGAGAAAAAACCGTAAGTACAGCAAACAAAGCCTTTGTATTCAAGGCTGAAATATGGGTTTTCAGAAAATCACGCTTTTTAGCAGCATGCGCTAAACAAAAAGTAACTCGTTTTAGCAATAACTGAACTCAATTTCTGTAACGGTAGATCGTAATAGCTGTGTATAACACAAGGTAGAGAGAGTGAAGGAGGTTTTTGTTACAATATATCGAATATTAAGACAATATGATATCACAAATAATATACTTCTGAAATAAAATATAATACGAAAATAGGATGAAATGATATACTTCTGAAAATATTACCTCATTTTCTTTGTTAACTTGTGTACCAAACGTGTACTAGGAAAACTGGAACTGGTATCCGTAAATACGTATTACTTAAATCACACTGATGGAAATTTTTTAACTGTAACAGCGGCAACTGGATAAAATAATACGCTGCTGACAAACTCGGAAAAAAGGTAAGCAAAATTAATTAAATGTTTGGTTTCAACATACCTAGTTTTGTGATTATATTGTTTCATATCATAACGAATACTAGAGTTTAATTACAACTGTTTATTTTCAGAGCTTGTTTATTCTTCATAAAGCCAATTACATTCAAAGAACAAGCAATGTGTATTTTAAATTTTCTGTTGTTCAAATTCCGTTTCCGTTAAAACTGATTTTAAGGCATAGTTTCAGGTTTATATGAAAATACTGGTTGTAAAAATAGGGATAAGGATGTTGTAGGGCATGTTTTTGATAATGCTACATATCGTCTTTAAATCCTATTAATGATTTTAATCATGCTTCTCTATTGTAAATCTTGTACTGATGTCCTATTCTTTGCAATTTCATATAGCTTTAATATAAAATTTATAAGATACTTTTATTATATATTATTAAACTGTATTATATTTTCTGAATACTTTATATGTTTGTATTGTCTGAAACAAATTTTCAAGAGGCCGCAGTAATCATTAATCCATCGAGTCACCGTCGTACAAACGAATTGTTTCAAATGTACATAAATATGCATTTTACAGTACATATTTGAATATATTTATTTTGTAGTTAACTCTCCAATATTTCTTGCATGTTTTCTGTATAATAAATACGTTTTCAATCAATAAATACTTAATTATGCAAAGTATATTATTGTATTTTTACCTGACGCACGTTTCACGTAATTCATCTTTGTCTTCAGAGTTTTTTTTCTTTAATAAAGTTTTATGACTTTAATAAAGCCTTTGAATCAACCTAGAGGCACGAACTCCTGATTACCTTACAGAAATAGAATTCTAAAGGACGCCTTCCGACTTTTATCAAACTCTTCAATTAATCGCACTGTAATATGTGTCTAGGGTCTATCTGTTCCAACATCAAAGATATGAAACATTGAGTTCTACAAGGATGCGACTTTTAAGCCCAACAATATTCAACATTGGAATCAATAAGGTAGCAGATAAATATCGTATCTTCACCGATAAAATCAGTAATGTTCGCGGACGATCTAGCCATATTTCTATCCTGCACTGATGTCTGCCTGGGATCAATTTAAGTCAGTTTATTATGACTAACTTACGTACAATGTAGAAAGATTTGTCAACAAGTGTTGCGCTTGATATTATGTTTGAAAGTCACAACGTGACACATTCTCTAGGTTATGACAAATCATAAAAGAGTTAATATCACTTGATTAAAACTTCTGAACATTATAAACTTATAGTTTATTATAAATTGAATATTGGTAAAATCTACTTAATGTAGAGTATAGTGCCAATTTACAAAAATGGCGCACAAGTAGTCATTTAGTACGATTATTTGTTGGACTGGAAACTGATGGTAATCTCTCTCTAAACGTATAGTGAACAAAAATAAATGTTTTTATATAAACGTGAAAACAAAGCCAGACAAATGACAAAGAGATGCGGTATCCTGACCCTTGGGATTGTTGTAATCTCTTGTCTGCGTACTCCGTTACACTAATATGATAACGTACTCATTCTAGATTTATTGAAAAGTCGGTGAGCCATTAGCGGCTGGTGTCGCACATTAAAAGTTGCACACCACCTTTTTGAAATAACTAATCTACAAAACAAAATATATTGTATATGTTTTCGTCGTCGTCGTCCTCCTCACTTCACAGCGTAGGCTTATAGCCTGTCCCGTCTTCACTGCAGCCATCTCTTCCAGGGCCTACCCACAGATCTTCTGCCAACTGGTTCGTAGTCTACAGCAAGCTTTACTAGCCTCTGGTGGTCCACTCTGTAGACGTGCACCACCCACTGCTGCTTTCCTTCTTCTGTCTTGTCATTGATTTATGCCCAGTTTGGCCCTTATATGGTCATTACGCATTCGATCCCTTAGACAATAACTACTCACGTGCCTTAAATGTTCATTCCAGCATTCCAGTTATGCTGCTTTTCTTTCCCAGTTATCATCCATGTTTCACTACCATATATAAGAACAGGTGTTTCCATTACCTTATAGAACTTCATTTTAGTATCAGTTCTTGTTTTCTTTCTTAGTGTCCGTCGTATTGTATCACACACCATCTGATACTCATTTACTTTTATATTCTTATCATCATCATATTCATAACTTATGTCACAACCAAGAAAAACAAAGTGCGATACCTGCTAAAATCTTATCCTCAACAACTATTTAGGAACGGATTGGGGATTTCCTATTAAAGGCCACAAATTTCGTCTGGCTTTGAGATATTTTAAAATGTTATGTCCCACATACACGGTTTAAATGGTATTTCGATTGCTGCAGAGCATCTTCGCTCTTCTGGAGTATCACCTGGTTAGCAGCGAATAACAGAGTATTTATGCATGTGGTGCACGAGTATTTATCCCTTAATTGACTTAAAGTTTCCACTGTCTGATCATATCATCCAAGTATATATTAAACAATGTAGGTGAAAGACTCCACCCTTGCCCGACACCAGCCGTAACCATCACTGGGCCAGTCTTCCCTCTTACAGTACGTATCACAATATCTGTGCCGTGATATAAGTTGTTTATCACTCTAATGAAATGTAGAGGATAGCCTCTTCTCTCTAAGAGGTTTCCCATAACCTGTTATCTGTTGCTTTCTTATTTTTCGTCTGTCTTAAGGCCATCTGTACTTCTTCCAGTATTTGACTGTCACACTGGTAATTTATAATGCTACTACCATTATACTGATCACTGAGTCCACGAACTATTGCGGTACTTTCCGTGTTTTCAACGACTGTCCAAAGTTCCTTATAATACCTCACCAAAGTGTTCTTATCTTATAGGCCACCTCCTGCTTACCATGAATATTATTCTCTATGTTTAAGATTAATAAATGCCACGAATCTTGACCGGTTCTCCATACAACGGCTTTAGCGTAGTTGTGGTGTTCAATATAAAGCCTCTTTGTCTCCTTTGCATTCTTCCTCAGATTCTGTAAATAAACTGTGTGTTTTCCTTAATTGCTTCCTCTGCTTCTGCATTCCAAAGTCCTTTCCGACTAATTTGTGTTCTTTTCTTACCTATTGCTTCCAGAGCAGCTTGTTTAATACAGTTTCTAATATTCTGCCATTCATTATTTAAATTATTTTCCGTTGGTATTCCATGTAAAAGTTGTTGTAGACGCTGTATACGTTTTCAAATCATAAATAGTTCTGCTTGTATGATGAATATCACAAGTACATTTGTTGAATAAATTATTATCGTTTTATTTAAGATAAAAGAAAATATGACAATCATTGAGTTGTTACAACTGTCATCAGTTAGGTAAACATTACTACTCCAATGTTAAATTTTAAAAGTGGGATGGGAGAGAAAATAAACAAGTTATAATTTCATGAATCTCTAACATGGATAATCACGGATCTTACAGACACCTACAGCTTAAGGTTTAATAGTTAAGGAAAATTAAATAATGGTTATAACAAAAAATTTTTCGCTGAAGAATACCTCATAAGGAGATGACGAAATTTATAATAAAAAAAATATGCAGTTAACGGAAATAACATAAATACCTCGTAATAGTGAAAACAATAATAAACAACAAAACTTTAGTAAATAGAAAAATTAAACACAAAAACACTTCTTGACAAAATGTTTATTCAGACTGGTTTAAAGAAACGTTTCCTTCAATATTATGACATTGGCTAGGTACGTAAAATGAAAGCATAGGAAAACATCCATACAGAGAATAACGGACAATTGTGGAGTGACAAAGCAAAATTATTTTAGCAAATAACTAGTTTCCAAGACTTAAAAGAATAAGAAAATATCTTGCCCAATGTCTTGAGGAAATAAATATCTACTTCCGCCTAATACATTAGTTTCAGACTTTTTCTCGCTGCTGTATTAAATATTATTAACTACAGAATTGTATTTATTGAAATTATTTTATAAAACGAGTATACTAACAGATTTTGTTGCTTACCTCACCGAAGAAATATATTGAAAAAAAATTTATATATTGGAAGAGATATCACACACAGTTAAATTGGAAATGAATATTTTAATTTACTATATAGTTAGGTTTAGATAAGCAATGAAAGGAGAAATATATTATAAAACAAGAAGTAGATTTTATTACTCTCCATGTAAGAGGGATTTTTTTAAACCTCCGAAAGTCACCAGATGTGACCCACGTGCGATACATGGATGGTGATTTCAAGCGTATTGAAATCTCCCTCCCCCCACACACACACGCACTACTATGTAATCCCTCCAGTCAGTAATTGAAGCACCCGCTAAGAATGAAATGCGATTCGTAATTCGCTTGTTTCGCTCAAGAGGTTAATGATCTTAAATTCATGCCAGATGAGTAATGTATAAGGCAATAGTTTTATGAACGACGGCTGTGTGCGAGAATGGTGAAAACGTTAAAAGGAGGACGAACTAACCTTCATGATGAGGATTGTGAAAGGACGAAGTCTGTAGCGCCAGTAAGGTACCTCAAAATGCTTACAGACAACCACAGGTCACAGCGAATGGACTCAGGCTTGGACTTTTAGCAATACCTCATGAGGAAGAGGAGGATTTCTTTCAGAAGATAGGGCCAGGAGAGCAGACAGAAGTGTAATATCAAACGTCTGGACTAAAGAGAAATCCAAACAGTGGTATAGTAAGTTACAGGTAATAATGCGAGCAAAGTTTTTACTACTAAACTAATAGCTATTAAGTTTTGGGACCAAAGAAGTGTTTTGTTAACTAAATTAAATAAATATGGAGCGACCATTACTTCAACATTACACTGCGACACTTCTCAACAAAGAGCAATATTGAAATCGGCTGTTTTCATTCTGCACGGCAACACCCGCCATCACAAACTTATCGCCGACAATTTTCAGTCCTCCTTAATGGAGCATATATTTACGATTGACAAACTAAGTTTTGAGTGTAAAGGTCCTTTGTCTATCAGAATCGAACTTATTTGCAATTTATCTGTGATAAAATTAAGGTACCATTTATGTCATTAGTTATATCATTAATGTCATTAATTTGTGTTTAATAGGTTCCGAGGCATATGTCCCTTATATCAGAAACGTTTCGTATCACGGAAGGTCGTCACAAAAAAATACACTATTCAAGAGCACATCACGCGAATACAGTATTCAAGAGCACGTAACACACAATTTTTTTTTGTAATTCCCATCTCATCTTGGTGCGACTATCCCTTTACTGTTACGTGTACGTTGCTCTTTATCCTGTACTTATATATCGTAGCCTATGAAGAGTTATATCGAAGACTCAGCTGGTAATAAGGTTAGACATCACAAACTTCTCCTTAAGTCCAATAAATCTCTTATTCATTTTCCGCATTCATTCAGTTTTCTGTTTTTTGCGTTTTGGAATTCAAACTTAATGTCAAGATTATATTTATTATAATTTTTATATATTAAATAGCGTGCTGACATTATATTGTACTTGATCAACAATTTTTCTTTAAAACTGCATAAATCGTTTAATAAATGCGCTACTAGTTTAAATACAGAATTGTCACATATAAATTTATAAATCTCCATTTACTTTTTCCAGAGTCTAGTTCTTCAGTAATGAGAACTTAATATTATGTTATTTATAATTCAAAAATCCATTAATAACTAAATTTACCTTATTTCGACCGCCATGTGACTTCTTATAATTTTTCTATTACGCGTTTCAGAGCTTATGCTCCATCATCAGATATATATTAAAATAAAACTATCATTCTTACCGAGGTCGTCACATGATATAAAAAGTCAACAATTTTTGCATACAAACAGCGCGCGGAAGTAGGGTGCGCACCCGTTCACGTTCAAGTTGCTACTCAAGGTGCGCACGCAACTTCCGCGCGCTGTTTGTATGCAAAAATTTTTGACATTTTATATCATGTGACGACCTCGGTGAGAGTGATAGTTTTATTTTAATATATATCTGATGATGAAGCATAAGCTCTGAAACGCGTAATAGAAAAATTATAAGAAGTCACAAGGCGGACAAAATAAGGTAAATTTAGTTATTTATTCGTACACGTGACTTGGATACCGCATTCAACATGAATATCAAAAATTCATTTATATGTGTAATTGTTTTAAGTTTTCGAGATTATGATTTTTGTGAGCATATCTG
This sequence comes from Magicicada septendecula, assembly GCA_034769895.1. Lineage (NCBI taxonomy): Eukaryota > Metazoa > Arthropoda > Insecta > Hemiptera > Cicadidae > Magicicada > Magicicada septendecula. Next base: position 1,234,267,465 of record CM068367.1, read on the forward strand.
AAAGTGTTTGAATCAGATACTACGTGTCTAATCTTGGGTCTGTCTCCTTAAAGTGTCTTAATTGTTTTGCGACGTTTTTGAGCAAACAATTTAGCTTTGGCATCTTTTTACTATAGTCATGAAGAGTATTAACTTTATAATTTTAGTAACTCAGTATTGAATACATCAAATTGTAATGGTACATATCTTCACCTAACAATAATGAAGAAAACATGACAAGATAAATTATTTAATCATTAACACCAGAATAAAAAGGGATGAATCAGAGATTAAAGAATGGGTGACTCAAAATAATAACACGATCAGACATATCAAGGTAGTCAGAACAGTAACCTATAATAATAAAGAAGTAACAAACAAACAAACAAACCAAAATGTTAAATACAGTAAAATATGGCGATTTAACCTGAATACCCCAATAGATGGTAAGTGAGAGAGTAGAACCAGCCCCATAAACCAAGAATAACATAAATAATGACAATTGTAAGTGAACTAGAACTAGTCACCACACTACCACAAGAGTGTAGAAATAATAAGAATAATAATGAACAAAGAATTAGCATGGAAGTGTGAAGATATAATCAGCAACAACACCAAGGAAGTGACATGTAAAGTATGGCAAAATAAAGTGAACCCAGAAAGAATACAAAACTAATGTTAAACCAATGAAAAAGACTAACTAATGAAAATTGTATATGATAATAATAATTGTAAGGACAGACAAGTTAGAAATATTAATTGTTAAGGACTTAATATATAGAAGGGTACACTAACCCAAACAAATAGAGTAAACTAGGACAAATCACATTAGCACGACACAAACATATCATGTATAGTCAAACCACACAGAGTGAGAGATAATAAATTGTAAGGAGGATGAACATTTTAAAATAAATGTAAGAAAGAGAGTTTTGAATAAGCAATACACTAATCTTTACCCACCAGTAACACTAAAACAAGATTGAATGCAAGGTCTTAGTGTTAATACCCCAAAGTGAGAATAAACCCCATTAAAAAGTGATAAACACTGATAAAACAGTAATCAAAGTTTATAAGTGCATAAACTAAGGTTATAAGTTATAAGTGAGTGAGATCTAATAATGGCCAAACACAGGAAGGACTGTGATAGTTGAAAGGCCAATATGAGTGGACACCCAAAATGTAACTAAATAAACTAGTAGTATTAAAATTAAGTTAGCATTAGTGATAACTGATTATCATGGTTTTAAAAGTGTGTCAATTAATATAATAAGTGACAATAAAGATTATTAGGAAAGTAAGAAAGATAGACTATCAGTGTGTCAATTCACCATATAGAAAATGTCTGTAATATTGAGGGATAAAAACAATGAATAGTCATTATAAGATTTAGTAAGACATAGTGAAATGGTATTAGGTAACATAGTTAATGACATAGTGTCAGATAAGTTTAGTAATAAGGATTTTATATGATAATCAAAATAATTAATCAATGTTTATATGTTTGTTTTCTTTGGATAGTACTATAAAATAACTATTACCCACTGAAGAGTACGAGTGGATAATAAAAAGTAAATAAGTATGTTTAAATGAATAAGAATTATATCTCAAATAATTATGTTTGAATGAGTAAGATTTATGTTTCAAAAGAATTATGGTTTAACGAATAAAAATTATATCTATGGGAATTGTTAAAACCATAAGATGCTATGTTATATGATGTAATAAATAAGATTTTAAAACCAACAAAAAACCAGTAAACAAGAAACAAAATAAATACAGTCAGATACAATGACACTAAAAGGCAGTTATGACAGTAGACAAATTAGTATATGAAACCAATAAAATCACACACAATTACAAGAACAGACATAAAAATTGAGCAAATAAACAGAGTCATGTATTAGAACAAGCAGGACCCATACAAGGGGAAAATAAAATGTAATCTCAGTAATTAAAGAAAAATAGTCAATTGCTGTTTAGGCCTAGGCAAATTCCCAACTGTCAAACTACAAAAGACTTCAATTTTTAGAATTAAACACTGACATTAGTAAGACTAAGCCACATAAACTATAAAATACAATTAGACAATCATGTTAAGGCAGAAATATTATGATAATAATGTAAATTAAGAAAACAGTATAATTAAATAAAATCCACAAAACTGTCAAAATGTTGATACCTAAGTAAATACTATAGTATTAGATGTCAAATTAATCCTTGAGCCAAAATATGAACAGTGGTAATAATATTTACTACTAAAAAGGGAGTACTGAAGATTAATTACATTTAGAAGATCTGTGACCGTTTTAAATAAAAATTCAAATATCCTAACAATAATCTCAAGCCAATTTCAGCCAATCAAAAATTTTGAGTTACCATGACAACAACCGAATATTGACTAATTTTCAGTTAGGAACAAAAAATGAGTAGTGACGCTTAACTGGAGAGACGCCACGCCGTGAAGGGCCCAAATGTTTAACTCTAAAACAATATAAGTGCCCATAATTTGATGAAGAAGGACCAGAATAACTGACGAGAGGACATTCCAACCAAACTACACCAAGGACCAGCTCGGAATGAATCCAGATGACCAAAAAATATATAGAATTCGACCAAAAGAAGATGCCAACCATTCCCGAAGCCCAAGACTGAAGAAGGAAGAATCGACATCAACCCATTACACCACTTGGACGACTGACAATACATCTCTTATCTACTAACGTTGAGTATTGCTGAATTTATTGATTTATAAAAAAGACAAATTCTCTTTCAAAAATTATAACTAAATAATAAAACTCTCACTATCACTGAAAGTATTTTCAAGGATTGATAAAATAAAAAAGTAACTTTGTAAACACTGAATAACCAAATGATAACCTATGTACACACCAACGACACTGTCACGCTTCAACACCGCAATATTTAATTTATGGTAAACCTTGTTTAATTTTAATGATCACGAACTTTAAATGATATGTTCTAATTTTGTCATCTTGTTATATAAACCTCTGTTTCGTACTTAAAAGAACTCTATAGGCAGATTTATTTTGTAAAATAATAACCACACTGGCTTGCAGCTAATATAAACATTGTACTGCCAACCTAGCGATCCGCTGAGTGAACGAATATATTGCCGAGGCTAAAATCGTTGTATAAATTATTAATTGTATGAAGCGTTAACAAAAACTAACCAGTCAAAAGCCTAATAAAAAAGTGTTTACCGATAACAAACTGTCCAGTATTTATTTGTAAAGAATAATATGTATGTTTTGTTTACTAGCAGTGGGTCAACATAACCAACGTTATCTCAAGTTGGCAACACGTTTCCCCCATTCAAACGAGAATCAGTAACAAGCCAGACGGCGAACGATTCGAATTTACAATAGTGCAATATCAAACTATACAGATAAAAACTTTTAATTGTTTTCACGAAAAACAATTTGGCGCCTATCCGGAATTACGAAAGAGTGAGAAGGGACAGGTAAGGTATACAGGCTACCAGACGCTTCCGAACGACACCATTTACGTTCGCATAAAACACATTACTAAAACTTCCAAGTCTAAAACTAATAGACCGACACATCCGATTTCTACACTGTTTATCAGGTTTTACTTGACATTATACTGTATTTATGAAAAAATCTGACTCGTATAGGCTTACAGTTATAAGACAGAACAGAGAACAAAACTTTCTGCATTTAGCATTTATCGAGAACGTATCAGCAAGAAGAAGCTTACCCAGGTTTCTATTGTCAATTACCATTTATGAGAAACATCCAATAATTCTGTAAACTTTAAATATATAGACGTAAATACTTTTATAATAGATAACACTGGGCTTGATAACATTATTTTAAAGGAAGGTTAACATTTTTCAATAAGTAGGTGCTTTAAAAATTTAAGGTAACATCTTGATAAATTTTTCCAATTTCGAAAAATTTATGTTGCACTTTTAGACAGTTTCATTCATTTATGTAATCTATTAAGGATAACACTCTTGCAGTAAATAAACAAAATTCATTTAAAACAAAGAGGAGATGGAAGCAAAATAATGAATATTATTTTCATAAATACGTGAACACCAAACACAGTTCGTATATTAAAAATGAAAAATTGACTAATTTAGGTAAATGAAACTGGTGAGTAATGAAAATTTATAGACACAACATGGAACGTTAGTGTCAAGACAAAAATGCATTACAAGCAGTTGAAAACTGTTTTGTAAACATAATTTAGGCAGAGCGGTCAACGAGACTGAGGCTGTTAACGCGAAATATCTTTTCAGCGTGAAATATATTATATGAAAGATATTTCAAATATGTAATATATCATGTACATAGAAACAAGTAAAAACAAGCCAGTTAAATATAAATTTAAGTGAAATTTGAATTAATTGTATACAGATATCTATCAGTACTAAGTTTTGGGAAAGCGTGAGGAACATGTCCAAAGAAAATAGCATGTGTTACAGCTGAATCTGTTTCTAATAATCATTTGAAAACATTTATTTACTAATGATTATATTGTTTATTTACACAGTTATCCGTTTTGTGTTAGGTTATGAAATTATTAAAACGATGAAATAGTCTTCATGCCTGTGAGAAAGAAGCTACCGTCAGGGGGTACAAACGCACTGATAGCAAGTAAACATTCGTCGTCATTAGTGCAAAGGAAGTGACAAAAACAAAGAGTGTGCTTTATGCAAAGTGCCATAAACATATGTACAATAAAACAACGTAGATTTTAAAATCATATTAAGGTGACTGACTTATGGTAATGACAATGTACAATAGGTACATTAATAATTTATTAAAATATTAAAGCGTTTTTAAGTAAACAAAATGTGGTAATAAAAACACAAAATTAAAAGCAAAAACTGTGAAACTGTGTGGGGATTAATCAAGAAATACTTAACCTCTTATTTAAATTTAATAAGAAGACACGTGGTTTACGGGTACAAATATTTTATATTAGTTTCCACAATTGTTTTACCATTTACGGCAATTTCAGAAGTTATATTCGAACTGAGGGAATGACATTTATGTACGTTACAAGTGGGGTGGAGTGTTGAATGACAAACTGGGACACTTGGCAAACTCCTGGTAAACGGTTAGCAAACTAAGTTTTAGGCTGTCCTCTAACAGTTTGGAACAAAACCGTTAAGAGTTAATTATAATTAATTTACAAAAGGATTCTGTGTCCAAGATAATTTACAGTAAGCAACTTGCTAGACAGACTATGTTTAATCCACAACATAATGTAATTTAATTGACAATAATTTAATTTGTTTACATTTATAAGTATTGTTGTATTATATATAAGCAAACATACAGGGTGTCCCATGAGCCTAAAATAAAGAAGAAATTTTATGTAAACATGGGTCCGAAAACACTTCGTTTGCGATTTATAGCTTACGAAAAATTTCACATTGACTTTTCCTCCAAGGCTAAAATTAAGCCCTACTGAAATTTTTGTAAGTTAAATTAAAGGGTAACTTTGAAAGTTTCATGTGGTTTTTAGCCTTAAATTTTTTTAAAGGAGGGTTTCAGGACTTTATGTTGAGTAGTTTTACAGAAAATATTCGTAAACCTAAAATAATTGGCGTAAAAAAATACACTTATTTAAATTTCATTTAAACTTACTTGTTTTAATTACCAATAAATAAATGTAAATTTGTAATACAGTTTGTAAAGAATTTAATCCTGAAAAATTTGATATAAGTAAAGTCAATAAAAAACAAATGAACATTATACAAAATAAAGTTATTTACATGGGCTAATGAGGCTAATGAGGCAGTGCACCATCATATTCAAGAACATCTGCAGACTTTTTTCATGATGTATGTTGTCTAAGAGATTTGACAGCTGATTTTGTAAAACGTCTTTGTACGCAATACCAGTAAAGCGATCTTGAATAAAAAGTTGTACAATTAAATGGTCACCAAATTATATAATAAACACACACACGTATATGTTTGTGAGTGTGTTTATAGATTAATTTATTAATAATTAGTCATTATTATTATAATTATTATTTTAAATATTTTTTATTATTTATATTCAAAGTAATTATAATTTAAATGTCAAAAATATGAATTCAGAATATTCTCTGTTGAAAGAAACTACAATAAAACATGTTACACATTTTATAGGTATTACGAAAAAATAACATGCAAACATGAAAACACAAAACATTTTATTAAAAAAATAATTGCAAAACTAAAAAATTTGAATTTTCTGGATGTCTGACACGAGTGTCAACTTTGAATATTTACAAATTATTTAACAATAAAAATTCCCTAAAAAAAGTATTATTTACAACTGTGGATTATTTTGAATTAATAGAAAAATTATTTTCAATTAAAACTTAAAATTACATGTTACTTTGAATATTTACACGATTTACATTTATATATTTGTTTAGCCTTAGATCATACTATTGTTCTTTATAAGTTCTTCTTAAAAATAATTGTTAATTTTTCAACTGCGTATCTGGTGTGTTACCGCTGTTAACAGCTTGTGTTTCTGTGTGTGCGGCTCCTGGATGTTATGATGATGATGGTGATGTACTGATTCCCACGTGGATTGTTAGTTGGCTGTGTTACTACTCCATGGTCCTCCTCCGTCACCATGTTGTATGTGCTGGTTACGTTCCATGGTGATGTTGATGACGAGTCTATGACGCGGAGCAAAAATATGAATTCAGAGGTATTTATAGTCTGGTGTAAATCGACGTGTCAGGTATAGACAAATTCCGTCTTCAACATGCACAACTTGGTCTGAGCATCGTTTTTCAACACTTCACTTTTTCTCTGTTTTTGCAATAACAGTAGAATCGATGTTCAAACCAATATTTGTATTAAATGCCTAATTTTCTACTCGTTTCGTGCATATAACTTAATGGCTTATTACGTATTAATTACAGGCGTCATTAACTTCAGTTTATATAACTTCGTTATTTTTTTGTATTTTCCAAGAATTTTACATCAACACACTTAGACGAGCATGACTTTCAATGGCATTTGCTGATTTACGATACATATTTTGTAATGTATAAATTTTATTAAATAAACTTATTCAATTATTCTCATTCATTCATGTCTGAACCAGAGTTCACTAACACAATAAAATACATACGTACACATCCCGTTTTCATAAGAAAATCCTGTGTCAGCCAAGAGAACACACGTGCGCGCGCGACCGCACACACACAGCTTAAGATCAACAGGTGTTCACAACGGCAGGTTGCGGCTGTCATTTTTCCAGCAGACTCCTGTCCATTCTGATACCACTCAAAATTATTAATTATTTAACAGTTTCTTAACCACTTATATACAATAAGTATTACGATGGGTATCTATGCAAACTCTGTGTGTGTGTGTGTGTGTGTGTGTGTGTGTGTGTGTGTGTGTGTGTTACGACGGTTTAGTGATCGTTGTATGGTACAGTGGAAAAACAAAATACAAGACACCAATTAAGTCACTAATCACCAGCTTTAATTATTACAGTTAAACAGTTTGTAATCAACAAGATAGTCTCTTACAACAAATCAAATAAAAATTGTTCACACGTAATAATAATGTCAAACATACTTTCTCTTCACTAATGTTAGTCACATTGTAGTCTGCTATAACACTGTGATACAAATTTCGAATTTAATCTTATACATATTGGAAAGGATCCAGCTCAAGGGGCTCCATTAAATTGACACAGATAATGAACTTTATATGAAATGCAAATGGAAAAGTAACATTAAAAGCCATTTTTTTCTGTTATCCAGTGAGAATAGCTTTGCTGACAAAACTAGACCTGAAGTTTACGCTTTTAGTACTATAGGGTCTATGAAGGGTAAGAGAAAAAAAGGGATAAGTCAAATTTTTCTCAAAATTGACTTTCTTATGTTGTTAAAAGCATTGTATCTATAGGGTGTTCCAAACCGGATGGCACCTAAGCGATTAGAAGTCCCTTACTTTCGCACACGCACTCACAACCGACTCAGCCCGGCCAGGCACAACCCGGGCAGTTCAGGTATAAGTATATCGTCCAATTCAAAACCATAACATTTTAAATTTAGCTTATAATCTAAATTAAACTATAAGTTTTCAATCTCCATGAAATTGTGAGAAAAATGAGTACAAACAACACATAATTGCAATAAATATGAGTATTTTAGGGATTTCTAAAGCAAACGCAGAATTGGAGTACTTGATAAAGATTTTATTATGAAGTACGTATTAAGTATGTTGGTGATATCTTGATGATTATAAACAAAAATGTATTTACAATTTACATTCATGGTGCAAAATTATGTCGGTAATATGAAAATTTGTATTTTTTTTTTCTAAAATAACAAATGCTGTCTTGTATGTACTATTCATAAAAAAAATTATTTTATTTAAAAATATATCCCAATGAAAAAGAAAAAATTGATTGATATGATAACTTATACAATTGTATAATTACGTATTACCTGTAATAATAATACAGAGCACACTTGTATTACAATTATCCCGCACAATTATAAAACACATAATACTTCGCCACAATACTTCGAACCGCACTGGAATAAATCGCAACTCGAACTAACTAAGCGCCGCTGAGTACTTGTATTTATACACCGCTGAGGTACCAGAATATTCCATAATAGGCGTGTATTAGACAACACTAGAACTTAATTGATTGCGGCCTTGAGCACAGCGCGCGCGGACCGGTATGGTACGGAAAAGTCTCGTTGAGGACGCGAGACAAGTGTCACATAATTGTCCTTCATCTCAAAGTAGCAGCAATATGTATGCACACACATTATAGCCGGGTTCCGCTGAAATAGCAGAGAAACGCGTAGCATATCCTGTAATGTCGTAACAATACACACGCGCGCGCGCACACACACACACACACACACACACATAATATACTTATTTCATTATTTAAAAATACGAAAAACAAATACAGTTATAACACCGCATCAAATCATTGTATAATTTAGACAGTTTTACTCTATACAATAGTTATTAAAATCTGAAAAATTAATTTGTTTTTATATGCATAATACATCAGACACACCGTCACTTTTTTTATCATGTTTTCGTCTGAGGTCGCGTCAACAACAGTTTGTTAAAATAAATTTGTATTATCAGTTTTTGAAAACAATACCTTTTACAATTTCAACACTGATTATCAATTGGTCAATTAATTGTTATACTCGTCATGTGTCAGTACCGTAATTGTTTATTATCTAATATCTACTCAACTATGTGACAGACTATTAACCTATACACATAACAATACAAAATTACAATCGTTTCTAAGAATGCATAATAATAATAACAACAAAACTACAGCAACAATAATAATAATAATAATAATTATTATTATTATTTTCACCAGTACTGTAATGTTTTTTTTTCCAAATCTACGACCTACACTACACATAAATGATAGAACAGTCACAGCAGAGAACCGGAAAGCATAAATTTCAAACTGTTGTTAGCTATGGCACTATCAACTTTAATTTAAAGTAGTCAAATGTCTTACGTACCTCGTATAAACACAGTGTATAATAAACATATCATTTATTTCTGTTAAATGTTACAGACCCATAATTGATAACATAAACATAAATTCAGCAGCTAACATAAAAACTAAATATAGACTTAGGCCTACATGCGTTAGAGTAAGAGAGTTACTCTATATATATATATATATATTACATTTAATATTTATAAATATTAAAGTGATTGAATATATATATATATATATTCAATATATATATATAAAGTATTTAAAATTTATAATTATATTACCTCAAGATGTTCTTTTCCTTATTTGGAACATGTTTCGAGAGTTCCTGTTCTCTCATCTTCAGCCTTCGCCATCGTGTTTCTGGTGAAGTATTTGTGTGTTGGCTGCTGGATGTTATTAAGGTAGTTTGTTGGTCTTTGGTCTTTTAAAGTTGTATTATTGTGTGTGGTTGTGGTATATGTTTTTGTATTTTGTGTATTTTCGATGTTGAGTGCTTTGAATATTGTGCCATGTTTTGTATTGATTTGTATTTGTTCTGGTATTAGTTTGTTTTGTGTTTTATGTTTGTAAATTTGTAAATTTTCCCAAATGTTCATTATGGCGCCTTTGTGTGGTATATGTTTTATTAGTGATACATTGGTTATGTTTGGGAATTCGTGTCCTGTGTTTATTGCATGTGTGGCTAAATTGGATTTATATATTTCTGGTTTTTTGTATGCGTTTAGGTGTTCAAAATAACGTTTTTTCAGCTGTTTTTTTGTTTGTCCTATGTAACATTTATTGCAATCTTGGCATTCAATTTTGTACATACCGTTAGTTGTTGTATTATCTTTGTTGTGTGAGCTATTTAGAATTTGTAATTTATTTTTATTAGTTTTGTGTGCTATTTTTATATCTGTGTTTTTAAATAGTTTTGTTAGTTTTGTCATTTTATTATTTATGTATGTGAATGTGGCCCATTTTTTGTTGTTGTTATTATTTATGTGTTGTTCATTTTGATTGATTCTTAATTGTATCAGTTAAAAATAAAAACTGAACGAAAATAAATGAATAAAAAGTATATATAAAGAAACGAACTGTAGCAGAAAGTGATTGAATATATATATATATATATATACGATATCACTAAAGCAGAAAGTTATTGAATATATATATATATATATATATATATATATATAATCATTAGTAGTGAGCAAGAATTAACCGGTACGTTTCTGGTAGTTAAAACAATTCTTCGTCTCTGACAACTTATTTCAAACATCAGAAAATTCTGACTTTAAGAGAAGAGAAAATATTTACTTTAAGAAGAATGCATGCTGACGAGGTATTGTTTTGCTTCAAGGCAAACAATGTTGCCTCACTTTCATTTTCTTTTCTTTAAAAACCGTTAATAAGGTTTTTGTTGGCAGTCGCTAAGTATCTACCACAGTTTAAACCATCTCTTTTAGCGAAATGAACACTTCTTTTACCAGTTTGTTTTCTTTCTCTTTCCACCTCAATTGTTAACATTTTTTATTCAACTTTTCTTTAAAAGTAAGCTGTGTTCACTTGACTACACATAGTCACTTCCCGTATCTTTAAAGTCCAAAGATTAGTCAAATAAGATGTTTTCAACATATTAAGAGCACAGTAAATACGATATATATTGTACCAGTCTACAGTGTGCTACTGGCGTAGCTGCCTTGTGATCTTGAACACGTAATTGTGTACGGTGCTGGACGTTGTAACATGGAATGTTCTCCTTGTTTGTGGAGACATCGCGCTTCTTTCCCTTCACAAATATATAGTGGAAGTTACTCGTACGTAATTTCAATACGTAATTTCAATTTCAACCGTAAATTTTAAGACTTGCTGGTTTAGATTGCATTCCTTTTTAAAAGTATTGTTAAAGGTCTTTTACCACTCGCAGTTTTAAGGGCAAGTTGTACTTGTACTCTGTTTCCTCCCACGAGGAAAGTATTGCTGATGTAGCAAATTGACAAATCTTAATTAATAAAGAGGACTACTTCAGGGCTCTCCGCAGAGATTCGTGCTGTGGAGGCAGCGTCTTCATTGCTTTTAATGCCTACGTCGCTCAGCACCCATATGAAAGTAAATTTTAAACCTTATTACTTTACTGCAAGACATGACGCAGAGCCTTTATCTGTTCTAGTAGCTGGTCGTCTGTGCCTGTGTACCTCATAGCGGTGATGAAACCCAGCGAGTCTGTGTAGATGGCGAAGGGCCTCAGGCCTCGATGTTCACAGTCCAAAGAGCCTGGCGAAAAAATAAACTGGGCAGTGTACACACTCGCTGTCCTCAGCTTTGGTCATGCGTAAGACACTCCCTGAACAACAAAGGCCCTCTCCACTTCGATCCGTCAGTATAAATCACGACATGACTCTTGTAGTCGACAATCACCGAACGGAATCAAACGTACCACAGGAGGAGTTTTACTGCTGACGTCTCTTCATTGTTAAATCCAGACGGCAGTCTGTTTTCCTAAGCAGTCAAGGTGGTACTTCACATGCCATAATCGTATTAACGAGCACAGCTGGGTCGTTGTACTGGTTGAATAGCTCCAACACGCAAACAGCAGACGATCGAGTGGATGTGCAAGGCCGGATATACATATGTTCCTGTCTAATCTCATTGAATGGCGTATGAGTTGGCAGAGCACGTATCTTTGAAGCACAGCTCAGTAACAACTTATTACTTTTAAGCTGTAGTGATGATATTCCTGCATTGCAATAAAGGCTAACTGTTGAGCTAGTGTGTAAAGCTCTAGTGGCATAACGGATCCCTGCATTATAGTGTACTATATATCTAATAGTTTGAGATTAGAGTTTCAGGCTGAAGAATATGCTGCCCATCAATAATTCATTTTTTAAAGGTCAGGGCTGTGTATAAGCACTGCAGCATTTCTCTATCTGCTCCCAGTTGATATGTGAGATGCATCTAATTGCAATGAGCGTTGATTTACGTCTAGCAGGCAGAGCTTTTATATTCTTTTCCCACGTAAAATGTCTGTCGAAGTGGAAGTTCAGGGAGCAATCTTTTTTTCGATATTGAATCCCAACTCCTTCAAATCCCCTTTCCTTCCTTCTGAATCTTCAAAGTCGGATTCAGGCTTTTCATTCCTTTGCGACAGGAAAGAATGCAGGTTGTCTTCGCTACTGAGAAACAAAAACTAACATTTTCGTTGTTCTCTGTATTCTTGTTTACGGCTCTTTCCAACTTGTATTATATTATTGCTGTTGATGACGCCGAGTAAAATAAACCAAGTTCATTAACGATCATGCATTTTTTATGCATGCTTTAATGTTTTTAAAGATGTTGTTTTTAGCAGCAAGGAAAGTCGAATTGCCCCAAGGGCAAAAAATTCCATTTCCTGTTTTTTGGATCGTGTTATTCTACAGATATTTAAGTCTAATATAAGACCCGTTTCATAAGAGTCTGTGATCGTTGATAACCATTTTTATAAAGCTGTGCACTGATTCTACCACCTACGTCTTTCGCGGTCTTAAGCCGTGTACACCGTCCGCTACACACATTACCTAGGCGACGGAGATAATACTGAATATTAAAATTTACCCTCAGATTATGATATTACGGTGATTGCAAGTGGGACGTATTTTACGGACTGCGCAAGTGGTACTGGTTCCAAATGAGAAGATCCCGTCTGAGGGGTCTTGACGATTTATCGTTCATTTCACAAAATTATAAATTACAAGGTGGTACTGAAGATGGATTATGTGAAATTATTCTTCATACCATGTAGATAAGTAAACAAGTTATTAAACAATTGTGTAGAAAAATTATCTACGAAGTAACTTGCATTTAGCGACAACAGGTGGCTGAAAAATAAAATTATATCCTACAATATTAATATTGGCCTGCACAGTAACGCATTATTGAAAGTAACCAATTAGTTAAATGAATGTTACACTTTAATCGCACAAAACAATGCAACAAGCTGTGTAATGCGACAAATAACGTATTTATTGCTGTGGAAACATATTTGTAATGAATGAAATACAACTGAGCAAAAACGGAGAGAAAATATTCATTTCAATTTTTGCTGGAATGCTGGTAATCTAGTATTCATAGTAGGTATGAGGTTAATAACAAACACATGTTTATGAGTTGAGGAATAACATCCCTCACGTATACTTTCAAGGGATAACCTAATTACTGATTGGGTCAACCTAAAATGAATGGCCGTCCTGAGAGTTGTTCCTACTGTTCATACATCATAATTTTATGTTTTAACACACAATACGAAATTCATTAATTAGCGTGAGAGATAAATTCATTATCTCTGTATACCAGAATGTAATGTAAATGGCTCTATATGAACATGGACATAGTATTCATCACGGAAACCCAGTACAAAAACAGGTTTGGTATCAACAAATTAGGCTGGTGGAAACATTTTTAAAAAGTGAATGAGTAGAATGAGTATTCTAATTTTCAAAAAGGCTTAACAAACAATATTATCAATTTTATTTTATAAATGTTTAAAATGTTAACAAGTAAAAATCCTTAACATATTGTTGTTCGCTGAAATAAAGTTGTTGATAGTATGTACGTAATGATAGACAATCTGATATGGCCTCATCCTTAAACTTTTAATTCGAGTTGAAATACGAAATTCTAAGCCCCATTGTTTATCCGTTTCATAAGAGAATAGGCCTACATTCTTAAATGCTGTGAAAATAAAATATTGACAGTAATTATTATCTGGTATACTCTTTGTCTCTCTCTCACTCTCTCTCTCTCTCTCTCTCTCTCTCTCTCTCTCTCTCTCTCTCTCTCTCTCTCTCTCTCTCTCTCTCTCTCTCTCTCTCTCTCTCTCTCACCCCTGTCTCTTTTTTCCCCTCTCTTACTTCACCACTCTATTTCACATTATTCATCTCCCTTTCATCTCATTCACATACACGCCCCCCCCGCACACTTCAGAAATTTATTCTTAACATTGTGTTATGTACAACAGACATTCTTAATGTAACTGATTCTTACATCTTAAATATTCTAGTAACTTGCTTACTCAGGTTCCTTTGCAATAGATCCAGCTCTGCACCGTTATACATATTCATCTCCGTCTGATTCTGCGTCAACCACCTTATGTCCCACATTTTTTGCTTATGGTTCCCCTACTATCGTTACTCTACCAACTTCAGTGCTCTTTGCTGTTCCTGTGTTTCCAGCAACAGTGCTTTTTATCGCTCTTGCGTTTCAACCAATACGCTGTTCTCCTGCTTCTTCTCCGTCCCGTCGGGGTCGTTTGTCTGAAATACATTGCCTATGAAGCATGCATCATCTGACTGGAGCTAATTCTTGTAAATCAATTAGAACACACACTAAACTCTTCTACGCAGTGTCCTTCGTTTCCACTGATAATGTTCTGTACCCCACTTCCATCACCAATGTTACGACGATGGCAAGGACTAACAGTCGTGTTTGAACAGTGGACATAGTATAATTGTCACAAGATGGAACAGACAGTTCAAATAAATAAGACAACAATAAAAACTCATATGCAAAAAATTCTTCAGGCACACGATTATCCAGCACACAATAACATAACAGATAATAATTTTACCGAATTCAAAATGTCGCACTTGACTATACAAATCACCAATTACAGATTTCCTCGCACAACAATTAACTATAATAATTAGTTTACACTAAACCCACTCTGAATCATAGACCGAAATTGTCACCGCTTCTGAAACCTGTTTTTATACCCTTGCCGTATGGAGTAATAGGTTACGTGACAAACAACACTGAATGGTAAAATAATTAACCTTTATTTGAAAGGCGCGTCTGGAAAATCGAGAAGATGTACCGAGCATTGCGTAATACTACCGCTCTCACCAAGTGTGGAAAGCGTGACACAGCAACACATGTTGTCTATCACCTCAGGGTAGCTGTATTGTTATTCTTACAGTTGCAAAGTTACTGTTGAAAAAAAAACATTGTGGTAAAAAAAATTGTTTTTAATGACAGACGTTTATGACGGAGAAGTGGAACCTGTAAAAAAGAATCTTAAAAGATAAAAATTGTTAACAGTTCCAGTGAACTACGATAACTCTAAGTAGCCCACTGGAAAAGGAAACACCATTCTCTGCTAGCGTCTATATCCGTGGACATAGTGTCCCGATTCAAAAAATTTATCGGCGCGTGTTCAGTATTTAACGTCAAAAATAGACGTTAAATGCTGTACGGTATTTAGTGGTAGCTGTGAAGATAAACCAATCTGCAGTTTTGATAAACAGTCTGCAACTGTAATACCATACTAGAGCGGCGCTTGATTAGTGCTGCACCCTAGCGTGAGCCGCTGTTTGCTAGCGACGAGACCGGAACTAAGTCTGGTTAAGTTTGTCTTTGGCCGATTGTGTAACCTAACGCCTCGTGGCATCTTTTCCTCCGGACAGAAAGGAGTTTTTAGTTTACCATCTTCTTCATCTATGGCATGCTAATTCTAAACAGATTTGCGGTCAGTTATGGCAATAGTATTATATATATATCTATTTAAAGTTTTACTAATGACAAACTTGTTTAATAAGGCCACATTAAGTAAATTTCTGATAACTTTTTACGCCACAACATGGCGAGTGTGCAATGCGTAATTTAAACGTAATTTTTCTTGTAATATAGTAATACTATATTAAATTCACATGTCTTTACTAAGGCACCAGAATTGAGAAGAATGTAATTGCCAAAAGTATTTATTTAATAAGTATAGAAATGATGTAATCAGGTAACCTCTCTCAACCACGTGGCAAAAAATCAGACTATGTGTAAATCTTATTAAAAGTATAACAAGCCGAATAATTAGCTAATCAAAATTGAATTATGTTAGCCCACATGGGTAAAGTTTATTAATATGAAATTTAACAGAACTAAATATTTTCAAATAGGGCCTGTTGGCCATATAACCTTTGTCAAGTGTGTCAAATATCATTTTTTAAATAGCCCTAAAGCTGTGTTAATTTTTATATATGGGTTTTGGTGCGTGTGAAGTTTCTGGGGGAATTGTTGTGTGAACTCTAGCTGATAATATGTTGTATGATCAGGGTTCCCCGATGAAGGCGAGAACCAGCCCCAGCCTGAACATGTAACACCTAGATTCTCTCTCTCTCTTCATCTGCCGGAGGAGAATGGCGAAGGCTAACACATACACCCTATCATGAAAACCAGATGATCACCACTTCACACCCATGGAAAGGAAAAAATAAGGTGAATTCAATCCATGTTATATATTCTTTACACTTTGTGATGTAACTCAATAGAGCCAGTGGACATTCAATCACTCAACAACATGACTTTAAGTTTTAAACATTTTAATTGGGTCCCCGATTAACGGGACAGAATAGTGCGTGAACTGGGAGGGAAATCTTTTGTAAATTTTATTAATTTGTTTGTATAATCTGTGAGCTCAGAGGCTGACATGCATCTGTGGCTGCTCACCATTCAAACGTGCAATTCCTTCTTATTTTCAGTATAAAGGTTTCATTACTGCTACTAATTCATTCAATCAACTTGTAATTTCTCTGTTTCAATTTAGTGTTCATTTTATATATATTTTCTCATTTTTAAATTCAGTTTGGATTATATAGGGATAGAAATTTCTGTGGTAGTTAAGTAGAGTCACAAGTTTAATCCTGTACAGGTGCATGTCCATGCAGTGTTAAACATGCTGTTGAGACAGGTTGAATTATGCACTGACTTGCCCATGAACATGTCGGTCTCTGGGCCAAAATTACTTTTAAAAGGGTTTTAAGGTTCATGACACATTACTATTTTCAAAACTTAACAATATTTATCAAAATTTAAATTCTTTTAATTAATTATGATAACTGGGGTGTTCACTGTATTCTAAATTTTATTTCTCCCAGTATAAGTGCCCAGTGTGGCAGCATTTTATAATCGTATTAGGCACTTGGCCAAATTTTTGAATTTATTATGCCCTGGGGACTACTGGTGTTGCATATATATTCAGATACACATGTAATGTGTTATGCACATATTAAGAATTAAAACCTGACATGGATTTTCATAAATTATTAATGATGTACCTCATGGGGGTAGAAAAGGGTGTGGCAAGAGATCTATGTTATAATTGTCCTGTATTGTGGAACATGTAGATGTATTGTATATTCGTGTGTGTATTTTTGTGGGGTTCTATATGTATTGTACATTTGGGTGTATTTTTGGGGGAGTTAGATATAGGGCTTATAAAAAGAAAAGATAAAACATAGGGATATATATATGCATTTAATTTCTGATGACAATTAATTAATTCTATCCTTATTAATTTTTAATTAATATTTTTTAAAGAGAGTTAATTTATTTTAATTAACTTTAATAAGGAGTATGTAGATTTGTCTCTATTAATTTTTAATTAATATTTTTTTTAAGAGAATTAATTTATTCTAATTAGCCTTGTCAAGAAGCATATAAATTTTATCTCAATTAAGTTTCAATTGATTTTTTTTTTAAGAGAAGATAGAAAATAAATTTTGGATTTATTAATAATTTCAAGTAACCTTTTTAAAGAATATAAATTATTTTTAATTAACAGTTGTTAAGGGGAAAATAGATTCTGTATGTTATATTTATTGTTTTGTAGGTAACAGAAAGGAGATAGAATAATAAAAGGATTTTATTGATTGTTAATTTTATGAGTTTTAATTGCAAGTCCCGTCTCACTGGATCCAGCGCATTTTTGGCTTTTCTAGGCTTTGGTCTAGTTTTAATTATCTTGTGGCCCCTTTTTAGAAAAAAAAAAAAAATTAAAAAAAATTGTTCAAAAAAAATAATTTGTTTTTACCAGTCTAAGTTAAAGTGGGGTTACATTTGGTAGCAGAGCGTGGTTGGGATTAGGGTCAACCCTTGGGTCCTTTGGGTGTGACGGGGCTTGCAAACTCAGGAAACATTTTGGGGGTTCCAATGGAACTTAGAAGAAATCTTTGAAAGGCCCTATATCTAAAAGTGACTATGTTTTGTTAGGTTTAAGGTTTTGTGTATAATATGTCTATGTACTTGCCCGCCTTGGATAGTTGAACGGTAGGTTGCCACGTGGTGTGAAATTTTAGAAGGGGCATTCCTTTGGAAACGCGAATTATCGCAGATCTGTGCCTGGGTGGAGATGGTTTGCGTATTACCTTGCCCATAAGAGGGGAGGTGTATAATTTATGCGGTATGGCCTGATCGGCAGTCGGTCTCCTCCGACATACGGGAGCCGAAGTTATTAGAAATATTTTTTGAAAATCGTCGTTGGTCGGTGATTTTGTCGTGTTGTATGTTAGTGTGTGTCGCGTTCCTTAATGTGTTGAGTTGTTGAGAGAGAGCAGTTCAGGTAAGTGGGCTGGGTCCTCGCAACGGTAGGGGGACCCGCAGTCTGCTCGAAGGAAGAGTTTAGTACTCGAGTTTTTTCTGATTCCTGTGTTTTTATTGTCATTATTTTGTAGGGTGTTAGGTGTTTTGTGGGAGTTATGTTTTGTTGATTGTGTATTGTGACTTGTGCAATTCTGGCGGCGGTATGTTTTTAGAAATTGCCCCACCCCCATTCAGGGGTTCTCCAGAAACTTTCGGTGGTGAATGAATTTGATGAGGACCAGCTGCTGGTTTTCTTGGATCTTGTCCTGCAGTTGGCAGATTATCCGGGTGTGTCCGATGGGGAGGTCTTGTCCCTTATATACCCGTATTGCCGGGGGTCGTTGGCAGGGTTGGTCACCAACACTCTGCGTCGGGGCGGCAGTGTCGATGCTTTTCATGGGGAAGTGTTGGATTTCTTCATACCCCATCGACGACGTTCCCAGCTTAAGCTGGATTTATTCTATCGCCTACAGGCCAACGGAGAGGCGTTGGGGGACGTCGTGCAGGACATACGGAAAGCTGCCCGGGTATTAAGATTAGGGTTACCCGAGACGAAAGTAATACAAGTAATTCTGGAAGGACTGAATCCCCAAGAGAGATCGCGTTTGATATTCGCAGACCATCCACGTTGTTTCGCGGATCTGTACCGGTTGTGTGTTGTTTCTAATACTGTCCGGGCAGGGGACGAGTCCCGGGGAAGAGCTCCTACGGATGTCCAATACTCCAATGGTTTGTTAGAAAGAGCCAAAAGGGACAAACCTGGCGGTTGGGGTAGAACACAAGAGACTGTCAGAAAAACTGAATATTCCGGAAGTAATGGAGGCTACAAGGGGGTGACAAGTGAGAAGACAGTAATTACGGTTACAGCAGAGAAAAGACATAAGTACGAAATTAACAGGGAAAGGAGAAGTTATATTAGTAAACCAACATCGGCAAGTAGGGAGCCTGTAGCAAGGCGTGATTCCTATTCGGAGAAAAAAGAAACTTTGAAGCTTCCAGAGGAATTACCAGTGCCTAATAGAGTAGTGGATGAAGAAGGTGAAGAGAAAGAAGAAAAGCGAAGTAACTTCTGTGGATCAATACAAGACGACAAGAACACGTCTGTTGATATTGAATTACAGGACTCAGAGAGGACGTCATGGTTGAATCCAGATGCCGTGGAATTTGTTCCGGTATCTCCATCTCAGTTCATGGCGGATCCAGATCCGGTAACATCATCATCGCCTACGCCGGGAGATGAGAAGTCGCTTGATGGTGGAGCTTTACCATCGTCAGTAGAATTTAATTCAGACATTGCACATGGACCTGGACAGCTGGAATCCAGGTTGGGAAATGTTGAGGAAGTTGTAGTTGCTGAGAGTGGTGATGAAGAGGAATCGAAGGAAGTGGCAGAAGAGCGGTCTGCACATGCTACGCAGGGGAGTATAAGTGTAAGTGTTAGGGAGGCTGCAAGTGTTTCTGAGGTTGCGGATGGACAAGGGGATGTCCAGGCTGCAAGTGTGGTAGAAGTAGATGAGGTAGAAGTTGAGGAGAAACTGGGTGGCAGCGTTGTGGAGTGTGGGAGTGAGAATGATGTAGTGTGTGAAGATGTGCAGACGCTTTCTGTAAGTAGTGTTGAGGATTCCGAGGAATGGAAAGAAGTTTCGGGCGGACCAGGTGAGCAACTAGAGGATGAAGATGTGCAGTGTCGTGATGGTGATTTGGATTATGTAGAGGAGAAAAAGGAAGAGGTGGAAGAAAGAGAATCAGGGGAAATTGTAGAAGAGAAGAAGGTAGAAGCTTAGGAGTTAGAGGTTGAGGATAATCCAAATGGGGGTAAAAGTTCAGGTAAGTTGCCTTGATTCTAATTCAGGAGAAACAAATCAGTACAGCTCAACACGAGATAGTTTCTCAGAGAGAGGAGTCCAAAAGGAACGAGTACCTAAAGTTCATCATAAAAAGGTGAGAAGAAGCGGTTAACGGGTAGCGGGTAGATGTTCCCCACAGTCCCAGTGGTGTTCGTCTACTTCAGGGTTGCGCTCCTGCCTCCGCGAGCCTTGGTTTTTTCCACCCATCCTTATTCTCGGAGGGAACCATGTCCTTACCCTTAGTCCTAGCTATTGACCTTTCAATGATCCTTGCCGTTTTCATCATCCCAATTTTCCTACCCCTCCCCTTAGAAAACAAAATAAAATAAAAACAAATAAAAATTAGAAAAAAAAATTAGAAAAGGAAAAAAGAAAAATATCTGAAAGGAGTTAAAAAAGAAGTTAGTTGGAAGAGTTGGGACTAGGTTGGTGTAGGGATGTTAGTGTTAGATTGTGGTTTGTCGTTTTATGATGGAGTGTGATAGGGTGGTGTCGTTTTCATTTTTCTTTGTTGTAGTTTGTTGTTGATTATTGTAGGGTCGGGGCCATGCCGCATTCCCCGGTTGATTTCCCTGGTAGGTTATTTTTGAATTAAGTGTGGGTTGTTAGACGATGCCGTGCAGAAGTAAATCCCCCCCCTTGCTAGTTACGCAGTATTTAAAGAGTAAATGAAGGGATTGATGTTCGCGTGCCCCCTATGCGGTTTTCTCTGTCCGGCTAAGCGGGGCCGTCCGCCCTAGTGTAGGGATGTGGGCCAGCCATATGGCAAGGATGGAGATGCCTTGTTGGTGCATGTGGCTGGTCGGTCCGAGAGGTGGACGAGAGAGGAGTAGTACGGTCACTAACATACCAAGGTGTGTGATACCTTGTTAGGTCTTTGGACGAGTATGTGAGTGGGACCAGTAGAAGTAGGTGGTGGTCACCAGAGAGGGTGACGTGTAGGGGCGGTCCCGTGAGTTTGGCATGGCGGAGAGGGTCGCGTGGGAATGGTCGCAGTGGCGTTGAGAATTTCCGGTCCTCGGAAGGGGTGGGATAGTAGTTGTCCTGAGTAGGTATCGGTCTTTGGGTCTCAGTTTGGGAGGCCTTGGGAGGTCAGAACTTGGGGGGGTACTTGATTCTTGTTTTTCGTCTTTTCTCCTTCTATCTCTTGTCGCTGTATGCTGACCCTGATCAAGTCAGCATGCAGTACCCGCACAAATGCATACACACTACACTTCTTCTTCTTTCCTCTTCCTTCGTTTTCACCCTGAGCCTCTGTTCTCCCGAGAGCGGTTAAGTTTCTGAGATTTCCCAAGACAGCCAAGAAAGTTGTAGTATTATGACTAGCCAAGAGGCTGTGAGTTAGCTTTTAGGTAACTATGTTGCCCTTTTGGGGTGAGGGTGTGCCGATTCTAAAAATTTATCGGCGCGTGTTCAGTATTTAACGTCAAAAATAGACGTTAAATGCTGTACGGTATTTAGCGGTAGCTGCGGAGATAAACCAATCTGCAGTTTTGATAAACAGTCTGCAACTGTAATACCATACTAGAGCGGCGCTTGAATAGTGCTGCACCCTAGCGTGAGCCGCTGTTTGCTAGCGACGAGACCGGAACTAAGTCTGGTTAAGTTTGTCTTTGGCCGATTGTGTAACCTAACGCCTCGTGGCATCTTTTCCTCCGAACAGAAAGGAGTTTTTAGTTTACCATCTTCTTCATCTATGGCAGGCTAATTCTAAACAGATTTGCGGTCAGTTTTGGCAATATTATTATATATATCTATTTAAAGTTTTACTAATGAAAAACTTGTTTAATAAGGCCACATTAAGTAAATTTCTGATAACTTTTTACGCCATCACGTGGCGAGTGTGCAATGCGTAATTTAAACGTAATTTTTCTTGTAATATAGTAATACTATATTAAATTCACATGTCTTTACTAAGGCACCAGAATTGAGAAGAATGTAATTGCCAAAAGTATTTATTTAATAAGTATAGAAATGATGTAATCAGGTAACCTCTCTCAACCACGTGGCAAAAAATCAGACTATGTGTAAATCTTATTAAAAGTATAACAAGCCGAATAATTAGCTAATCAAAATTGAATTATGTTAGCCCACATGGGTAAAGTTTATTAATATGAAATTTAACAGAACTAAATATTTTCAAATAGGGCCTGTTGGCCATATAACCTTTGTCAAGTGTGTCAAATATCATTTTTTAAATAGCCCTAAAGCTGTGTTAATTTTTATATATGGGTTTTGGTGCGTGTGAAGTTTCTGGGGGAATTGTTGTGTGAACTCTAGCTGATAATATGTTGTATGATCAGGGTTCCCCGATGAAGGCGAGAACCAGCCCCAGCCTGAACATGTAACACCTAGATTCTCTCTCTCTCTTCATCTGCCGGAGGAGAATGGCGAAGGCTAACACAAACACCCTATCATGAAAACCAGATGATCACCACTTCACACCCATGGAAAGGAAAAAATAAGGTGAACTCAATCCATGTTATATATTCTTTACACTTTGTGATGTAACTCAATAGAGCCAGTGGACATTCAATCACTCAACAACATGACTTTAAGTTTTAAACATTTTAATTGGGTCCCCGATTAACGGGACAGAATAGTGCGTGAACTGGGAGGGAAATCTTTTGTAAATTTTATTAATTTGTTTGTATAATCTGTGAGCTCAGAGGCTGACATGCATCTGTGGCTGCTCACCATTCAAACGTGCAATTCCTTCTTATTTTCAGTATAAAGGTTTCATTACTGCTACTAATTCATTCAATCAACTTGTAATTTCTCTGTTTCAATTTAGTGTTCATTTTATATATATTTTCTCATTTTTAAATTCAGTTTGGATTATATAGGGATAGAAATTTCTGTGGTAGTTAAGTAGAGTCACAAGTTTAATCCTGTACAGGTGCATGTCCATGCAGTGTTAAACATGCTGTTGAGACAGGTTGAATTATGCACTGACTTGCCCATGAACATGTCGGTCTCTGGGCCAAAATTACTTTTAAAAGGGTTTTAAGGTTCATGACACATTACTATTTTCAAAACTTAACAATATTTATCAAAATTTAAATTCTTTTAATTAATTATGATAACTGGGGTGTTCACTGTATTCTAAATTTTATTTCTCCCAGTATAAGTGCCCAGCGTGGCAGCATTTTATAATCGTATTAGGCACTTGGCCAAATTTTTGAATTTATTATGCCCTGGGGACTACTGGTGTTGCATATATATTCAGATACACATGTAATGTGTTATGCACATATTAAGAATTAAAACCTGACATGGATTTTCATAAATTATTAATGATGTACCTCATGGGGGTAGAAAAGGGTGTGGCAAGAGATCTATGTTATAATTGTCCTGTATTGTGGAACATGTAGATGTATTGTATATTCGTGTGTGTATTTTTGTGGGGTTCTATATGTATTGTACATTTGGGTGTATTTTTAGGGGAGTTAGATATAGGGCTTATAAAAAGAAAAGATAAAACATAGGGATATATATATATATATGCATTTAATATCTAATGACAATTAATTAATTCTATCCCCATTAATTTTTAATTAATATTTTTTAAAGAGAGTTAATTTATTTTAATTAACTTTAATAAGGAGTATGTAGATTTGTCTCTATTAATTTATAATTAATATTTTTTTTAAGAGAATTAATTTATTCTAATTAGCCTTGTCAAGAAGTATATAAATTTTATCTCAATTAAGTTTCAATTGATTTTTTTTTTAAGAGAAGATAGAAAATAAATTTTGGATTTATTAATAATTTCAAGTAACCTTTTTAAAGAATATAAATTGTTTTTAATTAACAGTTGTTAAGGGGAAAATAGATTCTGTATGTTATATTTATTGTTTTGTAGGTAACAGAAAGGAGATAGAATAATAAAAGGATTTTATTGATTGTTAATTTTATGAGTTTTAATTGCAAGTCCCGTCTCACTGGATCCAGCGCATTTTTGGCTTTTCTAGGCTTTGGTCTAGTTTTAATTATCTTGTGGCCCCTTTTTAGAAAAAAAAAAAAATTAAAAAAAAATTGTTCAAAAAAAAAAAATTTGTTTTTACCAGTCTAAGTTAAAGTGGGTTTACATTTGGTAGCAGAGCGTGGTTGGGATTAGGGTCAACCCTTGGGTCCTTTGGGTGTGACGGGGCTTGCAAACTCAGGAAACATTTTTGGGGTTCCAATGGAACTTAGAAGAAATCTTTGAAAGGCCCTATATCTAAAAGTGACTATGTTTTGTTAGGTTTAAGGTTTTGTGTATAATATGTCTATGTACTTGCCCGCCTTGGATAGTTGAACGGTAGGTTGCCACGTGGTGTGAAATTTTAGAAGGGGACATTCCTTTGGAAACGCGAATTATCGCAGATCTGTGCCTGGGTGGAGATGGTTTGCGTATTACCTTGCCCATAAGAGGGGAGGTGTATAATTTATGCGGTATGGCCTGATCGGCAGTCGGTCTCCTCCGACATACGGGAGCCGAAGTTATTAGAAATATTTTTTGAAAATCGTCGTTGGTCGGTGATTTTGTCGTGTTGTGTGTTAGTGTGTGTCGCGTTCCTTAATGTGTTGAGTTGTTGAGAGAGAGCAGTTCAGGTAAGTGGGCTGGGTCCTCGCAACGGTAGGGGGACCCGCAGTCTGCTCGAAGGAAGAGTTTAGTACTCGAGTTTTTTCTGATTCCTGTGTTTTTATTGTCATTATTTTGTAGGGTGTTAGGTGTTTTGTGGGAGTTATGTTTTGTTGATTGTGTATTGTGACTTGTGCAATTCTGGCGGCGGTATGTTTTCAGAAATTGCCCCACCCCCATTCAGGGGTTCTCCAGAAACTTTCGGTGGTGAATGAATTTGATGAGGACCAGCTGCTGGTTTTCTTGGATCTTGTCCTGCAGTTGGCAGATTATCCGGGTGTGTCCGATGGGGAGGTCTTGTCCCTTATATACCCGTATTGCCGGGGGTCGTTGGCAGGGTTGGTCACCAACACTCTGCGTCGGGGCGGCAGTGTCGATGCTTTTCATGGGGAAGTGTTGGATTTCTTCATACCCCATCGACGACGTTCCCAGCTTAAGCTGGATTTATTCTATCGCCTACAGGCCAACGGAGAGGCGTTGGGGGACGTCGTGCAGGACATACGGAAAGCTGCCCGGGTATTAAGATTAGGGTTACCCGAGACGAAAGTAATACAAGTAATTCTGGAAGGACTGAATCCCCAAGAGAGATCGCGTTTGATATTCGCAGACCATCCACGTTGTTTCGCGGATCTGTACCGGTTGTGTGTTGTTTCTAATACTGTCCGGGCAGGGGACGAGTCCCGGGGAAGAGCTCCTACGGATGTCCAATACTCCAATGGTTTGTTAGAAAGAGCCAAAAGGGACAAACCTGGCGGTTGGGGTAGAACACAAGAGACTGTCAGAAAAACTGAATATTCCGGAAGTAATGGAGGCTACAAGGGGGTGACAAGTGAGAAGACAGTAATTACGGTTACAGCAGAGAAAAGACATAAGTACGAAATTAACAGGGAAAGGAGAAGTTATATTAGTAAACCAACATCGGCAAGTAGGGAGCCTGTATCAAGGCGTGATTCCTATTCGGAGAAAAAAGAAACTTTGAAGCTTCCAGAGGAATTACCAGTGCCTAATAGAGTAGTGGATGAAGAAGGTGAAGAGAAAGAAGAAAAGCGAAGTAACTTCTGTGGATCAATACAAGACGACAAGAACACGTCTGTTGATATTGAATTACAGGACTCAGAGAGGACGTCATGGTTGAATCCAGATGCCGTGGAATTTGTTCCGGTATCTCCATCTCAGTTCATGGCGGATCCAGATCCGGTAACATCATCATCGCCTACGCCGGGAGATGAGAAGTCGCTTGATGGTGGAGCTTTACCATCGTCAGTAGAATTTAATTCAGACATTGCACATGGACCTGGACAGCTGGAATCCAGGTTGGGAAATGTTGAGGAAGTTGTAGTTGCTGAGAGTGGTGATGAAGAGGAATCGAAGGAAGTGGCAGAAGAGCGGTCTGCACATGCTACGCAGGGGAGTATAAGTGTAAGTGTTAGGGAGGCTGCAAGTGTTTCTGAGGTTGCGGATGGACAAGGGGATGTCCAGGCTGCAAGTGTGGTAGAAGTAGATGAGGTAGAAGTTGAGGAGAAACTGGGTGGCAGCGTTGTGGAGTGTGGGAGTGAGAATGATGTAGTGTGTGAAGATGTGCAGACGCTTTCTGTAAGTAGTGTTGAGGATTCCGAGGAATGGAAAGAAGTTTCGGGCGGACCAGGTGAGCAACTAGAGGATGAAGATGTGCAGTGTCGTGATGGTGATTTGGATTATGTAGAGGAGAAAAAGGAAGAGGTGGAAGAAAGAGAATCAGGGGAAATTGTAGAAGAGAAGAAGGTAGAAGCTTAGGAGTTAGAGGTTGAGGATAATCCAATTCGGGGTAAAGTAGTCAGGTAAGTTGCCTTGATTCTAATTCAGGAGAAACAAATCAGTACAGCTCAACACGAGATAGTTTCTCAGAGAGAGGTGTCCAAAAGGAACGAGTACCTAAAGTTCGTCATAAAAAGGTGAGAAGAAGCGGTTAACGGGTAGCGGGTAGATGTTCCCCACAGTCCCAGTGGTGTTCGTCTACTTCAGGGTTGCGCCCCTGCCTCCGCGAGCCTTGGTTTTCTCCACCCATCCTTATTCTCTGAGGGAACCATGTCCTTACCCTTAGTCCTAGCTATTGACCTTTCAATGATCCTTGCCCTTTTCATCATCCCAATTTTCCTACCCCTCCCCTTAGAAAACAAAATAAAATAAAAAACAAATAAAAATTAGAAAAGAAAATTAGAAAAGGAAAAAAGAAAAATATCTGAAAGGAGTTAAAAAAGAAGTTAGTTGGAAGAGTTGGGACTAGGTTGGTGTAGTGATGTTAGTGTTAGATTGTGGTTTGTCGTTTTATGATGGAGTGTGATAGGGTGGTGTCGTTTTCATTTTTCTTTGTTGTAGTTTGTTGTTGATTATTGTAGGGTCGGGGCCATGCCGCATTCCCCGGTTGATTTCCCTGGTAGGTTATTTTTGAATTAAGTGTGGGTTGTTAGACGATGCCGTGCTGAAGTAAACCCCCCCCCCTTGCTAGTTACGCAGTATTTAAAGAGTAAATGAAGGGATTGATGTTCGCATGCCCCCTATGCGGTTTTCTCTGTCCGGCTAAGCGGGGCCGTCCGCCCTAGTGTAGGGATGTGGGCCAGCCATATGGCAAGGATGGAGATGCCTTGTTGGTGCATGTGGCTGGTCGGTCCGAGAGGTGGACGAGAGAGGAGTAGTACGGTAACTCACATACCAAGGTGTGTGATACCTTGTTAGGTCTTTGGACGAGTATGTGAGTGGGACCAGTAGAAGTAGGTGGTGGTCACCAGAGAGGGTGACGTGTATGGGCGGTCCCGTGAGTTTGGCATGGCGGAGAGGGTCGCGTGGGAATGGTCGCAGTGGCGTTGAGAATTTCCGGTCCTCGGAAGGGGTGGGATAGTAGTTGTCCTGAGTAGGTATCGGTCTTTGGGTCTCAGTTTGGGAGGCCTTGGGAGGTCAGAACTTAGGGGGGGTACTTGATTCTTGTCTTTCGTCTTTTCTCCTTCTATCTCTTGTCGCTGTATGCTGACCCTGATCAAGTCAGCATGCAGTACCCGCACACATGCATACACACTACACTTCTTCTTCTTTCCTCTTCCTTCGTTTTCACCCTGAGCCTCTGTTCTCCCGAGAGCGGTTAAGTTTCTGAGATTTCCCAAGACAGCCAAGAAAGTTGTAGTATTATGACTAGCCAAGAGGCTGTGAGTTAGCTTTTAGGCAACTATGTTGCCCTTTTGGGGTGAGGGTGTGCCGATTCTAAAAATTTATCGGTGCGTGTTCAGTATTTAACGTCAAAAATAGACGTTAAATGCTGTACGGTATTTAGCGGTAGCTGCGGAGATAAACCAATCTGCAGTTTTGATAAACAGTCTGCAACTGTAATACCATACTAGAGCGGCGCTTGAATAGTGCTGCACCCTAGCGTGAGCCGCTGTTTGCTAGCGACGAGACCGGAACTAAGTCTGGTTAAGTTTGTCTTTGGCCGATTGTGTAACCTAACGCCTCGTGGCATCTTTTCCTCCGAACAGAAAGGAGTTTTTAGTTTACCATCTTCTTCATCTATGGCAGGCTAATTCTAAACAGATTTGCGGTCAGTTTTGGCAATATTATTATATATATCTATTTAAAGTTTTACTAATGAAAAACTTGTTTAATAAGGCCACATTAAGTAAATTTCTGATAACTTTTTACGCCATCACGTGGCGAGTGTGCAATGCGTAATTTAAACGTAATTTTTCTTGTAATATAGTAATACTATATTAAATTCACATGTCTTTACTAAGGCACCAGAATTGAGAAGAATGTAATTGCCAAAAGTATTTATTTAATAAGTATAGAAATGATGTAATCAGGTAACCTCTCTCAACCACGTGGCAAAAATTCAGACTATGTGTAAATCTTATTAAAAGTATAACAAGCCGAATAATTAGCTAATCAAAATTGAATTATGTTAGCCCACATGGGTAAAGTTTATTAATATGAAATTTAACAGAACTAAATATTTTCAAATAGGGCCTGTTGGCCATATAACCTTTGCCAAGTGTGTAAATATCATTTTTTAAATAGCCCTAAAGCTGTGTTAATTTTTATATATGGGTTTTGGTGCGTGTGAAGTTTCTGGGGGAATTGTTGTGTGAACTCTAGCTGATAATATGTTGTATGATCAGGGTTCCCCGATGAAGGCGAGAACCAGCCCCAGCCTGAACATGTAACACCTAGATTCTCTCTCTCTTCATCTGCCGGAGGAGAATGGCGAAGGCTAACACAAACACCCTATCATGAAAACCAGATGATCACCACTTCACACCCATGGAAAGGAAAAAATAAGGTGAACTCAATCCATGTTATATATTCTTTACACATTGTGATATAATTCACTAGAGCCAGTGGACATTCAATCACTCAACAATATGACTTTAAGTTTTAAACATTTTAATTGGGTCCCTGATTAACGGGACAGAATAGTTCGTGAACTGGAAGGGAAATCTTTTGTAAATTTTATTAATTTGTTTGTATAATCTGTGAGCTCAGAGGCTGACATGCATCTGTGGCTGCTCACCACTCAAACGTGCAATTCCTTCTTATTTTCAGTATAAAGGTTTCATTACTGCTACTAATTCATTCAATCAACTTGTAATTTCTCTGTTTCAATTTAGTGTTCATTTTATACATATTTTCTCATTTTTAAATTCAGTTTGGATTATATAGGGATAGAAATTTCTGTGGTAGTTAAGTAGAGTCACAAGTTTAATCCTGTACAGGTGCATGTACATGCAGTGTTAAACATGCTGTTGAGACAGGTTGAATTATGCACTGACTTGCCCATGAACATGTCGGTCTCTGGGCCAAAATTACTTTTAAAAGGGTTTTAAGGTTCATGACACATTACTATTTTCAAAACTTAACAATATTTATCAAAATTTAAATTCTTTTAATTAATTATGATAACTGGGGTGTTCACTGTATTCTAAATTTTATTTCTCCCAGTATAAGTGCCCAGTGTGGCAGCATTTTATAATCGTATTAGGCACTTGGCCAAATTTTTGAATTTATTATGCCCTGGGGACTACTGGTGTTGCATATATATTCAGATACACATGTAATGTGTTATGCACATATTAAGAATTAAAATCTGACATGGATTTTCATAAATTATTAATGATGTACCTCATGGGGGTAGAAAAGGGTGTGGCAAGAGATCTATGTTATAATTGTCCTGTATTGTGGAACATGTAGATGTATTGTATATTCGTGTGTGTATTTTTGTGGGGTTCTATATGTATTGTACATTTGGGTGTATTTTTGGGGGAGTTAGATATAGGGCTTATAAAAAGAAAAGGTAAAACAAATGGATATATATATATATATGCATTTAATTTCTGTTGACAATTAATTAATTCTATCCCTATTAATTTTTAATTAATATTTTTTAAAGAGAGTTAATTTATTTTATTTAACTTTAATAAGAAGTATGTAGATTTGTCTCTATTAATTTTTTATTAATATTTTTTTAAGAGAATTAATTTATTCTAATTAGCCTTGTCAAGAAGTATATAAATTTTATCTCAATTAAGTTTCAATTGATTTTTTTTAAGAGAAGATAGAAAATAAATTTTGGATTTATTAATAATTTCAAGTAACCTTTTTAAAGAATATAAATTATTTTTAGTTAACAGTTTTTAATGGGAAAATAGATTCTGTATGTTATATTTATTGTTTTGTAGGTAACAGAAAGGAGATAGAATAATAAAAGGATTTTATTGATTGTTAATTTTATGAGTTTTAATTGCAACTCCCGTCTCACTGGATCCAGCGCATTTTTGGCTTCTCTAGGCTTTGGTCTAGTTTTAATTATCTTGTGGCCCCTCTTTGGAAAAAAAATTCAAAAAAAATTTTTCAAAAAAAAAACATTTTTTTTTACCAGTCTAAGTTAAAGTGGGGTTCAAATAGCACGCACGCAATTTGTCTGTTTTCCACTGTTAAGAATAGCATTTCTACATATCATCGGTTTTATTATTTCGCTACTTTGCCTAGTCATTCTTCCCTCTAACTGACTGACTGAAGACAGCTTTATTTTCTAGTCTCTTTTGCAAATACCTTTACGTCTTTTATCAAATTTATTAAGTAGCTGTTTAAAGTTTGCTGCTGTTTAAGGTTTAAAGTAGCTTTGTAGGTAGATTCGGGAACTAGATATTGAACTTACAAAGATAATTGGGGATTAATTATGCCAACAATAATTAATTAATTAATCTGTGATTGCCGAGCCCCACGTTTTTTGGGAGCCAAAGACAAAGATATTAGGAGTTATTTATTATGCTAACTGTGATTTATTAATTATGTAATTAAATTAATTTGTAAAATGAGATCGTGTAATCACTCAATTAGGTTACTCATATCGACTGATTGAAGCTAAATGATACGTTAGTTCTTTTATGTTAGCATAATTACTGCATTGAGACTCTAATTATTGTATCAATTAATAAAACTACTATAAATCATTCAAGTGCCATTACTTTCTTGTTCTGAGGTAACTTTGACAATAATGAACGCATATATTCTGGATAAAATAAACACTTATTTATTAACATCATTAAATAAAGAGGCTTCAATATATAAATATGGATGATTCCCTGTAAATACATTCATAACAAGAACACATGTATATATATCAAATTACAATGCGAATCCAATACGTTGTTTGCTGGAAAACATACACATACATATATAATACAATCGATATATAGAAAAACACAAATAGTCAAACCATAAATCTTATACTAATGCGTTCATTGCTTGCCTCAGATGAACAGCGTTAATTATATTTATCATATTTAATGTAAATACTCAAGGGTGTTTTCTTGAAAAGAGACAGGACAGCAGAGTTCTTATAATAAGGATAGCATAAAGATTACTTATAAAGTGATTTATCCGATATTTCCATCAGTGTAACTCCTTCTCGTTGGTGGTCCATATGTGTGAAGTTGCGTAGCTGTGATGTCACTAACACTCAACACACGCGGATCAGATTCACTCGCGCTGTGTGTATTTTCTGTTGATTCGGCTTTTACTGTTTGAGTCTATGAAATCATGTGTCGTGTGGGTAAGTTCATCATTAACTATGGTGTATATATCTGACTGTCTATTGTTGAACTTCTTGTGTGTACATTAATGTATAGTGTCTTTGATACCGTGGTGTAATTGTTCCAAATTATATTGTATCGCTTCGCCGCACTGTACAACGTTACGATTTCGTTGTCCGGTAAAACATTAACAATAGTTCTGCGCGTCGGTTATTGATGAAACTGCGATTGGTTAGTTCAGTTCTGAATTTAGCGGTAACTGAGTATAATAAAGAACTCTAGAGTTATTAAGCACTGGCGTATGTCGCATGATTTAGTCGCTGTAGGTACACTATTACCGGATACTCGCCAATATCGAAATGTTTAAGTCACTTAATTATATACCGCGTAGCAGAGTCCGTATGTTAATCGAACTGTGTTAAGACTTAGAAGATTTAGTTCCGTGAAGACTGTTAAAGTATACGATTGAGAAATTTATAAGAAGACTGACCGAAAATTATAAGAGGACTCTCGAAATTTGTATTAAGACTGTTGAAAATGTATGAAGACTGTTTAAAAGTACGTGATTGAAAAATATATGATGACTGTCCTCCTGCGTGCTCTGCAAACAGTTTTTATCAAGCATCGTTTACCACAATGCAATCTTCTGGAAGACACGCCTCAGGTCGAACATGATAGGACAGAAGAACTCCTACCCTCATGCAAGACTACCGTTCTTCACTTCTCATTCGACGTTCCCGTTGCCACGATGACGACGGTCCTCTCCACCTGTCCTCTGGGTAGATGCTGGGTTGTGATTGGGTATCCTGTCTCCCCACAAGTTCGCGTCGAAAGCCTCCGTACTCTTTTCCTGGAACAAGAGCAATTTCTCGGCTGTCGATCAGGTCTTTGTCTAAGCGTACTCCGGACCCTGCTGCTGTTCTCACGCGAACAATGTGTCGTATTTCGTTATTGTTTCACTATCCTTGACCCTTTTCCGTTAGCTATCCTGGCGCAGCGTGTCGTCGTTTCCAAAACGGCACTCCTTCTCCCTGTCGTAAATATCAGTTGTCGCCAGTAAGACGTTCCTCTGCTGTGCACAAGTTCGATTCTATTCTTTAGATATCGATGTCAGTTCTCATACAGGGTAAATACCATTGTGTACTTACACCCTTTTTCTTACTGCTGGTACACTTCAAATTAACCTTGCAGTGTGTGTCCGTCACAGTTTCTCCGTAAATTGGTACTTGACATAGTTCCTTTTATCTTGCATGTTGCGGGCTGTAAATCACGGTTGAGTCGAGTCTGTCACCGCCAACCTTATTTCCCATTGTAAAGTTATGTGAAGCGTATTCGTATTGTCCGAAGCAAACGTTCAGTTGACACATCGTTAAACTCTTCTTTATTTATTGCTCGTGGCTCATGTAGGGGTGTCTTGCTGTATGTAACGTCTTTTCGATCATAATATTAAAAATTTTTAATTCTTGGTTGTTACAAACTTTTTATTTATGTTCACATGTTCACATGAGGGAAGATTTTTAAAATAGAACGTTTTAAAATCTCTCATCTAAAGTCGTTTATGACTTGGTTTTCATATAGATTATCCAGTAAGAAAATTGAGTCAATGGGAGTGGTTTTCGTTCAGGCACTGTTTTAAATAAATAATAAATTTTATATTTGTGTTTAAATTAAACCTCTCTCTTTACTTGCATTTTATACTTTTGACGACAATGTGATCTTAAAGTCTCCCAAACCTCATTTCTTTAGCATCGAATTTTTATTTAAGAGAAAGAAGAAGTTAAAAACAAAATCCTTACCTCAAATTGTTTGCCTCTGTAGCTTCATTGTTTAACCACTTAACCTTCAATACACATTGCATATATACATTCTCAACTCAATATAGCCTATAACAACGTGCGATACGCCTAACATATACGTACACCAGAAATTACGCAAGTAACAAGTACTGTACAATATTTCTGAATGTTGTTGAATGAATTCTTTGAAAATAATTCTTGTTTATTACCACGTATAAATCATATTATTTCAACAAAATGCAGGAAGTTACTAAATATTAACATAGTGATTATCTGCTTGTAGTTTGTTTAGTGACCGCTAGGAAGAATTTCTTAACCTGATTACAATGAAGAAAAGTCAATATTAGACTTAAGGGAGAGATAGATTTACCAACGTGATTTAATAAAACGAATAATTATAAAATGTGCAGTGATTATCATCTAAATTATATAGCATGAGGAAAGATATAAAACAGTAAGTAAATAAAACTCGTTAATCGAGAATTGGTCCCTAAAACCATTTATCCGAATTAACAAATGTACGACCGTAATTAGTGTGGTTTTAAATTACCAAAAATTATAGCATATGACATTAATATTTTATGGTTAATACCACAAGCTTGTAGTGCATTATGGGAAGTATATTACTGACCATTTTACACCGTCATCATCACCTTCACAACACAGTTTAGGCAAGGTGCTGCCCGTTCTGCCTTCAAAAATCATCCAGCCGTCTCGTCCTGGGTCTACCCACACACCTGTGTTCCTATAGGTTTATATTTCCAGACTTGTTTGGCCAGTCTGAAATGTGACATTCTTTCTAGGTGTTCTTTCCACCGTTGTTAATAATCTTCCAATTTTTTATTCAAGTTAAAAACTTTTAACTCTTCCCTTATGGCCTCATTTCTTATACGGCAAAGTTTATAACACCTTTTAACTGCTCTTAAAAATGCTATTTCCGAGGCCTGTATTAAACTATCTTGTTTTATTTTTGGTTGTTGTTCATAATTCACACCCATAGGACAGTATAAGGACTGCCATAACTTTGTAAAGCTTCAATTTTATATCTCGACGTACCTTGTTTATGAAAATACGGTTGATTGTTCCACAGATCGTCTGTAACTCACGTAACTTAATCAATATCATAATTTATATCATAGCCAATATCATTTCCCAAGTAATTAAAGTAGCTCACTTGTTCTAAAATTTGATCACTAATCCTTAATTTTGTCCTTATTGTCTCCTTACCTCGAAACGCCATTAGCTTTGTTTTTATAGTGGAGATTTTCATACTACATGTTTGCAAATCTGATGAAACCTAAAAATCAAATTTTTTCAAGTCAGATTCCGTATTTTGAAGTACAAACAAGTTGTCAGCAAACAACAGCACATTCAGAAATGTATCTCGTGATAACTTAATACCAGGGTTCACTAGATGTTTCCATTTCCTTACCAGATCGTCAATATAAAATGTGAAAAAGAATAGGTGAAGTACTGTACCCTTGTCTAACACCTGGATTAAAAGTTGTTTGTTGAGACATTACATTGATACATTGTTGAGACATTTTACACTGTTTTTCATAATACCTAACAACTATCAAATCTGATGCCTGGTTATCTGCTTTAAAAAAACTACCATGTGATAAAAATGTATTACCTTAACATTTATTGTGCTAAAGTATTACACTGTACTTTAAAATTGTTACCAAAATTGAACTTTAATTATGAGTACAATATATTATAGCTTTTCACTGGAGATTTTTCTTTTCTCTTATTAAATTAAGCAAAAGCTACGTATTTAGGTATTACTAACAATCTGGAAAAGCTCGTATTGGATACATAATACAAATTACTTAATGTGTATACCTAATATTATGTAACTTATATAAGGGTGTGTGTGTGTTTTTCTAAGTGTTTAGACAATTTCTTCAGTTAATTATTTTAGTTGCTACATCTCACTAAGCGCCTGAGATCACGTCACTTTCACATTTTCATTTGATAGAAGTACAGTCGTAGCAATTTCCTTGTTACAGACAATACTTAGCTGGAGTAGCTAATCAGTCCCATGGGAGACACAAAGATAGCAAGTACACCTGGCATCAGGTGGTCTTTGTGTTAACGGTGTTGGAAAAATCTTCTGTTTCTCATATTATCGTCGGTGCCAGGGGATACATTCTTTTCCAACAACGTCTCTTTAATTAAACTGGGAATTTTTACTTAGAAGTTGCTGTAACGTTTGTCTCTTTGTGAATGGGGCCGTTTAATAACAAGTCCGTATATAATAGAAATTAATATGTTGATATTTTTATGATTGAGGTATATGTGAATTTCTATACAAATGTTTTATGTGAATTTATGAAGGATCGTCTGAAGTACAAATTGTATCTATGAAACACAATTGCGTCATGTATAAATATAGTAATAAAAAATAATAAAAATCCATTTGTATAAGTATTTAGTATTTGATAATATAATACGTAACATACAAATACTGCATGATCATCAATCGTTACTTAAAAAGAAATGATTTTATATGTATGCAAGTGTATGCATATATGCATACGAATGTTCATACACGTCTATATCTCAAAATATGAATTAAAGTTAGTGACAAAACGTAACTTTAATCGTAATTTAAATCTAAATTCAGAATATTACGTATTGCATTGTGATTATTATTAAAATTTTTATTAAATTTTTACAATTTTTATTCCATGATGTGAACATCAGTTTTTCGTCATATCCTACCGTCTTCAACACAACTCAGTCATTAAAATAAGTATTCCTACATATAGATCTATTCCTACGTCTGCGGGACAGATCTGATGTAAGTGAAATAGCAATAAATTGTCTCCGCTTTGCACTACTTAACATCGCCCTACCTGATGTTGAAAATGGACAACACATTACTGCGGCGCCGTAAACATTAAAGTGATTTTCCACACCATGCATTACTGGCGTCGAGAAGCGCTGTTTATAACGTGTTTGTCTGGAATGATGATTGCACAGAGCCTACCGTATCCCTTTGTCAAATAATCACAACTTAGTGATGACTCCTCCAAAAATCTCTACAGAATAACAGACTGCAATTTTAAGCCCACAATTTACTGATTTTACCTTTATCTAATAAGAATTATAAAAAAAGAAGTAAGCATTATTACTATAAAAAATGGATGAAGTAGTAATTGTATAATTGTTTGATCGTTTATGTGACAATTCTTAATTACAACGGATAAAATAATTTTCTTTCAGTTATGGTAAAAGTGTAACAATGTTCTAAACCGATTTAGTAAATACAAGTTTCACAATAAAATTAAACCGTACGTAGAGTTGAACATCGTTAGGGTAATATTCTCTAGCAATTGGAAATAACACATGAATACTTATGAATCCATTTGAACACGAACGCGTGTTATGTTGATTTTTTGAGACAAAGTACGGAATTTATAAGTCTTTCAACAACAGAAATGTAATGTGGGCAATGTTTGTTGTTTTCAAACATATTCAACTATTTATGGAAAATGTATGCCATACTTGGTTTTAGTTAATAATAATGGCTGCCATGTGTACCACCTGAAGTAGTGTAGGAGAAGGCAAGCTAGGCTGCCTTATGTGAGCCGTACGGAATACAAGGAAGGCAGTGTGGCCAGCACTACGCTTCAGCCGCCCATTATTATCCACACGATGTTATCTCAGGTACTCATTTTCAATAGGCTGAGTCGACATGGGGCTGAAAAAACGCAAAGAAAAAGGCGAAGTACATGTTCAGAGACTAGAAGACGTACCGTAATATGCAACCCAACGTGACCTACCAAAGTTTGGAACCCTTCAAATTTTGAAGCATGTACTGAGGAGCAGTCCATTAGATTTTAAGAGCATGAGTCCATAAGGACGAGGATTCAACAGTGCGACTGCAGCTTGCATGGCCGATTGTGACGATTTCATTATTTAAAAATAAAATAATTAATAAATAGGTAATGTAAAAGCTAAAAAATTTAAATTTTAATAAATTGCACATTTAAACTAAATTTTATCGCTATCATAAATCATAATAATAGTTAATAAAGAGTTTTAATAATAACATAAAAGGAATGCGAGTGTACAGATAGGGAAACCCTTGTTAATTAACCCTGCATAGACATGCGCTAACCGGAATTAACCTGAATACCGACCCCTAAACAAACTAATAATCCTTGTAAAATTTAATATTAAATAAATAAATAAACAAGACCACAGTAGCGTACTATAATGAAGTCTGTAATTAAGAATATCTTTGGATAATTAAAAGGTAAAACTTTAACCCTTTAAAAAGAGGATAAATGTGGAACTATTTTGTTGCGACGCGTGAACTCCGCGCGATTAACTGATCCTTCCTACATAGTAAAGAGTCGAGATGAAGCGCTCGCGTAGAAAACACGCGCTTGAACCATGTCTCAGAAAAAGACAGAATATTTGTATTTAGAAGACAGTTACAACAATGTATAGCAAAAGTATTGCCAAATTAATGTGGTAGTAGTCTAAATGTTAAAAACCGAAATGTATAAATAACTGTGTAAGGGATGACATCTCATCTGTTTAATTTTCTAAGATGTCTATGTTGTATTAAATAATATGGTACGAGCTACCAAAAGTGAGAACTTTTATAAACAATAATGTGACGTGCGATTCTGCAACAAACAAGAACATTTACGACACTTATACTACTAACGATGTTTGACTACGAGACTTCTGAGAACCTCCAAGCTACTTCATGATGAACTAACCACTTCAGGAACTTCTACAGGAAAGTTAACTCCACTTAAGAACAACCGCTGACGAACACCATAAGGACCAAGGACCCTGATTACGAGTAAACTGATGGATATGAGAGGTGACACGGAGACTTGGTCTCCGTGATTAATTAAAATTGTAACCAATGAATTATTAAAGACAGTTGAAATAAAAATAGAAAGACTTTAATGATAACCACTTTATAAGATGTAGTATGTTTTAGAATTCAAAATATTTGTAGTACCGAATTATGCTGATGTATATGTATAGCTTCACTGATACAAATTTTTAGATTAAGTCTATTCTTCAAATGGCACCCCCCCCCCCAAATAGTATTATAGAATATAAATAAGCGAGCTTAACTCATTAACAAGTTTAAGGTCCCGGATCCGTGGATAACGCTAGCACTGATAAATCCATATGTTTTGGCCCCAGTTCTTTACCAAAATCTGTTATAAATTGTAATCTTTTATTCAGAAAACCTTATATAGTAATATTTATGTAGAGCTGTTGTAGTAATGATTTAATAAAGAGATGTCGTTACTTTACACTAAAACAGTGAGTCATCAGACCCCCATGTAAAAATTCCTTTAGTTATAACTACTGCTGATTTATCTAGTAATTAAAAGTTGATTACGAGTAAGGCAGCCCGTGCAATTGATCAGAGGTAAGTATGCACCGGTTCCCGATGTTATAACGTAGGTGACACGTTATACGATATACACATACGTACGTGAGCATGCACACACACGATATGAACAGTGTAACTTTAAGTTAAGAAACTTAATATTTACTGTTTCAGCAACAAGAAAATTAAAACTTTTAGCTGGTTAGCTGGTGTCTGCTTATTGGGCGAGACCCACACAACTGTCATGAACTTTTAGAGTCTGGAAAACTTGTTAATCTGGTCTTAATAAGCATTGTAACGAGCCCGACTGGGTCAGTCGCCAGGATTGGAGTGCAACTTTCTTACGGCTCCTTCACGTGGTTTAATTTAGAAAACAGAAAAGTTTAATCCTTGTGACTCAGGTTTGTGTTTACAATTTCCTGTAAACTAACTTATAGGATTAGGGTAGACGTAATCTAAATGCAAGCCACTGCCTTTCCTGAATTAAGCTTCGTAATTCATGTTGGAATAGATGCAGATAACTACTGTATCCATTTATGTTGGTTATAAAGAGAAAAAGGTAACAGAAAAGTATATAAACTATCGAACGTTATTTGAATAAACCAGAATGCCACGTGTCTAAATTAACGAGAATGTCTACTTACAGCTGACTTTTCTAACACTGGGCTCAAAGTTATAGAAGGTGAGAGGAGAATACAATTATTAATTATTACATCACTAT
Organism: Magicicada septendecula; assembly: GCA_034769895.1. Taxonomy (NCBI): domain Eukaryota; kingdom Metazoa; phylum Arthropoda; class Insecta; order Hemiptera; family Cicadidae; genus Magicicada; species Magicicada septendecula. Next base: position 1,234,307,757 of record CM068367.1, read on the forward strand.
TGTTGTAAAGTGATTCGAGATTCTTATACATACTCATTATCTTCTGTAACAATAAATACCAATTTTTATAGACTTTCTAAATACACTGCTTACTGTTAAGCCTATTTTGCTCGTCGTAACAGGTTGTGTACTTTCATTAAATGTGAACAGCAATCACGAACAGTTTTTGAAGTCAGGTAAAGGTTTGATATAGTCACATCTTCATTCTTCACAGGAAACGAACATTAATTTAATAATGTTCTAGTCTTAAAAATAACAAATTATTAAACAGCGTTCTTTATTAAACATTCAATTACAAAAATGTATATCAATAAACTGTGGCATGAAAAAATTATAATGAACTGTCTTGTCAAATTTGCCGTAAATAGAAAACTTAACTGCAAGAAAGGTTGTTCTGTTTCAGCGTAATTGCTTTTCATTATCAGTCAGCTTATTACATTTTATTATAGTTAATCCTCTGTTGAATGCAATAAAAAATAGAATGTCTGTGAAACGGTGAAAACAACGTTTTATTGTCACTAATGCTGTGTCAACTGGCAAAATGTTTAGAGTCGTATCATTGCGGAACAAAATAAAGCTGACAGTGTATTTGACATTGTAGTAAACCCGATACTATAGAGTAACAAATTATCTGGTTACAGACCTATTAGTTAGGCTACTTTTTAAAACAATCGCATTCAGCAAAGCAACCGTAACGGCTTTAATAATGTCTTTGCGAAGCAGATTTTGAAGCAGTAGGTTATGAATTGAATGTTTATGGTGGAACATAAACATTAAAAAAATAATTTAAAGAAAGTAGGAATCTTATAGAAAATGGCTTGTTACAAAGGACATAAATGAGTGAATTCTTATGTTTTTCTTAGAAGAGAAGTAAATTAGGGGGAGAAAAGCAAAGTATGTAACACGCCAGCAAAGATGTCTCCAGATAAATTCACAGATCGAGGAGCGCGGTCAAATAAGGCTTGGGGAATCTTGAAGAAACTAAAAATAAACTAGAAGGATACTAACGGGCTGACACCGATTACTTCGTGTGAATGAAAGAAGTATTATGGAACACTCTTATGGAATAAGAGACCGTGTCGTTTTACAGATTTGGGACGCAAATGACAAAACTGAGGAAGCTGGGTACACGGTAAGCGACAAAGTGGTACTAGCATTACAGATAATGAAGAACAGCAAACCTTCCGTAGCTGGAAGAATATCAGTCGAACTAATATAGAATGATGTGGGAGATGATTCGAAATACTTGTGCGTAATTCCATAAAGTGTCTTAAGAGTGAGGAAGTCCCGTAAAAATAGAAAAAAGGAAACATAATATCGCTATATAAAAATCAACGATCGGCAAAAGTATTGTGGCTTATAGTAACGAGTACTGTGGGACTATTATATGGATGACTTCTATAAAATCGAGTAGAAGAAAGCCTACGATATTTAACGCAGAACAACAAGGTGCTTTCTGTGTGGGGAGGTCTTCTATTGAAAACGTGTTTTGCTTGGAGCAGCTTTGTGGAAAGAGTGACAAGCATAGAATGGTTTTCTCTCACATTTACTGAGTTGCATAAAGCGTATGATAGTAATTGATAGCACATTATCAAAGCACTGGCCAAGCATCCACCAAGCAGGTGTTAAGCTGCTTATATTGCAGCAGAACATAACACTCATAACGACTGTGTCAGTACTATTACAGATGAGAGTAAGTTGTTTCATTACTCTTTGGTAACAAAGCTTTGAGACAAAAGGTCTTCCATAGCACCTAACCTATTGAAAGTTTATATAAACGCAGTCTTAATTAGGTGGAATGGACACTGTCCTGAAATGATGATTTTAATGACTGACGACTTTACGTTTCTGTTTGCAGTTGAGCAACTTGTAGTAGCACTGGACAAGTAGGACTCTATTGACGTAATAAATATTGAAGATCGTGAAGCACTAACATTAAATTTTAGACAAACCAAACAGCTTGCTATCGGAGGTGCGGGAGCCTATGAGACAGTACATTTGCATATTATAAAAATATTCTTTGTTTAGGAATTAACATTAAAATTTTCAGAAAATGGCAGAAGTGATTAGGACATTAGCTGCAGAATAAATCACGGTAAAATGAGGATAGAGTTAGAGCAGTTGAATTCTGTTCTTTGGATTGCGAAAATAACCAATACAACCAAAAAGAAAAATTTAATTTACGTAAGAAGTTAACTTTTATCGCTCCATTCGTACACTAGACATGCGGTGAATTTGTACAGTCAATAAAATTAAAAGCAGCTAACATGTTTCTTACATGTTCTATCGATAGTGTAGTGTTCTGGAACGTGATAGTCTGAAGGACTGAATGTTCGGACGCTAAGAGCAACGAAATAGGCGCAGCTTTTGCGTAAGTCGTTTGGGAATTTCTGTGGTGTCACATGCTTGCTTGCAGATTTCTGATACCAGTCTAAAAACCCACAGACGTTTTTTCATAGATTATGAAAGTTTTCGGGGTTTTCGAAAAGGGGACGTGCGGTACGCAATTAAGCAGGAGAACTTTCGCTACTCAACAACGTACATATGAAAGTATAAAAGAAACGTTCAGAACAATTATTTTAAAATTAATATAAATACCTTAATTTACTTAAAGAATCAATTTTTATGCGCTATGCAAAATATGTTCTCATTATCAGTCCTGATTGCACTGATAGACGTTGTCTCAAAGTGCGAGAGAAGAGAACCTAGTTTCTGTGCTTAATTTAAAAAATCCCTAACGCAATATGTGTAACACATTTGCATGCTAAATGTTTAGTATTATTTAAAATAATTTAGTATCACATAAAATATATTTACTTATATTATTAAATTACTTGGTTCTTAAATTATTGAAATTTAAAAAATTTTAACATACGTAAGGTATGGGTAATATACATTAAGTGACCAGATCATATGGGTTTTCCATTAATTCCTACAAAACTTCCATTCAGTACTTTTGCCAATAAACTGATTTGTTCATAAACATAACATACTAAGTATAATACTTCAAGTCATATGCCCCGTTTTTAAAAAAGACAGCTACAGCAAAAGACAAGAACTACCCGTCTGAGTATTACCGTATCACATTTCTACACAGCCTACGTAAAATTCCAGATTTTAAATCCTTATTCCTTTTAGTTTTCAGATGTTTTTCATCAATATATGAGAGAATTAAATTAATAAATATGTGTGTTTGTGTGTGTGTGTGTGTGTGTGTGTGTAGTTGTAATAGTGCGTGAGTGCCTGGTAAAGGCAAATGGGAAGAGGGCGTTGAAGACAGACAGATAGAAGTAGCAAAAAAGTAGTCTTCGTATTTGTTTTTATTGTGACGGCACATTCCAAGTAGACTCTGCACGAAAATAACAACCATTTGATAACTGATACATGTCGCACGTAATGTAGAATATTTTTAATATCCTAATGCACAACTAACATTAAATAATTTATTTCAATATTTCTTACAAATTTATGATAATAATACAACTGTTAATATGTGAGTGAATCATCTAACAGAACACATGGAAAATTAATAGCCGGATAGATATTAAGGATAATAACCAGGCAAAGGAAAAGGACAAGGAGGAGGCATTAGGAATATCTAGGAAAATAAATATTGCTACCTGAAATGTGAGAGGTATACAACATAAAACAGATGCATTGGAAGAAGAACTAAAGGAAAGAAAAGTGGATGTAGCAGTATTAACAGAAAAAAAATAGAAAGGAAGTACGAACTTAAAGTACTATACAATGTTATACAGTGCTGTTGCCATAAATACGCGAGCTAAAGCAGGAGTGGCTATTTTAATAAATGAAGAATTTAAAAGGGCTATAAACGGTTGTATTGGAAATGTACCAATTCCCGGCGTCTTTTCTCGTGTACCTAACTCTGATATCAGTAACTAAAATTTTTAAAGTGTATGCATAAAGTTGATCTTCATTGGCGTATAGTTAATGTATCGTTCGGCTGCTGAAGTTGAACCAAAGGTTCTGGAATCTGTGAAAAGTTTTTGTTGTTCCAACACTCGTTACCCTCAACTCTGCCACGAAACTAGATACGTGTTATAGCACACAGTCTTTTACTAAGGAATGTTGTACTCAGAGAAATTCTGGGTTCACTAAAGCAGAGAAGCCAATTTCCACCGCAATGTTAGTTGTCTCGCTTAGTTTTGTGGTGCGTTTGTCATTTCAGGCCAAAGCACGTTATTTGCTTGAGTCCTCGAATCACATTTGTAAGTGGATTGATACTGAGGTATTCTGAGAAGGTACTTTGGTCACACTATAACAACATTATGTTGGTACATATACCTTGTAATACTCTGTTTTGTACACCCACATAGAAACACATAGCACAAACTAATAATGCTGTTATACACTTCGCATTTAGGTATAACAATATAGTGGAAATACGTAATAATAATAATTAAAATGTACAGTAGCAACGAAATATAGTTTTAATTACTCGATTTAATTGTAATGTACATGGAGTTGCTACAACAATTTGTGCAAACATTTTAATGAAAACACGTCTGTAAATTATCGAGCGAGTTGTAAAGTCAACCCTAAAGTAATATAAATTTTCCTTCCGACTGCATTGATCATTAATGATCATTCTCCGTGGTAAGTCGACTTAATATGATCACTACAAATTATCTGCTAGTAGAGCGCTTGGAGTAGATTGTTCAAAAGTGAATGTTTGCGTTCTAGTGCGGCACTTGTGCCTACTATATCAAACAGATCGATACAATAAGTGTTGAAGTAGAAAAAGTTAGAGTATCATACTTGCTGAACTCAGAAATAATTCCCCATCTTCCCATATAAAATGTTAAATGGCGTTCTTATTTTAATACGTGAAGGCTGAGAAACGTTTGCCCGCATGTACCCTATTGATTCTAGTATAAGTTGCACAGCCACATTCTGAAACTGGTGGAAGAGACAGGGGCATATTATCTATACAAGGGACAGGAGTATATATATTCGTGTATATTTTTCATACGTAAATTGCACAATACGTATTCTTCATATTAATTCTTATCCTTCTTGTTATTTCTAATATAACACCAATATTGTTCGATATAGCAAATTATTAACTGTTTCAAAACGTTTTTTACCCCACACTCAATTTATATAAGAAATACAGAGAAGCTTAAATAATAAATATTTAAATGGTGACTTTCAATATTTCAATTATTTATCTGGATTCAGTATTTTATCTCAGACATCCAAGTATCTGAAACATTTCCTTATATTTATAATCAAATATGTGTTTTATGTTTTATGTTTGTTGTTTGCATATTATGATTTGTAATAGGTGCTATATGTTACTATACTTCTTAAACAGCTTCTTAAGAAAGTTAGTCTGTAAACTTATATTTCTTTTTAGTATTTAATCCTTTTAATTAATTTTTAATAAAACAATGACTTTTGTTATATTTAAGACATTATTTTATGCCATTAAAATCATTTTCCTCTCAACCAACAACTATATAGAATGTAACGCACGAAAATCATACGACCTAGCTGGGTAATAAATACACTACACGTGCATTCAGTGTTACCAGTGAAACTTCTTTAATTAAATTGAATATTATAATGTCGTAATGCTGCTGTTGTAGGCTATATATCTTTTCCTTTATAGGTAATTCTTGATTGTTTTTTGTAGGAATTCTATAAAATATATATGTTTTCAAATAGTAAAATATATTCTTGGATTTCGTTGTCCATGACGTGTCCGTTACTTAACTAAATATCACTATAATATTGACGATTCGGAACACTAAGTTTTTTATAAGTAAAAACGTAAAGTTTTACCTTACAGCCTAAACCGGCTTTCACCTATAGAAGGCTTCATCAGAGGCTGTCGTAAGTAGCGCTGTTCGTCTTGTTGTTGGAGACGAGATAGTTTTTCGAAAGATCGAAGCTGTGTGTGTGTGGTGAGATGTGTTCGAATAATGCGTGCGATTCGAATTGTGTCTGTTCGTTTAGGATGTCGTTACATCAACAAACAAACAGAAAAAATTGCCCACAAATTCAAAAAAGCAGGATACAGAATCGCTTACAAAACTACTAACAAAACAGAACACACACTATCAAAACGCATGCCCAAAGCACAAAACAAATTCGATCTACCCGGTGTATATAAGCTAAATTGTTCAAATTGCAATAAATTCTACATAGGCCAGACAGGACGTAGCTTCAAACAAAGATACATTGAACACACAAAAGCACTCCACACCACTACAGAATCTACCTTCGCAAACCACCTCATTGAAGCAAACCACACATATAAAAACATCGACAATAACATGAACATACTACACGTACACACAAAAGGCCGAAAACTAGACACTCTAGAACAATTAGAAATATACAAACACACAAAAACAAATAAAAACGACATCCTAAACGAACAGACACAATTCAAATCGCACGCATTATTCGAACACATCTCACCACACACACACAGCTTCGATCTTTCGAAAAACTATCTCGTCTCCAACAACAAGACGAACAGCGCTACTTACGACAGCCTCTGATGAAGCCTTCTATAGGTGAAAGCCGGTTTAGGCTGTAAGGTAAAACTTTACGTTTTTACTTATAAAAAACTTAGTGTTCCGAGTCGTCAATATTATAGTGATATTTAGTAAAATATATGTATGTATATTTAGTATAATGTTACGACGGTCTATTTGATCGTCGTAGGTACAGTGAAAAACAAATAAGTACAAGACACCAATGAAGTCACCAATCACCAGCTTTAATTTTTACAGTTAAACAGGTCGTAATTAACAACACAGTCTACTACAACGAATCAAATATAAATTGTTCACACGCAATAAAATTTCACTAATATTAAAAACAGTTGTATTACAATTATACCGCCCGCTTATAAAACGCAACACTTCACTAATAACCACTTGAACGTACACAGTAATGTCACCCGATAATATCGAGCCGAACTGTAAATATATCGCTGCTATACTGACTTGAGCGTCCCTGAGTAATTGTATTTATAGTCGTCGAAAATCTAGACGATTCCTAATTCCGTCTTAGCGTCCGTATGAACTACGTAATTAACTGCGGCCTTGACACAGTCTGCACGGATGGCGGCATTGAGAAGACTCTCGCAAATGCGTCTACAAGCACGTACGCCACGCACAGTAGAGCGAGATTCTTCTGGCACATTCGACAAACTCGTAGATTGTTCTGTGATGTCGTAACAATAATTATTATCGGTGTGTTTCTATCTGATATTTCTAGGTAGAAGTAGGCTTTAATAACTTAAGAAAATATACTTGCGGAATAGTTATTAACTGAAAACATTTATGCATATTATATATAACAGTATTATTAATACTAATAAAACTTTTTTACTAGAATGTAGTTTTATTATTTTTTCAATTACAATGTTTCAATAGTATTCAACTATCATCATCTAATATTGAAATGATTATGATATATTAATACAATAATTGAAATTTATTATCACCAACTATCATAAATACTATTGAAACATTGTAGTTCACAAAATAATAAAAATGTATTCTTGTAAAAAGTTTTGTTTTTATTAATAATAATATAAAATTTACATAAAATAAAAATATGAATATTTGTGTGTGTGTGTGTGTGTGTGTGTGTGTGTGTGTGTGTGTGTTTAATATTTATAATAAGTTTACCTCAAAAGGTGTTTTCCATTATTTGGAACATGTTTCGGTAGACTTCTTGTTCTCATCCTCAGTTGTTTGAATCATGTGGAGTGTTTACTTGTGTGTTGGTTGGTTGTTGTTATGGTTTCCTGTTGGTTTTTGGTATTTTAAATTGTTTGTGTACACACATACACACAAACACACACACACACACACGCATTCACATTCACACATATATATTCTTTTTTTTCAATTAATGATAATTAATTAATTATAATGGCAATTCTGTGACTATACCGAAAGCAACTGTAATGTATAAACCTACGGCTAAGCCGTAGGATCTTTGTTCGTTGCGGTAAGTATAATATTTATTATAAGTAAAAAAAATACTAGAAATAGATTAACAAAATATTATTTACTTCAAGTTAAAAGAAATACTAATTAAAGTACACCTATTTTAATTACATTGAAAAGTATTAGTAACTAAGTATTAAAATTAAGTACTAATTATTTCAATTAGTATATTCACTCCATATGCATTTATATATTTGCTTTTCCCTCTGTTTACGTCATATTAGAGTTCTTTACAGTTATAATATATTGTTGCACGCACGTGTGTGTATTAGGTGGGTGTGTATGTGTGTGCGCGCGCGCACGAGCGGGGCTCCTTAATAATAATGAAAATGATTATGATGATTCCGGTACTCCACAAAGATTGGCGGTTGTAAGTTGACTACTGCGCGATGTTGATGTTGATGATGATGATTCTGGTACTCCCACAAAGATTGGCGGTTGTCAGTTGACTACTGCGCGATGGTGATGTTGATGATGATGGTTGTGGTGCTCCTCAGTCGATCGAAAATATGTTGTTTTTTTGCCAGATGAAACTGTTTATGATAAAGTGTCTATATCGAGTAGTACACATAGTATCCCCGTCAGTATATAATTACCGTCTGTCCTCCGGTTGACATTGTCCGAGATATTTATAGTCTGGTGTATCTCGACATGTCAGATATATAAAACTTTCGGCTTTAGCTTGTTAAACTTGGTCTACGCGTCACTTTTGCATACATCTCTTTTCACCTGTTTTTGCACAAACGGCAGCGTTGATATGCAAACCAGTAGTTGCATTAGATGTGCAATTTTATATTCGTTATATGCATGTTACTTAATTAATTGTTTATCACTTCTAATTCCAGTAGCAAGTAATTTATGTTTACATAATTCAGTTATTGGCACGTATTTTGCACTAAAATTGCTCCCACACACGCGCTAATTTGCACATCTTTCAATGACACTGGCTGATTCGCTCTCTAAGTTTTATAATGTGCGAATTTTATTAAATGACACGTATTTAATTTTTGGTATTTATACCTGTTTGAACCGGAGTTCACTCACATCAAGGGAACAGATTGTAAACAGAGAGATTTTGTCTTTCAGTACAAACAAGTACGGGTCGACAGAACACACGCGCGCGACACACAGCTGCAGTTTGAGAGGTGTTTCAAAAACAACGGGTATAAAATTGTCTCCTTTTCGCCTACCCGTTCATGTTTACACTACTTTAAACTAGTTCTGATAGTTTGTATATTATTTACACACAAAAATATTAAAGGCCCGCCAGCGATTCCTGAACAGTCATCGGCGCAGACCCAATGTATGAATTACCCCCACTCAAAAAATACTCGAGAGAGGAGAGTATGCGATAACAGCGTCTCTCTAACACGTACAGTCCCTTCAAAACAAAACTTGCACGCTTATGATATTCTTGCCAGAAATCTATTTACATTTTAACTTTATCTATTTTGTTACTTAACATCACTGATGTTACTTAGTATGTGTAACATAGTACTACATGTACTCATTACTTTGAAAACAGTCATTTACAGTTTTTGATATATTTGTTAGTTGCGTTGTTTTTAATGTACGTAACCTAAATTTATTTTAAAATTATAAATTCGAGAACATTTTGAGTTATTCATATTTAATTATTTTTTTAATATTATTAACAATAAATACAACTTTTCTTACAAGAATATATTTTTTTGTATTTTTTTAATAAGGCACTGTTTCGATAGTAGCCTATAAACTATCATCATCATAGTTTTGAAGATGATAATTTATACTATCGAAATAGTGTTATATATTCAAAAAATATATTGTAAGAAAAGTTTTATTTATTAATAATAATAAAAAATATAAACAAGAATAACTGAGCAAATATCAATTATTATATTTAATTGAATATAAAAATTTGTACTACATTTAAAAAATAATATTGGAGTTATTTAACTACAAAAACTATTGTACAGTACTTACGTTTGAAGGACGTTTTCAGTCGCTGTCAGGCAATACCTGTATTCCAGAGATATTACCATCTTCCTCTTCACCAAAGTCGTCGGAACTGTCTGAACTACTCTCTCCTCCAAGACTAATTATGAAGCGGTCTACTGTTTCATCAACAATAGCTTCCTTTTCCAGATATTCTTTTTCAATGCTTTCTACATGTTTGCATCTTTTTTCCCAATCGCCAGCAGTCACAGTTGAAATTTTTTCTTCACATAAGTTTTTCACATCATTTAAATTAAACGTTACATTTTTTCAGCAACACCTCGCTTAATTTCTGACCACATCATCTCTATAGGATTTAGTTCAGGGGGGTAAGGGGGAAACCTTAAAACTAAATGTCCTCTGCTTTGCAGAATTTGATCTATCAAGTATGTTTTAAAGTTTGATTTATACATTTTAACAACTTCATAAAGTTCTGCTTTAACCATATCAGGACGGAACGGTATTGCGTGTCGTGTTAGCCAGTCTTGCATACCACGTTTCGTAGAATTAGATGTAGGTGTTTTTTCTAGCTGTACATTATGATAGCTGGCATTGTCAATTACTAACACACTGTTGGCGGGCAAATTCGGGAACAATTTTTCTTCAATCCAACGTCTGTAGTTGTCAGCGTTCATGTTATCGTGGTAATCTCGTGTCTTTTGGTTAGATTTAAAAATCAGCAGTGTGTTTGGAACAAACCCGTATTGACTGCCGGCGTGAACAATAATTAATCTTTGTCCTTTCGCAACTGGAACAGCGTAGCCACCATGCTGAATCTGATCGTTCCAGGTGTACGGAAGTGTGTGGCTGCTATGAATATATGTTTCGTCCTGATATACTACGGTTCTGCCTTCTTATCTAAATTTTTTTATGTTTTGTAAATAATGTATTCTCATAGCTCTTATTTCGTGAATTTCTGTTAACAAAGGTCGATTATTTTTAGTTTTTACCCATCTAAAGCCTATTTCCTTCAAGATAATTTTTAGGCTGCTACTGCTGCCTTTAAAGTTGATAGATTCTTTTAATTTTTCTAACAGCTTTTTTACCGTTGGGAGACACTTTTCTTCAATGTAAAAATTCCGAACTGTTCTCCTAATTACACCTTTATCAAAATCGTCAAGCCCGGTTATAGGTTTACGAAGGCGGTGTTTCTTTCCCGGTGTGCTAAATGACGTTCCCGCTTCTGCATCTGGACTGTGTAGCTTCTGACTTTCCTTTATTATTCTCCTTACGGAGCTATGAGAAATACCCGTCGCTTTTGCAACACGCTCTTGTACTTTATGGAAATCTAAGAGAGGTTTCCCACTTTCAGCCTCACTCTTCCACACCACCTCACTCTATGCAGAGTTTTTGAACTCAATTTGGAACTTTTGGGGGACATATTAATGTACGTTTCACACTAACATTTAAAACATATACGCGCAATTATGAAATGGTTTATTAACATTTTTCTAAAATATAATAATACGTTCTCTAATAAAATGTAAATAGGTATCCTACAACTAATTTCACTGATTAACACAAATAGTTTTGTCGTCACAGTATAATTTGTAAATGACTATACACCACGCTTGCAAAGCCCGATGTGCACATTCCGAAATACTGCACAAAACTATTCTGCGCATGTGCGAAATGAAAGAAAATTTTGTTAGCCTCGCAGCGAGGCGTTCGTCTACTGCGCATCGAGACCTTAGCGTTCAATTTTCACTGTCCGGCCTCTACCCCGGGTGAATATGCAAATATGTGTCGTTGCAATATATTGCGACAATATACAAGCATATGCTGTAATGTGCATTTATTAAATAAAATAAACATTTAGATTAATTTTAGTAATATGTAATAGACAAGCAGGTGTGAAGTTGAAAGCTGAATTAGACGCAGGAATGAACATGCATGATCACGCGATTATTGCTGAGAGAGTGTACAGTAGTAAATAGTGTGTGTGTGGAGCCTGTGGAAGCCTGAAAGATTGAAACCTTACCCCAAATAGATACTAAATTATAGTTTTATTTAATTATAAGCAAACCGTAAATGTTAGAAAGATTGCAAAAACTTCTAAACATGCGTAAAACTCATGCAAATGTGCAGTGCGAAAACGGTGTGATTATGACGTTCAGTTCGAATTCTGTGCAATTTTAGGAGCATAGTAATTACACTAATTATGCGATCACTATGGTAATTAAATGTGTAATTAAATCAGACAATGTTAGATCACTTTGAAATCCGCATCAGACATTGCAATTGGCATAAATGTGCGAATATGTGAAATTGGACGATAGTGGGGGAACTGACGCCACGGACAGTTTCTGACATGCAGAATCCTGAGCCGACAGGTGTGATTTCTTTGTTGAATATAAATACGGGCCCAGGAGAGCCAAATTGTACTCTCAATCAGTCTTCAGAAGCAGCGGGACGCTATGTCCGTTTGCGACGCGATTTTTTAAAAATAAACTGTAAAGTCGGATGGACAATACGTTCATCCGAGTATCAAACAGTAACTCTTAGTTTGATTATTTTAAATACAATTATCGAACATACACCACCAGTCTACAACCACAAATGTTCAGCACTCTAGACAACTGGCGAGATCACATCAAGCAGAGGAACGATATGCAGAGCAATCAAGTCGTCTGCTAGGACAATAGCAGCTGATGCAGAGCGACATATCATTCTACAGCAACCAGAGAGGACCAGAAGGAACGAGTAACTAAAGGACGACAAGTGGAACCGGAGAACGTGCAGGGAAATCCATTAGAAGAGGACCTACCGATCACCGGAGGACAGGGGTACAATCTACAGAACTGAGGTGACAAATAACCAATTTATAATTAATAAATGAAAGAATAAAAACATTGAAAAGACATTTCAAAATTTAAAAATAAAAAATATGTGTCAAATGTAGATAGAGATTATAGAATATAATTTAAATTTAGTAAGAATTTTCTTTGATATGAACAATTAATTTAAAGTTAATTTATATCATTGCTTGGATGATTGACTATTAATGTAATAAATTTAAATTTTCATTTAAAGCGTGTAACGTAATCAGTGAGTAATATTACACACAATGTATAAAGTAACGTAGTTGGAAGTATAGAAGAAGACTAACAATTCTATTAGACATTTTAAAATTTTATAAAGCATTAAGATGTATGCAATGCTTAGAGTAATGTAATAAAGAAAAAATATATAAAGCAAAGAAAACAAGACTGCAAATAAAGCACCACTTTTCCAAATACTTTTGCAGGCCGTCCAGTAGCTGTTCGCAAGCTGCAAGAGCAGCAGATTGGCTTGAGATCTTTCACCACGTCGGGCCGCACAATGGAAACTGTTGCGCCTGTGTCAACTGTAATCGAGGTTGGCCTTTCTTGAACTAATCCGGTAACCACCAAGCTTCCGCTGTTTTTCTGAAGTGCAGAAATTGCGTATTGTCTGGGGGCTTCGTTCCTCCTGTTAGTCAGCCCACGCCCCGTTTTACCGACTACTGTTCGTTTCCCTGCTGCTGAACTCTAACCCGACAATCCCGTTGTAGATGTCCAGGTTTCCCTCATCTATAACACTTCGGTCTTCCATCCTTTCTTACTTTATTCTGTGGCACCGACCGTCGAGTCTCTGTTCCTTGTTCCTCTTCCTCATCGTCGTGCCGTCGCGATCTTTTAGCGCGCACTTTATGACTTGTCCAACCAGACGCTGATTTGGCGGCCTCAAATTGCAAAGCATGTACCAGGGCGTCCGCACTCTTCTGGTGTCTTTCCATTCGTAACACTTGCTTTAGTTCGTTACCTCGGACACCGGCAGTAAATGTCTGCATAGCAAAACGCGTTCCAAAATCTTCTGGCGGTTTAGGATTGGCCAGTCTAATTAGTCTGTCGATACTTGCTTCAAACTCTTGAAGGCTCTCCCCGGAATGCTGTCGCCTTGGTCTCAACTGGGTGCAGTACACATCTCGCAAATGTTTATCACTATACCATAATTTTAGAGCTTTTATCAACTCGGCATAGATGTTCTGGGTGTCAGGTGGCACTTTCTGTAGTAGTTCTGCCGCTGGTCCCTTTAACGCGAGAACGAGTGAAACTGCCTTGTGTTTGTCTGTACAATTATTTGCGCATGCAGCAGCTTCAAATTGGAGGAAGTACGTTGCCCAGTGACTGCTTTTACATGAACTGCCCTACTGCAGGCAAAGTGACTTTCTCTATTAACTTATTTTCTGTATCTTTTTCTGTCTTTATCATTGGTACAGTCTGTTCAGAAAATTGTTTTGGTTGAATCTTCATGCACTGCTCAACTTCACTTTTAATGTGTTCCCTTATATTTGCCTTTGAGTTTTCTACTGCAGATATTTTATTTGACAGAAATTCTTCTATGACAGATATTTTTGTAGACATCGATTCTTCTACGACAGATAATTTTGTGGACATCGATTCTTCCACACTCGAAAGTGATTTTTCTATTTCATCTATTTTTAATATAATTGATTCTTGTACTTCCGATATTTTAGTAACTTGTTTGTTAAGCTCACCTCGTAGGACACCGAACTCTGCAGCGGTTTGTTCTTGTGTCTGCTTTTGCTCCTGTATTAACTCTTTGGTGTCTTCTATTTCAGGCTTCCGTTCCTCTGCCTCCTGCTTAAGTAATTCTGCCTGTCGTCTTTCCAACTCAGCAACAGTGCTTTTTGTCTTTCTTCTGTTTCCAGCAGTAGAGCTTTTCTGTCTCTCTCGGTTTCTCATCTTGTCGTTTTTCTGCTTCTCTCTTTCTTGTCTTCGTTTTTCTTTTTGTCGTCTTTCTGTTTCTTCCGCCTCCTGCCTGCGTCGTTCCTCAGTCTGCAACAGCAGCGCGTGGGAGTTTTCCATCATCTGAGTGGCATGCGTTGTTTATCGATTAATTTCGAATTACTCTCGTCTTGTACAAAGTGTCCACTGTTTTCACTGTTAACAGTGGTGTAAAAGTGTCACACTTCTGACACCACTGCTACGACGGTCTACTGATCGTCGTATGGCACAGTGGAAAACTAAATACAAGACACCAATTAAGTCACTAATCACCAGCTCTAATTATCACAGTTAAACAGTTCGTAATTAACAAGACAGTCTCTTGCAACAAATGAAATAAAATTATTCACACCCAATAAAATGTCTACTAATATAAAACACAATTGTCCCACCCGATTATAAAACACAACACTTCACTAATAACCACTTGAACGCACACAGTATCCCCCGACAAATTACTGAACTGAGCGTCCCTGCGTACTTGTATTTATACCCCCTGAGGTTCCGGAATATTCGCTAATAGGCGTCTAGTAGAAAACACTAGAACGTAATTCATTGCGGCCTTGACACAGTGCGTGCGGCTGCGCGAATTCTGGCACAGTCAAGCAAATGCGCTGATAATCACGTACGGCACAACATTCAGCCTGTGGAACATTCGATAAACACGTAGATTGTTCTGTAATTTCGTAACAATACGTTTCCCCCCTCGTAGTATAGTGCAGATCCGTGCTGGCATACACACACACACAGACTCACACAAACGCTGTATTTACATTATCGAGGCAGGTGTACATTTTCGACAGGCTATCGTCTGCACACGCACAAAATATTTAAAACTATTCGTCGTATTCTTTTTACACTAATTATTTACAAAAAATACTGCCTTGATTAAATATGCAAATATATGTATTGCTGCAATATACTGGAACGTTGTAAGTATTATAAAACGAATACACTTCAGTCCATGTACCCAACGCAACTGTACAGTGTTAATCACCGGCTAGGTGGTAGGATTTTTGTATGTTCGTTGCGTTGAGTATATGTGGCTGCATAATAAACCTAAATTTAAATAGAGGAGTGAGACGTTGATGACATGAAATAATTATGATGGCAAGCTATAGTCGTCTTTATTTATTCTCATGGCGTTTTAAGAATTGTGATGTCTTTCGTAACAGTTAAAAAATATATTTATTTATTTTAATTAAGCACAGCAACACCTGTTTTAATAATAACAACAAAATACTTATACATACACAAAGACATAATATTCACATCACGTGAGTCCCCAATTAAAATATTTTGCTTACATCCTATTTTTCGAGAGATGAAAGTTGGTGCATACAAAGAAAAACTATTCTGTTCCCCAAGTGTAATATGAATAAGATCGGTGGAGCCATACAAAATCAAAACGCGTAATTTTACCACGTGAATGTAGAAACCGTGAATTGAATTTTGGACGATCAGTTTATGAAAATAATTTTTAAAATTCCGAGGTACATGTCTTAAGAACCACACAATTAAAACCTACGTTCCCTCCTACCGGTAAAAAGGTGTCTCATTTTTTAAACATAGTCGTGAAATATGTGTAGACAAAAAATGATAAGCTTAGACACAACAACAATACATCAACATGCTGGAAACATCTTGACTGCCGCACAGTTTTAGGTACTTTATATTGTGATTCCTCTCAAGTCTCGGTAAATGCGTGTAACAATCCTGTATACACCTTTTGTATGCTGTTAACGAACGTCATCAGAAGCTTCCCATGACGGAAAATATTTTACTTGAAACATTACAAACTCAAGGAAATAATGTTCAAAACATGTTTAAATACTTACATTTTCTAAAAAAAAAACACATACATGTAACAAACGAATCGTAACAATGAACATCGTTTCCATGACTAAAATTTCTATCAGAATAATTTTGTTGATTCGACAGGAAATAACGTTTCGTTTGGTGTCCTGCCAGGTAGACATCGATCTATACCGTAAAACGGGGCTACTTGGACACCCTTTAAGTGTGTTTTTTGACCTGGCTCGTTAGATTCTTATTATGAGGATTTTTAAAAAAATGCTATGTACCGACCTAACTGGTAGGTTAGCTTAGCTCATATCAAAATTGGAAAATATTGAAACAAAAACCCGAAAAAACAGTTTTTTTTTGGATGTCCAAGTAACCCCGTATTTGGGGCTACTTGAACACCTTGCTTCATTTCGTATGAAAACGAGTTCTAAACTTGAAGGCTGCTCATTTTACCCCATAAGTAAGTAAAAAATGCTTCTGGGCTCATTTTAATTATTCTCAGAAATTGTTTAATCAACATTTAAAGCCTTACATGTACTGAACAAACAAAAATAACAAAGAATGATTAAATACACTGGAAATAAATCAAAAGAAAGTGGTAATACATAAATGTCACATGAACTGAAAAACAACACATTAACACGAAATGATTAAATTACTGAAAATAAGTCAAAATACTATAAACGTCTAATAATATTAGGAAACCATTCAAAGAACTAATATCTAAGAGACATTAAACTCCATTTAAACTCCAATGTAATTCCAAGGCACATTGAATCTCTTTCTGTGATTTTCACTCTGGTATGTAGTCTTTGTCCTTGTCACTATCATCCACAATTTCATCATCTGAATCCTCGCAACGTGGGCAGTTGTAGTACGGATCAGTACTTCCACCACTGCATGGGCCACAAATCCATCCGCGGCATTTTACACATTCAATCCAATCAGATTTGCCTCTATAATCTTTCCAGTTTATACGGCAAATACTGCATGTAAATGGGTCTACAGTTGTTCTGCGACGTACACGAACTGGTCTGTTTTTGTGAAGATTTTGGGTACTCGAGGATGAAAGTCCTTTTTGGCAGGATGATGTCGATGCTGACACAGAAAAACTAACAGGAGGTTCCATTTCAATCTCCTGCACATGTGTAGCAGATGCATTTGTTCCTGGTGCTACCTTCTTTCCACGCTTTCGTGTCTTCTTCTCACAACTTCCTCGATGTTCCTTCAACAACTGTACCAAACCCTCATCTAATTTTCTTCCTATTTCCTCACTGTCACCATGTAATCCATCAAGAATTCTTTTCAACACCTCAGTAGGTTTCGGTGGATGCAGGTCGGTAGCTTTAAACCCTGATACTAAATTGTTGCTCACAGTTTCACTAATTCCAATCCATAGTCTGTTTAACAAGACAGGAAACTGTTCTTTTGGAATACAACCAGGGTTCCTACTCTCCTTTCTCCATTGGTCCAAAATTTCTCTCCATTTCCTTTTCATTGGGGCAAATACTGCAACATCGAGGGGTTGCATGAGATGTGTTGCATTTGGTGGGAATGGAGTGATATAAATTTTACTATGTCTGCATGCCTCAATCACTTTAGGAGAAAAGTGACTAGCAAGATTGTCTCCTAATAACACCACTGTGTCTTCAGGATCACGAGTGGCTTCAACATGTGGCAACAAAATTTTAAAGAACCACGCTTCGAAGAGGTTCATGTCAAACCAACGACTTGGACTGCTGGCATATTTTGTACCAGCTGGACCGCCTTCAGTCCAGTTGTCGTACAGATTCTGTGCCTTGTACACAACCATAGGAGGAAGTAGAACTCCATTTGCGTTCCCGCATACCATCAGGCTAATTGAAGCTCGGGAGTGCTCTTGTACCGTTTCTACCCTTTTCATGTTTCTGGGAACCACAACCTTTCTGGACCCAAAGGTTGTCTACCGTGGTGTGCAAGTAGCCCCGTTTTACGGTACTATTTTGTTCCTATACGTGTATAGTTCTTGTATGTTTATTCTTCTGCTTCTACCTTCTCTCATGATCAGGCTACAAACCTTCCCCAGGATGTATTGTAGTCTAATATTTCTCTCCGCAACCTTTCTCTCTCCGCCCTTTCTGCGCGCCTTTCCGTTCATTCTTATTTTCTTCTATTATCCCTACCACCGAACTTGTTTCCTTACATATCTTGTTTAATTATTCATCTTGGTTCCTTCCTCTGCCCTCTCTAGTTTACTACATCGCATTCTTTGTACAATTCTTACATGACCACTCTTCAACGAAACAAAGTCTATAAACTATTGTTCCCGTTAACTATATGCATAACGTTATTTAAGTAGTTTTGCTGTAAAAGAATTTACTGTTTAAAAAACAATACAGACCTACACGTTTTTTAAATACTGTATCATATTTCGGTTTTAGTCTCATGTTTTAAATTGATAATAGTAGGCGATGTTATAATAATTATACAAATGTTTATGATAATTATCTTAACACTAACATTCCCAATAAGCTATTAATAATTAAGCTATCAATATTACCAATATTGTTTATAACAAGACTCTTTAAGTAAGAATAATAATAAGATAACATAAAACGGAATTTCCGATTAAGAAACTAACTCTTGCTTTATGCTATTAATAAATAATCGCAAAAGCATTATTCTAAATGTTATTTAAGTAGTTTTGCTACTTACGTTTCTGGCTTGAAAAAGAATTTGTTTAAAAAAAAAACAATGTAAACCTATACGTTTGTTAAATACTGCATCATGTTTCAATAAACAGTATATTTTTTAGCTTCAACCGTATCCTGCTCGTGGTGAGTGAAGACTCTTTGTTGGCGAAAATTGTCCAAAGACTTCGCATCCCATTGGTCGTGCTCAACACTTATATCAGTAACTAAGGTAAACTTACGTCGACTAACCTCTATGTAAGTATTTTAGTAAATAATTTCTAACGCTTCCATCTCCCCATATAAGTTATTCGTATATTATTCATATCTTACAAAATTGCTGTCATAATAATTTCACAATATATAAACGATTTGTTAATTTTAATATTTTAATAACTTAAGTAACGTTATGAACTTCAATTATTATGACAGCAATTTTAATAATAGAAGGCGTCAGGATGGACGGAGGGAGCAGCGAATGCGGAAAACGAATGAAAAAATATTCATGTTTAATATGGTAACCAAATCACTTGTACGAATTAATAAATTAATTACCTTAATTATCCGCCGTGTGATTTCCTCTCCTTTCCTGTCATAAAATATATCGCGGTTGCCAATGGTTACAGTAGTTTAACCATTGACAAATTGTTGAGAAAACATGAAAAAAGAATGCTTAAACCCCGAATAAACAGCAACACGCAAAAAATTTTTATATCTACTAATTACACTAGCTTTATGCCTAAGGTTTTGTGTTCTATATTGAATAATAATAGTTTCACTATTTCATTCAGGACTAATAATAAGTTACTGGATATTCTCAAACCGAAAAAACACACGCCTCCAGAAGAAAAAACTGGCATATATAAGTTAACATGTAATGATTGCGAGTGCTTCTACATTGGACAGACTGGGAGAGGTTTCCTTAAACGATTTCGAGAACATTTACCCAAGAAAATAAGAAATATTGACAACATCAAATCAAATTACGCCCGACACCTGACTTCACACAATCATAATTACACAGATTTTAATTCCAATTTAATACCGTTACATGTGTGTAATAAGGGCCGTTTCGTGAATGCCTTGGAGGGATTTGAAATTTACAGTGCATATGCAAACCCAATGAGTCGCGATATCGTGCTAAATGACCACCTGAACTTTGTATCCAACCGATTGTACGATACTGCCTTGAGTCTGCTCGCTGGGGCTACGATAAGGTAGCAACCGCTCAGTAGCAGAATGAACTTGAACGGGTGCGCACCCAAATCCGCGTACGGTTCATATGCATATCTTGACATTTTAACTTTTTAACGATCTCGTATGAGTGACTGTTTTAACTTTTAATATCTGATGATGGAGTATATGCTCCGAAACGCGTCATAGACGAAGCATAGGAAATCACACGGCGGATAATTAAGGTAATTAATTTATGAATAAAAAAGCATATTAGGACTAGTTTAGATTCCTATAGGGAGGAATCCGTGATATGGCACACACCCTGCCGGGATTCCGATACAATAATAGAGCGCATGAAGAATAAGAACAGAAGAAATGTGATTGGAGGCAATAATTCACTACACAATGAATACTGTCATGAAGAACATTGGAAAGGAGGAAACATAAGGAAAAGAAAAAACAGAAGTTAATTAGCACAGCATTACCCCTCATTGCCAGGATAGATGGAGACAGTAGGAAATGCGTGAGTAAAGACATTAACGGTCGAAGCGGCTATAAGGAGGAACAAGGAGACAGAAAAAAGACAAAGAACAAAAGTGAGTTAGCACAGGATTAGTGGCGTTAGTACCAGGATAGATGGAAGTAGGTAGCAGGAAAGGCGAGTGAAAAATAACGAATCAAAGACAAACATATATAAAATATGCAGCTTTGCAAACGGATTGACGGCCCCGAAGAAGAGGGGTTTTAGTGGGTGAGAGTCCCACACGCCAATGTATACGCGTGCACTGGTGTCCATAATGGATTTCCCCTCTTAAAAAAAAAAAAAAAAAACAAGGTAAGTGTTACTTTTGTAATGGCTCATTGAACACTTTGCCTATAAATTAAGTATTAACGTTTTTAAATACAGCAGCACTGAAACTTTTTGCCAAATGACGTAAGACGGTCGCTTCGGCCTAACCTTGATTATGTTAACACGTTTACCTTTTTATTAAACTGAAATCTTTTTTTAAAAAAATTTACAGAAACAAGTTAACATAATATGCTGTACATACTGAAATACTGTATTTTTTATTTCTGTTTCAGTGATAGAGTACTATATGGTAAATATAATACAAAAATGGAAGTAATTATATGAATGTCCATAAAAAAAATGTGCGTAAATGCGGAAAAACGGGGAGTTCCACGTAGACGTTTGAAGGATGCTATAATCAGGAGGAGTGCTGAGTTGTATAAACCAGAATTGAATGTTCTACCATGAGAACGCGTCAGCTCATGCACCACTCCTTATCTGCAATTATATGGCAAAGGATGAGGCAACCGCCCGGCACCAATCACCCTACTAAAAGACAGCCTCAACATAATATTACTCGTTTCTAAAATTAAGGAGAGCCTTGTAAGGATGTAGCGTTAAAAATATAATCGATAATGAGGAAAAATGGATACGACAGCTGGTTAAACTTTATACTTATGTAAACTTTGTACTGTAAAATACCGCATTGCGGTCGCATGCAGTTACGTCATTTCTCCCCACGCGATCTGCTACCGGCTTGCATCCAAGCTCGCAGCAGTCAATTTTTACTTAGTTACTTGCAAGACTCCGAGCAGGCAACTTGTCTCAGTTCGTCAGCCGCGGCTACATTATTCTCATTATTCTAAATTTTAGTATGATCATCATGCGATAGTTACGCGGGCAATCCAAGCCAACTTACCCAAGATTATGTCCTTCAGTATTTAATTTCTATCACAATTATCAGGCATTATGCCGCGCTAAACTTCACGCGCCAGCAACTATCTTCTAAATAATTTTCAATAAACAATTATGTCAAGAACATATACAGTCCACTTCATTATTTCACTTATTTACCAGCTAACGCAACAACCAGCTTTCTAAGACCAACTCAAGATTTCATCGAGAGCGTCTAACACGCAACAACAGCTGAGTACGATTCCCGAAAACGCGTTTGTTCCAGGGAAAGTTTATTAACGTAGAATTATTTGATAGATAAAAGACTTTTAGACTCGTTCAAAACACAAATGGATACACTCCAAACAAAATTAGAGGAAAACTACAGTGTACATGAGCAAAAGTGAACACAACACCCAAATAAAATTGCGGATATTGATCAAACGTTATAGGAACAAAATCATAAACACACACAGCTCCAGAAACGCAATGACAGTATAGAATTAAGTAACACTTTACAAGGTAGCATTATTACATATGTATACCATAATAAACATTGTCAGTTCTACGGCGATGAAAATAAAAGCCCGATAGAGTTCGTGAGACAGTGCGAGACTATTGGAGACTACTGGGAATCAGCTGACTCACCAAGACATCAACTTCGTCGAGGAATACTGTAAAGGATCAGCAGCACAATTGTATACTATTATACGTAATCAGACCACCAATTACTAAGACTTTGTACACGCATTTGAAGCCAGGTACTGGAATCAACATATTCAGCGCAAAGTACGTGATTGTCTGGGATTCGGTACGTAAAAATATGGGCGACAAACAAAGGAGCAATATGTGATTCCACAAGTGGCAAAACCGAAATACCTGCGTCTACCACTTACCGAAATTGAACTCATCCATAAATTCCCATATCACTTTGATCAGAACATCTGTGTCGCTGTGATGACCAAAGAGATAAGCCGGTTGGAAGATCTGCTGGTACTGCTATCGCAATAGGAAGATATAGTCAGCAGAAGTCAAGGTCCAGGTCCCAGTAGAGCATATGAAATCTTTAGTCAATCCAAGTACACACAGAAACCAGACACAAGCAAAACCGAAACAATACAAAAAAGATCATAAACCCAGTACATCCACAGTATCCACAATTAAACAAAACACAGTCCAAAGCGATATTAGTAGTAGAAATGAAATTAATTTTAAGGTAATTAATTTATATTAATTATAATTATATTAAATAATCATGAAAACACTGATATTAAAATTGTAGCCATTAAATATGAGATCCCACAGAAGTTAAACCGCAGAAACTGCGAGCAGGTTCAGGATCCAGGTGTAGTGAGCAGAAAAGACAGTCTACAGCAGCGAGACAGTCTACATGCAACTGTACGCTCTAAAACTTTAACGGAAATTAACGCCCCCGTTTGCTTTTTGCTTTTTCTTTTTCAAAATATTCACGTTCTGAACATAAATTGTCTAGCCTGTTCATTAAATACTTTCCTTTTTCTTGTCTTGCACATAGCTGACGCACTCGTACTGCCGTCGGACATAGCTGAATGGATAATATTAAAAATCACTATCACTTAATGCACTAAAAACGTAAATTTTACCACACAATCACTTCTGAATATTAGAGTAATAATCACTAAATTTAAAAAAATTCGCTAAATCATGCAAAATGCACTAAAATATGACAATATTGTAAATTTTAAAACTGCTAAATTTCACTCACATCAAACAGAAGTAAACTCACTAGGCTTACTGTTCAATTTACTATGCGCACGTGGTAATGCACAAACAGCGGAACAACAAGTACGAGTTGACAACACTGTGCTGTATAGTTTCGGCCAATCAGACCGCTCTAAACAGCACTTCCCCACTCACTTGCAGACAAACGACAAACCCCTCTCCAGTAAAAATTATAGTATAGATGTAGCCTGCTACGGTTGTAGGGTATCAATTAGACATTCTCTAATTTTTCGTGAGGTTTCACTGAAGCCGGGTGGAAGATTCACCTGGTACACATAGGTGTTGACCAAGGGCGCTTGTAAAGGTATTCCCCTGGGAGCGGGCACAGCGGCAGTAAAACTTTGTAGAAAGTGTGGCATTCAGGGAACGGACATGTAGGGATTCGCTGATGGTCTACTTTGAAGTTAGGTTGTGGGCTTTACATGCCCAGCGCAAACTCGGTCCAAGAGAGACTGAAAATTTGCTTATGAGTCTTAGCCAAGTAGCTCCATACAGGGATCGAGTAGGTAACCATTGGCGCCACGTACGTGATGAAGAGAAATTTCGTAGGCGGCAAGTCATCGGTCTGCTGCAAAGCAGGGGTCGGAGCTGGTACAGACTACGCAGAGTCTACTTGCTCAGAATGTGTCTGCCAGGTGAGTCATCGATACAGGTGAAGCCTGAGGTGTTTCACACCGGGTGACCAGGCAGGGGAGGGGTTATGGTCTATGTACAGTCAGTCGGAGACCTTTCTGCGTCTGAAAAAGGCTACAGCTGTGCTCTTGGTCGCGTTAATAGAGACCCTCCATTTTTCTACCCATTCAGCGTAGGTGTACAGATGTTCCTGGAGCCACATAACGGCCGTCTCAGCGCGACGATTGACAGCATACACCCCCATGTCATCGGCGAACATGGCGGATCGGTTTTTAGGCAACTTGGGCACATCGTTTAAAATCAGGTTGCCTAATACGCTTCCTTGAGGTACACCATTCAACATGATGTGAGGGTTTAATACCAGAACTGTAGTTACACAAAAATCCGCCAGAACGCACTAGTTCACGCAATGTTACCTTCATTTTAAAAAATTATTTACTTATGTGTGTGTGCGTGTGTCCGTTCGTGTACACACGCGCGTGCGTGAGCCATGAATGTCACTAAATTGACAACTGTGTATTCATTTTCAAAGTACATACACACGTAGGCCTATACTTTGTATCTAACAACAGAACACTAATGAACTTCGTAAACAAAGTAAATAAAGGTTTTTTTATTTACTCTGCAAACTTGGGAATTTATTTATCATTCGGCATTCGGCTATTCAAAAAGCGGGGTATTCTGAAAAATGCTTCTGTACTTAAAACAACGTAATTCGTTTTAAAGAAAAATAAAGTCAAATTCAAGATAGCTTAGAACGCAGCACACGTATAAACATAAGAAAGTAGAGAAAAAGGAGTATAGACTACATCAAAAATGCTAAATGAAACTTTTATTGTATTAATAACTAAAAAAGAAGACTACAGTGCCTGCTGGTTTTTGGTATCCAATACTGTTATGACGGTCACACCGGATCGTTGAGAGTACAGTGGAAACTAAATAACTGACGCCAATGAACTCATTAATTACAAATTATAATTAGACACAAAGAGTAGTTATAAATCAAGAGAGCACTCATACACGATAATTTAAGTTAATTTGTTCAACAATAAATGTCACCTTATTTCAGGTTTGTACTAATTAACACAAAAATCGCTTCTCAGAAAACCGCTTAAATTACTGTGAACCTCATACAATCGCCAGCTGTAACAGAACTGGGCCGCTTCCAATCCAGTAGCTTATTTATACTTCCACCGCCTTGCATTGGAGTCAGGTAGCGAGCCTTGATGCTGGTAGAATAGTCGAATAAACGTCTGGAAGGAGCATCGGCATCCCGTGTGATCTAGAACAGTTCAGTAGCGTTACAGTGTTACTTAATTCTTCCACGTAGAATAACCTGTAAACTTCTGGAACAGTCCGAGCGTCTTGTGCCCAAAATCACGTATACGATCAGGGATGTGGTACTATATATTTCATCAGTGTATCCAGAATTTTAAAGTGCAAGTGCCGGTAAGCACATATAACTGTGGGGTAAACATCACATATAAAAGATATGAAACGCAAAAATCGGACACTGGTATCACATGACAACTAACGATATCCATTTGCTTTTATTGAAAACCTTGTATTTTCAGCAAATTTAAACTTTTAAAGAGAAAGCAAACAATTACGTCAAAGATGCTATTGATATTTTTATTACGCCTATTGGAAACGAATGAATCTGACGCCGCTGTCAAACCGATTGTAATATGTCGTTTATAGGTTGTTTAAGAAGTACCAGACTTGAAGCGGTCTTTGCCAAACACATACATTTCTTTGTTCTCGTACTGTTTTACTAGAACGTTCGAATTACAACAACGCCCATTCCATTTATTAACATTTAAAATTGGTGACTGTGACAAATTCGTCATTTACTTTGTACATGAGACGTAACCTCACAACTTCAGTATAAAACTGGATCAGTATTTTACCTATATTGGATACAAGATAATGGACTAAAACAACCTAAGTAAATATACACCATTTAGGTATTCCGTCCGGAAATAAATTACAGAAACAAATCGAGTATATCCAAAAGATGTCATGTAATCAATGAAGCAGGAAAAGGTAGGCAAATAGTCAAAAAATAATATAATATAGTAATGTCTCTATAGGAAGTCTCATGTGGAACGCAAGGTAGACACGCGTATTCCGAAATATGCGTATGAATATAGGCCAGTGGGGACGAGACATCGTGGAAGACCCTGGAAAAATGGTCAGATACTCTGTGAAGTCGGAACCGGCTATAGCCCAAGCCATGAAGTGAAGAAGAAGAAAAAGCTATAAATTTTCAATAAAAAATTTGCTACAAGCGAACACGCTAGTTGCTACAAGCGTCACTATAGGCTACAAGAAAACACATAGTAGTGACAGGCGTAACATAAGATATGCAACCCTATCACACACATAAGATAATCAGTCTCTCAGGTGAGAACGTCAAGAAGTTTCCCATTTTATTATGTTTCTCACATCCCGTATTTCCTACGATAAAAGAAGGAAATTTTTTTCATTTTATCGTGTCTGCATTGTCTTAGATTAAATAACTACTCTTTTCTATACACTTTATACGCGTATATACTGTTACGTACACCACGTATATTCTATGTACTATACACGATGCAATATAATTAAGACCTTAAAAGAATGTTATTCTTTAAAATCGAATAAGGAATAAATATATTACAAAATATATATTCGAGTGTTTAACATTAAGGCATGTTACCTATGTAATAATGGTCAGAGAATGACATACTTTCGTGTAGAACGCTCGGATCTGATCCTAATTCTTTTATGGTCCATAGTAGCCTCCGACTATCTGTTATTTTTTATGAAAATTACTCTCATGTAAGCCACTTTCAGATTCAAGTTGCAGATATAAAATTATTAAATATAGCGAATATTCCGTAAATTTTTATTTTAATAATTGGTTTTAATTGGGAATAGTTTAGCGTTTACAATTATGATTGTCCATATTTAACTGCGATGTTACTACCTAACAAATATTTATTTTACCTGGAACTCAACTGACAGTTTGTCATGATTTGGTAAAAATACTTTTTTTAAACAATGTACAGAATAAACCCGGTATTAGATTATAATGTTGCAACGCCACCACAGCACAGCACGGTGTAAAGTATACAACAACACTTACTGATGAGCTAATGAACATAATGCTTACTCATAAGAGAAACCGACTTATCACCCCAGCACTATGTCGTAAAATATTTTTGCCCAACTCTTATTGAGATTCAATTTCAAATAACTGAAATTGGAAACAAACAGAAAACCGTAAAAAATTATGAAAGTCAAATTTCGAAATAAGCTTTATAGACAATACAAAGTCTGGTTTTACCAAATCTTGCCTACACAAGGTACACGAAATGTAGTATCGTTGTTAAATAAAGACATAAAATGAATACAGCATTCAAAGGGATGCTAAGTTGACTTTGAGACTTTTAAAGGGAACTGAATGTTATGGCATTCCTACAAGTTTGGTATGTGAGAGATACGTTTGTTAATATACTCTCAACTCTACTTCAAATATTGCTTTAACAAATAAACTGTATACATTCTGTTGAATGTAACTTACACGTAAACTACATAGCTTGTTTGTCTAGACAATGTCAAATAGAGCGTTATGCTTATAGTTAACTCACTTAGTGATGTGCTGACTCTGGTCCCGTGAATGAGGGAGTCACGTGTATAATTAATGTAACTTACGTGTTATTGCGTTTGTGAGTTACACTGTTGTATTTTATGTTACATAAACTTAACAGAAGCTACTCCGTTCAATAAATTTATAAATAATTATATTCTTCTTGTACTGGTACCGTATAATTAGGCGGAAACGTTGTCAGTATACACACATCCTCCACGTTGAAGTGTAGTGATTTGCAACTGACGACCTACGGGCCGTCAGTTACGACAGTTTTTATTCAGCCAGCGATTTTATATTGGGAAACCAATTTAATAATGAGTTTATTTACCAATTATAAATTACTTTGCATTAATTACTTTAAAATAATTAATTTAAAAATATTTTAATATTCTTTGGAATAAAATGAATTTACACTCTGTCGGCAAATAGCAGAAGTGTTAAAAAAAGATTAAATACTTTATGATTAGGAATTTGATGCAAATATTTAAGAAATAATAGACAAGTTTAACTTAAAATTCATAGAATTTGAAATTCTGAAAAGTATTATCTCCGTATTTAATTATTCTCTTGGTACTGTCATTGAATAACAAACAAGTGACATTCTATTAGAACTGTGCGATTTACAAGCTGATCTCTTCCATGACAAAGATCCGATTTTCTTCAAGCTGCTACCTCGTGAACGATTCCCAAATCTGCAAAATGTCTGAGAGAAAATGACGTCAAATCGATGTTTGTAAGTAAGTTATACAAAGGCGTACTCTCCAGCGAAGTTAGTCAAGAACCAGCAGAAGTAGTCTCATTTTATATTTTGGTTCACCTGATAAAATTAGCAAAACAACTCAGCTCGATGTGGAGATTCCTGCTTTAATAGCTCCGGCAGATCGATCTCAGTTTAGACTCTAAATATTTTGTGTAAAAATACAATGTTAATATATCTCTTATATGCATTATTATACTGATATAATAAATGTTCTACCCATACGGGTTATTAGCAAAGAACGATAAACGTGTAAATGACATCGTTTCACTTTTATACAATTAAATATTTCTATTTTATTTTTAAGGTAATGGTCGAAAATTTATCTTTTATTATGCGTGCCGGCAACAGGTTCCTGAGTTTAACTGTAGCTCTCAGTCGCTTTACAGTTGTAAACCACTGCTCTAATGGGCACCTTTATTGCGAGCTGACGCCAGTTTCACTTCCGTATGAGCTGTGTACAGTACACGAGGCTGAGTGAGTAGCAGTGACACGCAGCAGTCAGTGGAAACGCTAAGCAACAGGCTTAATCTGCTTACACTAGGAAGGTTTTCTGGCAAGCTATCATCTCGGATCATATCAAGCTACCGTATTAAGTCTACGTATGATAGAGTGTAGATTAAATGTACGTGCGGTTAACCATGTGCAGTTATAAATCATTTAACTAAAATAGAACCATATTATCAAAATAGTGGGTTCTTATTTTGACTGCCCAGTTATTGTAATAATACCGCAGAATACAATGGTGTAGAATTCCGACGTGACACAATCTTTGACATCATTTTAGAGGTTTAGTGATACCTAAAACTTTCTTCCGAAGACACTTTTTTATAATGTTTCTACAATATATCACGGTTATTCGACTTATTATTTCTGTAGGGACAAAAAAGACAAAAACTTGTTGTCTACAGGGGATCAGCGTTGTTCGTCAAGTCTGAAATTAGGTGTTGATTTCCTTCTGGCGTTATTCACAAAACACTTCGAAAGGACAAACTAAACGCTGCCAGTGTTGTTTTTTAGCTGTCGGTAAAACACGTCACTTGTGGTTGTGTTTCGTCACTTCGTTACAAGTCCTTAAGGTAACCATATGTACTAAAATAAGAAAGATTCTGAGGAGGATATATATTGTAGATACAAGAATGTGGCGTATGAGGATAAATGCCGAATTGTTCGATATATACAAGGAACCGGACATCGTCACAGCAATAAAACAAAGCAGAATTAGGTGGGCAGGTCACGTAGAATGACAGAGGAAAGGGCAGTAAAAAAAGTATTAATTGAAGGACCAGGAGGAAGTAGAGCAAGAGGGAGGTGGACGATGTAGATGAAGATTTGAGAAGACTGGGGTCAGAAGGTGGCGAATAGTCCTGCAGCAAAGAATGGAGTGGAAGCAAGTCGTTCTGGAGGCCTGGGTTCTTCATGAGCTGTAGTGGCGTGGAGTAGTAGTAGTAGTAGTAGTAGTAGTAGTAGTAGTAGTAGTAGGCCTAGTTGTAATAGTAGTATGTACTGAAAACTATTTTCTTGTTTGAGCTGTAACAACCGGGCAAGTAGTTTTAGACCATTTTTAATAATTTTCATTGACAATTAAAAGGTGAAAAAATATTGTAGAATAAAAAACAAATACTTTTTAATGCACACTATCTGTTTTAGTGTCATAAATATCTTGACACGAGCAGAACAATAAATGCACTAATTAGCCTATTTTATGAATCAGAATTATATAAAAAGTATCGGTTTCGTGGGATTCGCGGAGAAGCTGAACTTGGCTTTCGAGCGACAATTAAATTAATTATTAGAATACTAAAAAAAATGTCTCCAATTTACATATATGCTTTCAGAAACTCTTATTTCCAAATCCGTATCCTGTTACTTGTTCCACTACTAGACTATATTTTGCACTACTCAGATAGTTTTTATGCACGCTAACCAGAAGATTGAATCTCTGGTTACACTGTTTTTCAATTAGTGGCTGCAGCCTAAGTACTTCTCTTAAGCGTAAGAATATTCACCGCTATAATTACGCATTTACATTCTTGTAACAATTGTTACTAAATAACTAACATTCTACTACAAACAAATATCAATTTTTTTCATCTGTGCGTTCTAAAAACGTGTCGTGTCTTTATTTGTAATCTTACAAACCGTGTTCTTTACTTTATAGTTTTATTGTGCAATAAGATATTCAAATTATGAAAATAAAACTTTTGGTGTATAATAAGCTCTGCAGCTACATTTGACAAGTTGCTGTTCTATGAAACTAACTATGAAACTTGTATAAATCTTAAGTACAGTCTAATGTTTAAATTTATGTTCAGTAAACCTACCTTTGCTTTCTAAAAACTATTGTACGTTCATAGTTAGTATATTTTATTCACATTACTAAATGCAAATCTACTTTTCTATGGGAAAACAAAACTTAAGAATTTCCGTTCCTAATGTCTTTTAAACAAAGTTAACAAAATAAGAAATAGTGACTTTATTACAATGAAAACATTTTATGATAATGTTCTTTCTTTACTTTCTAACGGAGACGTTGAAATAAATGTGGAAAGTATGTTTTAGA
Organism: Magicicada septendecula; assembly: GCA_034769895.1. Taxonomy (NCBI): domain Eukaryota; kingdom Metazoa; phylum Arthropoda; class Insecta; order Hemiptera; family Cicadidae; genus Magicicada; species Magicicada septendecula. The sequence continues at coordinate 1,234,339,186 of CM068367.1, forward strand.
AAACTATTTAATTTTATTCTGAGGCAGCCTCAGACTGTAAGAGAATGTGCAATATATTTTAAAACTCCAAACGTAAACACTAGACTATAAATACTAGTTTATATTGTTTCCATACGCGTAATGTGGGTATTATGTGAAAGACAGAGACACAGATTGCTCACATTTGAAGTATTTAACGTAAAACATATCTGATTTTAAATTTACAGATTGGTTCTTTTAGATTTTAAAACATTTGTATTTACAAACTTTTGAACCAGTAAACGTATTCAATATATACATGTAACGGTTAATATTGGAATATAAAAATATTTTGTTAATTTGATTGATGATAATGATGACGAGCCTTGTTACCCTGGCCTTGAGGCAACAAGGCGCAGTCATTTTAGAGCCCTGACCTGACTCGCCTCTACTCGTCTCCACTAATCTGCGCCAGTATATTACTACTCTGCGCCAGGTCTTCTGTATCTTCCAGCCATCTCTGCTGGTGCCACTCTCTTCTTCTTCGCCATCCTGGTTCCCCATTTAACACTTTTTTCACAGCTCTATTGTCCATCATCAGTTATTCATGACCCGCCTACCAAATTCTATTTATTTTAATCTCAATAAAATATCTAGCTTCCTGAAATTCCTCTCTATCCCTTCTTTTGAACGCATTGTTTACGTGCCTCTATCCCCCCTAGCAACTAAATCCTTTGCAATATCTTTCTTTCTTACTGCTTAAGCCAACTCTCGTCCCTAAATGCGAACAAAGATTTCCGTATATTTCAGTGGGCTTTAAGGTGGTCTTATAGAATTTAATTTTTAACTTTCTATTTACATTACGTGACCTCAGTACACTTCCCGAACCATAATAACATCTGTTTCCACCTGATTTTTCAGCATGGATTTTGCTAGAGAATTTGTTTTCATTTGTGAAGAGTACTTACAAGTACTTAAAATTTTCAAATACATGAATGGCATCGTCCTGTCCTAACCAGATTCATTGGGCCTTAAAATCTGCTCCACGTAATGCAAGTAGGTACTTTCTATTTCAAGACCTACTTTCTTAACTTCTCTCTCAAGCATTACACACATATTTCCTTGAAATCTCTCTGTGTTGGAGCATCAGCATATGCAATGCATTGAACCTTTTGATTTAATATGGTACCTCTGGGTTTATCAGTAACTTCCTTACTATATTTTATAGCACCAAATCGAAGAGAGTTGTGGACAGCTCATCCACCTTCCTTTATTACGTATTTATCTTTAACTCCGTATTATTGTGACTATGTTACATTATTTAGACGCATCAATATCTTACAGTAGATATAATACTGTGAAAGAGTCTGAGTACAAATAGAGTATGAGAAAGAGTATAATACAAATAGTCTGAGTTACAAACGATATATAATTTAAACAAAAAATTATATATTTTTCTGAAAAAGAGATATTTAACATTATTAACTGACTAATGAAAAATTTGTAACTATTGTTATTGTAGGATAATTGACAGAAAAATTTGGCTTTTTCAATTATTTCGCAGATTCGAATTAATTTGGGTTTATATTCTAAAGCAAAGAAAGAATTTCTAATTTCGTAATTCAGTTCTGGCTTGTTAATTGTTCCTTATATTTGAAGCCTTTAAAATAGAGTTTACAGTGCTATTGAATATTTGGAATAGTAACCATAATGCCTTTAATTTATATTTGTGATATCCTGTGTATCATTGTAATGTGTTTATTGTAGTTTTCCACCTTAGAGTTATTAATTTGCAGTGAGGTTACAGGAAGATTACTAAGTATGATTACTAGAATTTTTGTTACCAAGTTCAGATCAGGTAAGTGATTAGGTAGGTGATTAGGTAATTATAAATTAAACCTGTAACATTTTCCATCTTTCACTTCCTTATAGATCAAATTCAACTTATTTGTTTTTAGATTTTTAATAACAGCTGAGCTGTTAAAATACGGAAATGAAGATCTCTGGAAAAAGATGTAATGTCTGCTTACATTAATTTGAAGGCAGCTTAAAACATCAAATGATTGGCTAGTTGGAATTATACAACGTATACAGTATACAAGAAGGGAGATAAACTAGAATCCTCATTACTCGACGTTATGTTTTTCCCTTTTCTTAGGTGTTAAATACATAAAAAATTATTAAATTAGAGGGATTAACTGAATTATGTCCAAGCAAATAAAATGAATTTATACGAAAACAAACCACTAGTTTGTTATGTGTTTTAAACTGTATTATTGTAGTGCCCGTTACACTGTTATTGTCAATATGCGTAACATGTAATTATGGAAGAGAAATTTTAAATTAAGTGTGATTTGTTTAAAATTGTTTAATAATACGTGTGATTTTTGCCAAAAACGTAAATGAAAAATGTAAAAAATTTAGATTACAAAACAGTTCAATCAAATTCATTATTTAAAATACATAGAGAGTGTTCAATTTGCAACTGGAACCCCGTTACTAGATTTCAACATGTCGTTATATTTTATTTGCGAACGAATTAGAACAATTAATTTGTAACTTAAAAAATGGTAAATTTCAGTTTCTGACTTACATGACTTTCTTTCCTCTAACTCTTCATATGGAGCACAGGGCCGCAACAAAGTGTCGCCAACTTGTCCCATTTCTAGCTAGGCTATTGAATTCTGTATAAATCTTATAAATCTCTGCTCTATAAATCTTCTTGCTGGACAAATAAATCTCTGCTGTTGTCCTTCTGCTATTGTCTGCCGTCATGTCATTATGGGTCTATCACGTCTCCTCCTCCTTTGTGTGCTCCAGTCGAGTGCCTCCTTTGCAATATGGTTATCCGGGAGCCTTAGTGTACGTCCCAACTATGGCCATTTTCTTTTCCGTATATTCAATCCAATAGGCTTCTTGTTGGTCCTCTACTAGAGCGTAGCTTTGGAGATGATGTTTGGCCACTGTATTGCTATGAAACACCGATCAGGAAGTCTCACATCCTTAAAGCAAAAGAGACTTCGGCTTGGCCTTCAATTCTTTGGACTCCCACATCAGAAGAAGAGTAAGAAAGACTCCTTTAGATTTGTTGATGTCTTCTGTTGCACCTCCATTTGAAGTTAATGCATTCGCCAAGGTAACAGAAGTCATATCCACTTTTTCGATAATCTTGTCCCCGAGCCGAGCTCTGTGGTGTTCAGGGTTTTGATCCGATCGCTTTTATTTCTTACCCACTGTTTTACAACCCGAGCTTCCCAGATTCGACTCCTCCACTCGATTTTCTAGCTTTGTCTCCATGTGTTTAAAGCTGTGGGCTAGAATACAAATGTTATAAAAAAAATCCAGAGTTTCTAGTTGTTTATTGAGACTACACTGAATCTACCTCCATTTGCTCAACAGTTGCGTTATTCGTAAGTCCACTATTATCAGAAAAACAATATCCATGAGTGCAATCAAACATGATTCACTCCAATTGTTACTTTTATTGTGTTCGAAAATAACTTGGTGTTTTACTTGACATGTTTTGATTCCGTACATGTTCTTAATAGGTTATTACAATCTACAGAAAAATGTGATGACTTCAGACTACGGACAACTACCAACGTCTCCATTGTACTTTACAAATGTAAAGTACTCTTCCACTACCTCCAACAGCGTTTTTCAGTGTTGAGTGACTGATTTTTAAGTCTTTAATCTTTCTCGTTAACAAAGTTTTAATTTGTAGAAGCCATAATAAACCTGCAGTTAGATTGATATATAATAGGTTGTATAAATTTAATTTTTGTTTATTTTTTATGATTATTTTTACAAACATTTGAACTTACACACATATTTTCTTTACTCTCCGCTATTTAATTTTCGTTGTGCACTGAGGTTTACCGTTGAAGTGGAGTAAGAAACAAAATAAAAATTAAGATATCGGTGGCAGTAGTCCGCATAATACTGGTAAGGTTACAAAGATACAAAGATTACGATTAAGTATTAACAACTAAATACAGCTTACATTACGACGGACATCTTACAGGAGTGTTAGATTTATGGAAAGTTTGAATTCCTAATGATTTAAATTAATCCTTTTTTACTATATTGAAGTCATGTGTTCTGAAGCTATGTATTCTTAATTACTTAAAAGGTTATGTAACGCTATAATAAAATTTTACATTATTTCTTCATGCTTCAGAATTATTATTGCGAAATCTCGTCTAGTTGCTTCTCTAGCTGCAGACATGTAACAAGCTGCACGTTTTGCTCAAAGTCTATCATTTTATAAGACAAATAATTACAAATCTATACTTAATTTAAAGGCAAAGAACATTTCAAAGACACACACACACACACACACACACACTTCCTCTCTCTCTCACTCATACAAACGCACACACACCAGACATATCACAAAAAGTATACAGCGATCTCTGAGTAGACTGAATCAACTTGGGGGAGAGAAAATTTTATGCCTGTTCGATAATCTTAAGTGATATGCCTTTTAAGGTCTCATACCTTTTACATTTACTAGTCATTTTTAGTCAGTGAATGTAAGGTATTGACTGCAGTCTAGTGAGATCATTAATTTACTTAGCAGTCGAAAATTACATGTCAGGATTTCTGTCACACTTTACGCTATTAGGAATCTCATGGGACGAACAAGGTTACTGACAGTATAGTATTAATTAAACAGGTTTCTTATTTTTTACTTTCTCTGTCGGTGTCAATCGGTAACTAGGTAAGACTCAAAATCCTATAAATACGAGGAAGTTTTTATTGTAATCTGCGTCGTGGAATTACTACTTACTCTATTACGAAATTAGAAAAGAAATTATGTGAATAATATTATTCCATTTGCTTGAAAAATTTAGAGTTATAAACTGTGTTCTTTGACAATTTAAAGAGCTGGTTTTGGCGTGTGAATTTTGAAACGGACTGCAGACATATATTTTTAAAGCTAACAGATTCATAAGAAAAGTGTATAAACTTTAAATAAAGGTTTTTCTTGTGTTACCTAGAGCAATTTTGATGATTATAAAGACAAAATAAAATTTTTCTGTTATATTTTGTTGTTTAAAATTACTTGATGTCCTTATTTGTGATGCTTTAATTAGTTTGATGCTTTCTTGGCATGAAAATCAGTTATAAACACGTTAAAAAATAGATAAATAGGAAAATAAATGATTTTCTCTTCTTTAATAAAGTTAGTTGTTTTTATGATAATCTACTGTTTCATATAGGCCTACAGTAACAGCAGGCGTTTGTTTAGGACGCTTGCTTACTTCGTAATAAATGTGATAAAAAGTCTTTAAATAAAATACGTATTTATATGTTATTCTTAGCAATTATCTTCATAACTCCATGTATTTTTACTGCATGGCGCACCAAAATTCGTGTACTGTGTTGGCGTAATACTGTTTCACGACATTCTGAGTGTTCACGTTCACTGAGCTTTCTGAACAAAAATCTCTTAATTTTTATCTCAAAGTGTAAGTAAACTGAAAGTGTCAGAAGAGAGGTGTATATCAGAAACTAAGCAATCTTTAATGTACAATTTTTAAAAGCAAGTAACACGTAGTCAAATTTGTTTCGAGTAAAAAAAAATTGTTATTCTGATTAAAAGTATCATAAAATATAAAATCTGGAAAGTTTAACGAAAAACATTTGAGTGTAGTAAAGTTCATAATGTCAAAACTGAATTAGAATATATTAAGATTTTATTGGTATAGGCCCATGTTATTATAGACTTGTGAACCCTGTGTGTAAAAAAAGAAACAGCATTCATATCACTACGGAAACTTTTCCAGTTAGAATTTTAAATTTAATAATGAGAACATTTTAATGAATGACAATGAATGAAATACAAGTCAGTTTCTTTGTTAAAATAAAAACAAAATTACTTTATAATATAATATTACTATGGTACTCTGTCATACAAAATAATTTTATTATTATTATTATTAACATATGTTCAGTATAGTGTATAAAGTAAGATATAACTAAAGTTACATTATAGTATCTGATTTATTTTATATACAGTTAACTGTATTTTTATACAGTTAATTTCAAACGTAAGGCATACAAAACTTTGTATTTTAAATAACGTCTTGAATTTTTATTTACTAAAAAAGAGATTAAGCTTTATTATTAAACGAAGCAAGCTGTAAATTTAGTTTCGAATTATTATTTACTGTACAGAAGACAGTAAATTATAATTTGCTGAAATTTTATGGTATTTTGATTTTGAACTTATAGCAACGTAACTATTAAATATATCGTATTGTTTTGCTTTTGCTTTCTCATTATTAATTTGTTTATTATGTTCGGGTTATAAGCCTATCTATTGTTTTGAGTTTTTTTTAATTTTTGAAGTAATGTAAATAACTGTAATAGTAACCCAAATATTTGTGAAGCCTGAAGGTTTTATAAAATGTTGGAGATCTCTATGAGACTACTATAATCCTATAATCAATAAAACATGTGTGGAGTCAATTATTTATATAACGACTTTTAATGTTTAACATTCATGTTTCGTATGGTATCCAAGTCACTTTTTATGTAATAATAAGTAATTACCTGTATGCGGTCCGCCGTGTGACTTCTCAAACTTATTGCGTTACGCGTTTCAAGGCGTATGCCTCATCATCAGACGTTTAAAACCAAAAACACATATATCACACAAAACTGCGTTTGTCAAAAATAAATAAAATCATTTTATTTTTGACAAACGCAGTTTTGTGTGATATATGTGTTTTTGGTTTTAAACGTCTGATGATGAGGCATACGCCTTGAAACGCGTAACGCAATAAGTTTGAGAAGTCACACGGCGGACCGCATAAAGGTAATGACTTTTAATGTTTCAGATCCGACTGTCAGGGATTTTCTTTACTATTTTTTTAAATACATTAAATAAGACAAGATGCAAAAACAAACCACGTCTGTACAACTGGTCGAATAGGGTGACAGAGAGCTCCATGTGCATGTGCGCATGTTCGGAATCAGTCAAAATATTCCCTACCTAACATTCTGTTCTGTTCCTTTCCGTTCTGCTCTGATCATAAGTAGTGTACATTGCGTCATTAAAATGCATGTTACAGGAAAATTCCTACTCATTATGCACCGATAGTTCGGTTTCGTTCCGTTTAAGTGTGCGGTCACCTTAAGAATAACTCATGTAAACAACAGCATGTGGGCTGATCCTTGTGTTAGGGTTGAAGGAGGGAGAGAGAGAGAGATTGAGTTATATGCGATGCATACTTTCATGTTTACATAACGTATGAACTTGTGACAGTACAAATACGTTCAGAATAGTTCTCTAAATTTAAAAACGTGATATGCTTAAAAATAAATATTTATATTTTAGTGCATATTTACATTTGTATAAATTTCTACCACTAGAATAAAAATATTAAAAGGTTTTAGTGAAATAGGTTGTAAGGTTATCCTGATTGATTTTTGTGCTTTACGTTTTGTTTTGTGGCAGAAATTATATAAAATCAAAATACATTTCTATTCCACTTAGTTTTTATGTTTTTCCCTATTATATTATTAAATTTAAATATGATTAAATTATACCTACATTGACTTAAATTATGATAACTTTTTATAAATTTGAATTACACACTCTAACATGTAGTATATTTTACTCCATGTCTTCTGTTTCTGGTCTGGTTATATGATATTACTTGCGTAAATTAACATTTTCGTAGTTGGAATTTTACTCACAGCAGAGCATATGCCTTCAGGCCATTATTACTTTGTGTTATAATTGCAACTCTATTTTGATCGCACTTAAATTCTCTCCTCTTTGTGAAAGTCAGTTTTTCTTGTGATAGTCCGCTGTTTCATATACTGTACATGCTGTGTTATAAAGTGTAACATGTTGAAGGACGGACGACTATCCACAGCTATAAGCAGCATGTTTGATGAAACTAGGCGTTCTTTGTAGATTTTTATAACACTAGACAAAAATTAATTGTAGACTAGCAAGAAATCATATATCTCTAACACAGCATTGTAAGTAAGCGTACATGGTGCGTTCTTCAAAGTATGGAGTTCCAGAGAACGTCCCATTATCAATTTGTTTGTCAATGTCCTTTACAACAATGCAAAGAAACGTGCGTGGAGACTATTTTGGCTCAATGAATTATTTTGTAAGTTTCTCTTGCAAGTGACGATAATCGGCATTTACAATATTACTTCCCTAACGAGTAATTTCTTTCTCTTTTTCTAATCTTACTCATTATGATTAATGTCCACTTCCTATAAAACTAGTTTTGCAGCCACTTATTTACGAGAAATTATACATAGAAAAAGGAGAACGTAATAAATTCGTACTTATGCGCCTTTCAGATTCTTCACAAGACTTTTTAGAAAATAGTGCATATTTTATTGACATTTTATTATACGTACGGCAGTTCCAGTGCGATCATATATTCTATGTAAGCGCCGCTTACAATTTTAAAATATGATAAGAGAAATAAATTGTATTAATTCTACTAAATTTTTTCACTTTTCATGCGTGAGTGCAAAAGCCTAAGTGCTTTCGGTATAAACAAAAGAGATACCATCGATATGTGTTTATGAAGCATAGCTTATTAATGAACTTTCTGTGATGCGTATGAACAGTACTCGTCCCTGCCTGATTGTGGGCACAGCGCGTGCATACACAGTTCATAGCTCGCTGCCACTGTATACCATAGACCTGAATGTCTTAGTGTAGGCGGAACTCTATCTCCCCACTGTGGGAGTAATACGCTGTAGCAGTTGTAGCGTATTCGACATACTGTAACCGTTGTCTCCTTTGCTGTAGGCCTATCTGGTGCTACCGCTCTGCGTGATTCTATAGCATCATATTTACTCATTTAGTTAGTGTTTGGTAAATTACTTTCTTATTTATTTATGACGATATGTGATGTTACGTGGGCTACACCTCTCACTATTCTTGATAAGTTAAAACCATAAAGTAAACAATTTGTTTTACTTATATAATGGTGTTAAAATTTTAAATTGTATCACTTGAAATATATTGGAATGGAAAACAAACCAGCCAACAGGATAAAGAAAGCATATATGCCTATTCAAATGTTTGCCTTTAAAAACGCATAGGAAGGCGTTGAGATGTGCCCATTGTGCAAGAATAGAGAAAAAATTGAAAACGCTAATTGTGGGGGGGGGGGCGAGTATTGGTTTCTGGCCGCTTACAAATCGCAAAAATCCTATCTTCGCCACCGAGCCTAGCAAGCTGGACAGCTGTGCAGTAAAGAACTGCAGAATTAAAGGAGCCAAATTCAGACATTTGTAAGGCAACTAAACATGTGAATTCAAATTTTTCATATGAACAAATTCATCTGTAACCTACAATCAATGTATTTTAAGATTTACCAGCCGTTAGATTTTAGCCCCGTAAAGAACCAAATACATTGCAGCTTTCGTGGCTTTGTCCATGATTACAAATTGTTCAAGATTTCTACTGAAGCTGAAATGATGGGGTAATTACTTTATGCCCCATTTCACGGCCCCGGTTAGAGACTAAACACCCTATAAATCACCTTGTTGCAGACTCAATGGGAGGTAATCTGTTTCATAAAGCTCCATTAAAGTATCAGGCTTTAAAATCGTTGATTTAATTAATAGAGAGATTTTTGGGCTTTTAAGTAACTAACAGCATTTAAGTCGCTAAAGATAAGTACCCTTAAAATTTTCTTCGGTGACTCTTTGATGTACGTTGTCAATTAATCATTTGTTTATGTTTATTGTTATTTATTTTGCTGTTCATTTGTTTGAAGTATTTCTTCGTACTATGGATTTTGTATTTATTTTGTGGTTTACTGTTTAACTGTTGCTGTGGTGGACCCAAGTCTCAGCAACGGTTATAAATTGGCGTCGAGCGGGTTATAAATTTGTCCCCGTTTACGGAATGACAAACAATCTGTTGAAGCGTTCTTTCAGCATTGTTTTTGTTAAGCTGTGAGTAAACGAAGCTCGTCCCAACGCATTGAATGCTAAACAGACTGGTGCTAAAAAGCGAAGATTAAACATTTATTTCTCTAAACACAAAAATAAGTTTACGCATAACGCTAACCTGTTTTGCATGTACTATGGGTTGTTACTTGCAAGTGGCTGATATTCTTCGACATCAACGTCATTACCAATATTCTCTACGGTCACATATGAACTGTGGGAACACTATATACAGCAGTATACGAGTTTGCGTTGATATGAGGACACGGATACGAAAGGTTGTCACTGTTTTGCTAAATTACGCCTTTTATATTTGTCAGAACCAAACTCCGAAATATACGAGATTACAAGAATAGTATACCTGTGGCGTACTGTATATCGTCAGGCGTAGCAGAAAAAAAGTGAGACTGTAGAACGCAATTGTAACAAAAAAAGTTTCTCTAAGTGACTTGTAACTAATTATATAATAAGCTAAATAGTCACTGAATCATAATGAGACCATTCTAGGACGTTTTATGATTAAAAAATGTGTTCTGACAGCGCGGTACATATATTCGCACGCCATTGGTGGCATTAACTGATTTATAAACATTAGATGACTATGACAGCCGGCAGTTAAGTTGTGTTTGTTATGTAACTCGAGAGATCTGCAGTGGTACTGACACCTGTAACAAGGAGTGGTATCTACAGATAATGTATATGCAGTTTTACGGGAGGCCATACTTCTTACAGCTTAACATCTCAAAATATAATTTACATGTTTTTAACATTGAATGTTTTATATATATTATTAATATTGGGTCCTTCAGCCTTTCGACTGGTTTGTACCCTCCCCGCATATACCCATGGTGCGTGTGTTACGGAGTCTCTCACAGGTATATGGGACCTACAGTTTAACCCCGGATCCGAACGGCATAGTTAAGGAGGGTTTTATACTAGGCAGGATATCTCTCGCTAGTTTGCCATCGCCTTGCGAGGGGGAACGATTGTATCTAAATCAGGTGGCCCCCGGCGGGAATCGAAATCGCGCCGACAGCGCTAGCCACTACGCTACGACTGCTCCTTTTATATATAAAGGCTGGAATAATGCAATCTGCTGTGTGTGTGTGTGTGTGTGTGTGTGACTGCCTTTTCGTAATGACTAACTGCTAACTGCGTTTCATAATACAGAACCCAGTATACCAGTAGACTCTACACTGCCATATAGTGTAATTATTCAACAAAACTCAGAAGATTAGAATTGCACGCTTATTCTGTTTCCATTACGTTGGAATCAGATCTAAAATCCAATAACTTTTTGGTATTCGACAGTAATCATGACAATTTGGCCGACAAATTGCAAACATAACTTCAAGAAAGAAAACGCCGTTTATTTCATTCCTATGCTTTTCAGGTTATTCAGAGGACATTTATAATGTGGAATTATCCTAATGACTGGACGCAAGGTCCATATATTTTGTATTTTTCATTTTTGTTTTTCGAATTTAAATAAGAATAGTACGTAGTTTGCTGGAAGGAAGAGAGTAAAGCGCTGCTATGATCAGATATTTTATGCTAAGCAGATGTTTTGTTTATGTACTCTCTGTATAATAGCCTGTAGTTTTGATAAGGGCAATATGCAAATGTTTATTGTATAGGTACGTAACGATGTGTGAAACTATTAATGGCTGCTTAACTGTAGTTATTGTTACACTTAGCTGTAGAGTTCCTTTACGGAATCATACTGTAATGCTGTAGTACAAGTACTACCGTACACTCTAGAGCGATTGCAGTACCCCCCTGCGGTTCGTTTTACATTGCTTTCTTCTCCATCACGTTATGGACAGAGGGATAGACAGATAAACGTACACGCTGAACCGTGAGTTTGTAAACATTTACATATTTAAACGTCACTATTTATATATAAAGTCTACCTTTGTCTGACTGATGTTTCCCATGTGTAAACTTTTATAAGAATACGTTATTTTAAGACTATTCTTGCACTTAAACTTAGATCAGGAAGGCTCTTCCTTTTGAGAAACCTTTGTTTTGAGAAAATTTTGTTTAAGGAAACAACACAATTCACATTTTAAAACAAATGTACAATGACATATAGAGAGAGTACAAAAAGTGTAATTTATATGATTTTCTCTAACTAATATATACGGCACTTTAGTTTACAGTATTCAGTTAATTAATATTGCGCGTAACTGGCATTGCTTGAGTTTTTCTCCTGTTTGTAGGAACCATATTATTTATTGTGAAAATCTCTGTCGAAAGAAGTATCCAGCATCCAGATTATTATCTTATCCATTTACACACAACAGATATGTGCGACTAAAAATTTAAAGAATTCTGTACACATTTTGTAGGAGTTTGTCCTAATACACCCATTCGGATACCGGTAGTCATCCCACATAATAACAAGTTAACTAATTTACTTGGAGTCATCTGAAGGGATACAGTACGGTAACGTTGGTTAGCACTAAATACAGACAAGTCTATTTTGCTGTTTTAATTAAAACAAAAATATTTTAATCTAATATATGAAAGCAAAGTATTAAAAAAACCATATACTTGCGGGGAAAAATGGCTGTACATCAGTTTGTACAAGTTAGAACCAAATTACAGAAAAATGTTCACAATAGTTCTTTCAGATAAATTTTATGAAATTTTTAATAATTACAAACAAACCAATTAATTTTATTTATTACGTCACTAAAGAAAAGTAAGACTTATTTTATTTTGTACTTTTTAAAAAACAGTGTGGCCATTTGTAAAGTTGCAAGGTTGCTCTACCTGTATAACAAAAAATGTTGTTTCTTAATATTGGTACGTAATGCGGAAAAAGTGTTACACCATTACAGAACATTCTACATGTTTCTCGGCTATTCCAGTGGAATCCGGCTGTAATGTTGCGTGCGTAATTACGCTCTAGTGTAGCGCTGATACGTAGTATGGATTATTCTGGAATTTCAGCAAGGTATAAATATAGGCATTTAGCGGAGATTAGTGAGATTAGTTCAGTTTCAGTGGCGATTTATTCCAGTGCGGTTCGAAGTATTGTGGCGAAGGGTTATGGGTTTTGTAATTGTGCGGGACTCTATTAGTTGACATTTTTATTGCGTGTGAACAATTTTTATTTGGTTTGTTGTAACAGACTATCTTTTTGATTACAAACTGTTTAATTGTGATAATTAAAGCTGGTGATTAGTGACTTAGGGTAATTGGCGTCTTGTATTTTGTTTTCTACTGTACCATACGATGATCACTAGACCGTGGTAATAATATTATACATTATGTAGTAAATTTTAAAAATATAAGCCCTTTTAGAAAGTTTCAATGTGACAGAACAGTTACAGAGCCATTACATGCGTAATTTCAGTATTAGTAACGCAACGTGTTACACAATAGTTAGGTATTTGTAAATTAAATTGTATACGTTTCTAGACACCTTCGAGCTTACTTTACGAGGACACTGTTAGTAGGAATGTTACAGTAATACAGGACCTTCTCGTTCTGAACGAACTTTAGTAGCAAGGTCGATGCTGTTTTGGAAACCAACTCGAAATGTGTTTAAAATCACATTAGAAGCAATAAAATAAAACGTGTTAGATGTATGACAAGAAACAGATGACAAACCTGTGGAATGAATTTGGAATTTTTAACCCCCTCCACCATTAGTCCAAAACATCAATTCCTAAATATTAGAAACTCTAAATCTCTTTAAATACAGAAAAATTAAACCATTAAATTGAACGGCTAAACTCAGAAGAGTTTGAAATAATGGAGAGAGAAAATAATGGAGCGTAGTATTTATTTTCGTTGCTTTCTACTTCTATCACTATCGACACAAAAGTGTTCAGGAATCGATAAATCTTTCTCTACTATGATGGCTGGGAAAAAGGCCAATGACTTTTAGACGTTTTTTGGCCAGTGTCAACGTTTTTTATTAACCGAGGTATTTACTTTGTCTCATGTTAATATTAAATATTGTGCCTTTTGTTTCCTAGAAAACCTCTTAGCTTTAAAATACGAGATCGTATTTACCAGATTGTTTTATCTTAACGTTTTACAAATGACAGTTTAATTCATTTTTATCGAGATTTAAAAAAATGGTTGAACTCTACATTCGTAGACAAATGATTGTCAGTACTTGAATTTCCGGAAAAAAGTGACAAGCAGACTTCATCACTGCAAAAGATTTCGTGGAAATGCAAAAAATATGAAAACGGAGAATCTAAAAACCATTAATAACTTTTTAAAAAATGTATAGTGTAATATCTGTACATGCTACAGTTATAACAACGAGTTATAAGTTAGGACGACTTACCTATTTTTTATTTTTACTATAAAGATAAAGTAGGACTATTAAAATTTACATGTAATAACCAATATGCTACGCAACATGTGGCAGTCAACATGCACTAACCATATTTATGGTATGGGCTTCGTTTCGTATTTACAAATTTAAGTGGAAATTTCCAAATATTTAACATGGCAAAATATTATAGGCCTACCATATACATTTTAATTAATACCACATTGAAATAGTATGTCTAGTATCATGTACACTTATACTTTAGCTACGAACTTGTATATAGTCCTAATAAATTTGGCCATAGATATTAAATATAAAAGTAAATGTTTAGTGACTTCAAAAACAAAAGTTGTAAGTACCTGGCAGAAAGCAGTACGAGCGTAAAGTAAGTGACGCGATTCACGTAAAAAAATTTCCACATATTACAAATGGAAAACTGCAAATTTAGCTAAGCACACAAACGAGAGTAATAGATGCTTATGTAAATAGTAAACTTAAGACACGGCTGTAAATATTATTAATAGAGGTGACCTGAATTCAATAAATGAATATTATTTCTTGGAAAAATAATCAGAAAAAACTTAAATGTCGCTAACAATGAAGGGCTTTAGAGATCACAAAGTTAAATAATTTTTAACAGTCTGCACAGTACAAAACGATTTCATATCATTTGCGAAATTAATAGCAGTTCTGTCACCAAATGAAACCGCTATATAAACTGTCTACGACGAGCATGTACATATAGATATTTTGTTTAACAAACCTTTCAGTATAACCTTACACGTTCAAACCTTTCAGCGATCTGTGAAGAATATATGAGAAACAACTCGATATCTTCAAGGTAGACGCGCGCGCGCGTGTGTATGTGTGGACTCGTGAGCGCAGATGTACAACTGATAGTTGTACCCCAAGCACGCGTTGCGTAACCAGAAACTTTCAGCATTATCATAAAGCTTGTACACTAGTCTGAAATAGGTCCAATGTTTTTGGATACATTGCTGGTGTCCATTTATAATTAAAATGCGACTGAAGTTCAGTCACGCAAAAGACTGTAGGAATTGTTTTACAACATTGTCAGTAACAGTTTGTGAGAGCTTCGACTTGTTCACATTACTCTCATTCGTTTAACGAATGTCAAAATTTTTTCTGTTGAGCGAACTAATAAAAATTATTTAACTTTGTGACTGCAGATCGTTGTTGTGTAGGACTACAGTGCGTATTGGATACCTGTGTCTAAAAGAGAACTATGGAATGCGAGGTTGAAGGATCGGACATACAGTATAAATGTGAGGAGACATCGTAGAAACGTCTAGGACAGAACTAAAACTAATGCATTAATGCATTCTAAGACAGAGAATCAAATAATTATAGAGGATAATGATGTAACTTCATAAGAATGCTTATCTCTTCTGGTATAGCCACTATTCTTACTCATGATGAAGTTCCATTGTCGTAGTGTTTGTAGTCGCCGCTTTCAACATCGTCACAGAAATGTGTCTACTCTATAACAACTGTCTACATATTTTGCATATTATATACAATAATATATTATAACACAACAAATTGCAAAACAAATGTAAATTAATTTGTGCTGTGCCAACATGTATTTAACATTACTGTTAATATGTACCAATTACTGGGGTTTGGGTGTAATCGTAATAAGAGTAGTCATTTATTGAATTTTAACAAGTTTTCATCAATTTATTCAAAAAAAAAAAAGCCTTTTTAAAAATCTCATTTACTTCGTCATAAACCTTCGTTACTGTTTGCTTAACGTTCAATCGTTGCAGTACATTTATCATAAATGAATCTTATATCTTACAGTAACAAAACTATATTATAAGTCTTTACTTGTTAATCTTAAAATTTCGACTGCTTAGTCTGATTGTATGCTTTTACTGCAGTTTTGTTTTATTTTCTTTACATAACTTCAAACTACGTTACTGTATGCATTGCATACCCTCTTAATCATTTATTGCTTTACAAACTTTAAATAAAACTTAAATTTACTAAATTAACTTTTAATCATCAAAGAAAATTCTTATTGAATTTAAATTAGATTCTCTTATCTGTACCTACATTTTACATAACTTTTATTTATTTTTAAATTTTAAAGTGTCTTTTCAATGTTTTTATTCTCTCATTTACAAATTATAAATTGATTATTTGTCACCTCGATTCTGTAGACCGTACCCATGTCTTACGTTGATCTGTAGGTCCTCTTCTAATGGAGTTCCCTGCACGTTCCTCCGGTTCCACTCGTCGTCCTCCAGTTAATCGTCCCTCATGGTCCCATCTGTTTGCTGTAGTGTAGAGTGATATGTTGTTCTGCACTCACTGCTGTTGTTCTAGTAGATGCCTCTATTGTTCTGCCTTCCGTTCCTCTGCCTGATGTGACCTCGTCGCTTGTCTTGAGTGATGAACGTTTGTGGGTGTAGACATTGTCGAGTATGTTCTATAATCGTATTTGTAATCAAACTAAGAGTTATAGTTTGATACTTAGACGAACATATCGTCCATCTGACTTTGTAGTTCAATTAACAAAATTTACAAATCGCGTTGATGTTGAACATAGCGTCCCACCGCTTCTGAAGACTGATTGAGAGTATTAAAAATTCGCGTCGCCAACGCACATAGCGTATCGCCACGACTGAAGACTGATTGAGAGTAATTTGGGTTCATTCGTGCCCTTATTTATATTCGAGCATCTTACTGCACCTGCTGGGCCAGAATTCAGCATGTCAGGAATTGTTTGGTGGCGTCAGTTCTCCCACTATCGTCCAATTCCATATTTTCGCACATTTCTGCCAATTGCAATGTCTAATGTGGATTACAAGGGGCTATGACGGTGTCTGATTTAATTACACATGTTCAATGTAATTACTATCCTAATCGCATAATTCGTGTAATTACTACGCTCTTAAAATCGCACTGAATTCGCACTGCACGACCTATTCACGCCGAATTCGCACTGCACATGCGTCTTAATTTTATACATATTTAGAAATCTTTGCAATTTTCCTACCATTTATGGTTTTCTTATAATTAAATAAAAACTGTTATTTAACATCTATTTGGGGTGAGATTCCAAACTTTCAGGCTTGAACCGGCCTCACGCACACACATTATTTACTACTGTACACTCTCTCAGCGACAATCGCGTGATCGTGCAGGTCGATTCCTGCGTATAAACTCAACTTTTAATATCACACATGCTTATTTATTACAAATTTCTAAATTTAATCTAAATATTTATTTTATCTAATAAATGCACATTAGAGCATATGCTTGTATTGTTGCATTATATACATTAATAACAAAAAATTAGTCTGGTCTATCAATTGTCTACTGCACTGGAAGTAGTGCATTTATAATTTATTGAAATAGATACATCTTTTGAGTACTCTTGCATGGTTAAAATTTATTTGAACTGTGATATGGTTATCTAAAGTGTATATGGTTCGTCTAACAGGTGGGTACTGAAACATATTCAAAGCTAAACACCCACATTGTTTAATATTGTTAATATTGTTTAATTAGCCCACATCTTAGTCGATAACTCATTTTTTTTACATTCATCTAACAAATTCATGATGGATAAATAACACTTTGACTAGAAAAAACAGTCTATTGCTAGTCAAATCTGATATTCTTAATGAAACTAAATTTTAATTTTTTAACAGGAGGGTTTTAGCTCTTAGTTTGTCTTTCATTCATTGGGTTTTAACAAATTTTCTCAACATGAAACATTTTTTACAGACTTTGGGAAGTATAAATTTAAATTCAAATACTACCTATACCTTAAATATAAGATAGTGTGATTACACTATATTAATAATTGTATATAACTATTTTTAAAACACATTCTGCTACAGTTCGTTTCTTGATGTATATAATATATATTTTATAATGACTTTATCTCAAGATGTTTTCTCCCTATTTGAAACATGTTTTGGGAAGCCTTGTGTTCCCATCTTCAGCCTTCCGAATTTTGAGCCTTGTGAGGTATTTATGTATTGGCTGGTTGTTGCTTTGGTTTCCTCTTGGTCTCTGGTGCTTTAAATTGGTATTATTGTGTGTGATTGTGGTGTATATATTAGTATTTTGTGTATTTTCTTTGTTGAGTGCTTTGAAAATGGTGACATGTTTTGTATTGATTTGTATTTGTTCAGATATTAGTTTGTTTTGTGTTTTATGTTTGTATATTCGTAAATTTTTCCAAATGTTCATTATGGTCAAAGATATAATGTTTATACCTTTTTCCTTTAACAAACGCACGTTTACTTCAAATTGTAGGTTTAACAAATAAAAATACTTTTAACAAAATTGAGGTTTTTAAAAGTCTGGATTGTAGAAAACAATTGGAAAAGATACAATTTCAAATTGCCGTTGGAGGTGTTATATAAAGATTATTTTATATGGTGCAGGAATAAGAAAAATTATGATCAATTGATTTCTATAAAAGGTTTTAAACTACACTAGACAATGAAAATGTAGAAAATGTTTCAAATGATATGGAGATAAATAAATTTAAAGTAGGCCAATAGGAACGTAATAACGTATAACAATATATTTCATAAGTAAATAATGATTACATTTTAAGTTAAGTAATTCTTACTTAGCAGCACCAATGTCTTAAGAAAGGATTAGGCCTAAATTTTCCTAGATGAACTCAACAGTATGTTTGGAAAAGTAGAAATGCTTTAACCATAATCTATTAATAATTCCAGAGATCTATGAAGTTATAAAATATTTAATTAATCCTTTTATTCTAATAACGCAATGATATTTATGTTTTGAATAATAACGTTTTTGGGAGGGAACAGCATGCACAGCTTTTAGTTTCAACCACCGATTTCATTTGAGGATTCAATAACGCAGGTTAGGTAGAGCAACAAGATGTAGCGATCCGACGACTAAGATACATTAAAGTAGTGAATAAAAAGATGAAAGGAATATAAAACGGTAATTTAAAAGAAATTAAACAATAAAATGCGTTAGTAATTGGAGAGACTACTGAGAGATCAGTAAGAACATCAGAGTTGTCGAAGTAAGAAAAGATAGTGTCCGATCTCAATAAGATAGTATCAGTGCAAGTATTTGACAGATCTGGTGAAGGAATATACTAAAAACAAAAAGTTTTAGAACAAATGGGATACTTTAAGTTTAAAAAATTCTAGGATAAGTTACCGTACTAGCTAATCGTTACACCATTTACAATAATCGTTTGTACCATTGCTACACATTTTTACAATATAAGTATTGATAGGGATGGAGGTCAAAAGGGGATAACAGATCTTGGAGGTTACGAAGGTAGCGTGTTCCGCTTCAAAACTACCAACCTATGCAGGGGAATATGTTGCTTCCTCTCAGTTCCTAGAAACCTCGGAAATAATATTGCCACACGATTTACGTCCATAGCTGTGAAAAAAGGCAAGAGAAGTTTGATAGCAAAACAATTACGAGTAACAACGTGGAATGTAATGGAATAGCAGACTAGGAAAATAAAATTGCCAAAATTTTAGAGAAACAGAACCTAGAAATGAAAGAGAAAGTAAAAAAGTGGCACTCTATATATGAAAAAAATGGAAAAGCACCATAACGGATTACAAATATAGCCTTATTAACGAAAGAATTATCACCGCTCAAAGAAAATTGAATAGGTGAAGAGTAACAATCATATCGGTATATGAGCCAAAAAGAAAATTTGAAGGAAGGATCGATCTGCTTTTATGGCACACTGCAGGAAACAATAGATCCCACTAGATACGGCTCAGATAATTCTGATGTCGATATAAATTCTAGAGTGAAAAATAGACCAATATACAACATCGTAGGAACTTTTGGAGATGAGGGATTGAGTGTTAAAGGAAACTTACTAAGATACCACGCTTCCCATTATATAATAAATTTAAATTAGAAAGGACTTGCTCTAGAAAGAAGGATATCCATAAATATACCTGGACATGGTGAGGTTACAGATCACTGATCGATTAAACTAACACAAATAACAAACTGCCAGAAGAAATTGATGACTCCCGGGCTGACAGAATTCAAGAAGATGGAACTGATTACTACCTTGATATAAATAAAACCGATGTGTACACAAAATGGCAAAGAACCAATAATTCTTAATTCAAAACGGAACGAGGAACAGACACACAAAAACGATACATATTGTTACTCAACTCGTACGTGCGGTTTAAGCCACACTGTTGAGTTGTCAATTTACTATATTCCTCCCGTATGTATCTCTCTTTGATTATGTTAATATAATTCAATTTCTTAGATATCTGGGGTTGTGGGATATAGTAATCTCGTTAATTATGATTAACTTATCTCTCCTTTAAAGATACCAGTGTTAGTGTGAATGTAACTTAAGTAATTAGTGTTTTATTCTAAAATTCCGCTCAGCCCTAGTCTACCTTGCAGAGAATTATTGAAATTTCGTATTAATTCTATTCTCTTTAATGTCAGAGAATTCCGCAACAAGCGCTGCAGTTCCGGAACAAACGAAATTTATAGGTTAATTCACCGTGTACGGTAACTAGTTATTATACACTTAGTCTGATAATTCTTATTCCAAACTCATTAAGTAATACCCAAATAATAAGATCCTGAAATTATACAAGGTTTCTTTATTAATTCATCTTGTTAACACTCAATAAGATTGGTTTTGAATGACATACGAAAGGCTATATGTTGCGTTAATCGATTATTGTTCGGTCCAATATTTTAATTTAGATTCAGTTATATATTTTGTTTTATACAATTAATTTAGTTCAGGGTGTGAAGGTTCTTGCAACTGCGGGGAAGATTAAAAATACATAGATAAGAATGCAAGATATTACAAATTTAAAGTGTTGTGTTGTTTAATATTATTTACACAATTGTAAATTACCAGACGTAGAACGAAGCGGCTCTTGAAGGCGGTTGATTTCTAACCTCGTGAAATGATGCCTCGTGTCGATCAGAAAGGAGATGGTTTTCTTTATTCTTTTCTTCAAGTTCAATAAAGTGGAATCCTTAGTTCAATACGTTTTTTCTATCGTATGAAGTAAATAGTGATGTCCAATTTAGTTAAATGGTTATGATTTTCAGTGTGGTGTGTAGTATTAGTTCTTTACACAGTTGGTTCTTTATATTTTATTGATATTTCATTAAATTTTCATTAATTCTTCTTCTGATATTGGACAATCCAAGTAATTCCTTGTGTAAGTCAATTACTTATTATTATGAGACGATACCATTATACAATTTGGTTAAATGTTGCTGGCATAATTAAGACAAATAACTATTAATATATTGTGATTTGTAACCGTATCGAAATAATTTAGTATAGGTAAATTATATTAACCATTTCTTTGTGTTTTAATCTCATCACCTTCAGATCATAAATTGCAATAATACCCATCCACAAATTATCTTAATTTTTGTTGTCCCTAGCAAAAAATTTATTTTTATTCTTTTTCAATGTTTTTTATATTGTGATAATTTCATATATTATTCTTCCATTCCTTATTAATCTTCCATTATATCGGAATATAACTTTATTTATAGCTTGTTTACTAATTTCTACATATATTCTGCTAGTTTTTTAATCTTAGTCTGTTTCTTTTCATAATTATTATTTTTCCGATATCAAACGTTATCAATCGATATCATTACACTATGGCATTATCATACTTCGTTTATATCGAGTTGGTTTATTATCTATTATTAATTAGTAAATGTTTTTTCTAACTCCTTGAACTGTATTCATTAATTATTATTAACTTCTTTACCTAACCTTTATGTTTTGAGTTGTTATATAGTGTTATTGGCTGTTAGGCCTTTTATTATATATGGACCTACCTTTGATTATAACTGGTTAACAACTATAGCCTTTTTACATAAGTTTATAAATATAATCAAACCTTATCTATTTACATTTACACAAATAATTATTCTTTTTATAACTAACAACAACTTTATCTTGATCTATGGATCGCATATAAGAAAATTGAGATCAATTAACACTAATTAACTGCTTTCCTCCACCTTTCTACAACAGTAATCAAATAATACATTTTGCTTCATTACTTGCTATTACCTCAACAAGTAAGTTGCATAATCTAACACAAACTTTAACATAACATTCATGGTAACAAAATAACATCATTCAATTCAGAATCATTACCTTCGGTTAATTAGTAATGTAAATTATTGACTCATTTTTATTTAATTCACTGTCATTTACTTTAACATTTTCAATATTGGTTTCTTTTTTACAATTCTTATCAGTATATTTGATTTATTTACTTTTCACTGAACATTGATTTCTTACTATTGTCTATTTTACAGGTTTGTTTTTTTATCGTTATCTTTACCTTGCATCCTTATTCATTTTTACACAATTATAAATGTATTTATTTGACCTTTGTATTATTATGGGAGTTAAATATTTATTTACTTATTATATTTCTAATAATTCTATTTATGTAACGTTGGTGACCGCTTTTCTGTTGCGTTACAATATTGAAAGAAGAGAGTATTAAGCTAGTATATAACAACATTATATGACGCTCAGGCAAATTAGAAAGCAAAAATGACATAGAAAAAGAATGGACAAATATTAAAAGAACTGTAAAAAGTATTCTTCAAGTCCTGCCCGGTTACTTTTTGCAGCACAAGGAAGATACCATCCTATAGGAAGATATGATATGAGTCGGTGAAACTTGAGCTATAACTTTCAGGTTGCACCGCTGCCTGACAAGACGTCTGATACATGGTTACGTGGAGTTGATCCACATAACCACGGATCCGTGATGGCATGGGAAATATACTGTGGCTTGGGGACTACTTCGTTGAACTAACAGCTCGAAGTTGCGCAGTTGAAGTGACCCGGAAATTTTTGAATCTGATCTTTTTTTATAAATTTAATGACATAACGTCATTAAAGTATAAAATTTGCTATGATATTGGATTGATAGTTGACCTCTGCGTATAAATGGATAAGTCTGACCGGAAAGGACTAACCTAATTCGTTACGTTTGGGGGGGTCTATAAATATAAAAAGTTTTATACTTATAGCATAAGATTAATAATTGATAACAAGAGGAAAAATAAGAATAAAACTATTTAAAAATTATAATGTATGTTATATAAAGCTACACATAATATAGGCCTATATGGAATTTGTATTACCATAGAGAAAACTCTGACTACCTTGAGCAATACGCAATGTCGACCTGATCTAGAGAGTTTACGGAATGCCATTTTACACGTGATATATTAAATCTTCATAACTCTACCAATAAGCTTACTAGAGTTCAGTCAAAGAAGGTTAAAGGCACACGAATTTATTCTTTTTATTTGTGATATATAAAAACGGCACATGGTTGAAACTGATAGAACACAAAACACTTAGTAACACGACCTACACCGGAGTTGAAACCACAGATGTTAAGAGCCTTAAACTGTTGCTACAAAAGTAGACATTGATTTACACTGGGCAGCAGTTTATTACTCTAGACGGAAAGTAGTTTGCTTGGCAGACTAATGTTTTCAACTAAGAAACAGTGAAGAATACTGACACTTTGTCACTGGCATCCTTTCAAAGTCATTCTAAAATATTAGTGTAATTAGGATATTATTTTTTTACATTTCTTTAAAAGATATTAGTAAACATATTGTTACAAAAGGTCTTTAATTATCACAATTAACCAGTTTGTACAAGACAGACTCTTACAACAAACCAAATAAAAATTGTTCACACGCAATAAAAATGTGTAGGCCTACTAATATAAAACACAATTGTATTACAATCGTCCCGCACAACACATAACATTTTGCCACAATACTACAAACCGCACTCCAATAATTCGCAACTCAAACTGAAACTGAATGTGTCGAGAACCACGTACGCCACACACATTACAGCCGGATTCCTCTGGAACATTCGATAAACATGTAGACTGTTCTGTAATGTTGTAACAATATTATTTGCATTATAAAAATGAAACTTTAATTGTAATTCGAAATAATATAGGTCTATATCGTAGCCATATTATGAGGCATACTATCTTATTTAATTGTAACATAACTATTTTTAATCATGTACATTTTTATCTATAGAATCGAAAACTGCAATGTAGGCATGGGGAAACCATTGATATTAATGATAAATACTGTTTCTGAACGCTTTTCTTTCATTCCGTAAGTCACTTCTTATTGTTAGTGATTGCCATCTGTGCTTTGAACTTTTTAAATAATAAGCTTTTGTAACGTGACACGTATACTGTAAGGTTTGATTTACTTTTATCAGCCAATACGTAGTTTGTAATAAATTCCGTTGGTGTCACTAATGTAAAGCTATAGGAACTGTGTTGAATGTTCTTTTTTCCGTGCTGATTGAGACTTGTCCAGAAAGGCAAGCCACGGGCTAATCTGGGGCAAGTCCCTTCAGCCGAATGGAAGGATGGGAAGAGACGCAAGCCAGTGCAAGCCGAATCCGAAGAAGATGGAGGCACTTCGGAGGTAGAGTAGTGCATGTGTGTGTGTGTGTGTGTGTGTGTGTGTGTGTGTGTGTGTGTGTGTGTGTGTGTGTGTAGATATAGTGTTTAGGCAAATAGGTAATGGAAGTGGCTGATGGAAGTGCCATAAAGTTTAAACATGAGGGCAGCCAAGACAGGGACGAGTAACGCAGGTCGCTAAAGCTGGAGGGAGGCAAAAGAAAGGCGTCAAGGTAGAGCGGGGGACACAAAGCAGAAGGCTAAAGACCAGGTAATTAGTTAGGAAAAACTAAAATGTTATGTGATTAGGAAGGATGGCAGGTGGAGTATATTTAGATGTTCTTGTATATAACGTAAGCTTATATAACGTCACTATTAACTTTAACAAATTAAGGGCCAAACTTCAATCATTACTTTCATAGAGATGTATTTTGATTGTAAATAATTCAATCACACAGTAAAGTATTTATTACTCGGACTCGGAAGAAAAGTAGTAAAAACCATTGAGAAGAATATGAGGCTTGAGGGTAATGCAATAATAGATACATGGTATTACGAAAAGTAACATCTGTTAACATAATAGTTCAAACAGAAGTGTTATTATCCACAATCAGCTCTCAAATTTATTAAAAATGTACATGCTCGTCAGGTCGACAAACCTTAAGGATGGTAGGGAATGCACGATATAAGCCTAACTGTGATAATTTTTTTCTACCTAATCGCGGCTGTTTACATTCGAGTGGTAGTGGAGAGCAAACACACTATTCTAAAATAATTTTTGTTTTGTTCGCGAATTGTCAGTGTTATAAACATGACGGAATTATACGAACTGACAAAAATAATGAGATTGACGTCCATAAAACAAATGGCCTAATTTTTTATATTTTCTTACAGCATCAGTAATTAAAACCAAATAGCATATATGAAATAATACAAAATAATCATTTTAGTCATTTAACTGTAATCTAATTATTTAACTGTAATAAAGTTTCACTCAAATGTAGCTATGTAAGGTACAAGTTATACTCTGTTACACATGGTCAGTACAATAAAAACAGAATGTACTATTTTCTCTCTTAGTATTATTTAGAAAACTTAGATAATCTTATGTGCTTCATCATACTCTACAATGTTCAGCATTAACAGTGGCATTTTAGTTATGTGTAGTAATGGATTTTAATTACTTGAGAACGCATGAATCTAGAGAAGTGTGTGTATGCAGTAATCATTGCCAATTTCGTTGGAGAACGTAGAATATTGACACATTGCTTATTGGCTTCAGGGTGATGCATTATTTAGTGTTATATTTAATTTGGCACTACACAAAACAGTTAAAAATTTAGATCCAGGGGATAAAATCATTAACAGGACAAGGCACATCTTGGCATATGCGGATGACATAGCACTTATTAGAAGAAATGTTCGTATACTGGCAGACGTTTTTGGAGAACTAGAGAGGCAAGGAAGAAAATGTGTCTTAAAGGAAATGCGCGCAAAACATATGTATTGCAACAGATCAAATTTTATTATAATAATAAGGATATAGTGAGTGTGTAAAAATCACAAACAAGTCTATTATGGAGGAGATGAAAAATTATTTATTATACACACAAATATAGTTTTTAAAGAGGTATATTGTATTACAAATTGTCATGTATTGTAATTTGCAATAATAGTTTATAATGTTCAATAATATATCGGTTTTACCTGATTGAGGCTACGACCTCAGTACGTGCAATCCTCCGCTTCCTACAGCCACCCCCCGTCCTGGCGTCCTCTTCGTTCGGCGTCCTCTTCGTCCGGCTTCTCCTTCGTATGTCGTCCTCTTCGTCTTGTCCTCTTCTCAAATATGTTAAACACACGATGCTTATTAATTTCTCTAGAATAGTTTATTATTAATTGATATGTAAATATTATCAATCTCAGGGTGAATATGGGTATCAATTTAATAAGGTGTATTAGTCGTACAACTTCCACGTAATCTTGAAGTGTCTTTAAATTCCCTAAGCGGATATCTTAAACTTACACGAACAGCACTATACTATATTATAATTTTATCTAAATAATTGACCCACTGGGCTCTGTACGAAGAACTTCGTACCGAATACCAAGGATTATGTTAAGTTATACTTTTCTATGTTCGCTCCAGAAAAACTCTCTCACACACGAGGACAACTTCACCTTGCAACTTCTACAGACAGACTGTGTCAATCTTTACTCTACAGAGAATGAATGTTACTGAAATTAGTGTATTCCGATTGGCTAAACCCAAGTCACATGATTAATGCTTTCATCAGATATAACTTTTGCAGAAAGAGTTTGTATAAATATGCACTAACTTGCATTGAATTTTCTACAAATTTTTATGACCATATTAATTATAAGTGTTTCAAATTGAAATTTTCCTACTTAAAAAACCATATTTCTAAAATAGTTATGCATCATAGAGTGCACATAAATTAAAGCTATTTACATAAATAATTCCTTGTCAAAGTTTCACGTCGATCGGTTAATTACCGCGAAAGATATAGCGATCACACGTTATCACACCCGCACACTCGCACAAATTCACTCAAAAAATACATGACAATAAAGAACATCTTTTTACGGAGAATTTGGTATACCCTAAATGCTTATCCATTTCTAAATACCAAACTTATGACTAAAAGACAAAGTATTACTCGTACATAAAACCAATTTAAACATGAAAAAGCTCGTCATCCATGTGCTCTGATATAAACAACATAGCTTATAATCCTGTGTTCCGTTGAGGATTAACCCCACCACGTGTAAAAAAAATTTTTTATGTGGAATATAAAATTATTTTTTTTCTGCCAAACCTAAATTGACATAATTTCCTCCCAATAATAATAATCATCCAAATAATAACATAATAACTTCAAAAATCAAAATAAATGAATAGCTTCTATCAAGCATATTCCTCAACTGTCAATTTGACAGCTCTAATGTAAACAAACAAACGCACGTGGTTAGATATCAATAACCTTCCTGCACACAGATAAGCGTATCACACTTTTGATGTCATTCGGCTAAATCTAGGTATACTACAGTTCATCCATAAATTTTTTCAACATGATCACAATTATTCTTACTTTACACATATTTTATACAATTTCCTACCAGTCATTCCACCTATATCCTGGCATTCTAGGTTTAATTATCCTTAATGTAATATTTTCTTAAAGATGATGCATGGAACTTCCCTATCACCCTGTTTGTATTTGGGTTTGTGATAATGTATGTATTTTTACCCACTTGTACCGATAAAATATATGGACCGTTGTATAATCTAAAGAATTTGGCTGCAGTATTATCATTCCTGTGGCCTACACTTAAAGCTCGCAGGAGTACCTTCGCAGTTTCGAACGTTACCAGTTTGTGATCTGCATTAAATTTCTCCGTCCGTTCTTCGGCACACTTTTTACTGCGTCTCCTGGCCTCTATCTTTTTAACCAAATTTGGAATAAGCAAATTCTGCGTTGCAATCCTCCTGATGCACCCATCCCAGGCACGCTTTGGCATTTCCCCGGTTTGTAGTTCGTTAGGTGTAAATCCTGTCGTGTCATTGTAATTCCCGTTGAAGGACGCCTCGAAAAATTCGAGATAATCCGGCCACCTACTCTGGTTGGTATTACAATAAGTGCGAAACAGACGCCCTAACTCCCTGTTGACCCTTTCGGCGATGTTACCTTGCGGTCTCCGGATTGCTGTCAACACTGCCTGTATATTGTGCTTCTCTAATTCGGACTGCCACTTCTTGTTGGTGAATTGCTTACCCTGGTCAGATAGAATTTTCTTCACCGGACCATATTTCGGAATGTATTTATTTAATACAACATTTAATACTGCCATCGTGGTAGGTCGTCCAATTGCATATAAACTTACGTTCTTAGAAAATGCATCAGTGTAAACAACCAGGTTCTTCATACCCCTTGCAGCACGTGGTAGCGGACCTAAAAAATCGATACACAGTAGACCATTCTTATTCTTGGTAATGATGTTACCCATCTCCACATAGGTGTGTTGATTTGGGTATTTAGCTGTCTGGCATATGTGACATGTTCGCAAAATAGTCTTAACTTTCCTTGCCATGTTCAACCATACGAAGTCTTGCCTCATCGCCAAATCACACTTATAAGCTCCAGCATGACTTTCATGACAAGCCCAAGTTAAATCTTCTTCGAGATCATCAGGAACCATAATCTTCCATTGTCCGTCGATTATTTTATACAGTACATCCCTGTCGATTCTGTATTTCGGGTTGTCTTGCCTTTGTATTTCTTCACTAATTTTTCTTAATTTTGCGTCCTCCTGTTGTTCAAGATTTATCAATTTTAATCTATTTCTTACGTCATCTAGTAATGTATACTTGACTACTAGAATTTTTAAAATCGATTTACGTTTATTTAAACTATTAATTAATTGTTTCTCTTGACAAGCGGTCTGCTTATCGCCAGTGCACTGCCCGTTGCTCATTATCTTATCTATGCGATAACCAGCTGGCTGTTGTAGATTAACTTTCCGCTCGCATTCATTCATATTATTCTGCTTATGCCCCAAACTAATATTATGTAGCTTATTTTGAATTATGCAGGTCAGTGTTTTGCTATTAAAATCAATTGTGGCGTGTATTTTTTTTAATGTGTCAATGCCTAATACTACATCATAAATTAGATTTTTCACCATAAGAACGGGTATTTTCACTTTCATACCTTTTGACCATATTGTTACAAGTACTTGGTTGCAAATAGTTTGTGATGCACCTGTGGCTGTAGTGACGTTTGTATTGCTGACAGGTAAGATCTGTGTTTCTTTAAATTGGTGTTTATGTTTGTTAACGTATTTTTCGCTGATTAGAGAAATTTGCTCCCCAGTATCAAATAATACATTTCTGACTCATCCATTAATTTTCGCTCTCACAACAATATCATTATCATTCTTATTTCTAACCTTTTCCACATCATTATCAACACAATTGTTATATATTAATTCATCTCTAATGTCAACAGGATATAGTGTCTGAAGCAATGTATACATTCTTACTACTAGTATTGTTCACATAAGATTTTCGACACTGTTGTTTGTTATGGTACGATTTAGTAATTGCCGATATATTACTCTGATTGAACTTTTGGAAATTAGGTTTGTTTTTAAATTGTTGCGATTGTTTTGTTGTTTTTGTTTTTGTGGTTGTTGTGGCTGAAAAATTGTTTTCGAGCCGGTTCACTATTATTATTACTATTATTTTGGCTGTCAACATTATCCCATTTGGTTAACAATAGGAGTAGTTCCTCCAATGATTTAATACCTTGTGTAATTACAGCGATTTGAATACCGCGTCCGAAATGATGAGCTAATTTATTTACTATCTCTGGCTCTGACTTTTCTGGTTCAAGATACTTCGCACGAGAGTATGGTACTTATGGGGGTTCTGGGCCGGAAGCGAAGTCATCCCCACCCCGCCCCCCGCGTGAGGAAACGTGAGGAGAACGTGAGGAAACGAATAGACTTCCAACTAGTCTCTAACGAACGACGGCTACAGAAACTGGTTTCCAATCCACGGCTAAAGCTTATGATCCGCTACACCGATGACTTGGTCGGACTGGGCTTACAAAACAGGACGGTATTCCTTTCCCGTCCGGTGTACGTCGGCTTCACAGTACTCAATGTCAGCAAACTGATAATGTACGATTTTCATTATCGGTACGCTGTCGTCAAGTACGGACAACGATTGACGTTACTGATGACCGACACGGACAGTTTGCTTTACAGCATACGGACTGACATGTGTACTCTGATATGAAAGAGGATCTCCACCTTTTCGACACGTTGGACTATCCCGTGGATCATCCTTGTCATTGCGACGACAACAAAAAGGTCGTGGGGAAATTCAAGGATGAAACCAATGGGAAACCCATCAGTGAATTTGTCGGACTCAGAGCGAAATGTCACTCGCTCCTGCTGTCCGATCGTACTGACAAAAAGGTGGCGAAAGGTGTGCCAAGGGCGGCAATAAAAAATAGGTTACGACATCGATTGTACAGCGAGTGTCTTTTCGACAGTCGTACGGTTTTCACCTCTGCCGAGTGTATACGAAGCGATCGTCATAAGCTGTACACGCAACGTGTAACGAAACTTTCCCTGTCACCTTATGACGATAAGAGGTACGTACTGGACGACGGTGTAACTACACTCGCGTACGGACACTACAGAACGCGTAAACGTACGCTATCCGACGACGATGCTGGTCCTAACATGAAGAGGCAGAGGTACACGGACCAGTAACTGACGGTAAGAGTATACTCGCATTTCGTGTATAAAAATTATTTATTACAATTCACAGAGTTCAAAGTCAATAGATCTTCACGCACACAGGATGGGGGGGAGGGAGGGTAGGCGAGTAGACGGCAACAGTTAGTTTGTTTAACATTGTGAAACAGGATGCAAGCCGTGGCTGTTGTAATCGACTCCTGCCAAGACCTTCACACACCATGAACACGTGATCCGTGGGGGGGGATGCAGTTATTTTTATCCGTTTACAACAAGATGCTGACTGGTCATAATATATTATCGCAGCATGTGATCGTTGTGATGCGCTCGGTGGGGGGTCTTATCATCTTATGTGCACATATTTTATTTCCACGTCTGTACATGTTGTAATATTTTATTTTTCAGTAAAATACAACTGCAGCCACGGTCACAACCGCAACAGCCGCAGCGACAGCCTCAGCCGCCTCGTCCTCGGACACCACTGCAGCAGATGCACCCTCGACCGCAGCTGATAAATCCTCAGTCGTAATGGATACACACACTCGTCCGCAGCAGATACACACTCAACCGCAACAGATACACCATCAGCCGCAGCCTCAACCGCAGCCACATCGTCGGGATCCTAGGTTGCCGTCCCCAGATGCTCCAACGCAACTAAGAACGGGCGTCACGTTCGAAATTCTTGATACAGTGGAACTTGGGGCGCACGACAACCCCATGTTGATGAGACTACTGCTACGAAGGTCCTTACCAACGCGGTGTTGGACCCGAGGAGAGACCTGCCCCGTCCAGGGTATGCTGCCGCACACCACATGCGGTGAATCGTACACGGAGGGGGAGAGACTCCTCGTTTTGGTATACACCGACACATTCCATTATCGATGTATAGTCAACTGGTTTCGGGTCATTGCGTTGGAGGGGGCGGAACCGAGATGGCCGCAATGACGGTTCTACACTTTCGACAAACCAAAACGAGATTTCTACACGTGTATGCATTTTTGGGGTATGTTACAGTGCTCATAAACGTTATTCTAAACCATCCTACTCGCATTAACCGTACTAATACTATTTCTTTTTTTCTGTTACAGATGGACAAACATTCCTACCCAATTTTGTCAACGTATATTTTGTATATATACCCTTTTTTGACAATGTATATTTTGTATGTATATTTTGTTGTAATAGTTTGTTGTTTCTTATTGTTTGTATATAATAGAAACTATTCTAATAAATGCATAACTATTCTAAAATAGTTATGCATCATAGAGTACACATAAATTGAAACTATTTACATAAATAATTCCTTGTCAAAGTTTCACGTCGATCGGTTAATTACCGCGGAAGATATAGCGATCACACGTTATCACACCCGTACACGCGAACAAATTCTCTCAAAAAATACATGACAATAAAGAACATCTTTTTACGGAGAATTTGGTATACCCTAAATGCTTATCCATTTCTAAATATCAAACTTATGGCTAAAAGAAAAAGTACTACATAAAACCAATTTAAACATGAAAATGCTCGTCATCCATGTACTCTGATATAAACAACATAGCTTATCATCCTGTGTTCCGTTGCAGTATATATGTATTTATATGGCAGGCAATCAGAACTCAAATAAACCTGACCATAGACGATTACACTTATGAAGGAGTAAATGAGTTTACGTACCTTAGAGATTATGTTAATAGTAAGAACAAGGTATCCACTGATATAATTAAGAGAATACTGCCGGAGTATAGAGCTTACTTTAGTCTAGTAAAATTATTAAGATCTAGTTTTCTCATCCAAGAAACTAAACTACAAATGTACAAAGGACTGTAGTAGTGATATACGGTTCCAAAACCTGGGCATTAAGAGCAGTTGATGAGAAGGCTCTGAGGACTTTTGAAAAGAAAATAATTAGAAAAATCTTCGGTTCAGTATGTTGTAATGGAGAGTAGAGGATCAGACCTAATCAAGAAATAGACATCATTCTAAAATAGAGATATCGTCCGAATTTTAAAGTCCAGACGAGTCAGCTGGATAGGGCATGTAGAAATAATTTACAACCAAAGACTCCCCAAAAAGATAATGAATGGGCATATAGGGGGGGGGCGGTGAAGATGAGGCAGGCCAAAAAAAAAAAAACAATGGAAAGGCGACGGGGAAGAAGACTTGACTAGGATGTTACTTTTGGAAGACCAAGGAACATGATCAGACTATCTGAAGACAGATAGGGAGGCCATGGTCCATTCTGGACTGTAGTGGCCTATTTGTATGTATGTATGCTTATTGGTTTCACTAGAAGCCATCTGTTAGAAAAGTTGTTATAAAAGAATTAATAAATAATAGGAAGACTTCCTTGAAAAATTCTCATTTGCTTAGTAAACAAATACGGGCCATTTGACCGTGAAATTATATTTTTTTGAACGTTAAGAGCTTACACGATGATGGAGTGCCAAGTGAACCTTGTCTACTGTTAGTACGTCTTTAGCAACTCTAGTTTATAATAATGTTTGCTCCTTAAGATTTAACTAAAAAGAGTATTTAAAATTCGTCTTCCGCGATTAAATGTATTAAACTTTTAACATCATATCCACTTTTTGTCAAATAAACAATTATTTAAGTAAATTATAACGTTTTTTTAAATGTCTTACAGAAGTCTGACAAATCAGTAAGGAGCCACTAACAATACAGAACGTAATTCAATGGTAGGCTAGACGGTGTTTAGGCAAAACTCACTAATTAGGAAACTTAGTGCTTTAATCACTAAGTGAGCACTTAATATGTAACAAACAATTGTTACTAAAAATATTAATAAATTTACTTAAGGGATAGTTTCTAAAAAAATTTTGTTTTGCTTCGTCAGCAACCGGAGGGCTGTAGCAATCTCCAGGTGTAATTTTGCAAACTAATTCGTATTCTGTGTTAAAAATTTAACTAACGAACTGACGTCTTTGAGAAACTACAGCGGAAGTTACAAAAGCAGAACTTAGAAGTTAGAAATTCATTTTACTTGCTCATTCATGCATAAGGTATTTCTTGCTCGAACTAAACTACATTGTGTTGTTCTCATGAAGCCAGCCGTCACGGTACACACGATGCATTCAGTACACTGGAATATAACTGTGCAAGATATGCGCTAACATGTCTCATATAGTCTCACACTATCTTTACTGCTAGTAATAAATGAAGACGCTTTGTGTCTCTGAAAATGAAATATTGCATACCACATGTGGAAGACTTTACTTGCACAGTTCATAGTAGTATACGCGTATAACCTTTCTTATTAGGTTACACGTCGTTTGCCATTCAGTTATTCGCAACATGGAAACTTTCGTTTCTTGTCTGTACCTGTGTTTATTCTCTCTGCTAATATTAATAATTAGGAAAGAAAAATTCATTACAGTACATTTAATACTCTGCGATTGGAGAAAATTATTACATTATTTGAAAATTATTACATTATTACATTCGTATAATGTTAGTAAAATAATAATAAAAAATCAACGATAAACTATAAAGTATTTTAAAGTATACTTACAAATGAAGGAACAAGTCCGTTTTATTTTTAAACATCTCAGGTTTTATTACGTTAGTGGCAGATGACATGTTTGGTTAATTTCAAATTTACTTTATGCCTTTGATAAGAACACAGTAGCCTATACAAAAACGATAAACCTTTTTGTGTTTCTGAGCAATGTCAGTTCGTATTGATACATTTATCCCGTCCACGGTTACTCTGTGAAGTTATACTCATAGCCGCAACTCGGAGCATTTATTGATATAGATCTACTCTTCCATTTCTTGTATCTGAATTAATCATGTGTACCAATCTCAAACAATTCAGTCTCCAAGTTGATTCAAGCCTTCCTCCAGATAGTCCAGACATTGCGTTACAACTTCCATAGTTTACGCAACTATACTGTTCCGATAGTCTATTGATCGTCGTATAGTACAGTGGAAAACAAAATACAAGACACATATGAAGTCACGAAAAACCAGCTTTAATTATCACAACATTTTGTAATCAACAAGTTATTCAACAAGATTATACTCGTACAATAATTCTAGTTAGTCTGTCCACATAAATAACAATGTCAACTAATAAGAATCCAGCACAATAATCATTTTTTCCTAATACTCCACTTGAGACGCACTGTGTAATCGCCCGAAGTAAAACTGAACTGACCCCCGCTGATATGCCAGAATAATTTGTCATTTTAGATGAGTGTTAAACAAAGAGGCGCTTTTGAGAATCCACTAAAAACAGTGTCATTGAACACACTGCGCTGACCGGTACGGTCTGGAATAGACTCGATAGTTGACGCGTAATTTTCTTTCATCTCAAAGTAGCAGCGATATGTACGTACACACACATTATAGCTGGGATAGCCGAGGTACTTGCAGAACGTTTCGTATTACGTAACAGTTTTCCGTATTACGTGACAATACAAAATGTATACTGTATCTTGTTAAATGTAACGTTCATTTTTGCTCTCTTCAAATTTGCATTCACTTCTCAGTATGTTTGTATTCAGAAAGTAGGACTGCTTCTCGAGTGTTTTGAAATTATTATAATTTATTTCTCAGGTCATAACCTCATAAGAATAACCAGAGCAAAAGAAATACGTGTAGTGAACTGTGACTGTGTTTTCCCTTAATAATCACTGCATTTGGTATTATCTTACATTCTACTATTCTATAGGCCTATACATTCTATTAATATATGTATAGTATCTTTAGTTTCTACATCTTATTAAAACAAGCTATGATTTGAAGTTTTTCGTTGATATAAATATGTAAGGGATGATTATAGAAATAGCTTCAGAAATTACGTATTCTGTGGAGTGTCGTGAACGCGCACTCGCTCATGTGTTCATACGTGTTCTTAGATTT
This sequence comes from Magicicada septendecula, assembly GCA_034769895.1. NCBI lineage: Eukaryota > Metazoa > Arthropoda > Insecta > Hemiptera > Cicadidae > Magicicada > Magicicada septendecula. The sequence continues at coordinate 1,234,375,063 of CM068367.1, forward strand.
TCTGTTAACTGTAATAGAGTTGAAAATAATCTCTGATGAAGCAGTGCGCGCGCATCGCTCATGTGTGCATACATGTTCTTAGATATTTCTGTTAACTATAATAGAGTTGAAAATACTCTCTGATGAAGCAGAAAATTTAAATGTCAAAGTGTTTGACATTTGCCGCTACAAAAAAAAACGGTTTGATTGGATCCCTTCAAATCACCCAACATTCTAGGTTGAATTATAAATACATAAGTTTAACCTTCAACTGACAAAACGCCGTTAGTCAGATACCTCAATCAGAATCAAACTTTTCTGATGATACGACAAAACTAGAAGTCAGTACTCACTTGAGAATGTCGAAACTTTGGCAAGTCATTAGCCAAAGTAAAGAGACAAAGTGATGTATAATTATCGCTTACTTACTTCGCAATCTGAGAACTCGTTTCCACGCGTTTCCCTGCCGGTGTCACGAAACATTGCGTGTGCGCTCACACACACACACACACACACACACATGCAACGAAATACATACAGACTTTCAGTGAAATTATCTTCCCTCCTCCTACTGGTTGCATCACTACCTTGAGCAACAGGAAAAAAGACTAAATTGTAAGCTGAGTGCTTAAAATATCTCTACAACCGAACTTGTTTACGCTGCAATACCGTCGTGTGAACCATTTAAATGGTCTGTGGTATTAAGGCTTATACGTTAAGACTACTGTCCACCGTTCTTAACGCGCAAGGTATTCAGCATGACAGTCGTTTTTAAACTACAGAAACTTTCAAAATATTGCACAAATAGCTATGAATATAAGTAGAAAGACAAAAATGTTGTACTAGGATTTAATTCATCTACAAAAACAACATGTAAGTGTAGTAGTAGTAGTATATAATATACACTTATTTAATTACACTAATACACAACAAGAAAACAAAGTATACAGGATTCATGCAAAAGACGAAAAAATGAATGCAGTGGGGCATGTTATAACGTGTGCATAGATTTGTGAAATAAAGCGGGCCCGTCTAGCTTAGATAAAGTATGTATGTGTAAGGGTGGGACAGACATTTCCCGCACTGCTATGACATTTCATAGTGATAGCTGTGTGGTGGTGTTATTATTGTTTGCATTGGAAGCTGTTGACAGGTGATGTAAAAAGTGGTGGCTACAGTCGTGATCGTTAAAAGCTAACATAGACATAAATAGACACACATATAGATCTAAGGGTGTGAGAGACAATTATCTATCTCAGTCTTTTAAGTTATCTCCTGTAAAAATTACGTAATCATTATATTTATCAGGCTTTACAAAAAATTACGTAAAATTCGGTTTTCAACTAAAAACTCCTCTTCAAATTTGCTATTAATATTTTAGCTGATACTTAAGGGATTGTAGGTGTTAACTAGAATAAAATTGAGTTAAAATTATATCCTACTGAAAATGACTCAGTGGCCTAGACATAAAATATCACGCACGCTTTGTAAAAAAAAATGTTTTGTAGTAATAAACATAAAACCTTACCCCACGAAAATAAAAGTGACAACACAACGATGCGGCCGATAGGTGAGTAAATTGTTAAATTAGTTGTGGCGGACGGTGAAAGACTATACTGGTAAAATGCAAACGGCTGGTCAAGCAACGAGTGCACGAACTGTCTGATGTTGAGTCGTCGTTCATTTTATCTCTGTCACCGATTATGTTTCGTGCAGTGTTATAAGCCTGTAAGCACGTTTGCGTTTACTGCAGAGCTCAAACGACTATCAGTCTTAAAACCGATTAACCTATTGATGAACGTGCAGTCATTGTTACCAGATATTGTTTAAAATAATCATATTAAGTTTACTTAATATTTCTTTCAGATGCCTTGCAGATCTGTTGTATATACTATTGCCCTGTGGATATCTTAATATCATCCATTTTCTACTGAAACGTTTTTTCGGTAGGATCTTCTTCCTGAGTTAAAGATCAAGTCTAGTCAATGTTTTTTTTTTGTATTTTTGTGGATATTGTAGTTGTTTTCACGCACCTCACTAGTAAAATATTTGATTCCATTTGCAAGTTCTGTTGTTGATTCTGTTGGTAAGTCTCTACCTGTAAACAACCCAGACAGTCCTATATTGTACATTTTAGCAGGTTTTACTTTATTTATAATTTTTGACTATATTGTTCTATCACTAGTGAGCGGTCAGATGCAATGTTCTCATTTAGTTTCACGTTTTGCCAGTTTATAGATTGTAAGCGGCCTTCTGAGATCTATGCTCTCCTCTCATTGGTTAATAACTTGAACCCACGCCCCAAACTACGTTCAAATGTGTGTGCGTGTGTGTGTCTATGTGTGCGTAAAACTGTTTTTAGATGTTGCCCAGAAAATATAAATTAATATCCAACGTTTTTATAGCGCTAGTAGTTTTAATATTGTTGATTATGATAACAAATAAAATAGGCTTATAAAAATTAAGTAGTTTTACATTATATCCAAACGTTTTAACTAAGATTGAAAAAATCGGTATGGAGAACCATACATAACTTCCATGTTTTAAGATTTATATTTAAAATCATTTTCGAAATGAAATATTACCATAGGGACTACTTCTTTCTACTTACTGCTTCAGCCTTAACCACAGTACTGTGGTCACTAACGTATACCACCTCACGTTATCGACTCGATTTTCACTGATGATGGAAGTCGATGGCATTGCCGAAACGTCTGGTTTTGTAGAAAACATTGGACTACGGCCAAACATCCCGGGAAGGAATTGTAACAAAAACTACTTCTTTGTTGCCGATAACGTTGTACACATGTATATAAAAAATATGGATAACATTAATGGCTTGTATAAGTTAATGTTTGATCTCCATTAAGTAGTGCTCAAGTTTTCAAAGTTTTAATATTATGATGTCCGTAATTAAAACATCAGAGCAGGTTTAGTGTGTATGAGGTTACACCGTGGACAACAATTTTCAACATTTACTAAAGAGCGTTGCTTAGAGTAAATCTGCGAATCTACAGTGTACGTTTCACAGAACAAACACGCGGAAAAGAAGGAGCGCTCCGAAGTCATTCATGGACCCTCAGCATCTTGCAGAGGGTTCATTCCCTAAAGACGAAAATTCTGTCTATGAATCGTTCCTTTGTAAACACGTGCAGTTACACTGCCCAGCGATCCAAAGGAAGCAAATCGCTATCCACGCTGGACAATTTTTCGGCTTGCACGCGTTATGTTGGTGTGGGTTTCGGCACTTTCCATTTAAAAAGCGTGCAACTGTAAGAAAATAAACATGAGTAAGGCCAGAAATAACGAGAATTTTGTGTGTGTGTGTGTGTGTGTGTGTGTGTGTGTGTGTGTGTGTTCCCTGCCTTTTTATTGCAGTAATCATAATAATAAAATGGAAACGTAAACATTACATAATTGAGATATGCTTGCCTGCCACGAACGATATATTTTCTCTCATACATGATTTACATTAAAATGAAAAAAATTATAATTTTATTGCCTGGCAAAAAAATTATTTTATTTTTAACAATTACCATTGTTTGAAAAAGTTTAAATGAATTTTCAAGTACTTGACTGTTGTTAAAACGTAAAATGTTCCAGGTAAACTACCCCTTCCCCATAACCGATCTACACCAAAATCAAAAGGCCTTGAGATCACTAAAATTCAGGGAATTATACAAAAAATTATTTGATTCTGTTTGAATTTGCGGCTGTTATCGTTTGCCATAGAAAATACCCTTGTTAAAACATAAAACGTAGCTGGTAAACTACCCCTTTCCCTTAACCGATCTTCACCAAAAACAACAGGTCTTGAGTACTCTACAAATCAGGGCTGTATGTAAATAATCTTTTGATTCTGTTTGAATTTGCGGCTGTTATCGTTTGCCATAAAAATACCCTTGTTAAAACATAAAACGTTGCAGGTAAACTACCCCTTTCCCTCAACCGATCTTCACCAAAAACAATAGGCCGTGAATACTCTAGAAGTCAGGGCTGTATGCAAAAAATTATTTGATTCTGTTTGAATTTGCGGCTCTTATCGTTTGCCATAGAAAAAAAATCTAGAGATAGACACACAGACAGACATACACACAGACGGACACACAGACACACACACAGACACTTTCCGAAAAACCACTTTTTTCATGTTTTGAGTGTAGTACAATCAGAATCTGCAATAATCTCGAACACGATTTTTTTTGCCATCACCATACTTCCATTTCCTTAAGGAACATGGAAGTAAATATCGGTATGGAGACCATACATGACTTCCATGTTCTAAGATTTGTATTTAAAATCATATTCGAAATGTAATATTTCCATAGAAACTACGTCTTTCTACTTATTGCTTCAGCATTAACCACAGTACTGTGGTCACTAACGTATACCACCTCACGTTTTCGCACTCGATTTTCACCGATGATGGCAGTGTGATGGCACTGCCGAAAAGTCTGGTTTTGCAGAAAACATTGGACTACGGCTAAAGAGCCCGGGAAGCAATTTAAACAAAAAACTACTTGTTTGTTGCCGATAACGTAGTACACATACAACAAATTCTCCCCTCCACCTTCAACTATAATTTTTAATAATAGAAATTTACCCCCACCCCGTTCACCAAACTTCTTCATTTATAGATATTTCATCTACGTTTCTACAGTGGATTACTATGAGCTTCTTATCAGGATACTTTATTTATAAAAATTAAGTACTTTACTCTTGTTAAATCATAAAATGTTTCTGGTAAACTACCCCTTTCTCTTAACCGATCTTCTCCAAAATCAACAGACCTTCCGTCCTCTACAATTCAGGGAAGCATGCAAAAAAAATTTGATTCTGTTTGAATGTGCGGCAGTTATCGTTCGTCATGGAAACATTTCTCTTGTTACAACATAAAATGTTGTAGGTAAACTACCCCTTTCCCTTTACCGATCTTCACCAAAATCAATAAACCTTGAGCTCTCTGCAACTCAGGAAAGGGTGCAAAAAATTATTTGATTCTCATTGAACTTTCGGTAGTTATCGTTTGCCATAGGAAACACCCTTGATAAAACATAAAACGTTGCTGGTAAACTACCCTATTCCATTAACCGATCTTCACGAAAAACAATAGGTCTTGAGAACTCTACAATTCAGGGCTGTATGCAAAACATTAGTATATTCTGTTTTAATGTACGGCAGTTATCGTTCGTCATAGAAAAAATACCCTTGTTAAAACATACAACGTTGCTGGTAAACTACCCCTTTCCCTTAACTGACCTTCAACAAAATCAACAGACCTTGAGTTCTGTATAATTCAAAAAGGTATGCAGAAGAGTAGTTGATTCTGTTTTAATGTACGGCAGTTATCGTTCGTCAAAAAAAAAATTACCCTTGATAAAACATAAAATGTTGCTGGTAAACAACCCTATTCCCTTAACCGATCTTCACCAAAACCAGCAGGTCTTGAGAACTCTACATTTCAGGGCTGTATGCAAAATATTATATGATTCTGTTTGAATTTGCGGCTGTTATCGTTTGCCATATAAAATACCCTTGATAAAACAAAAAACGTGTCCGGTAAACTACCCCTTTCCCTTAACCGATCTTCACCAACACCAATAGGTATTGAGAACTCTACAATACAGGGATGTATGCAAAACATTATTTGATTCTGTTTCAATTTGCGGCTGTTATCGTTTACCATAGAAAAAAATTACCCTTGATAAAAAACCGTTGCAGGTAAACTACCCCTTTCCCTTAACCGATCTTCACCAAAAACGACTGGTCTTGAGAACTCTACAATTCAGGGGTGTATGCAAAATATTATATGATTTTGTTTGAATTTACGGCTGTTATCGTTTGCCATACAAAATACCCTTTATAAAACAAAAAACGTGGCCGGTAAACTACCCCTTTCCGCTAAACGATCTTCACCAAAAACGACAGGTCTTTAGTACTCAGGAAATCAGGGCTGTATGCAAAAACTTATTTGATTCTGTTTGAATTTGCGGCTTTTGTTTGCCATAGAAAATACCCTTTGAAACATAAAACGTTGCTGGTAAACTACCCCTTTCCCTTAACCGATCTTCACTAAAAACAAAAGTCTTGAGAACTCTACAATTCAGGGCAGTATGCAAAACATTATTTGATTATGTTTGAATTTGCGGCTGTTATTGTTTGCCATAGAAAATACCCTTGTTAAAACATAAAACGTTGCTGGTAAACTATCCCTTTCCCTTAACCGATCTTTACCAAAATCAACAGATCTTGAGAACTCTACAATTGAGGGCTGTATGCGAAACATTATGTGATTCTGTTTGAATTTGCGGCTGTTATCTTATGCCAAACAAACAAAATTACCCTTGATAAAAAAAACCGTTGCAGGTAAACTACCCCTTTCCCTCAACCGATTTCACCAAAAACAATAGGTCGCGAGTACTCTATAAATCAGTGCTGTGTGCAAACAATTATTTGATTCTGTTTGAATTTGCGGCTGTTATCGTTTACCAAAAAAAAAAATCTACAGACACACACACACACACACACACACACACACACACACACACACACACACACACACACACACACTTTTCGAAAAATGACTTTTTTTCATGTTTTGAGTGTAGTAGAATCATATTCTGCAATAATCTCGAACACGATTTTTTTTGCCATCACCATACTTCCATTCCTTAAGGAACATGGAAGTAAAATATCGGTATGGAGAACCATACATGACTTCCATATTCTAAGATTTATATTTAAAATCATTTTCAGCCAAACAGCCAGGGAAGGAATTTTAACAAAAAAAAATACTTCTTTGTTGCCAATAACGTAGTACACATATAAAAAAAAATTATCCCCTCCCCATTCAACTATAATTTTGATTTATAGAAAATTACCCCCAGCCCGTTCAACTAGCCTCTTCATTTATAGATATTTCATCTACGTTTCTACAGTGGATTATTAAGATCTTATCAGGATACTTTATCAAAATTAAGTACTTTACTCATGTTACAACAAAAAATGTTTCCGGTAAACTGCCCTTTCCCCGTAACCGATCTTCACCAAAATCAACAGACATTGAGTTCTCTATAGCTCAGGCACATATGTAAAAAATTATTTGATTCTGTTTGAATTTACGGCAGTTATGGTTCGTCGTATAAAAATTACCCACGTTAAAACATAAAACATGAGATTTATAAAACATATCTAAGATTTATATTTAAAATCATTTTTGAAATAAAATATTTTCATAGAACCTACTAACGCTGGGGAAATCTGAGGAGCCAATCAGAGTTGGGCCTACCTGTCACTCTGCTGAATTTGGTGGAAAGCCCTGTCACTGTCGTCAAAGTATCAGCCTTGACAGGGTCCTCTTTTTCTGCAAAATGGGAGAGGCTTGAGATGGAGTGAGTGACATGGTCCCCACCTCAATGAAGAACCCATTGTTTTATAAAAATATATTTAAATTTTGAAAACTGAAAATTCTTTTCTTGTTGTAAATATTTATATTTTATAATCAAAATGACTTTATTTTTGTTACCTGGCAACAAAATTATTTTATTTTCAACAATTACCATTGTTTGAAAAAGTTTAAATAAATTTTCAAGTACTTTACTCTTGTTAAAACGTAAAAGGTTGCAGGTAAACTACCCCTTGTCCTTAACCGATCTTCACCAAAATCGAAAGTCCTTGAGACCTCTACACTTCAGGGATGTATGCAAAAAATTATTTGATTCTGTTTGAATTTGCGGCAGTTATCGTTTGCCATAGAAAAAAAAAGTTGCTGGTAAACTACCCCTTCCCCTCAACCGATCTTCACCAAAAACAATAGATCTTGAGTACTCTACAAATCAGGGCTGTATGCAGAAAATTATTTGATTCTGTTTGAACTTGCGGCTGATATCGTTTGCCATAGAAAATACCCTTGTTAAAAAAACGTTGTTGGTAAACTACCCCTTTCCCTTAACCGATCTTCACCAAAAACAATAAGTCTTGAGAACTCTACAATTTAGGGCTGTATGCAAATAATCTTTTGATTCTGTTTGAATTTGCGGCTGTTATCGTTTGCCATAGGAAATACCCTTGTTAAAACATAAAACGTTACTGGTAAACTACCCCTTTCCCTTAACCGATCTTCACCAAAAACAATAGGTCTTGAGTACTCAACAAATCAGGGCTGTATGCAAAACATTATTTGATTCTGTTTGAATTTGCGGCTGTTATCGTTTGCCATAGAAAATACCCTTGTTAAAAAAATGTTGCAGGTAAACTACCCCTTTCCCTCAAACGAACTTCACCAAAAACAATAGGTCTTGAGAACTCTACAATTTAGGGCTGTATGCAAATAATCTTTTGATTCTGTTTGAATTTGCGGCTGTTATCGTTTGCCATAGGAAATACCCTTGTTAAAACATAAAACGTTACAGGTAAACTGTTATCGTTTGCCAAACAAACAAAATTACCCTTGCTAAAAAACAACCGTTGCAGGTAAACTACCCCTTTCCCTCAACCGATCTTCACCAAAAACAATAGGTCGCGAGTACTCTGCAAATTAGGGCTGCATGCAAAAAATTATTTGATTCTGTTTGAATTTGCGGCAGTTATCGTTTGCCATAGAAAAAAAATCTACAGACACACAGACAGACAGACACACAGACAGACAGACAGACAGACAGACACACACACAGACACTTTTCGGAAAACGACTTTTTTTCATGTTTTGAGTGTAGTAGAATCAGAACCTGCAATAATCTCGAACACGATTTTTTTTGCCATCACCATACTTCCATTCCTTAAGGAATATGGAAGTAAAATATCGGTATGGAGAACCATACATGACTTCCATATTCTAAGATTTATATTTAAAATCATTTTCAGCCAAACAGCCAGGCTGTGTCTTACCTGCCTTTTTATTGCTGTATTAAATGAAAAATATTATATTACATTAAAATGAAAAAATTATAATTTTATTGCCTGGCAACAAAATTAATTTATTTTTAACAATTACCATTGTTTCAAAAAGTTTAATAAATTTTCAAGTACTTTACTCTTGTTAAAACGTAAAAGGTTGCAGGTAAACTACCCCTTCCCCTTAACCGATCTTCACCAAAATCGAAAGTCATTGAGACCTCTAGAATTTAGGGACGTATGCAAAAAATTATTTGATTCTCCTTGAATTTGCGGCTGTTATCGTTTGCCATAAAAAATACGCTTGATAAAAAAACGTTGCTGGTAAACTACCCCTTCCCCTTAACCGATCTTCACCAAAATCAACAGATCTTGAGAACTCTACAAGTCAGGGCTGTATGCGAAACATTATTTGATTCTGTTTGAATTTGCGGCTGTTATCGTTTGCCAAACAAACAAAATTACCCTTGCTAAAAAAAAACCGTTGCAGGTAAACTACCCCTTTCCCTCAACCGATCTTCACCAAAAACAATAGGTCGCGAGTACTTTGCAAAATAGGGCTGCATGCAAAAAATTATTTGATTCTGTTTGAATTTGCGGCAGTTATCGTTTGCCATAGAAAAAAAATCTATAGACACACAGACAGACAGACACACAGACAGACAGACAAACAGACACACACACAGACACTTTTCGGAAAACGACTTTTTTTCATGTTTTGAGTGTAGTAGAATCAGAACCTGCAATAATCTCGAACACGATTTTTTTTGCCATCACCATACTTCAATTCCTTAAGGAATATGGAAGTAAAACAGTTTTAAAATATTTGAAATAAATAAAATATTTAGAACTTTCCACATTTAAAAAAATAAAAGTATCGGAAACTAAAAATTGCTTCTTAAGTTAAGCAAATAGGCTATTAAGTTGTTTTTACTTCCATATTCCTTAAGGAATGGAAGTATGGTGATGGCAAAAAAAATCGTGTTCGAGATTATTGCAGTTTCTGATTCTACTACACTCAAAACATGAAAAAAAGTCGTTTTCCGAAAAGTGTCTGTGTGTGTGTCTGTCTGTCTGTCTGTCTGTCTGTCTGTCTGTCTGTCTGTCTGTCTGTCTGTCTGTCTGTCTGTCTGTGTGTCTGTGTGTCTGTGTGTCTGTAGATTTTTTTTTTATGGCAAACGATAACTGCCGCAAATTCAAACAGAATCAAATAATTTTTTGCATACAACCTGGTTTTGCAGAGTTCTCGCGACCTATTGTTTTTGGTGAAGATCGGTTGAGGGAAAGGGGTAGTTTACCTGCAACGGTTTTTTTTTAGCAAGGGAAATTTTGTTTGTTTGGCAAACGATAACAGCCGCAACTTCAAACAGCATCAAATAATGTTTCGCATACAGCCCTGAATTGTAGAGTTCTCAAGACCTATTGTTTTTGGTGAAGATCGGTTAAGGGAAAGGGGTAGTTTACCTACAACGTTTTTTTAACAAGGGTATTTTATATGGCAAACGATAACAGCCGCAAATTCAAACAGAATCAAATAATTTTCTGCATACAGCCCTGATTTGTAGAGTACTCAAGACCTATTGTTTTTGGTGAAGATCGGTTGAGGGGAAGGGGTAGTTTACCAGCAACGTTTTTTATCATGCGTATTTTCTATGGCAAACGACAACTGCCGCAAATTCAAACAGAATCAAATAATTTTTTGCATACAGCCCTGATTTGTAGAGTACTCGCGACCTATTGTTTTTGGTGAAGATCGGTTGAGGGGAAGGGGTAGTTTACCTGCAACGGTTTTTTTTATCAAGGGAAATTTTTTTTTTTTTTGGCAAACGATAACAGCCGCAAATTCAAACAGAATCAAATAATGTTTCGCATACAGCCCTGAATTGTAGATTTCTCAAGACCTATTGTTTTTGGTGAAGATCGGTTGAGGGAAAGGGGTAGTTTACCTGCAACGTTTTTTTAACAAGGGTATTTTATATGGCAAACGATAACAGCCGCAAATTCAAACAGAATCAAATAATGTTTTGCATACTGTCCTGATTTGTAGAGTACTCAAGACCTATTGTTTTTGGTGAAGATCGGTTAAGGGGAAGGGGTAGTTTACCTGCAACCTTTTACGTTTTATTTTCTATGGCAAACGATAACAGCCGCATATTCAAACAGAATCAAATAATGTTTTGCATACAGCCCTGATTTGTAGAGTACTCAAGACCTATTGTTTTTGGTGAAGATCGGTTAAGGGGAAGGGGTAGTTTACCTGCAACGTTTTTTTATCAAGCGTATTTTCTATGGCAAACGATAACAGCCGCAAATTCAAACAGAATCAAATAATTTTTTGCATACGTCCCTGAATTGTAGAGGTCTCAATGACTTTCGATTTTGGTGAAGATCGGTTAAGGGGAAGGGGTAGTTTACCTGCAACCTTTTACGTTTTAACAAGAGTAAAGTACTTGAAAATTTATTTAAACTTTTTGAAACAATGGTAATTGTTAAAAATAAAATAATTTTGTTGCCAGGCAATAAAATTATAATTTTTTCATTTTAATGTAATATAATATTTTTCATTTAATACAGCAATAAAAAGGCAGGTAAGACACAGCCTGGCTGTTTGGCTGAAAATGATTTTAAATATAAATCTTAGAATATGGAAGTCATGTATGGTTCTCCATACCGATATTTGACTATTAAGATTAATTATTAATCTTATTTTCTACAAGTTTGTGACGTCCCCGTACAATCTCTTACGGCCCTAGGATTCACAACCGCTGTTTTAAGTAATAGGCTCAATTAAATCATTTCAATTTTGTAAATTCGAATTATTTATTTTTATTTCCAAAAGGTAGCTTAGATTTGACTCGCATAACTGATTTGTTACGGTATAGAATAAACTAGACGAATGATATTGGTTGGAATAGTGAGCTAACAAAATTTAGACTCATCTGTGGAACGATTCACCTGAAAAATAAAAGACGGAAGGATACTAAATGAAATTTTATAAATGTGTGGCTGTCCCCAAATTCCTGTATGCTATTAAGACATGGAATCTTGGTAAAAGTGACGTGCAGAGGATTCAGCCAACCGAAATGAAATTATTTCTAAGAGGGACCTAAGGTTGTTCTCTCTTGGATCGGAGAAGGAACGAGGATATTAGACGCGATTTAAACATTGTGTCATTGCACCAGATGATTGAAGACCACAGAAGAAGATGGTGTGAACACTTGAATTGTATGCCTGATATCCGCCTACCTGTGGCTGCCGTGGGTTATCACCCTACTGGGAAGACAGCTGTCGGTAGGCCGAGGAGGAGATGGGTTCCGGAGCAGGTCTAAGGGCTAGTCTTTGGAGTGGTGATGATGATAAACTAGACGAATATACTAATAAGTAAGAGTCTAGTTATGGATATTTTGACCCAAGTAGGTCTGGTTAGTTAGACAAGACGGCTGAATTTTTCACAATGCTTCTGACCTAATGCGATTAAACAATCACTTCCAATCAGTTTTGAGACAGAAAAAATTGGAAACGCATTTATTATATTTCTTTTTATGTTGGTGAAGTGTTGACCGTATTATAAAAAAGCGTTAACCCATTTGGAGAAAATCATATAACACATTGTGAAACAATTTACAGAAAGTTTAAATGTGTAAAAAAGAATCGTTTTTTTTTTGTAACGGAAGTGTTTCACATTTAAATGAGTTATTTCACAGTATACGTAAATGATAGGTAAATCTGTATAGTTCACACCAGATGACTACATGTAACAACGTGAAGGAAGTGTACAGTGCAACTGTACTTCATGTAACAGTATTTCCATCACCCTTACTTTATATGTGGACGATAATGGATAGTAATTTTCATAGGTTTTTAATTAAAAATAATATTTGAGACCAACATTTGATTGTATCGTACACGTTGAAGTAATATAGTTGCAGCTGTATAACCATGCACCTGTGGTTTGTATGCTTCTGAGCACCAACTTAATGAACATACGTTTTATAGAGGCACGAGTGTGATTGAGAGAGGCTTGCAGCCAGTTGCATAGACCAGTGCCCTCTTCCTCCAAGTAGCACACAGGTAAACATATTCGCAGCATCTGACAAAATGCAAGAAGCAAACGGTTAAAGTATTTATATCTCTATCAGAAGTTTGACGACTTTTATGAATACATTTCACCATTTCTGTTTGTGCCGAGATTGTTGTATATGCCAAATATCTTTCATTAACAGTTTCCATATTGCCCTATGTGCAGTAAATTTGCTTGGCAGATTGTTAAATCAAGCTACTAGTTTGTTCAGCTACCTTTTATAACTTCTCATAAGTTCTTACAAAATAAAACTTTTAGATCCGTATCCCATAGCGTTTGGAGTAACATAAAATTTTTTTAATGTAAAGAGCACATTAGAATAATTCAAAGAGGAATTACATTTTCTTGGTAAAGTTGAACTTTACTATGATAGTAGGATATGCACTAACAGTATTCTGGTGTGAGATACTACTTAAGTTAATTTTTAAAATAAAGTGTAGCAATCAATTTTGTACCGGCTGCCCTATATAAAAGGGAAAAAAGTCCTTTATTTTGGTTTGTAGGGTTCGGATTCATCGGCTTAGTACGTAGAGATCTGTTACGTTCAGCAGAGCACCAAATATAATTATATGTAAAAATTTACAAAGATTTAGTGAGCGTATAATAGTATACTAAGCATACTTAATTTTCTTTGAATTCAGAAATATACTATTGTATGACTATAAACTGCTTAAAAGCATTAAAGTCTAAATACATTTTGCTTTTACAAATTGAATTGAAGTTAGAATTATAACTAATTTTAACTAATTAAAACTAAGTTTTATATGAATAACATGTCTGTCGTTATCCAGGCCACTTATAATGACTAATAATAAATATATTTACATTATTTCCTGGCCCGTGACCACATGTATTTAACGCAATGAGTATTACGCGTTTCGAGACTTATGTCTCGAAACGCGTAATACTCATTGCGTTAAATACATGTGGTCACGAGACAGGAAATAAGGTAAATATATTTATTATAAGTTTTATAGCAAAACGTGCCTATGACGAAAATCGTGCTAGTGTTAAGAATTATAGCTCCGTTATATTAATTAGTTTAAATAAAGTATTTTATCACCTAACATTTGACTAATGTAGTCACTAATCGTATTAATAGCTTAATGCTGTAATGGCCAAAACCGCTCGATTCTACATACGTCCCACTATCAAAGTCGCGTTAAATCACATGTAGGCCTGTGCTATGAGGTGACAACTCAGTGGGGAGACTCTGTGAAAGACGAGGTACAATCAATTCCAAATAGGACATCGCCAAAGTAATGGGAGGTAATGTGTAATACGGTATATCCGCCGTGTCCGTTACTCATGAAACGCATATATAGTAGTTGTACAGTTTGTATTTATGCTTTACTCTGAGAACATTGATGGAATAATATTTTTTTACAGTAACAGTAATTTAATACAATTTTTTCAAATCCTCATATAACTGAAGAAACCGTCATCACCGAATTAATTATTTTCATGAGTAATTGATTTTTACACGCACAGGTAATAGATTTGCCAGTCTGAAACTCAGTTTACTGAAGTCTGACAAGCTAACTACTGACAAGCTAAAGTAGAAACAAATAGCTTATAATACATACTTTAACTGTTAATTAAAATATTTAATACATAAATTGTAATTTAAATGACCATGACATATTAAATTTTATTTATACAGTGAATTTTGAGGCATCAACACATTATTTAATGCAACGCATCATGCAAGATTGGATTCCATTATAAATGATAGACGCCCGAGCGCGCCAACACACACACCCACACCCACACACACACACACAATTCTATTCATGATAATAAATACAGTGTATACACTATATAAATATACCTTTCAACATTGTCATCATTTTTAGCACCTCTGCCGCCACTGCTGAGCGAATAAATTCTGAGAAAAATATTTCACATTTATTTTAAAAGCAATTTCTGGCTGTGTCAAGGGCAAACACTATTAAAGAGTCAAGTGCGTTTTCAGTAAGCAAAATTATTTGTTCTAAGAATCTCAGATTTAACTATACATTTATTTCATTTCAATTTCTATTTTCCTTATGTGAAAAGTCTTGATCAACTTTCCAACAATACAGATGGCTGACACTGGGTGTCTCCTAAACGTACTCTCTTTTCGTTGATATTTTGTCTAATTACATGTACAATTTGATTTGAGCTGTTAAAACAAAATAAAATAAAAAAGTCAGATAATCTTTTTTCCACCTCGTTTTTTAAAGCTTTTTTATAAGTTTAAATACAGCCTTGATTATTGCTTCTAGAAAGTCTGGTTGCTGAGGTGTAGGCGATTGCTGCTTAATCAGGCGGTACTGAGTGTCCATTTTCTATCATCTGTTAGTAAATCAGAATCGTACTGAAAACTCTGAATAGAGATAAAAGTAATATTAATAGACTCCACTGTGCATAATTATGGCTACCTCTGTTCTCGTGAATTGATATGATTACACTTTTCAACGATTCTTCGAATATCTTTTTCACAATAAAATACTTAATGAAAGAACACCATTTCACCATTGCATTTCCTACACATCGGAATATTACTTTTATTATTGTGCTGTCACCTTCAATCTTCCCTTTTTTATATTTCTTAATAATTCTTTCTAAAGAAGAAGTACAAATAAAAATTAAAGAAGTCTATCTGTATAACATAATAGAGAAGTGTGATTTATACGGTTTCGAAATGATATACTCAACGTTCTCTTTACAACAGCCTTAAGTGCTTTCTTGAGGTAGTAGTTCAAGTCCTACGACAGTGAAATCAGCCGATGTAGTAGACAAAGGGTCTACACAGATACTAGAGCTAGAGGAAAGATTTATATAAGTTAGCTAGGAATGTTTCAGCGTTTCTCAAATCATATGAAAATTCTGCTTGTTGCGTTGACCTGCTGCTTGTTCAGGAGACGTCATATTTTTCATGAGGTTCTTCAAACATTACTCTTTACTGCATTATATCATTGGCCTCGGATGTGAGCCCTGAATTGTTTGATCATTGTTGTAATGTATTCATGATTGTTGCTTGCATACGAGTTTGCGTTTTTCCTTGAAAATCTCCTTGTAAATCGTTTTGTTTACAGAAGGCATCTGTTATGTTATAAAATATGAGTTTCGTTTGACGACATATATTACGATTTGAAACGTTGTGGTTTTAATAGTTGTTTCGAAAATATTATATTGTTTGGGAAGCTTGTCACTACAAATAAAATTGACAAACAACTAGAAACCTCTTTGGACGTCAGTAGCTTTAGTTACTTGACAAACGAGACTTCTCCATACATTTCCTCCATTAGTTATTTATGTACACCGTCTGGAAGACAGAGATATTTCTTTGTTTCTATATGAAGAATTCTTTCTTCTTTTCTGTTGTAGGATTCTGGCTTACGTATGTAATATAGAAAAATCTATATCAATTGTCGCAGGAAGCACGGCGTGGTGATATTTTTTTTTCATCAAGAATGCATCTGCTAGGTGTGAAAAGTGACGGGTAAACCACACTGCAAAGGAATGCGAGGCTGTAGACTACCAGATTAGAGTGGGAATGCATAATATGAGAAATGAGTGAGAAAGACCTTCGTGCATGCAGTGGGAGGACGGTGATGAATAATATCAGTAGACAACGTCGGCAGGCGTTCCGACGAGAGAGAGACAGAGAGACAGAGAGACAGAGAGATAGAGATAGAGATAGAGAGAGAGAGAGAGAGAGAGAGAGAGAGAGAGAGAGAGAGAGAGAGAGAGAGAGAGAGAGAGAGAGAGAGAGAGACACACACACACACAAAGATGAAACTGACATCGAGTCAGGAGGTGATACTGATACATGTCATTTTACAGGACTCACATGAGCCCGTTTTTGATTAGAATGCATAATTAGAGAATATCTACAGTAATTACAAATTGCCTTAACAATTATTTTTTTAACTACAGTAAACTCTCCACTTTGAATGTCTTCTTCACATCTTAATATACACGCCTACTCGTTACTGATAAGGCAACTAAACGCCCATAAACACCGTTGATATTATCCAAACCGTACTTTACCGTACAGAGTAATTAGTTTCAGTCTTTTTACTTACATGTTTCATAAGGAAATGAAAGTATGATGATGGCGAAAAAATCGTGTTCGACATAAGGGCTGATTCTGATTTTACTACCCTCAAAACATGAAGAAAAGCCATTTTCTGAAAAGCGTCTGTGTGTAGAATTTTTTCTATGGCGAACGATAACTGCCGCGAATTCAAACAAAATCAAATAATTTTTGCATATGTTCCTGAACCATAAAGGACTCAAAGTCTATTGATTTTGGTGGAGATTGGTTAAAGGGAAGGGGTAGTTTACCAGCAAACGTTTTATGTTTTAACAAGAGTAAAGTACTTAATTTTGATAAATAAAGTATCCTGAAAGAAAGTCATAATAACCCTCTGTAAAAAGGTAGATGAAATATCTATCAATGTAAAGGGTAGTTGAAGGGGATGGGATAATTTTTTTATGTGGACAACGTTATCGGCAACTAAGAAGTAGTTTGTTGTTAAAACTCCTTCCCGGGCTGTTTGGCCGTGGTCCAATGTTTTTTGCAAAAGCAGACGTTTTGGCAGTGCCATCATCAGTGAAAAACGAGTGCTCTAACGTTAGGTGATATACGTTAGTGACCACACTACTGTGGTTAGGGCTGAAGAAAGAAGTAGAATAAAGTAGTTTCTATGGAAATATTTCATTTCAAAAATGATTTTACATATAAATCTTAGAACATGGAAGACATGTATGGTTCTTCATACCGATAATTTTTGTAGGAATGTATAAAAATATATTACTAGTTTTTCAGCGTAGCTATTCATTTCGCTGCAGATATTAACAAAAATCTATTCATTTGTGTTACTCGGCTATCACACCTCCAATATTATGAGTTTAATAAAATATACACGTATGTAATTACATCATATGAGTGAAAGCAGTACAAGAGTTTCTTAGAATTTTATTCAGGTAAAAAACAAATAGGCTACAAATTACTAGGCTTTTAAGTTATAAAAGTTTTTTTAAAATTACCTTATTTAAATATTTAAATTCTCAAACGTGTGTTTTTTCTCTGTTAACATATTGAAGTAAATTATAAAGAGACGAAAGGAAAGTAAACAGCGAAGGATTTCATTAGAAAATAAAAAATTAACAATAATAAACAAAATGTTTAGAAAGGTAAATGATAATGTACGAGAAAAAACTGAATCATTGATTAATGCAAAAAATAATAGATAACATTCAAGAAAAAACAACTGTAAGAAGTGCCTAGTAATTTGTATATAGAGTGTTGTTGATGTAACCCGACACCAATATGGTATAAGGGTATTTTGATAATAAATAAAAGAAGTGCCTAGTAAGTAACGTGTAAAAACGGGTTTTGTACACAAACGAGAAGGAAATAAAAGAAACGCTTTGAAATAACCAAGGGAGAGAAAGCAGACTTGTCAGGATGTGTGTATAAAAGAAGTTGCTTACAAAAGATTATCACTGAGAGAAAACTGGGACAGGAATAGAAAGAGAATCACGCAGGTACAAATGTATCATATTTTAGAATATACAAAGTACACTTTACAGACATATATATCTCACATGATAAGATATGTACGTGCTTTAAAATTTTATACGTTTTCTGATACTTAAGTTATTTTTCAATTCTTTGTAGTTAATTTATCCACAATACTCATTATCTGTGAACGTTTTTCTAGTTTTTGGTTCTAAATTTTGAATATAAATAATGATAAAATAGCAATTTTTTTACTTACATATTAATGCTGAAATTATTGCGAGCGTTTATATAGTACGTGGAGTTTTGGGGAGGAGAAAAGCAATAAAATATGAAAAGAGTGTTCGAGTGCCAGGCCGTGTGTCGAAAGCCGAGTGACCCATGTATCATCGGCGTCGTATCCTTAACGTTGGTAACACGGACAGCCGTGCTTCCTGTACTATATCATTATATATTGCCTACCCGTAGTTGCATTCTTCTCTTGGAAACACGACAACTTCAAGGTTTTTATGGAATTAATTACATTCGTGCAGGTAGATAACCTACACGTAAACAGATTATGTTACAAATGCCCATCATTAAAAATGAGTTTAGCATTACAAAAATACTGCACAAGATAAATACATTAACAACTGTTTAGTACAGTTATCCAAATATATTTATTAATACTGTTTTAAACAAATACTTTTGCATCAGTTCCGTTGTACGCGCGCGCTCACGTGTTTTTGTGTCTGTATGTTTCCTTGTATGATTCCACAGCCCGTTGTATTTGATTTATTGAAAAACTAACTTTATTCAGTCCGTTCGTGTCAGTCCGTTAGTTAGGTCGTTCTTAGTTAGGCTGTAGTATTATTACATTTGTGTGTGTGTGTGTGTGTGTGTTTGTTTCTTCGTATGTTAGGTTATACATGTTGTGTATTAGATGACAGTTTATTTTAGAAGTTAAGCTGCCTTTACTTCAAGTTTGCTCCATCTATTCTCCAACATCTACTCATAAACGCAACGTAAGTTAAAACATAAACATGACTGAGAAATAATGGAAAATTTGAAATCACGACGCGACGTGAGCGCTGTTGATATGTAAATTACTGTCAACAACAAAATGGGTGCTTAATTTAAAATTATAATGCTTCCGAAGTGTACAAGTTGCAATGCGCCTGTCGAAACCGAGCCCGAGATAATGGAGTCTTAATTCCTTATTCACGAACTAAGAGCATATATTAATTTCAATGACTTCAAAATTCAACTGGAACTTGATCCAATTGTCTCGACTGATTTTAGTTAAACTTCCACTGATTACAACTTCAATACAGTGCACAAGGTAAGATTCCACATGATGTATGTTTCATCATATTTATTTCTATTTATTTTTTTCGTACATAACAACTGAAATTCAATACGTTTAACTTATCAATATCTATATTGAGCTAATAACTATTGTAATAATTAATGAACTGTACTTTGTTAGAAGTTATTTCAAAAAAGTTTTCTCATGCTTGTGTGTTGTACAACAGTATCGTCCTGGCAGATTCATAACATCAGACTCGTAAATTTTTGTAATGAAAGTTGTATGCAAAGTTGTATCATTTGAATTTTTAGACGTACGGAGCTGTTTTTACACAGATTCTTTCAAAAATAGATCACTTGATCTTAAAACAGTCACTGTGGTGCAAAATTTGAGGGTAAGGAACAGAAGTAGAACCAAACCAGTTCGAAGAATAGTTTTGTAACAGGTGTGTTCACCTCCTGTAACCACCTTCAGTTACATGTAGTTAAAAATAGTTTTATCAACATTTACATAATGCTGAATAGTAGCCATATCTATGTGTCTCCTGAGTTTATGGTTTTGCAGTTCTATGTACAAAGGACTCATAAATAAACCATTATTACCTACACTTTTTAAATTTGTCTTTTCTGGAATATGAATGCACATATACACTCTTAATAAAATCAAATTATTATATGTTTTGCATGCCACGTATTCAGTTACTTACTTGTACGTTGTTTTAGATATTCAACGTATGCTATTCGTCTTACTTTCTGCACGTATATGTTTTTTTACCTGTCAATATTTTTCATTTCATATTTGAAAAATTGGAAGCATCAATACACCGCAATTCCAAAGTGAAATTTCTGAGAACATACCTTCCACTTCCTTCTGTACTCTGTTAAAAAACGTCATTAACATTATATAGTATGTAAATATAGTAGCGTTTTTCTATAAGATATTATTTATTTTGTTAATTGTACAATTTATTATACTAATTATTTTTATTAGGCTACAACATACTTTGGACTTTAGTATTTTAGGATTACATTAGGATTTTAGTATGACTAACACCTGAAAAAAGCTTAACTATCGCGTGCTCGATTGTGATTCAAGTGATGTGTACACGGTAAAAATATAATTTTTAGTTGTGGATCGTCAATGTTCAAATCATAATTCGGAACGACCTTGAGCTATGGAAGTTGAAGGAACAGCTACTACGACTACTACTACTACTACTACTGCTACTACTACTACTACTACTACTACTACTACTACTACTACTACTCTTACTAATACTAATAATAATACTAATACTAATACTGCTGCTGTTACTACTACTACTACTACTACTACTACTACTACGTAGCCTTCTACTTTTTTCCGGGGAGGGGGGAGATGCACGCCGTGATTCCCGGTGTGTAGAATTGGAATTACACCCACTTAAACCCTACCTCCTTTGTTCTAGTGAGAATCGCTGTGGTTCTAAGTTTATACAGTGCTTCACGGTGTTGCTGTTTCCTTTCTATTGTATGGTCTTGTAGTTTACATTGCTTGCTTGAATTTTATTAAAGCTGTTTAACTTTTAATATCACAAATGACATTAAAATTTTTGTACGTGGTTAGTGACTATTATTAGCAATATAATAGTCACTCCTATCTCTTAGAGCCGGGAAACATATTCACTATAGACACACCTCATGGATAAGGTACCTGCCGTTTCCTGCCAGGTGGGTTTGCCTCGGGATTAAGCCAGCCACGCAGCGACTTACAATAAACGGCCCTTCCCCCCGTGAATAGGTTACGCTGCGTGGGGAGACTATGTTACTTACGTTCACTGCACTTTGATGTGAGCCAGGTCTCCACCGTGCCTGGAGTTTGTAGTCAGCAGACCTACTTGCTAGGTACGAGGCAAGTAGCAGGGCACATACACCGAGATACCGTTTTACATCCTCGTTACGATGAGACGGTGGTGTTGGTTGGACATGGCAGCAGAAGTTAGGAGCCACCATGGATGGCGGTATAGGCCCTTCCTCCTGCCCCTGTGACTGTAACCCCAGATCGCCACTAACGGGCAGCTATTTATCTCCTTACCACCTAAGTTTTTGCCGTTCCTATTACAAAATATTCGCTACGCATCAAGTAGAGATTTATCATTACTATTTGAAGCGTTCTTTTATAAAATTCTGAAGACAGGATTACGTTTTACCGTACTGTCAGTTCCTGTTGGGATCAATTATTTGTCATTTTAAAACAAGCATAATTTATATAAAAGGGAAAATAATAATATAGGTCTAATATTTCATTACAAACTTGAAATTTCATTGCAATTGTTTAGACAAGAGCTCGAACCGTATGTTTTCTACAGTTTTATTTGTAACCATAGGTAACTTTTTTTACCTCTGCATAAAAGTCGACCATGCTATTATGAGTAATTCTTCAGACAAAGATCTTAAACTCAAGAAAGGATATTTCGGTTTGTTCTTATGTAATGTTTGTTTTATACTCGAAGATCAAATAATCTATTGCATTGTATTAATTTGATCCATCTGTCTTCCTCTGTAATATTTAGTTGAACGCAGAATAATGTTTTTTATTATTAACATATGCTCACCAGAAAAAAGCATAAATTTAAACATGTATAATAAAATATTGCAATAAACAAATAAATAAATGTTCAATCTAAAAAACATAACACATAGGCCTACTTAGAATACAATTTTGTTAGTTTGTATCCCAAATTTGTTCCACAGCACCCCAAATTGAATACTGATTAGATTGAAATGAATAACGGTATGTTTCTAAAAATATTTACATTAATGTGACCATAGATCATACATCATTCCATAACAGTTCGGAACGCGCTGTCATCGCACCGGTAACCACTCTCTGTATAGTTATTGTACCAGCTTCTCGTAATAAAGCATTTACAAACATCTCTTAATAGATTATTTTGTTAATTACATCATCGTTAATTTTGTTAATTACCCTTTTTTTTAAATATGGGAATAGCCCATTGACGTTCGTGTTAGCAAATGCACGAATCCTACTTAGCGAAGGAACACAAAACTGTACAGGATGAGAGAAAATGCGTTTTAAAAGTTGAGTAACAATATCTCCTTTAGCAGTGGTAAATTAGTATTTGGCTTCTATTGCAGACTAACACTGTCCCATAAACTGGAAAGAACATATGAAGTTTATCAGGAATTTTGGTATGTAGGGAAGTCCTTCGGTAAGTTAGAATGCAAAACATTATATTATGTTATACTTCAGAAAACCTTCGTCAATCAGTTTATTGAAGTAAGAAATGAGTGGAATATTTATTACCACAAAGTAAATTACAAACATCGTTACGCAATAAACATATCTCTATAATGAGAAGCGACCTGTTACTTGCAATTAGTACATACAGTCATGCACAGTGTGATTACGTTACTATGTGAGTTTTCATAATATAACGTAAGCATATTATACAAAATGACCGTACTGTGGCAATTAGAAATGAACAATAATAAGTTAATATTACTGTCACCATTTTTTGAAACTAGAGTCAATGTTGGTTTTGTAATGTCGTAATAGATCACTTTAACCACAAAACAGTCTAAGAGCTAGGCAGGGCAGGCTGCCTTATGTGACTGTTCGGCACATACAAGGAAGGTAGTTTGGCCGGCACTATGCTTTAGCCACGATTGTAAATATTATAAATTTAGGTATTATATTTTAAGTGAGAAATTTAGTATATTATATTTAAATACATTATGATTAACAAAATACAATTTTAATGAGTGAAAATTTATAAATTCATTTTATCAGACATATTACGTATACCAACAGTACAAAGGTATAGGGTAGCAATAGCATTATTCATTATTATGAGCATAATGTAAATAAATATTGAGTTGTTAAGATGTACTGTACAATTTTGTCTAATGTAAAAAGGCAAAAATTTAATAAACAAGTTTATTACATTTTTTTTATTAAGCAGGGAAATAATGCAACAGTACAAAGGTATAGAGTACTGTGCATTGCACAATTAAATTCAGATAATTAATATAATTAAATAAATTATCCATATTGTTAGTAATAATAATTCAGCTTTCAATCTGAACTGTAAAGGAAACAACCAAATTTCATGCTTGGACAGGTTGATCACGCCACTCAGCTGTGTCTGTGTGTACACGTGTATTTTACGCGTGTGTGTGTGTGTGTGTTTGTGTGTGTGTGTGTGTGTGTGTGTGTGTGAGACCAGTTGATTCCTGTAAAACGTCACCCCTAAATAAACGCTATAAATTATATGAATTATTTAAATTGTAAAGAGTGTGTGCATAATATCACAAAACCAAATACGCCACAGTGTGTATAATATAAAGACGCACGTGTGTACAAAAAATAGTGCAAAAATAATAAAAAGTGCAAATATAGTAAAAATAAATATAAATAAAACTTATATTAATTAAGATAGGAAAAAACGGTTTACACACAGTGAACACATAAGAATTACCGACAAGATGAATATAGGGTAATTTGCAAAAGACTTCGTATGTTGCGAAGACAAGCGAAATAAGTGTGAAAATAATCGTGTTTAGAAAGGGACGCTAACGACAGACTGATACCTGCAGAGGATTGTCGAAACATGATTTTTGCGCCCTAGGGTATAAATAATCGAGACACACCAACTTATTTCTCTTTCTCGTTCAATTACCGTGGCAGCCGGAGGCTCTGCCCAACGATAACGACTCTTTTTCGATCAACCACAGCGGCAGCCGGAGGCTCTTCCCGACTACTCATCACTTTCGTGAGAGCATCTGCAGCCAGTGGCTGTGACGGAATACGAGGGAGCAGCCAAGTAGATGGATAGAGTCCAGCATACGAAACGAGGCAACGGACTACGGAGAGGATCTGAAGGCCGAGGATCAAGGACTCCAGGACTGCACGACTACAGACGAGCATCCAGGATCGAGGATCTAGGACCGAAGAGGATACGCTGAGTATTACCGCTACAACTAAGGTGAAACAAAACCACGTATTTGTAAAAACAAAAAGACTCATGTAAAGACAATTAACCATGTAAAAAGAAAGACAATATAATTCAAAAGTGGAATTAATAATTTTTGAAAATATAAATGTTTATTTGTATTGTAGTTTAGAGTAATGTTTAAACGTATGAAAGTACAATGTTGAATAAGTAATTTAATCAATGGTATTTAAATTAATCTCAAAGTAAATAGTAAATGTTTTAAAACAAAGAAATGCATATCTAATAATAAAAAGAAAATAGATTATTTTAAAAGAGATCAGATAATCTAATAGTTATCAAAGAAATGAGCAAGTCGAGAGCAATATTATATAATAACAAATGTTTATTGTAGTATAAGTGTGTATATTATGTTCTATGTGTAACACGAGGTACTACTTATATGTTAGTAACAAGATGTGTACTACGGCAACACACATGCGAATAATAATGATAGTTTAAATGGCAAAAGTTTGAAAATTTTTAATTAATAAACTTTTAAATGGTTCTAAATATTTCACGTTATGTTATTATTATTACGATTACACCTGTCATAATTTTATAGCGTAACTAATGTTGCTAATAAACGGCGTTAACGTTATAGTATATGTATATATATATATATATTTCCAGATAACATATCATTCCTTCCCGCCTTTGAAAGGGAACCTGATGGGAATTCTGCTTTACTAGCAAGATTAGACACATCATTTCCTGGGATTGAGACTACGTAATGCTGGTAATTAGTGGAGTTACCCAACAAATTAGATTACAAATAGTTGTAAGAAAAGTTTTGTTCAACGTTTACAAAATTAATATCTGTAATAATTCGGAAGGTAATATGTTTTGATTACAGGACTAATAATTAACTAATTTACAAAAGTTTCAATAATTAATATTAAAATAAAAAAAACGCTAAACTTAACATAATAACAAATAGTATTTTTTAATAATGTATTTAGTACACATTAATATTACTTTACTTGAGTTGTAATTATAAAAGAAAAAGAATTGTTACCACACATCTGTTGCCAGTCTTCATTATATAAGTTCATTTTATGAATAACTAAAGCAGTTCAATACGAAATATTATAGTTACACAATAAGAGAATAATTTTCAACCCCGTAATCACACTTTTGTTTTAAAATTACTATTTACTTTGTTTATCTACCGTGAAGCATATCATAACAAATACGCTTATACGCTTAATATAATTAAATAACTAATATTATACTGCTGTAACTTCAACAGTACATACACCCTGGAAAAATAAGTTAATTGTGAAATTTATGAATGTTTATTTTTACAGAAAGTAAAAGTAACTGTATTGGTAATATTAAGGTGTAACAATGTATTTAAAAAACTGTATATTATTCCTTTCGAACTATATAAACCAATTGTAAAACTCAAAATTCTTTGAATTATGATTTATTAAATGTATAAGTACTTTATAAAACGTAGAATTGAAAACAACACAGAGTAATCAAGTTGTCACAGGCTTTATGTAAAACTAGTTATTATTGTTACGACGGTCTACTTGATCGTCGTAGGTACATTGAAAACAAAATACAAGACACCAATTAAGTCACTAATCACCAGGTTTAATTTTCACAGTTAATCAGTTCGTAATTAACAACACAGTCTCTTACAACAACTCAAATAAAAATTGTTCACACGCAATAAAAATGATAACTAATATAAAACAAAACTGTATTAACACAATAATTCTTTACGTCGACAAACACTCAATCCGCACTAGCGGAAATCGCTCACGTAACTGAGCTGATAACCCAGCAGCTATGGCTTTATATACGCCACGCTGAGTCCAAGTACAGCTTTCCCTCCTTAACTGCACGCCGGCGGCTTAACCCGTGGTATCTTAGGTGTTCCTGGAACTCACTAGAATCACCTACTTGAATGACGCCAAAGCTGCCACACTGGACCGAGGGAGTGGAGAATATTCTGGGTTGTTCGGTAGGCTTCTCGTAACACTGTCGCCTCCTTAAGCCTGTTCGTCCCGAACTGGCAAACCGTCTCTGAAGTAACACTTTTCCAGGCGATCTAGGTGGACGTCCTTGTGAAAGATAATTCTCCCGTCCTTCGAATTCGGTCTCCTGTGATCCGAACATCAAGTTCCCAGGAATACGGGTTTTCCGCTCAACCGTTAGTTTTGCTGGAATCACTCCCGTTGCGTCATGTATTGATGACCTAAACACCACTGGCTGATCCATGTCTGTTTGTTTCTAGTCAACAACCTCTTGCGTAACTTTATCTTCAGCAACGTTTCCCCCGGGCGCTTCTATTAACTCAGGAACGAACAAGGGGGTTTCTTTGACATCCATAGTTGGCTTCTCAATCACTTATTTTGCCGTTACACTTATTTGTACTTCCTCTGATAGTTCTTCGATTTCTACCTGCAATAGGAAAGGTTCCCCTTGATCAGAGTTGTTAAATTCTTCTTCGGCGAATGACACTTGTTTGATTGAATGGTTGGCAGACCTTGACATTTTAGCCATGCAAAGCTTTATCTTCTCTTGGCCAACCTGCAGAACGTTCTCTCTTAAGTCCACAAGGAATCCGTAAGCATTAGTAATGTCTGTGCCAAGAATCACTTCATCAACAATGTCTGCAACAAGCATTTGATGGCTAAACTCGAGAGACCCAGGCGTACACGTACGTCTATCTTTCCTAACACATAGACGGGGCTTCCAGTCACAGTCTGTATTGAACAAGAGCTAATTTGAGGCTGGCAGTTGGTGACTATGTCAGGGCGCACGATGGACACTGTGGCGCCCTTGTCAACTGTAAATGCTGCAGATTTGTCTTTAATGAATCCTGCGACAATCAGGTTACCCGTGGTTTAATGAAGCGTGGGGACAATGTGCAGTTCCGTATCTTTACATCTCCAATTCGTGCATTCACGCTCTTCTCTCCGATTTTTCGTCTGCCAACAATCTGCTTGTAGATGGCCACTTTTCCCACAGTTATAACATTTAGGTCTTTTGTCTTTATCCTTTTGTTCAACTGACTTCTTAAACTGTTGTTCGTGAATCGTCTTTTTATTCCGTCTGTTATGACAATACTGTGGTACTGGATCCATTTGACTACAACGAGTTGACATACTTTGATTAATGTAGGTCGCCGACTTGGCAGCTTCAAAACGGAGAACATGAACAAGAGCGTCTGAGCTATTCTGACACCGTGCCATTCTTAAGACTTGTTGTAATTTACTATCTCTGATACCGTCAATAAACACCATGTGAGCAATTCATGTTCGGAAGTCCTCCGATTTTTCAGGGATAAGCTATCTCGTCAGCCGGTCGACATTTGCTTCAAATTCTTGAAGGCTCTCCCCTGAACGCGGTCTCCTCGCTTTAAGCTGAACACGGTATACTTCGCACAAATGCTGGTCACCGTACCGTAATTCCAGAGCTTTTTATTAATTCGGCATAGAGGTTCTGACTGTCAGTGTCAGTCTATTTAGTTAGCATTATATACTGTATTTAGTCTAATATAGAAGCATGTTAATACCAACGAATCGTTAATTAGGTTTTCAACTGAAAAATATTATGATTCATTAACTAACTAAAATTTGCCAACTGTTTTAGTCGCTTGTTTCAATGATGGCAGATGTTGACTCAATTGGATGTTAAAGTAATTATAAAAATGTCATGTGTGTACTAAGAGATGTTTCACGGAATGTTTACACTTCACAGTCACTAATTTCGATTCGATTACACGTCACTACTTAAACGTAAAGATAAAAAATGAAGAGAGTTTACAAACCGTATAAATACGTTTGTACCATAAGAGATAACATATCCAACATGGAGGTAGCTCTTTGACATCTTACTGCAATCGTTAAACCACTAAATTCAGTTATAATAATGTTATTACTTTAGAAAGTATCGTCAAAGACAAATCAGTCAATTTAACACAAAATCATCTACTATACAGTGTAAAGCTAAGGAACGACTTCACAACAAAGTTCTCCCCATCACATCAGTGTTCAACTGTGATTGCTCCGGCAGGAAACTTTCCCGCAGTGTTCGTCTCTTTCGCTACTGTTTCAGTGGGTGGGTAACTTTTCCTTTCGCCGCAACGTCGGTGCAGTTTCCGGCAGCTTCAAATAAGTCTGTACATTGTTTTTGAGTTATATACACATATAGCCTACATAAAGTACATATGCATGTACATATATACACGTGTGTGTTGCGTGTGAGTGTGTGTGTGTGTGTGTTGTGTGTCTCATACACACATAGTATATGTTGCACCCTATACATTTTACATTCATCATTCATAAACAACGTTATGGCTAGTACTCTGTATTCCGCGTTATTAATTTATTTAATTAAAAGTTATTGTGTATGTGCTTGCATGTAGAAATTTGGTTATCCGTTGTTTAAACGTTATAACTCAAGACGTTAGTCGAATTTTGAATCTATAAAACTAACACTGAATTGACAACAATAATTATACCAGCATTGTTATTAATTTTATTGTAAATTACGTTTCGATTATAATAAATCATAAGCATTTATTTTACAATATTATTGTATTCTAATTTTTGTGTTATTTATTTTACAAACAGTTCTATAGGCGCCGTTTACGCATAGTATCTGATATTGCACGTTGTCCAGTAGATAAAAATTCTATATAGTATCTAAATTTGTTATCTAAAACTGGGCTGTTCTAGTTATAAACGGCTTAAATTACTATGGGTAATGGATACGTAATACATAATACTATTAATTGTGTCAAAGTACAGTGACTTAACAACGCTTGGTTCAAGTTTTTAAGAGCTCTTATTTCTACACAATTTTAAACAGCTTTTTCTCTTATCTGTAAGGCGCAAACAGCACTATCCTGCCACACTGACACATTCACAGATATACGTTCGTATATTACGTTCGTCAGTATGTTCTTCAAATATATAAATTAAGTGTTCCGGATTAAACCACAATTTATGCTGAGCAATTTGCACAGTCCTCTACGATACTTGAGCGGTACGACACTTAGCTATATTGTAAAACAAACAATGCGTTTTATTATTTCTGAATCCTATAGACACTTAACATCCATTTCCTAGTAACAATTAGATACATGAATTTCAAATATTTGACGTTAAAAGGCTGCTGAATATTTTATTTAGATATCAGTACTTAAAAATACTGATTCGACCGTAGACCGAATGACACACACTCCATGCTTTCTGTTCTTCGTTCAACTATGATGTAAAGAGACCATCGTGGTCATCTCAAACGCTATTGGTCAGGGGCGTTAACACTGTTCCCACAGTAATATGTCATGGAAGTCTAACCATTTAATTTACGTGACAAGTGTGTGTTTTTCTTAATTATGAGGTTTAATCTACTTTGTTTATAAAAACGTAGAGGAGGAGGAGTTGGAGGAGGAGGAGTGCAAAGTAGTGGAACCCTTATTGATGGATGAGGAAATAAGAAGTGGACTCGATGATTAAATAGCAGTTTTGTATGGCGACAGATGAGGTGACTGAAGGAGCAAATGTAATCTGATTTGAAGCAAGCGCCCGTAAGGGTCATCGTTAGAGAGGAGATATTGGTTACGAGTAAACAACATATTGGAGCGGGAAGCAAAAACACACAGGACGTAGAGGGGACAGAAGGTTTTTAAAACTTGAAGATTATAGTTGTAACTGTAAAAGGTTTCTGAGGGGTTTATCACACAATAGATTGGAGGCGAACTGTGAATGCAAAATGGAATCGAAGAAGAGGTTGAAATTTTTTCGCCAAGTCAAAATGTAGTGTCTATCAAAAATTACAGACAGCTTACTTTTTTAATACATTCAAAGCCTGTAGATGGGCTGGTAAGTAACATATAAGGTAAATACAGGTCATTATTTACTTGTATTTACATACGGTTTTTTCTAGGGCTGGAGCTTCATTAATGAAAAATTAATGGACTTTACAACATACAACCCTTTTTACAAAGTCATCGCATTTCCCAAAAACAGTATTTTTCAGATTTTTCTTTCTATTCTGGCGTATCAAGTGTTCCTCTTTTTTAATCTTATTTATGATGCAATGAGCCCTAATTTCTGCAAGACCAGTAAATTCGGAAGTAAGAATCTCTAAGTCTTTCTTTGCATGAGTTGGAATCGCCTTTTCATTTACCTTATTAAAAATGTAAATTGCTATTGATTTTTTACCAATTTTTAGTTGTTTACTTTGTGTGTGTGTTTCGTAACCGATTTATTTGATGGGCCAGCTGGGCTATCCATTCTAGTTCTCAAAATATTATGAACAATGACTCTAAAAGAAAAAAAAAAGCAATGTAACTTTCACAAACTGATACTAAAGACAACTGTACACGAAACACATCGAACCAATAAGATAGAATTATGCTTTAAACTCATACATTGAAATGCTGTCTGGTAATCGATATTTTCAATTAGCAGCGATAAAGGTAGAACTACGTTTTTTTAAACAAACTAGATTAAACGTCGTAGTAAAAAAAAAAAAAAACACTTGTCACAGTAACACTAAATAGTCAGACAACTCTCACATGACTGTACAGACATTCTGCACATATGCGTAACAAGTTACTGTGGGAACAGCGTTAACGCTCCTGACCGAAAGTGTTTCAGATGAGCCACGCTGGTTTGTTTACGTCACACTTAAACTAAGAACAGAAAGCATCGAGTGTGTGCCATTCGTTCTACGACGGTGTGTACAAGGTCGACAATGACGTAGTACAGAATTTTCCATTGTTTTCTAGCCTACGCAATTATTCTCGACGCATCACCCAAAAATCGTTAGATTCATCTCGCAACCACGGCCGGGTATAAAAGAAGGATCAGCAGTGGGTAGCCAGTCAGCTTTTGAGACTTGATTCAGTGTGCGTTTAGTAAAAATGTGAGGTGTTAATTGTTGTGTGCTAACCTCTGTAATTGTTGACTTCAATTATTTAGTGCGGCACAGGTAAATAAGAAAGACTTTATTATGTGTTACTTTAGTGTGTGTGGAACAATCGTAAGTTTAAAGAAATCTTATATTCGACTATCTTTGCTTCGGTAAACTGTAAAAAAAATTCTGAATAGAAATTTATTTGCCTTGAATTATTAATTTCTTTTGTTTAAACAGGATGAGATCGTCGTAAAAAATATTTTTCCATCTATTAAAATTTTGTATTTTAATTGTAATTGTTTCTTTACAGTACGTGGAAGTTTTTTCATAAAATAAGCTATAATGGAATTAAACTCATGTATAAGCTGCAATATACTGAAGTATAAAATCGTACACGCGCGCGCGTAATAATATCATCAGTAATCAAGAGAAGTAGAATGTCAATGACTTCGATATTTTTTCAATGTGCGTGATTATAGTCATTCGTACGATTGCTTGGTTTTTACAATGAGTTTTGGACATAAGTTTGAGTATTTCGTGTTACAAAGAACCAAATATGGTCATTACAAATCTTTATGTTTAAAAGGTAAGTGTTTATTATATTAAAATTACTGTTTGGGGAAGAAATATCAGAGCGATTCATCAATCGATTTTAATGTTTAATGAACATGTAGGTCCTCCTACATAATGCAGTCGGTGACAGGAAATTCCGAGAAACAATTCAACGCCCGTGGTAAGTGCGGTTTCAGACTGTAGTTTGCCACCGATTACAGACACCGAAAACTTTCCATTTACATAGTTCTGACCCCATGAGCTTTCAGGTTTCCTATACTGTAACTCAGTAATGTGTACTCTCTGATTCATATTGAGACCGCGCAGTGGAACTACAACGAACACTTTGATCATTTCTATTATTTTCTGCAGTGGGTATAAATTGCACTAGCTGTAATTGTGTGTCTAGACGTGCATAATACGTTTCGGTTTTACTTAATAATTTACGTTCAAACTCTTGCGTTAATATAATGAATTTTTTTAATTTACAAAAAACTCAAATCGACTATCTGTAAGAACTTCTTAAAGACTGAAAATTAACAAAATTTATTTAGTGACATGACGAAATTTAATGTCTCACCAAAGCTCTATTTTTAATAGTTATCGAAATACGTTTGATTAAAATACTTAAACATGTTTTAAATTTGCCGTTCCGTATTAAGATCTTAATTAACTATTATCCCGAGCAAGGGGGAAGTTCGTTGGGATGCAGCCAACGAGGTGAGAGCGCAGCGTTGTCAAGTGTATAGTAGTTGTCTTCATAGAAAGCTCCAATTATTTAACTACCGGTAAATAAATAACTATATATCTATTCTATTTTTCGCTCATCTATTATCACAGTGTTATTAAAGAAAGTAATGACATTTTTAATTTAAAATAATTAATAAGTAATGTATAAAACGTTTATAAAATTATTGTTTCTTATTGTAATCTAATCTGATGTAAAGATGTTTATACTGAAAAACAATTTAGATTTTAAATTTGTTTTATTAAGTCAAAGTTATTAACAGAATAGTGATATTTTATTCTACATTAAAGAAGTACTTATATTCTAATTTGTAAAAGAGCGGACATAGTATTTTATACTATTGTAATTTTATGCCAAGATATCTTTGAGTTATTCTTATTGTAGTTGTTTATTAACGTGAAAATGTGCTTTGTAACAATGTATTTTGTTATTTTGATTTATTAAATTAAATAAAATTAAAATTTAAAATAAAATCAAATTAAGATTTAAAATTAAATTAAATTTATTATTATCAAATTGTAGCGCTGATATAGAATGCAGTGTGCCAAAATTCTCTTATCGACACATGTTATGTAATTAATTGAATAAAATATTATAAATTTAAGTTAAATATTATAAATATAAATTATTAGGTTTTGACAGCATGACATTGAAGTGAATCTACCTTAAATTGCTGTTAGTGTATCGGCAATATCTGCATCGTCATCGAGGGGGGTGGCTAGCACTTCTGACGCACTGTCGTCGTTGTCACACTCAGTATCTGAATAATTGCTGTCCGTATCACTATCATCTACCAGATTGATCACTATTTTATCAAGGTTATCCGTCCTTGCACATTCTTTGACAACATCATCTTCATGTAGTTTTTCGGCATGTTTAATGCGCGATTGCCAGTCCTCTTTGGTCACTCGGCCAAGTGCTTCACGGACAAGCGTTTCGACATCAGACAACTTAAATGTCTTGTTATTTTCAGCAACGTCCCTCTTAACCTTTGCCCAAATCAGCTCGATCGGGTTATACTGGCAGTGATATGGTGGAAGTCTAACCACTGAATGACCCATTAAACTGGCAGTCACATCCAGTTCGTAAGTTTTTCTATTTTCCATTTTTTCTTTTTTTCCAGGGATTGCAAATGTTTTATCAGATGGATCTCCATTCGCTGTTGTATTAGCCTCCTTGCAAACTCGGTTTACAGTCTTTTCACTGATATTGCAGGCTAAACTACACAATTTTGCACATTGATTAAAGTTGACCGTTTCCCTAAACTGCGGATTCGAAAGCTTTTTAAAAAAATTGTATACACTCCAAACAATGTTCCTCTCACCACTATGCAGGTTTTCCTTTTTTTCCTGTACTTCTAAAAATATTGGCGTTAACATCTGTAACTTCCATGATTACACAAGGTAAAACACTTTTAAACACTTAAACTTCACTTCAAAATCGGATAGCACTTGTCACAAACTGAACAGTTCGAACGCTCCCACTCAACTGAATCATAACAAGGAAAAAAACGTTGCTACAGGATGTGTTCAGTCAAGTCACCATTTCCAGGAATAGTCTGAAAATAGTACGCGATCAGTGTGGCAACACCGCTCCGCACTGATTTGTTTGTTCAAGGTTGCGCGCTCAGTAGGCTCCGCCCTCAACGGACTTTAGCCGTGCTCTTTAGATTAGTATTTACGCGCACATTAATTGTTTTGTGTTTATGTGTATGTGTTAGGAGTGTGTACGTTCATTTCAAAAACGGTGTCCCTCCGTACTTCTCAAAAGAACTATTTAATCTATACAATTTACTGTTCAAAGAATTTACCTATTTATTTATACTTATTTGCTAGTTTGAGCTTCAAAGATAACTTAATTTTTCCCGTTTATTTATGTTTACTTTTAGTATTAATATTATCATTACAGATAACTTTAATATTATTGTCAAATTTATTTTAAGCTATGCATAAACTAATACAAACTCAATATCAGTTATATATATATATATATATATATATATATATATATATATACACCCTATAAATATACTGTGATGAACTCAAAATATGATGAAATATTATCATCATCTTCAACAAGGATTAAACCAAAATGTTTTTGATCCGGTCCCAAGCAAATAGTTTAGACTAGAGCTGGTCACTCCAATGCTTCTTCCGACGCCCCACATCTTTCAGCTAGTATCTCCATAGTTGTTTAGAGATGAGGTAGTCATCAATTCAGTTAAGATTTCCCAACTATTTTAGCCGATATTGGGCAATCCTGTCAAGTATACTCATAATATTCGGTTCCTGCCGGACATGGATATTTCCTTTGCGTTCTTGAAGAGTATATCCCGCCACGTGCATGAGATACCGGTACCACTTAAGAATATTAGTCAACATTATCAAGCCGTTTTTATTGCAGGATATTCATGACCATTTACTCACTCAAAATATAAATTACTTTATTGATTACAAATAGTTTAGACTACTTTAGTAATATAGACCCTGTTTAAACAAACAATGTGTACACAATATCATAAAGTTATTAAGGATATAATGTCAAAATAAATCACTAGAATTATTTAGTTTTTTTTCTATACAAGCGATTCATTTCAAACATTAAGAAGTTATGTCAAATAAGTTCTGTAATTCAACTTGAATTATGCACTTCAGAATCGGCCCCATTATAACCATATATATATATAAATTATATATATTAATGTTTTCAAGGATTCTATATATTTGGAAGACGTTTACGCTGTATTACGTATTGCTGAAATGCATAATCTTTATAGTCCTATGATGAAAATCGTAATCAAAACAAGAGTAATCATTAGCCAACATCATTTTAAAATTATAATATTCATGTAAAATTCTCTTGTGATATACAAAATTTTGCTTATTAAAAATAGGTAAAAATTAATATTTATATATTTATTATAGGGAATGTACGGCAGAAGCGTTACTTCATTGTTTAAAAGAAAAGACGAACGCCGAATATTATCATTACATAGAATTTTGTAAGGGGTATTGCGATTGACTTTTAAATTGTCTATTAAACCAACATATTTTTATTTTATTCAGTAAAAACAAACACTACACACAGTTGATTAGGTAAACAGCTACTTATAGACACTATGTAAATAAATGTGTATATCTTTATTGAAACAACTTTAAAAAATGTAATTAAGATGTAAACTATATACACGTTATCACGTGCGCATTCTTATGCAAACAAGTAGACCTATTGTCTGTTTTCGTAAGCAGGTATTAAGATTCGTACGTTAAACCTCCCATGAGACTCAGCTGTGTGACAAAAACCAAAACAATAATACTCCGTAGTATACAGTACAGAAAAGGAGCCTCATATTGGTTAATGACCAAAGTATTCTTTAATCATAGGTCAAAAGTGAACTACGACTATGACAATAGAGCGTGTGACTAAGATGCCAGTGCTTTGGCTTCTTGGCGTAAGAACTATACTCACCAACGTTGGGTGGATTTCATGCAATACCTCTTCATATGCTACACTTACTTCACGAAATTTAGCTGACGTAAACAGTGAACTATAGAATACGGCTAAGGTCTAGACTACTATAGGTCTAGGTCTAGGTCTAGTACAGTATAGAATAGTAGACTAGTGTACGACATAGGCCCTATTCATCAGAAAGGTGAGCAGTAGGCTATAGGTTTGGTACAATACGTTATGCTTTCACTGCAAACTACTTGCACGAATACGTGTATTGCGTCCATAGGCAGATAGACACAAACGCGCGCGGCCAATTACACGTCAGATTTTGTCCATAATTATAATCAGATATACGGATGTGTGTGGTGTGTGTAGCATAGGGTGCTAACTACACTCAACAGTATTACGTTAAAGTAACGTTAAGACTGTTCTTGGATATAATGACTTTTTTACAATAACTGTGTGTTATGATTCTTTCTACAAGCCATTAATAAAATACTTGAAACGCTCTTGCTGTTGCACAAAAAGGAAACTTGTCAACAGACAAGCTTATTGTCTATGGCTGTTATATTTGGTACATTACTAATAATCGCTCAGTGTGCAGTGAATACTTATTTTAAAGCAAAATACACAAACATAATTGCTGCATGTTTATATTATCGATTTTATGAATGTTATGCGATTTCCAACACAATATTACTGCTGGAGTTTCTAAACGTTCTCTTTCGTTGCCAGAGAAACAGTTAGGCCTAGGTCTGCTTTTAGCGAGATATGATTTTGTAGAGGCAAAGAGCACAGACTCAGGATGTCGATAAAGGTTAATTTTGTTGTGAGAATTATAGGACAAAAACCCGTTAAACTACCCTCTAGATTCTCATGCTCAGCCGATACTTTTACCAAGCAGTCGTATACATCATCGCTGCCTGCGGAGAAGATATGTGGTTTATTATCGGCTTTAATGTCTGTGTTTATGGGCGTTTTTATCCTGCGGCGTGAGGTAATCGTTGCAAGGGGATTGCTTTTTCCTCGATTTAACGAAAAATGAGTATAAATCTAGCAGCGTTTTCTTCTTAACGAAAGTGTTCTATAAAATGTGTACCGTTTAGAAGGCTATCTAGCGGTAGACTCATTAAGTGTAAGTCTTAATCATTGAAACAATAACAATGCATTTTTATAATTAATAACTAGTAGAGAAAGAGAATGGTATTATATAATTAATGTAATTTTAAGTTATGTCAACGTCACTCAGCCAGTTAGGTGACAGGACTCAAACAGTACAATAATTTTCGTCTCTTAACTTACGCTTGGTCTACACATTATCGTTACTTGATACATTAATACTGAATACTTCTCATGACCACTCGTAATCAACGTTGTGTAAATAAACATCAGTGTTACAGAACAACTAATAACTCATTAGTTATCCTAGTGCCACCAAGTAGATGTAGGGTATTATAGTAATTATATAATGTGTTTTTGCTTAAACGATAACGTTATATTACGCCTGTTGCCCACTTTATTGTATATTATAGTCACTCAGATTACTAAATATATGAAGAAATATGGAAATATTTCAATTTTGCCTATTTCAACATTGTTGTACGTTTAAAATTTAAAATATTCTCAATTAAAAAATTAAGTAATCACGTCACTGGACGAACGCCATCCTTAAATTCGGAATTAACGTATTTAATAACTGATGAAAAGTTATATTAAATTGTCTATTTGTAGAGACTCACTCTATCCCGCAACGGAAAGTGAAGATAAATTTTGCGTAGAGAGGTCTTTGCTGCCTTGTTTGTGGTTAGATAAAATAATGGCTGACTCATCGAAGAGCTTCCTACTTATTCCAAAAGACTACACCTCTCTCTCTCTCTCTCTCTCTCTCTCTCTCTCTCTCTCTCTCTCTCTCTCTCTCTACAAACAGACACACGCGCACACGTTTTCGCGTACATGTAAATTTCTTATAGTGTTTCTTTGTAGTGTTTGTATGTTACACATTAATAATATTATCCAATAATAAACTACTTCTGTAAGTTATTCTATTTTTTGCCACTGTATTATACCTGACGGCGTTTCACAAATTTAATCTGTATTAAATCGGAGATGTGAATGGAATAATATGAATATATTATTTATATGTGTTAAACATTACTGCTTACTATTACTGTTATAGTAATAGTATAGAATAGTAGTATTAGTAGTTATAGTAGTATTAGTAATAGTAGTAGTAATAGTGGTAGTAATAGTAGTAATAGTAGTAATAGTATTAATAGTAGTAATAGTATAGTGTACTGTCTCTATTTATCCAGAGTGTTACGTAATTCTCGTAGAATCTCGTCGTAGCTATAGGCCTACATATGTTATTATATAGCATAGATAAATCTAAATGTTATATAGCATTAGCTAAAAGTAGCTAAATTTTGTTATGACGTCGTAGCTAAATCTACACGTTATTATTATTTTTACACGTTTTTCTACTAGTGCGACCACCAGCAAACGGCACGTTGCGATCAAGGTACGTCTTTGACCTAATCTCCTGATCGTTCTAGCGCCTGTAATTACGCAAGTTATTCTCTGAGCGCCGCCCGGAAAGTAGAAGATAATTCTTGAATCCCAGCGGTGTATAAATTTAAGTATCCTGTGGCCAGCTTTAAACCTGGTTATTTTACAGTATGGATTGCAGTAATTTTTGCGGTTTATAAAGAAATGATTATTCTGCTAATTTGTACAAAAGTGTAATAAGGTGGGTGATATTTTTTATTGGAAAATTTAACTTTAGTTATTGTACAATAGTGCTTTAACGTGAATTATTGTATAATACTGCTTTGTTGATTGTATGTTTGCTTTGTAATTAGTGAACTAGTGATTTCATTGGTGTCAGTTATTTTGTTTCCACTGAATGTTTGGATGATCGGTGAGACCGAGGTAAATATATATACGGTAATACAAATAAAAGAGAACACTTGTAGAAGTAACACGTACATGTTGAAGCATGTACTCACATACACACGCGCGCGCGCGCGCACACACATATGCGCACACACATACATCACCACTAAAAGAGTAGTTCTAACTTTGTGCAGGTAAAAAATACTCAAAGGAGTTTATGAATGTTAATAAATGTTTGATATATACTATATTATTCTTGTATAAATAAAGGAACGTACAATTTAGGGGACCAGGGGGGCTGTGCGGAACGATGGGTATGCCCGTCACCCGCTCGTATACTGCGTCCCGAGCTTCAAATAGAGCTCCTGCCGCAGGGTCGCAGGGGTTTGGATTAAGGGTGTGGCCTGCTACCGGCCGTGGGAGTCAATTAAGTGTTGTTAGTTAATTGAGGGTAAGAGTACGCCGAGGCCGGGTCCAAGATTGTCCTGGCACAGATTGGTAGCGACCGAGGGCGTTAATCAGGTGGTTGCCCTGGAATCGGGCGGAGTGCGATAAAATTTTCGGGACAGTGTCCGTAAAATGGCGTCCAGGGAACGGACTCGAAGGGAGACACGGATGGTTTTGTTAGATGTCAGGTAGTGGGCTTTACACGCCCAGCGCAATCCTTGGTCAAGGAGAGACTGAAGCTTTCGATTATGGGTCTTGGCCAAGTAGCCCCAAACGGGTATCGCGTAGGTAACCATCGGCACCACATAGGTGGAGACGATAGTCTTCCCTAGGCGGCGGATCATGGCTTTGCTGCATAACACGGGTCCAGAGTTGATATAGACGATTGGCGGTCTTGCGGTCTACTTGTGGAGAGTGTGTCCGCCAGGTGAGACGACGGTCGAGGTGAATCACGAGGTACTTGACCTCTCGAGATCAGAGCACCAGAGTATTGCCTACAAAAGTCTGTCTGGGAGCCTTAAGCGTCTGGAGAAGACTACTGCTGTGCTCTTGGCCGCGTTGATGGCAACCCTCCATCTCTCTACCCACTCAACGTACACGTCCAAATGTTCCTGGAGCCAGATAACTGCCGTCTCAGCTCGACGATCGACGGCATACACCGCCGTGTCGTCAGCGAACATGGCCAACCTGGTGCGAGGCCAGTTGGGCACGTCATTAACGTACACAGAGAAAAACAGCGGGCCCAAGACGCTTCCCTGAGGTACACCAGCCGTAATAGCTCTTGCCGAAGAAAGGGTGTTATCTACTTTCACGCAAAAGGTTCTGTTCCGAAGAAAGCTATTAATCAGATGAATGTAGCAATCCGGAAGCAGAATCTCCGTAAGTTTATATAGAAGGCCTGGATGCCAAACACGATCGAAAGCCTTCTCGACATCAAGGAAAACGGCGACGGTCTGCTTTCGCGAGCAACCGGCCTCGGCCATGATCTCCACGAAGCGCATCAGTTGATGCGTCGAGGACTGCCCAGCACGAAAACTGGATTGCTCGGGGACCAGAAAGTCAAACCGTTGAAGGTGATCTGCTAGTCGCCACTGGACTAGTCGTTCGAAGACTTTCAACGTGGACGACAGCAGGCTGATAAGCCGGAGGTTCTCGGCAAACATGGGGTCTTTGCCCGGCTTCGGGATCATCGTGACCGTAGCCGAACTCCATTTCCTAGGATAGTAGGCGAATCGGAAGCAGGAATTGAACTAATCGACCGGGAAGCGAACTCCCCGGTCCGGAAATTTCTGTAGGGCGGTGTTAGTAACACCGTCCCGTCCAGGGCTCTTCTGGGGCCGAAGCGCTGAAAGCCTGTCCGTATCCTCTTCAACCGAAGTGAGTTCGGATTTGGAGGTGATCGGGCTGCCAAGATAAGCCTCAACTTCATTTTTAATCTCCTCATCGGAATCTGGATTCCCGGACGGGTTAGGAGCAAATTGAAGCTCTAGGCGCCCGGCCAGGAACTCAGATTTCTCGTCCGGCTTGGCAAGGGTATGTCCCCCCAGTTCCGTTGATGGCCGGGAGTGGAGGACGGCGCCTCTTCCCGGTCAACGCGGAAGGAATCCTGTAAACAACGCTTTCCTCCGGTGGATCGTCATCCATTTTGGTGACCGCAATTTCCCAGCAGCTTCGTCGGAAGGCCTGCAAGTCACGACGTAACTTGCCGGCCGCTCGATTGAAGCTGGAATTGTCAGCCGGATCTCGCGTCCGCTGCCACCGTCTCCGAAGTCTGTTCTTCTCTAAAGCGAGAAAACGGACTTCTTCAGGGATCCGGTGGTAATCGGCCGTTAGATTAGGATTCATCCGTGAGCAATCGCCGACGGAAGAGACCACGGCATCATCGAACAAGGCGACCGCCTCGTCGATGTGTTGAGTGGTTTCGAGCGGAACCTCCTCGGGAAGTCTGCGACAGAAGGCAGGCCCGAATCGGTCCCACTCGAACACCCGTCGTGCTGCTCTCCCAATCGTGTGTCGGGTAGGTACGTGTACCTCAATGGGACAATGGTCAGAGGGCAGCTCCGTTAATACGGAAACCTCAATCTGGGTGACAACGCCCTTGACAACTGCAATGTCAATTATGTCAGGTCGGGCTCAAGGTCGGCGGGGATAATGAATCGGTAGTCCACGTCCGTAGGGACGAAGGTGGTGGTCGTCGAGGTACCTGCTAAGCGCCCTCCTGGATGGTGTAGTCAGACGACTACCCCAGTCGGGGTCTTTGCAGTTTAGGTCACCTTCCTATGCGCCCCGAAAAGAGCAGACAGGTCGGCGTCTAGAACTGGAGCGGTCGGCGGTTTGTAAGCCGAAACCAGGAGGACGCCTCCATGAACTCCGGGGAGTTCAACGGCGGTGGTCTCGATATTTTGGCGAGGAGGCAGGACCACGCGGTGATGCGCAATGCAAGATTTCACCGCTATGGCCGTACCTCCCCCCGCGTTCCGACAAGGTCTATCGTCCCTGTAAAGCGCATAGTTGGGCAATCTCACTGTGTCTTTGGCCCTAAGCCAGGTCTCAGAGAAGAGATGTACATCGGGCTTGCGAGGGGCTAGGAACTCTCTAAGTTCCTCGATTTTGTGTCGAAGGCTATCGGCGTTCCATGCAATGATAGTTAGGTCGTGTTGGATGGAGGAAATTGTGTTTGCGTAGAGCATTACAGAAGACCTATGGCGGCTGCAGCTTCCGCGAGCATAAGGA
Organism: Magicicada septendecula; assembly: GCA_034769895.1. NCBI lineage: Eukaryota > Metazoa > Arthropoda > Insecta > Hemiptera > Cicadidae > Magicicada > Magicicada septendecula. The sequence goes on from CM068367.1 coordinate 1,234,417,518, forward strand.
ATTTCTCAGTCGTATATACCATATATATCATAAGGTGATCCAGTAGTATTAACACCTTCAGTCGATGAAGATCTTACTGCAGGCACAAGCTAGGGCGGGAGTTCCTACCGCCAACAACGTTCCACGAAATAGTCCGCTTCGAATGTCAACTCAGTCTTGGAAGGGCTCCTCAGCCTCGATGTAAAGTAGTCCACAGTCAGAAAAAGAATGTACAATTTACAGTAGGCCTATATGTCAATATGTTCGCCTACAAACACGCGCACATTATACGGTCATAGTCTGTTTTAAAGTACTCAAAATCAAATCATGTTATAATCACAAAATAAAAATTATAATTAAATATGAGTAATTAGGTTAACCACGAGCAAATGAAAGCTGTTAATTTATTTAATTATACAACTAACACTACAAATAGTGAACTCGTAAAATTACACCCTTCGAATTCTGTAATGTATTCAAGAAACAGACAAAAATCAATTAATATTAATAAGCAGTAATCTTAATTAACTGTAAATAAAAATGTTCATGTATTCCATAACGCATGTGATACGTAGAATACTTATAAATACGGTCTTACAAATTGCAATAAAAAGGTGGACAGTATGAAACAGTGATACCGTAGTTGTCAAAAGGTAGTTCAGAATGCTTCTGTCTTCTTCCTCTGTAAGCTACGCACTAGTCAACTACTATTACTCTAGTTGAGTGTATGTGAATTATTGGTGAGAAAGAGAGATGGACATAACGCCGGCATTCGCAGGGAACATCATTAAAATTATATTGCTCTTCGTGAAATCTGTCACTTTCGCTTTTGCCACCGACTGACAGACATGCCAGGTCATTACATGGCAGACTAGATTGGGGTAAACGTACTCTGTTCACCACTGTACTAATGTGGAGAGATGTTTCATGTAGCAACGCAGAGACTGATCTCAGGTTTCTTGATTTAGTGCTACTACTGTAGGGCAACTTCATGTTACATTATTTTACTTGAGAGAAGAGGAAATTATATGACTTGTTTTCCTCTTTGTTGCTTTGCTTTTAGTGACTGACTTCATGTTCTGCCGTTATCCTGGTACAAAAACGAATCCGATGAAACTGTAGACTCTTGGGTAAAGAATTTTATAATTTTCTCGATTTGAAGAAATTGCCAATTTTTTAAATCGATTATTGTGGTTTATAAAAAAAATATTTATCTTTATCTATAATGGTTCGCTTAAATACTGGTATAATTTCTGAACATATTGATACGACTGACAATAATAATTGGGTATACGTAATGCCATAAGTTTAATAATTACAATATTCTTAAAGAAAAATGTTATTACACGTAATAATTAAATTACACCTGATTAAATCATCGGATTAAAAATATAGTGAATTATCTTATATTTTTTCTTATAGTTATTCAGACTAGTTTTATGTTTATAAGTTAGTCAAACGTAGGAAAAAATGAAACTCGCAGAGTAATGTACAATACTATTCAATTGGAATGAAAAGCTGTCAATTTTCTTATGTTTCATGGCTTCAAATTACACATTTAACGCTTTTTCTTGCTGTTTTTAAACACAAGAATTTCACAAGCAGACACGCCGTTTTCTTCTGCCAACATAATAGAAGTTGTGAAGTGCTGCAAAATCGTGGCCTACTGTATGAACAGCTGTCGCTGATTCTCTCTCTTCCTCCTCATCTCTGGTCATCACATTGACTATTTGCAACATCACTACAACTGCAAATAAACGGCACTGTACACAGCGAGGGGCTAATGATGCAACTGACGTCTATGGTCAGCGACTTGTTTCGCCTTCCACGCTCGTCAGCACCCGTCTGAAAACGCCGGTCTACTGGAGGGACCGGACTACCGCAGTGCCGGATTACAGAGACTGTTCTGTAATTTTACGTTTTTCACATTTCTAACCCAGTAACGTGTGGTCAACCATGTATGACCATAATATATAACATATTATGACCAGTCAGTAACATATGGTAACCCTATAACATATAGTATATATATGGTCGTCCTTATTAAATAAAAACCAATAAAAAATGTAAATTAATAAACAAATATAAAAAACAAATTATGACAAACGAAGAATTAATATCCAGCTTTACCACAAAACATATACCGTACATAAACATTACATTTAGTCCGAAACCACATATCTAGTCGTATAAGTACGCCTATTAGTTGGAAACAAATATAAGCCTACATTAACAAATTCATACCACAGAGTGAGGAAAGAATGATCTTCATGAAAACACGACTGGGTAGTTTCTCGTGTCCCCCACTTTGAGAAATATAATTTATTGTGGGCTCTTCTTGGTAAAAGCTCACTCAGCCTAGTGGTTGAGTACACTGGACACTTGAGTTCTGTAATATTTACACTCTTCATCCATTGACCGTGTCCCCCATTGCTACACACTCCCATGCACAGATTTCCGTTTGTTGTGTGAATGTGTGGATAATTATACACACTCAGGTGGAATTTAGGTATATAAGAATCAGTGAGGTAGTGACAAACAGAAGGCATGTCTTATTGTAAGACAGCATTAAACTAAATGACAGTAGATAAGAAAATGTTTGAAACCAAAATGAACGTGCATGTTTGGATGAGGATGCATAGAGTTCTCTTCGACGAGCTTCTCGAATATAGAAATCCATTAAGATTAGATTACCAATTCTGTAGCAAATATTTCCACAAGTTTACGATCACCTGATTTGTCATCAGTATTCAGACAGTTACCTGTACAATGTATTTTATTTTTACTTTCGGTTACAACTGCCTTAATCAGGAACCACCTATTTTAGTTATTAAACAAAATTCTCATTGTTAAACAACCTGAAGCCATAATTAAATCCTTTCAGTATTTCTATTGAATCATTGTACGAATCTATTTTTTACGTTAACTATGAAGTAAGGAAACTACTTGCTAAGAAGGAAACACTTACATAAAATTACAAGCTTTAATTTTTGTTAAAGCTACTTTTAAATAGATGAGGCTCTGTTTTCCAATTTGGGATAAAGTTTAGTTAGTACAGCGAAGGTAGACTAAAACGCGTATTATTTACCTTCTGTCGACACCATTGTGTTCTGCAATCATACAGTTGTATGTAAATGTAACGATCACAGCTTAATGCTATCTGTAAACTGATACTTGTTAAGGCACGGTTTCAGTAAACTATAAATGGTTTGCTGGTATTAATGTTTACACAGTAATGAGTTCATACTGTCTGCCACTGTAGCTGTGCAAACAGCAATTAACTTAATAAACTATCACATGTAATTTATGCTCTGCATTGTGTTCTCATGGATCATTATGATAAACCAGCTAATACCGATTATGAATGATTGAGGTACAGAAATTTCTCAATAAATAAACCCTATTGTAACTATCATTTATACGTTATTATTTCACAACGCTTATGCATGCAAAAAGTAAAAATGTACCAATTCTAATAATATACGCATAATGTGTATGTGCGCGCGCGCGCGCGCGTGTTTAGGCTTGCGCTAGTGCTTCCCGTCTCGTATACTAACGTAATATATTCTATAAATTCGTCAATAATGTATTATTTCTATGAAAAGATTCAGTGTTTATTATCACATTCATATCATAAGGAAATAATCAACCCACTATGTTAAAAGTATTATTGTTTTTGGTTTAACCTGTAGTAAAGCGCTTTTTTTAAACCAATTCTCAACCTATCTCTGTGTCTACCATACCTACTCATCTGTATAATTCAATTTTCACACAACCTGCATAATTTTTCTGTATTTTCTTGTACCTTCTGTGTCTTATTCTGTCATAATTGAGGTTAGTTTTTATCACCTTTTATGTTATACTTTTATGTCTAGTAGAATTATATTTAGTGATTACTGAAGGTGAAGAGTTTTCGTCTTCTAATATTTTCTTAGTTTTATTATATGATTCTTTGTTTAATTACATTTTTTAGTCAGCCGTAAATAAAGTCAGAATACTGATTACAAATTTCGTGTTTCCCTGTGAGTACTTGCGTCGTATTAAATCTTCTATCTTCATTTTAGGCTAATAGTCAATATTTATTCTCCTGTCTTACATTTAGCATCTGGTGTTTTAATTCCTTTTAAGAGTTTTGTATTTCCACAGTTTATTTTCACAATTTTTAAAAGTTCTTCATAAACATTTTATTACACTTTGTATATTTAATAAATAGATTATACTTTTAGCACTTAATGTTTGATTGGGCCTTATGTTCCCAAATATTCTGCTTTTGAAAGAGTTGCAAATTTTGTATTTGTTACTACAGGTACGATTTGAGTATTAATAAGTATACCATATGACAATGAATATTAGACTAAATCATTTTCTGATAATATTTTTGTATGCTGTTTTTTCTGTGAAGCTTGACAACTGGCGACTATATGTCCACCCGTATCATCATGAATAATATAATGGCTTGGAGAAGTGACATGGGTGACAGGATTCAATATCCACAGTTGTAGTAAGGAAAAGTACTTTAATGTTGTACTACTAAAGCATTAATAATATTCAATACATCTTAAGTGAATACATTTAGTAGGAGAGAAAGGGACAAATTTTGAAAATTCTCGTATTCAATTCCATATTGAAAACGCATATGGACAGAAGCATTTTCGCATAGCGTAACAATCTGTCGATTGCCAAATATACTTTGGAATAAAAAAAACGCTGTTTCTATTTTCTCAAACAACCAATGATTACTGATTTGGCGAACTGCATCATCTGAAAAATAGAATATAGATGAGAGTTGTGCTAGATATTTGGAAACCGAAACATTTCTGGTATCTTTAAATTTATCAGCGTATGTATACTAATTACTGGCAAGTTTCTCGTGATTATCTTGCGACTGAAGGACTGGATTCTCTACGTATCTCAAACCTTGGAGATACCGTAAATCGTTATTGCAATGCTACTTTCTATTCTGCTGGAGAAAATTGTCTACTGTTGGAAGAAACGATGTTATTACTTCCTGCACATATTTGGCGGTGAACTGTAACTGTAAATGATTTTTTTAAACCAAACATTCCAGAAATATATAAAAGGAGTATCCCGTTGAGATTTGGTGAGGAAATATCATCTACGACTTTATAACACATTTGATTAAAGCGAAAGGGTATAGACTTAATAAGATGTCATAGTCAAGTTTAATAAATAGTAAGTTCAGTTTTTTTCAGAGGAGACTGAAGTACTGAGCATTATCAATTTCGTAATGAGGGGACAGTGGTATTTACCATACATTTAATACGTTTAAAATACAGTAACATTTGACACTTAATTGGTGAAAGGTTTTGTGTGTACCGTGTACGTTGGAAAAGACTCTTTCTTGTTGAAATTCTCCGACAGTTGAGATGTCAGTGCTGATGCTGACAGTGACCTGCGCCTGAAGTAACTTTGGGAGTTAGCTTAAACTTTTGGAAAGTTACGATGTTTGACTTAGATCACTTATTTAATGTACGTTGAGTATCAACGGATTCAAGTTTTGAAGTTATGGTGCGATTCTGTTATCCTATGTGCTTCCAGAGATTGTTATACAAATAAAATCTAATATTTCTTCTAATTTTCACATATGCATTTATAAAATCATCTTTGAGTGTTTAATGCGTTACTTAATTTATGAGGGCAAAATAGTTTTCTTGTATTAAGCAATACTAAGGTATTCACGTAATTTGCACTTACTTAAAGTCTAAATTAAATTGCACTCAGTCCAACGGAGTACCAAAACACTGTTATTTTTGCTAACTCTAATTCTTGAAACAGTTCTGCTTTTTCAGTGTAATATTATCTAATTGTTATTGTCATAGATACCCTAAAATATTTGTATAAGATTTATAAAATACTCATTAAACAAGTCCAATAATTAATGCATAATTAATAATTAATTTAATTAATCATTATTCGTCAATTAATAATTTCTGAACAGTTAATTAATATTTAGTCAAAATAAAGTACTGTAATAAATTAGTACAGTTTCAATTAGGGATAGCAACTGATCTCTAAGTTATTCGTGTTACAGCTATAAAACCCGTTTGTTTAATGATTTTTCATAAAATCATATGTCGGTATGTTGACGTGGTGTGCGTGTGTGTGGGGGGGGCTGTGTGCCGACAGATGAGTGAAATAATGTTTGCTGTTCCCAACCTAGCGTTGTATAATTAACCTGAACTGACTGACAACGATGTTTATTGAAACTTTATGCACAGACTTTATCAACAGACTTGAAGTACAGAATGAACACAATGACGTCTATCGATCTCGGTGTTTTTAAATTTATATTGAGCAAATCTTTAAATTAAGTAATTTCCATAGATGCAAAAATAGATTTTAGAGTTACATATTACTTTGATGTACCCAGCCATGGTTGCAACATGACTCTACCACTTCCTGGACGATATGTGGAGAATAAGCGCATAGTTCCGGGCTCCGGGAAACTGCAATAGGCTACTACATTGTATATATCCGTTTGACGCACACACCACGCTCGTTGCCTATGTCATAAGCATACAATATTCACTACTTTACTGTTACCTAAACAGAGTAAAATTGTTGATAATATAACATGAGTTTGACTCTCTGACTGCTTACATTATTTACTTTAATATCATTTGATTTATATAAAAGTGTTTAGAAATTTATTTTTATTTACTTGTTACAATAAACATAATTTAAAATTGTATATTTTTTAAATCAATAAATATTTTATATAGCAGTAAAGAATTTTAAATAGAATCAACTACGCAACTGGTGTTCTTTGACCGTAAAAGAAACACATTTTCTTTTGTTAACTTAGCGTAACACTTAGTAATGTAGTATTCTGGAATCTGTTTCTCTGTATGAAACAATAAATCTTGAAATTGTGAAGTTACAATTAATTGCAAACCGTGGTACCACCTGCCGGATGTGTGCACCGAAAATGAGATTAGAAAAGAGGATTTAGAAAATGTTTAATACAAACACCGAACACAGTGAACAAATTTGGAGAGAAACCAAGTAAGACTGGAAATGAAATGAAGAGGTAAGAAATGGATCTAGCATTTAACAGAAAAAATGAGGGTCAAAGTAAATAGACAATCGCTGAATGACATCGTCTGTTATGCATGTCTAAACAGTTGTCACTAGACGACAGGAAGAAAAGCTTTACACCTGCCAACGAAGAAGTAGCAAACATTGATAAATTTTAACTAAACACAAACTACTTTATTACACAACAGAGAAGAAGAAGAAGAAGAAGAAGAAGAAGAAGAAGAAGAAGAAGAAGAAGAAGAAGAAGAAGAAGAAGAAGAAGAAGAAGAAGAAGAAGAAGAAGAAGAAGAAGAAGAAGAAGAAGAAGAAGTAGAAGAAGAAGAAAAATTGTTTTTGTATCATATCAGCTACAAGGTGACATTGTTGACTAATCGAATATCTTCGTTTGAAACGAAACTGAAGGTCTGGAATATACTCGCCTCGAATTCGGTCGCCATTGATGCTGTTTAACAATAGGTCGCAAGAGTTAGATATTATTGGCAGTAAACTGATTAGGCGGTGTTATTGAACGTCAGTTGGCGCTATTCCAGGCCCCGGTATTATTATCATTTGTGCAAACTCTAGTTGTGATGACCAGTACTGTAACCGCAGTATTGCATTCAATATTGCCAGTAGGAATTTCTTCCCACCGCCGATAGTTACTTTAGAATAGATGCAGTAATAAGACAATACTCTGGCGCGTTATTGTATTTAATTTTTGTGTCACTTCTATGAGTTCACCAATTTTAAATTTTTGCATTGGAAATATAGTTGAAGAGGTGCAGTGAGGAAGTTGCTAACATACAAGAACGTAAGCCTTTACGGCCAGTATAAATATTGTTTAAGCTTGTAGGGCTGTTAAACAATATTTCCCTGTTTTAAACATCACTTCGTAAGGGAGGGGGAGAATTTAAAAGCGTTACTTATATGTTTACCGAATGAATTTAACAAAATCGTTGCATATTGGAGGAATCTGAACTTGTAGTTTCTTGAACTCCTTTGTGGATCTCTAAATAGTTTAATCCCAAGCGCCCTCACAAAGAAAATGAGAGAGAAGAGAGGGAGAGAAAGAGAAAGAGAGATGTAGAAGGGGAGAGAGGGAGAGAGAGAGAGAGAGAGAGAGAGAGAGAGAGAGAGAGAGAGAGAGAGCATGGCTGGGAGGGAGGGAGATGTCAAAACTAGTCAAAGGTAGTACATTGATACATCAAAAATTTATTAAATCTTTTATAATCTTTTATAGACACGTAATGTTGTCAGTATTAGGCCTAATAACAAATACTTCAAGCCTAATATAAATTACTGTGAAGCCGTAGAGGAGAATATAATATGATTTTTTAATTTAGATAAAACAAAACTATTGCTTTGTTTGTTAAAGAGCTCTATAACAAGAAAAGGAATTCTTTAGAAACACACACTAAATTAAAAATATAAGCCAATCCATGAGATCCACTGTATTCTCCTCCAACATTACGTTACAGCAGAGTCTAATCGTCTGTTTGTCTCTCTTCTACTCACATTATATGATTTAGTTCTAGACATAGCCACGGTGTACTCGAACTTTTAAACATTCAGCCAAATATTTTGATGTTTACAGTCTCTTGTTTTTTTAAGACTTTTTTTGTCAGATTTAGCCTTTCTTTTAACCATTGAGACTGCTATTCAAGTGTTTGATTTATGTTAGATCTACAGTTTTACGTTGCGCAGTTGATTTCACTTGCTGCATTTTCAACTACTTATATTTGTTTTTTTTTTATATCAACCTTACAAAGTTTTTCCAGTAAATAATCCTTTATATCACTCTCACTTTTAGCCAGAATATCTATATTTTCTGCAAACCTGAACATGCTGTTTATATTATCTTCTCCATTTTAAAATACTCTACCTTTCAAAGATTAATCACCTGAACCGAGATGCTGTGACAAGGTAAAGCCTTGCCTCACTCCTTTCTTTTTCTTAGGTTCTATTCCCGTAGACGTCGTCTAATTTCCACAATTTCATTTCTATAAAACTCATGTATCAACTTTCTATCTCTGTAGACAAGTCGGATGTCTTCAAAACTTTAAAAAGTTTATATCAGGTGACATTGTCAAAGCTTTCTCTGAGGCTACAAAAGAAATGAATAATGATTTGCCTTGAGTCGTCTCGATATATTCAGCATTGCATGCACTCCAAACACAGTCTTAAGTGTGCCTCGCTTATACAAAATCGACTGATTTTTGAGAGATAATTAGACATTTAATTATAAAGACTTTTTGGCATGAACTATTTTCAACATTTCCAACCTGATGATGTGCTGTGAAGCTTGAAAGAGTTAATCGGAAATTTTTCAACAGTGCTGTGCAACAGTATAAATTACTTTTGTGATTATAACCAATAACACAATTTATTAATTAAATGAACTATTTTTATCATGGTTTAGACGTTAAGGAAATAAAGATATAGCGCAATATTCTTTACAATTATTTATAGTTTTTTTTTGTTTGGTATCATTATTCAAAGAGGCCGTTCCTATCAGTAGTTTCTTCTCAAATATTTCTTTGATAAGTGTACACAATTTAACTGTGTTTTTAACAATTTATTTAAGACTAACGAGGAATCTCCTTATACTTGAGTTTTATATTTTGTAGTGAATTATTCAACACCAACTAAATGGATACTTACAAAGTTATTTACATCTTTCTGAACCATGAACACTTGAATTAGGCCTACAACAGTTATCCTACATAAAAAGCGTTGTAAACAAACAATAATTAAATTCACATAATTAAGTAGTTTGTAACAATAGTAAGTAATTAAACACTTTATTGTCAGTTTCGTTAAATAATAAATAAATGTCAAATACCACTGTTTACGCTAATTAGAAAATCGAATCAAGTAATTTTCAGAAACTAATTATAATTATACAATTATTGACTCGGAACACTAATTTTTTATTGGTAAATATATTAAACTTTTAAATTGTAGCTTCAACTAGTTTTCGCTCATTACAAACTTTGTCACAGATTGCCACTAGGAGCGCTGTCGGTCTTGTCCTTGGTGACGGCGCCTTCGTTCGAATGATCAATGATGAGTGTGTGTGTGGTGTGATATGTTCGAATAGAATGTGTGATTTGAATTACGTCTGTTCGTTAAGGATGTTGTTTGTATGTGTTCTTGTGTGTTTATATATTTTAAGTTGTTCAAGAGTGTTTCATTTTTCGGCCTTTTGTGTGTACGTGTAGAATTCCCATGTTGCTTTTTATGTTTGTGTATGTGTGGTTTGCTTCAATGAGGTGGTTTGCAAAGGTGGATGCGGTGGTAGAGTGTAGTGCCTTTGTGTGTTCAATGTATCTCTGTTTGAAGCTACGTCCTGTCTGGTCTATGTAGAATTTGTTATATCCTGTGCAGTTTACTTTGTATACACCAGGTAAACGAAATTTGTTTTGTTCTTGGTGTATGTTTTTTGACAGTGTGTGTTCTTTTTTATTTGTAGTTCTGTATGTGATTATGTATCCTGATTTTCTAAATTTGTGTGCTACTTTTTAGAGTGGATATTGATAAGTGTTATAAATTTGTTGTTTTCTCTCTTTGTCTGTTGTTTGTTTTGTGTAGGAGTTTATTCATTATTGTTCCATTGTATCCGTTGGTTTCCGCTAGATATTTGATAGTGTTTAATTTGTCTTGCGATTTTTTCGTCTAGTGGGATGTTGTTTAGTCTGAGTATCATGGTTCTGAAGGCAGATAGTTGTGTTGTATTGGGTGATTGGAGGAGTTGTGTGTTAGCGTGTCAGTTGTAATGAGGTATCTGTATATACTGAATTTGTGTCTGTGTTCTAGTTGTGTGATAGTGAGGTCTACGAAGTTTATGCTATTGTTGTACTCGTATTCAGCATTGAAGGTTATGTTTTTGTGTAGTTTGTTTATGTGAGTTAGTAACTGTTTGCATTGTCTTTTGTTTCCCTTTTATAGAATTATGATGTCGCCAACGTACCTGTGTCAGTATAGTATTTTATGTGATTGTCTGTCATTGTTTGCGAGGATTCTTGATTGTTCTAAGTGTTGTAGAAAGATTTCTGCTAATATGCTTGACATTGACATGGGCAAGCCCATGGGTAGTCCGTCATTCAGTGTGTAAAATTTAAAGTTATTTGTGAAGTAGTTTTGTTTTGTCAAGGCTCTCTCTTATTTCTGTGATTAGTTCTTCTGATGTGTTGTTTTGTTTGAGTTTGTCTTGTAGGATAGTGATTCTTTCGGAAATTGGGATGTTTGTCTATAGGGTTTTTTATGTAGAAAGAGGCTAGTGTGCCATTATGGAGGATGTGTGTCTTTCATTTTTGTTAAAAGGTCTGTATTGTTTTTTACTGTAATGTTGTCTAAATGTGTGTGCTGTCTGATGATTTTGTTTAAATCTTTAGCAAGGTTGTATGCAGGAGCATTCCGGTAGTTGATTATGGGGCGGATTGGGATTTCTTCTTTGTGGATTTTGGAAAGTGCTTGGAGGGTAGGGGCTGATGGTCGGATTTGTTTCACGCAAGATGTCCCGTGATCATCTGTTTGTCTGTCAAAACTTACTAATGTAGTAGAAGTAAGGTGCCATAAGATTTAAGTCGTTTCATCCGTAGAAATATTTGGTTCTGTTTTCTCAATACATTCACTCTTGTGTGTAACTTGTAAACATAGCAAGACGTATATTCTAGATATTGAATGGTTTAACGTTAAAAGCAAAAACTTTGAATAATGTTAATAATAATATTCTACTAACATCTGTGAATAAGACAAACACCTACAAATGTTTTTCTTTGTACATTTATTTCGAGAGTTGCAAAATATTAGCTGACTTTAATCACTCATTGTTCCACCAGCTTCAATTTCACACATCAAGGAGTTTCACAAATGTTGTCATTTTACATATTTTAAATATGAACTTAGAGTTTTTGATATGGTTTACCATGCATATAATTAATCTGAATATTGTTTAAAATGTCGTTGGTTCGTATCTTTACTCATATTCTACCTTCATATTTATTATATGAATATGCCTGTGTAACAACGTAGAGTTTCGTTATTTCTAACTAGGTCAACGTAACGCAGCAGGACTGCTGAGAGTTTAAATTAAAGGAACAACGTTTTTTAAAGATTAAAATTATCTTTGAGCTTCAGGAAAACCAGCTTTTGTTAAATACTAGATTCTGGATAATGTATTTCAACGAGGAGTTCTTAGCTCGACGTGTGTTATGTACACAGAATGACCATAAACCAATTACAAAGTTTTGTGAGTAACAAAACTCAAACGATATGATTTATATGGCCGTATACAACTATAAAGTAGTGGTTTGTGTTTAGAGCCAGCGTGTGACGTGAATACAAATGTGGAGACCGTGTGAACACCATCTGCGGGGACTTTAAATCGTAAACCTGACATGTACTGGTAACAAAAACGCACATTTACGAGCAAACGACTCTTAGTGGTGGACAATATGGAAAATATGCCCCCACGGTCATTAACGTTTGGTTTTAATAAACTAATTAAAAATATGGCTAAAATTATAAATTTATTCAATGTTTACGTCTGTATAAATGTAATAATAACCATTTTAAATGTGAGTTTAATGATATGATAACGTCTCGATCCCAAAATTACATTGTTTCAAAAACGTGGGGATTGAATTCAAATTTACGAAATTTAGATAAATTAAATTTAGATTTTGTTTTAAAGACTTTCGTCACTGAAGTATATACATTAAGTAAATATTGTAATACATATGTGTGCATAGGCCAGTTTTTATTACTTATTGAATATAGGTTCCGAAAAGCACTATGAATTTCTACTTTACTTACAGCAAATAAAATATACTATACAAAGCGTAGTTTTTTGTTTTTACCATATATGGTATCTAGTATAGTTTATACCATATTTGATATTTATGTGGTTTATCTCTCGCAAATAAAATAACCTATACTTTCATCTTCTTCCTAGTTAATTTCAAAATTGCAGGGCTTATAACAACTCACTGTAGAATGAATATTTTTAGGAAGTGTATTACCATGACAGGTTAAATATGTATACTTTTATGTGATTGTATGCAACTATAAAGCAATATTTTTGTATTTAATATCGTTGGAATATATATATATCATAACAGAATTATTAATTATATAGCCTATTTTGATTTCCTATGTGTATATTTACATGTGCATTTCTAAGTTCTTTCACATTTACTTCCATGTACCTTTCTTTTAATTTTGTATACGACTTTATGTCTTAAAGTTCTTTTTCAAGTTTCTCTCTTTTGTGTATTGTGAAGACCTAATTTTATTATGTTCCATTCTACCACATGGTGTCTTCATACTGATTACTATTGTTTTGTTAACCTCTTACGAGCGTTAAAGCTCGTCGTAATCTGCATGCAGGTATGTTCACTGCAAATGAAATAAATATTCTTTTTTTATATTTTCCAAAATTTTATCGTTTTATTTAAGATGTTTTTTAATTGTATTAGTAATACATGACATTATAAATGTAGTAAGTATTATACGACACAACATTAGCGGCTGGTAAGCGCGGTGGTTGTGGGCTCGTATCAAACTCAGGGGGGATCGTTACCCCCCTCAATTGGGCGTATGCTCATATACAATGGGTATCGTCCGTCGTAAGCTGAGAATATAATCTGCCGTGATGATGGTGTTCTTGGTATTACCATAGTGTCATTAAATGTTATGGTGATATTCTTTCACCTGTCTTCTTCTCCTCTTCAAGGATTAGGTTATATAAACCTGTTCCGGCACAAATCTCATCCTCGGATGACCCACGTCTCATTTACCAATGGCTTTATAGTTCAGTGCAGCTTTAGGCAATCGATCCTCTGTCATCCTTTGCAGATGATCCCACCATTGTGTTCTGTAAATTATGTCCTTCACTTCGGGTTCTGCTCTAAAACCTTATTCCTTATTCTATTTTGCAATATATAACTTAAAGTATTTCAGCACTTTAAATCTTGCCGCTTTCCTCTTTTGTCATGACCCACGCCTCACTCGCATAAATCAATATGGATATTGTAACGAAAGCGACTAATTAGGTGTTAAGATGCGACGATGATGCCTCACGTTGCGAGCGTCAATTTGTAAAGAAAGAGACTAATATGTGCCGGTGCTAGCGAAAATGTCCGTCTTATTCAAACCCCACTGTTGTAATCAATTTAGTAACGAACTGCTTGTTAATTATGTGAGGACGTATGTAATAATGTATGATACCAGCTGGACACGTCAAATTATAAAGAGATCTTGTCTATGAGTGTAATTAGTTATAAGAGACTCCGGTGTAACAAACGCCAAGTAGTACGTTGTAGGTGGCGATTCGTAACAATTAAAATGCTGTTACCTGGTTTAATTAATATGTTATTAACTAATATACCTTGCGGTTGTGACCAGTGAAACCCTCAGAACACAGATTATTAAGTCCACAAACTTAGAATTACATTCCTGAATTTATAATGGTAGTATTCTGTAGACTTAATTTAATTCTCAGTGGTTGTTTAATATGAGCAATATATATGGAGTATTTACTGAATGTAAGTCGTTTTTGTCTCAACCCTAGTCCCTCAACGATAAAAATTTCATTCAAATTTAGTATGGCAAAACCCGTTAGTTCAGCAATCTCCCGTCTCACCAGCTGCAAACTTGGAGCGCTGTTATTATAAATAAGTGTGCGTATAGGTTAGTTATTCTGAGTGTTTGTATCAATCTGTTAATAAATTATTACACCAATTACATATAGTATTTTCTCTGCAATGATTAAAACGTTATCTCATACAACAAATGTACTTTATTTATTTTTCTCTGGTATTTAACCAGTTACGTTGTCTCAGACAAACAATAAGACAATACAATCGACTATCCCAACATGTATCGATTCTTAATTATTCGAATTCTAAAAAGAAAAACATATATACTTTGAAAATAATGACAAATAATTCTTATACCAGGGTTCGTGTAGTTCTTTGAACCATTAGTAAGGCCAGGTAAAACGCATAATTAAGGTTGTTCAATTTACAAAAAGAATAAAATTATTTACTTAAAATACAATGATATGAAAATAATTTGTTTTTTTACCCAAGCGGCGAAAGCTTCATTAGGCGGTGAATGTTTGTCAACTACGATCAAAATGCAGGTTATATCGTCTTCACCCAGTAAAACTGCTCTGGTCTTCAATGAATGGATGATGATAATCCCACGGGAACTCTGGTGCTTCGAGTCTTCTTTTGCGTCTTCACAATTCTTGGTCCCAACGAACTGGAATTAGGATCTCAGCTTCCGCTGTCAATGAAGGTTATTTCGTCAACCGAATCTTCTGTATTTCCAAATATTTCCGTTAATTCAGGCTTCAACTCTTTATTGGTCTTCAATTTATAGCATGAATTGGTTTGATACCAAAATTCAGCGGAATTGTTTAGTGAATGAGGTGAGACGCTTTCAGTTCTTTTTTATTGTATTCATTGATAATTTATAGGGTTATTTAATTTGTATGATTCATTAACATTCCAGTATAATTGTTTTGCAAAATGCTTTTTTTTTTCAATTTGGATATATATTTTTTTTTATATTTATTCATATATTTTAAATATATCGGTTCATTTCAACCTAATAGCTTGTAACAATCAGTACCATCTATTCAAAATCAACAAGTTACTAAAAATCAGTTGCCTTAACAACCAGGTTTTCTATATATCCTTGAGCCGGCATTATAGAATATTACTACTCCTTTCCAATAAAATACTCCATGCTTGGATTAATATTGAATCACATAAAATTCTCCCCTAACCTTCCTTATTAAACAGTAAATGTTTTACTAGAGTTTCGTTGGACTGGGTTTACTAAAAAGGTATTAATTTCCTTTCACTAATATGGAATTTAGGCCTATAGATTCATTTACAACCATTATAACATTATTTGGTTTTTAACTTAATTTTCTTTTTATCTGACCTACTGTACAATTAATTATTGATTACATAGTTAATTACATGAATTTTAATTTACTGGTGGTTATTTGTTTTTACATTAATCAATTGGTTCTGGAACCCTTTATTAATTTATGACATAATTGTCAGAACTACTTGTTAGACTTGAAACACTGGTCATACTCCTTATCCAGTTTATAAACATTAATTAGAACAACAGTATCTTTCAATTTTATACAATACTGACAACTTAGTACCGTGCCTAACATTGGTAACTATATTGTGCTGTATAAAAACAAATCTAATATAAAATATAAACATAATTATTGAGTAAGTATTATTATCAAACAACATCATTTCATTTTTAACACATTCAACATACAATATAAATATTCTGTAGACCTTAACATGTCACAGTACAAAACAAACATTTCATTACATCCAATCATTCATTGGTCTGGCTCTTTTACATTTAATATTAGTCATTGCCTCCTTTTTACTTGAGGTCCTTCTCAAACATATCAACTATCGAACAACCTTAAGTCAGGGTATGGTCTTTGACCATATTTCATTCAGTCTTTTATGTAACGTTGGGGAACCTCAACTATGTTGCGTTGCAATTGTTTTATAAAATTTAATGCTAGTGCTGTGTTTTGTTTTATTTCTAAGATTTCTATGAATCGTATCACAAATATTCCTAAATTTATTTATCTTCTCTCTTATATCATATTCAGATTCATAGCTCACTGCAGAGACGAGATATTTTAAACGGCTCACTTGTTCTAAAGTGCTCTTGTTTATGACTATCTTAGTCCTCACTGGATATTTACCTTTAAAGGCCATGGTTTCAGCCTTCCTTACTGAAATTGTCAGTGAGTAAGTTCTTCCCACTTCTTGTAATTGAAACATAGGTCTGTATGGCAAGTAACTTATTTTGACCTGTCATTTATAAAAGAGTTCTTTTAACGTTTTCTACTTCTACTTTTATATTGTACACAAAGGCGTTTTTAGTAAGGATCTACAGTTTAATTTTAGTAACTAAGGATTTTATTTATTCAGGACTATAAATAACATTGTATAAATCGACACGCAGACACACACAAACACACACACCATAAGTATAACTCCATTTTTTAGGCTATTAGTAATCTATTCATCCGACAGTAGTTAGTGCGGGAGTCATATTCATATAAAACCAACATAAGAAGACCTTAATAGAAAGACGCAAAGCATTTGTAAGCGTGTTTTATTCTAGTGGGAGGACAAAATTCACCATGTGACTGGGAAATCACAGCTCAGGGTGTGGCTCGTGTGTCTTTGCCCTAGTTAACTTTGAAGACACAAGACTTAAAACAACGTGTTATAGACTGAATAAGTTCAACAAGACTATTAATCGTTATAAGTACTCGAATAATATTAACTAAACAGGTTATAAGTTTGTTAAAACAGATATTTTATTAAAAAAATATATCGTTTAAATATTGTCTGAACAGTAGCGTGATGTGTAAATTTATATTAGGTATCCAGCTGTGGGTATCAAGGATATCTTAGTTACTCCTACACCACAAAAGCCACTGGCAACATTCATACATGTTGTTACTCGGAAGGACATGGGATAAGCCTCAACAACATGTCGTGCATATTAAACTGGGTAAGTATTAAGTGATTAAGAACATTCAGAAAACAATGTCTCCCTGATTAGAAGCAACATGCCGGCCATAATACAAAGACAGTAGCAGCGTCTACGAAGACATTTTTCTATCATTAAGTAAAATAAATAATATACTTTTTCAACATGCAAATTCAAAGCATGATTTGAATATAAATATACTGTATTGTCTTCTATTAAAATTCAATTGTGCTCTGTTGGGTAGTGTTATTTCCCTTTTTCCCCTTGCTCGCGCGCGTACACACAACAGTGCGTATTAGTTGTACGTGGTAATAAATTTCTCTTCAATTTATTGTAGTTGAAATTGATTAAATATAATTTAATGTATTAACTTAATGTTGTCATTGACTCGGACACATACGTTGTCTTAAACACTATGTGTTTTACATTATAAAAACCATGCGTTGTAATACCACTATGATATTGATATTGTATCTAATATGTCAACAAGAGCAAATCATGTTAAAGTTAGTAAAGAATTCGCATGAAAACGAGATATGTAAGCTAGAATTTGCCATAATTCACATAAGCCCTTTATAATTATTTAATGATAAGACTTACGAAAGCAGATAGTAATGCATGCTCACGCTTATCCAGTCAAATGGAAATGCGAGGACTATGTGTCACTCCAAATAGAGTTTCTTCTTGTTACTAAACTGTGAAACTCTTTGAAATTATAATATCCGTTTCAAGCCGTGTTAGAGAGATTGCAGATTGAGAAAGCACTCTCTTATGCCATCATATAGGTTGAAAATGTTTTTACAAGTCAAACAGCACTCAGAAGGTTACATGTTTAAAATTTGTTTCACTATAATTTTACATCACGATTTTCATGTTGTTAATTTACATCATGGGTTTTCATGTTGTTAAGAACTTTTACAACTTTCTCAAACATAACATAATGAAGTACTTCTTACTTTAAGGGTTTGTATCGTATATGTAGCCTCTTCTGATTGTGTTCATAGAATTTCCCTTTTTTTTGAAGTTCAAGACCTTCAGTTTAACAATTTGGCATACAATTATTATAATTTAGGTAACTAAGTACTGTGAATATTTTTCTGAGTATACATAATCCTGCTATACTGGCAACAATTAGAAAAGAAACTATATTGAAACCAAACAACTAAACTTCTGTAAGCGGACAAAAATTCATTGAATGGAAATAATTCTTACTATTCAAATACGTATTAGAATTTATATTGTGGAGCATTTTCATTTCACGATTACAATTGGTACATTCTTGCTTAGTGGTTCCATTGCATTAGTTAAACCCGCAATCTATTTGCAGAAACTACTTTTGGAAGCTACATCAAATTGTAATGTGAATCGCTATGATTTAGGAAAGTGTTTAAGTATAGACCCATATGATTTTCGACTAACATTAAACTAGATAGATTTCAAATTTCTAAGGATCGTAAAGGTCACATAGTTTGTGATTAGTTTTATGAAAGGAATTCAATAAATAAATAAATCCTTCTGAGATAGAAGACAAGTACGTCATTAAATATCGCATCTAATTAAGTCTTAAACAACAAAATAAATTTACTTGCGTTACCACAGATTTTACGTTTTACATATTTACACGGTGTAAGAGTTTCAAGCATCAATCGTGGTTTGGCTTTGATTGCGTTAATTAGAATGTTATGCTGGGAAATTCAACCCTCCTGCAACTTCACATTTAATGTGCGTATGAAACAGTGCATACTTTTTCTGAGAATAGATGCTACGCTACACTGTGTCAGCTGTGAGGAACTTCAGAAACCTTTAAGCTAAAGTTTCAGCTCATTATTACAAAATTGCTACCTTTGTAATTATAAAAGCAAAGCCTGTATTAAGCATTAATAATATGACATTCTTTTTTAAGAAATAAAACATTAATAAAATCGTGTATAATAGATTTAAATTTTAAATTTTCATGTGTTTCAAAACGTCTTCGTCTTCTTCTTCTTCACTACATAGCTTGGGCTATAGCCCGTTCCGACTTCACAGAGTCTCTGACCATATTTCCAGGGTCTTCCAGGATCTCTCGTCCCCACTGGCCTATATTTAAACGCTTGTTTATGAATACGCGTGTCTACCATGCATTCCACATCGAACTTCCAATTCTACTTGTATTCCGTTATTCTCTCAAGAACCAACTGTAATTCAGGTCTTCCCTCATGTCGTCGTATCGTAGACGATCTCTCAAACTACATCCCTTCACTGCTCTTAAAAATATCATTTCCAAAGTCTGTATTTTTGAAATATTAGTCTATGTTTCACATCCATACATTAAAGTCGGCACAGCCACGACCTTATAGAACTTTATCTGTGTCTCCCTATGCGTTTTGTTCTTCAGAACAGTCGTCTTATTTTTCCACAGGTATAACTAAATTTATTTACCTTTCTCTCGATATCGTTATCCTTCCTATATGAGATATCACATTTCAAATAATTAAAATATGATACCTGCTCCAAAACACTATTATCAATTACAATTTTTAATAAAACGTAATTACGTTTTGAAAGGTAATTATCAAAAAGTTGTGTAAATCAGGTTATAGCTTACATTACATTTAGTATAATATATTAATTTATGAGAGTGTTAATTACGCTAACTAGTAGGGATTTAATATATTCGGTAGGCTTATTCATAAAATAAATGAGAATCTAATGCTTTTTGAATAAAGTGAATCAGAGACAAGACTGATATAAAGATGTACTTCCATATTAAATTATTCAACCATATACTGCGGGTTTGTTGTTTGCCAAAAGTAAGTACGTGCCTAGCAGAATACTTTAAATTAACGACACGATGTCCAGTTCAAGTTGGAAACACTCTTACACAAGGAATATACCAAATTAACCGAAGACCAGGAATTTTCAATACTAATAGTATATACACAAATAACTAGAAATTGGAGACTTTTGGTGTGTTACAATATATAAGAAATATACGGTAACAGACTTGTGCATAATTCTTTTCCTGTGAATAAGGAGCAATTAACCGTAGTAGCAGTTAACCACATAACTTAACACCACTTGGTCTACTGATGATACGATAGATCTGCCAAAAACAAGAGATGATTCACCAAAGGAATGAGTCTCTACATTAAAGATTATGAACATAGTAAAAGTGGAAACAGTAACATCAAAGAAGACTAATTATGCATGTTGGGATATTTCTTGTGTATGTTATAGAAAAACAAGTAGTGGGTGTAAAGTAATGTGTCGGGCGTTACCTCCGTTCACTTTTGTTACTTACTCTGTTGACTGGATCCTCTGCAGTGATGTAGTCCTGTAACACAACTTAATACTATGCTTTTTGTGGGCGCCACTTGGAAACGTTTGTTCCAAGAAAAGAATGTGATTGATAAAATTTTTAAATCTACGAAAAAAATTAAACAAGTCAGTTTAGCTTGGAAAAATCAGTTAAGTTTAATGATTCTTCAAAAACAAACAAATCGTCTGAAGGACTAACATTCACAGAAAAAAAATTATAAAATTGCAGAGAAAAAATTTTACAAGTTATTATTATTGACAATTTTTTATATATCCAATCAAGTATCGGCTAGCATATTTCAGATTTTGACTCAGTTGAAAAGCATGAGTTTAATACGTGAAAAATCTTTACTCTCAGGACGTGACTCCTTTGAACTACCAAGACATATCAATTAGATGCCTTACAAGATAAAAAAAACTAAGTGATTTGAAGGTGTATGTGTGGCGTGTGAAGTACAACTGCGTGATAAAATGTAACCAGGTAACAAATGACTTTAATTTTGGTAACTCACGTTCCAATGGTTATTTATTCTCGCACTGGACACTCCTTTCGGGTAGTTTCTCAATCTCGCCTCTTCGGGTGTACACTGAATCTATTTAAAGTCAAATTTTGCGATCATTACTTTTTCCGCACTTTTGTAAAAACGTTTGGCAGTAGAATCTCGTTCAAACGCCGCCAAAAGCTCATCAGCTGCTCCGCGTTAATTCAGAAATTATCCGCCGCAGCGCTGATTCCCATTCAGTCGAGAAGAAAGGCTTGTTGGGTATATGTTTGTTTACGTTAGGGGGAATTATTGTCAAGTTAGTCAGTCAATGCGAACACAGCAGAATTCGTTCTCTATTTAAATTTTTGCTCCCTCCTGGGCCGCTTGACGTTCTGGCTGCGTGATTTCTATTAAAATTTGCCGTATCGCTGCTCTATTTCAGCGACACTTTTGGCGTAGATTCTCGTTGAGGTTAAGTCAGTCGGTATGTCTATGTACGGGGAAAAGCCTTTCTCCGTGTCTTGTCGATTTCTCGCCTCTTCGGTTTCGCCTTAGCTGCGTTGATCAGTGTTGTGGGTGATGCATCAGTTCTGGAGTTCAAGTTTCAAGTGTTTTTCGGTCGGATTTGGTCTCTCTTTTATACTAATTCAGGCTGCTTGTTTACATCGACTTCCGGTATATTTGTGTAAAAATTCTTTCTAGATTGTTCGAGAATAAACGAAATGGAATGTCATGGAACAATTTTCACTTCCGTAGAAGCTTTTAGAACGAATTTCTTATTCTTCATACAAAGGATATTTCAAAATTACTCTGGTATTTATCAAACAGTTTTACATTAGTACTCACAATTTGTATGCCATTAATACATTTAGATTCCCTGTTTTTAACTGAATCTAGCGATACTAAATATGATTGGTTTCTAATTAACTTAAGTCTAATAAACAATACAATATACAACCCTCACCTTGAGTTGTTGTCATTGAAAACTCAATTTTTATAACAAAAATTGTTGTGGAGTTACTAAGTTCCTTCCACAAGCTGAACATCTAATACTACTACCTTCCTACAACAAAATAAACAAATTTTAACATAGATAAAACACAAATAAATACAATTTTATATGGCCTCTGCTCATGGCCTAGATTCTTGTCAGTTTTCTATTACAATGATTAGTCTTTTTCTTTAATATATGTATTATTTCACTACTGTACACACAGAGTTTATTATTTTGTCTATCTTTTGTGATACCTGGTTACTCTGTACATATATTATATTTATCACAAGATGACATAGCATCATTGTTTGGTCTTGAGATGTCCTTTTTTATGGCGTGACAAATCTCACTCTTATTATTTAAATTCTTTTAGAATTGACTTTACTTTCAACTGAGTTTGTTTCTTATTAAGGTATACTGATGTATTGTACCTTTCTATCTTATTTTTGTTAGCATTATGTAAGTATTTAGCCAGTTATGATTATTTTTGTACTGGATGATTGGTTCCAGCCATACATGGTATAAGTAAATATTTTGCTAACTTGACTATTACAATGTTAAAGTTAGTCAGGTATATTAGTATAGTTGCTTTATATCATATTACAGCTTTCTAATGCAATTTGGTTGCATTTTGGCAACATTAAATTCATAAATTATACAATATTAGATGCCTGTTACATGTTTTTAGTTTACACTGTTTTTGGCTATTTTGGCTGCTTTTTTTTCATTTGACAGCTTCCTTTCTTTAAGATAAATTGTTCACTATTGTCTGCTTGACAATTGCATATAGTTTTTATTTAAATCTGATAATTATTAATTTTTTTATGAAATCTTGGTGTATGGTCTCAAATCCAACACATTCATATTTTTTGTCATTGCAAATATACAATTTTTATTCTAACTTAAACTCTTTCTAATAATGTATTTAAATCATTTAATACATTTATTTTATTTACATCACATAATATAATAATGGATCATGTCCATTCATTCACAAAAAATAGTTTTTAATACTCTATTCATAGTTATAAAACTTAATAATTATTGACTTCATTTTGGTTGATTCTGACATTATTTCTCTCTCTTATAGTGTCTTATGGTTTTTTCACTCTTATTCACTTTAATAATATATATGGGGTTTTGTCTTAGTCATAGTTTGGTCGTTTTTTCAAGTTGATAGAAATAATTATTATACAAAATTACACAATTTTTTGGGACTACTTGGGTTCGATACTGTTTACCTCACTTTCCTCTTATGCTAACTTCCTATATAAATGATTTCCTTTATGAAACGTTCTGTGACGTTACAATGTTTAATGCATACTATAATTCGTTAATGTGTAGACTATGTAATATATATATGTAACTTGTCTTTGTAGTGTATTGGCAGGAGAAACCCTTAACTTTAAGGAAATTGTCTAATAAAAAAAACATAATAATAACTGTCTGGCAAAACACTTGGCAATCAGCAGTGGTTAAAGACAATAGACATTTAGTAACTATAAAAAATCAAACGTTTATGTGTTAGAAGTTTAATTAAGATAGTTGTGTTAGTGGTTATAATCACAAACAGAATTATCACTGTTGCACACCACCATAGAAAATTATTCCGATTAGCGCTTTGAAGCTTCTCAGCTCATCGTCAGATCGGAAATAACCGTTATTAGAATTAGGCAGTTTTAGACATTTATCAAACATTTTTTGGGGAAATAAATTACTACAATACAATCTGATATAACAATGCACATTTATTTCAATCCCGTTAATTAGATTTAGTCTGAACCTAAAATAATTATAATTTCTATGTGACAGAAAACATGAACCATCCCTAATTGACTTGTTATTTAAAATTAGACTTTATTAGTTGTTATGTACTTTGGTCTTCTGAAGAAACAACAGTTGTCACGTATATTTAAATTTTAATGTGAAGATATATATTATCAAAAGGAATATACGATGTATTGTTTGAATTATGTGATATTAAATATATAATAGCGTAGTAAGTTTAAAATTTTTGGAGGTAGGTTTTTTTCTCAAGTAAAAATATAACAAAAAGCAAATTAAAAAGTTTTATTTCTGAAGGAGACTCGAGGCTGTTTTAAAAATTTAGTGGGACTTAGACTCAAATAAATGTAACTAATAACAACTGTAAGCAAAAAGGTAGAGAAACGAGTTATTGACATAAAAGTATAAAGACGTTACGATATCTTCGTTGATCAATTATCACTAACAAACTAAAACGTATTTGTCAAATGAAACAAAAATACCATTTATGAACACAAGAAAATGACTAAGGTTTTAATGTGTATGTGAAATATGCTTTAAGGGCACTATATAGGACTAAACTTCTGCTTTCAAGAAGCAGTAAAGTTCTATTCCGTCTAGTTGGAAACGATTTGGTCTATCACACGAGAAGCAGCGGATTGCGAGTCGAGCGGGAGATCTGAACGGTATTCACTGCAGGCGCTGCACTCACCCCCTTCCACTGTAGGACCAGGATTTACATGGCGTCCGAATTTGCAAGTGTCTTTGTCTAGTTTTATGAATTCTTTACTAATGCTTCTTAGGGATTGATAAAAAAATGATCACATTGTCCATGAGAATTTTAGTATTTTAATGAATGTGGTCCCTTCTTAGTCTTCTTCAGCGACATTCATTATGAGCTGAAGAGCCATACTGAGTAAGAGAGAGGGAATGGATTACCCTGCTGTAGACCAACTTTAACAATGGATCATAAATATGATGAAGTAAAATTTTTGACTTTTTCTACCATCGACTTTTCTTTAAGCTTGAGATAAGAGAAAACGTTATCAGTGCTACAAACATTTTTTACGGGATTGAACAGCCGACTTAGGGATAAAGCTAATAAAATTGGAACATCGCCGTCTTCAGTGTTTTCTATTTCTCGTCGACATGGCTGGAACAATTTCCAATACAGTACAAGCAACTGCTAAAAGAGCTGTAATGCATCTGATGCTGTAATCTTCGATGCGTTGACTTTGACACGTATGGAATGCCTTTGGCACGGAATGAGCGAAAAGTATTATATGGTCACAAAAACACATTATTGTACGTTACAGTTTGCGCTGAAGATGCAGACGTGCTAGGCCGGATTCGAAGTCACATACACACACGAACTGCAAACGAAAGTAACTGCTGAATTAAAGAATATTTACTGCCCATGTTTTGTGAGTGCATAAGCTTGTCAGTCTTAACAGACATACTAGAGTTGATATTATATATTTCTGTTAACAGCAGTCTGCTTTCTGAACAAAACATAAATGTGTATTAAATTGTATGACTAAATTACGATATTCATGTTCATAGTATCTTTTACTGAATAGAATGTAAAAGGAATCCTGTTGATTACGTGCGAATTACCAAATGTCACTAGTGCCGAATACATGTTGATAATATCTATTGTGTTAGTACATGTACAATGGAAACTCCCGGTCAGATATAATGAGAAATTGCTTTTCTCTGGGCCTACCTGACATATTTATTTTGTAAAATATGGAAAAAGAGTAAAACGTCTTGATGAAGTTTCAGTATTGATATTCAAATTTCATGACAGGGACCTAGGTTGATTGGCTTTTTTTGACTCTTTAATTTTAAAAAAACAGAAGAAAATTACTTTAAAAGAATTTTATTCCATAGAGCCAGATCAGGGTAACCAAAAATTTCACTTAACTAATTACATTCCGTGTATAACAGATAAGATTAATAATAGGTTAAAAAACCATGGTCTTAACATGGTATCATTAACAAACGTAATCTTTTTTCACTACTAGTCAATAATAAAGAAAAATCTAACGCACTGGAGAAAAATGGAGTTTATGAAATACACTGTGCAGAATGCGATGCTATTTATATCGGACAATGTGGCCGTGCTCTGAAACATCGCATTTCTGAACATAAGAAGGCGATTTTAACCAATATATCTAATACAGGTTTTGCAGATCATTGCTTACAACACAATCACTTCATAGACACAAAAAACATAACAGTACTCCACAACATACAAAAAGGTAAAGAAATGGATTTGTTAGAAATTTTAGAAAGTAAAAAAGCAATAAAAAATAACAAAAATTTAACCAATGAACAGACTGAATTTTGTGTATCTCCTTTATTAAAATCTGTTATTTAGTTTAGTTTATTTTATATTATTTTGAATGTTCATCATTATTTTAAATTTTGCATTCAGTTTATATTTAGTTCAGTTAAATTTATATTTTGCATTCATGATTGTATTTAGTTTTTAAATACACCTGACCTTCCCTTGTCTCATGCACACACTCCCCCCCTCTCGCCATCACAACACAGATGTTCCAGATACGCCCTAAACAGATGTTCACCACCTACACTCCACTGACATCCTGTGTTCAGTAATTTCATTCACTCGCTCTTTGACAATGGCTTAGTTGGTCGAAACAGCTGTCAGAGTTAATTAAAAAAAATTTGTGAAACTTACCAAGTGTTTTTTTACATATTTTACAAAACCTTTGAATTACTTAATTTCAGCGTTGTAATGAGTGGTTGGAAATGATTACCAACGATGCTTCCCCCTTTGTACTTTATTTTACTTTAATATAACTTGTTATTGATGTACAGTAAAACCCCCTCGCCTGGAGGATCAGGGATACACCTATAGGAGTTACGATGCCTTAGCCTCAATTTTACGACACCGAAGACTCGCTCTCATCCTTCTTCTTGGAAAAGAATTTTGGCATTGCACCTGGTATACTCATGGAGAACCCTCCTTAGCACTTTCAGGACCCACTTGTCGACGTAATAGATACCCTTACACCATAAACCACCCTTTGTAATGACAAGAGTGAGCAGAAAGGATAAAATGAAAGTAAGGATGTGTAGGGTTATAAGGTAATACAAAATGGACTGTTGACTTCGTCTTGCTCCTTGGTCTGATGGTTGAACGGTAACGGATGCCGTACCAGTAGCTGCGTTATCGCCGGCATGCTATAAATTTCATTAGATCATTCAAAACTCCTCGCCGGCACTAAAAGTGTTACTGTAAGTGGATGGCTACCGAAGAGTCATAATGCGTACTGCAGGTATTTAATTCTCCAAGTTTTATTACACAATATCTCTGTTCCTTTTGTAACATTAAAACTTGGCGTTATATAAAAAACAACTTTAAAAATCTTCGATTCACAATGAAAGATAAATTGAATGTTTCCTTACTTAAAGCATTCTTTACTAATATCAGGACATTTTATGCGATGTCTTCAGTGTTATTTACCAACAATTTTACAGCCTGTTTTTAGTTACTAAATTTAAAAAAATTTCGTATATAAAATTGCTTATTCTTTAGTTATGTACCATTATATAGTACATGTTTATTCCATCTATACTTATTTTTATAAATAAATACACCTACAGAACTTCAAAGTATTGCTAAAAGTTTTCAAACCAACGTCAGTAAATCAAAACAAATCACTAACAATTTGCTATCATCTGTTTTCGTATGTATCTTGACCTGATAAATGAAGTATTGTTTCGTTTTACTGTGCCTGTTTCAAGTATTCTGTCTGTATGAAGATCGTAAATAATAGGAAAAGTAATATGCTTGTCTCAGTACATCAGATATACTGAAAATTTATTCTATTATTTAATATATAAAACATATTATTATATTATTCTATAAGTGCGGTGTATTGTGTAAGAATACGTATTTCATATAATTGTCTATTTGCAAATAATGGAATTATTTCTCTTTATAAAAATATCTGAATTGATAATGTTTTTAATAAAATTTAATTCGGAAAAAGAAGATTAACATGTAAGAAATATGTAAAAGTTTTATTGAAGCTATGCCTAAGGAAAGAAATACCACAATAAAGCAATTAGAGTGAGGTTGTAGGAAAAAACTATTACAATGGTTATTCGAAAGTTATAGAGACTACTATAGCCATCACCTATACTTCATTGTTCTTGAACGGTGTATTAGAGTTATAATAGCCTTTGCCATACTACAAATCGCTACAGTTCTGTATTGTCAATGTATAGTCAATTCTTTTCTTCATATTTCTTCCTCCCAAAATTTCTTTTAAACAACAAACGTCGTCTGCTATTTTAACAGATTATAGTAACAGTCTATTTGCAATAGAGAAAAAACTGTCAAGGATGTGGAATCTAAGACAGAATCTTTTTGATAAAAGATTTGAACAAATAATTTTCCTCAAACAACTAATAAAGTAATTGAAAGCGTTGAAACAAGTAACATGTAAGAAGCACTCGATCTAGTAATCCAAAGTTTATTAAACATAGACAAGATAGGATGCTTTCCAGACATTAGACTTTTCTAACTTTCCATACTGAGAACAATTTATTTTATAATTTCATATGTTTCTAGAACATAATGTTTCTAGAAGGTTAGACTATTTATATGTTACATTGTTGTTGTAACTGCAAGCTTTTATATTATATTTGATCAATAGTTTATTTATTTTGTTTCTACTACGATGTCAGATACATACTTTTACTAAGTAAATCCTCAATGTCACAGTAAGCTTTACTATGAAATATTTCAATTTATGTCAGTCCTAGACTTCAATAACATATGAAGTGTGAAGTCGATAGTATGGAACCTGTGCCGGCAATCTATTCTGTTATACGGCTTATAACAAACTCTTCTATTCATTCATTTAACCTTAAAAACATGTTCATACAGAAACGTTTTCACAATAATTGGTTTAAATAGCTGAATTACATACCGTTTAAACAGTTGTATACAAGAAATATTTTATTTCGGGTTAGGCGAAATTGTAAATACAAATTGTGATATAAAATTTATGATAAAAGAGATACTGCGTCTTAAACGGTAATTGTGAACTGGGTATCATGTATTCAGAACTCAGTCGTTTGATGAGAACATGTAGGTTGTTTACTGTAATACATAACACACATAAGTTAATCAGGTTTTCATGTCAACATGTCAACACGTTGCACTTTGGATTACAGTTTTTCTCAGTTCACGTACTGCATAACGTAGACAGTATAAATATAATTCATTTTATGGTATCGCCTCAATGTTACTGAATATTTTTAAGTATATAAGTTATATGTCATAACGAAATGAAGTCTGCACTTAGTCTGCACACTTCACATACCTTACTGTATACACTACACTCATTTTTTAATGCAATATTTATTTAAGCTCTTGCATTCTTTATCTCCTTATACCGAATAATACGTAATAGAAAATATATTTGATGCGTGTATCCGAAAAAACAATTTAACCTATATAATTACAAGTGATTTAGTCAGTTAGTTTGAGTATAAACAAATTTCCAGAAAATTTTAAAATGTAGAACGATTTATATATATAACTTTTATTTACTATTAAAATATACATACGTCAATCAAGTAACTAAAAGAGTGTTTACTAACAATTGGTAACTGGAAAAGTCACTTTATTCCTCCATTTTACCACTGGAAACCTCACTGAACTCCACTCTATTCCTGCTTGTTTTCGGTTTTTATTATTTCCTCATGTCAGTGGTCCAAATAATCTTACAAAATACAGCACCCTTTAAATTATGAGCATTGCTTAATTTATATTAATTAAAGTTTAGGAAAACATTTTGAAATGTCATTTAAAACAGGTATGATATACATGTGAACCTACTTCATATTTTTATGATAGTAAACGTCACTCAATTTCTTTGTAATTTAAGTATACAACAAACGCTAATGTCAAAAACTCTAATGTTATTAATTTTATAATATTATTTAGAATATCATCATTTTTAAAGAACTTTAACAAGTTACTTTAGAGAAGGCAAAATTATTTATCTAACAATGGGAATAATAATAAAGAAATGTGGCATTTATATTACATAACCCGTTCACTTGTTGTATTTAGTACGTTAAAAGAAGCTAAACAATTGATTAAATGAGCTGTTACTTAGAACCGAAATGATTGATATCATTTTTGAAACAAGGTAAAGTCGAAATAATTGTTTACAAAAATTAATGAAACTTAAAAGCGTCATTTTCAGGGAAGTGATTATGACATTTCAATCATATGTTTGTTGCAATAAGGTTTTACAAACTTGGGCAAATTAAATTTCTCTTTGTACAGCAAAGCACTTAGCAGACATTGGTAAACACTGCAGTTTTCTTTTACTTCTTAAATTATATTTATTTTTTATGAATAGGTTCTGTCAGTGTGTACGTATACTACCAAAGACCTTGAACTCTCCTAATGTCCTAGTGGAACCTGTAATTTTTTTCATCATTAACTCATCGCATTGTTTTTGTAGATGCGATGCTATGGTTCAAGTACATAGAATGTATTGACGCCAAAATTTACAGACCGGCACCATTCTGCAAACCAAAAATTATAAGTAAGAATTGCTCAGGCCTTTTTCGTAGATTGTTGAGTTTGCAATCATTAAAAATAGGTCGTAAGAATCGTAAAACCTAAGTTTCAATCGTAGCTCAACAGACCTGTAATTTTTTAGGGACTGAATACAGACTCTAAATGGTAAAATAATTAGTATATAATGTGGTACAGGTTACTTCTAACTTCAGGTAAGATGTACACTAAGAGTACTTGCTCACTGGTAGTACAGTAGTAAGTACCACTGGTACAAACGCAATCGTACATCTTTTAAGCATGTGTTTTACACCAATACCATGTCTGGGATACCTGGCAGGTAACTTTCATGATACGTTATAAGCGTACGTACGTGTTTATCATGTTAATAAACAACCTTTTAAAAATTTTTTATATATTAATTTTTTAGTTGAGATAGTTCAGATAATGAATGTGAGAAGTCTCCAAATATGTATAGGCATACAAATAAGAACTCTATTTTTATGTTTCATTTCTTTAGAAGTAATTTCTCCAACACGACTGTTTAGGCAAACGAACGTATAAAGAGCTGATCTCCTAAATGGTAAATATTTGTTGGCATGCTACAGAAAACTGGTTAACTATGCAACCTCATAAGGGATTGTAATAAAAAAACATCTAAAAAAGGAAGTTTAGTCCTCTCTTAAAGTCCAGCAGTTATTCAAAGTTTATTTCAGGTTTTAATTTGTATTAAATTGTATTATTATTGTTGACTTAATATGAACATTCGAGTATTCGGGTTACTCGTTTTTTTAATTATTTTTTTAATGTATATCCGGATATAGGCTTATTAGCTACCAAACCGTGTTATGTTGCAGCGTTTTATACAGTGAGGTTATGTGACATGTGTCAGAGAAACGAGTGCACTCATGATTACAGAATTGCACATTAATGCACAGTAGTAGTGTTACTTGTCACTGTGACCCATAGCGGCGCTGTCGGTGTCGACTGTCGTTAGAAGTCAGGTGTGAATTGGTTTCTTGTGTCAGATTTCACGTAACTTGAGTTACGCAATTGTGTTGCAAAAGGATTGTGAAACGCCCATTGTAGAAATCACGCATAGAGCGGACACGGAATCTGACGCAATAATACCTTCTACTAAAAATGGTATGGTCCCTGGTATCCACCTGATAGCCTTGAATTGTCCGCTTCTGATTCTACTTTGTTCGGTCTATGAAGGAAAGCCAACTTGGTTTCCAATTCAAAACCTCTTTCAGAAGCAAAATCCAGATATTTTAGAACCTGGTTTTTATACTAGGATCGATGATAACGTAAATAGACCTACATTGATAATATGTTGAACAATGGATTCGTGTATAGCAAACATGAAGGTGTCATGAAGGTATAATTGTTGTATTGCTCTGTTCGTTTGCGTACCAGTATTCAATTATCCATTCTCTTTTATTGTCGTCAAAGTTCTACATATTTTGTGTGTGTGTGTGTTAAAAAAAGAAAATGTGCCATGGGCACTTTTCCGTACTTCAAAATATTGATCAGTCCCACACTAGGAGTTGTCCTCGACAGTCCTGTCTCAATTTCCACATAAAGACTATGTATGGCTCACCTGTCATTATTGCCCACAACCAATAATGTTTCTAAACTAATGAAAAATCATTACACAATTTTTAAAAATAAAATAATAATTAGTGTTAGAAAATTCACATAAATAGGCCTACGTAGCCAACATACGTTTACTCCCAGCAGAGAATCAACAAAACAGCATACTCAACAAAAAGTACTTGGAAATATATAAGGCTGCCATTTTACTATGGCGATGAAGTAATAACCCTGTCGTTTGGGACAATCATCATCATCGAATTATTGTCAAATACCTATGGAAAATAACAAGTGTATAATATATATTTATAATTTATAAGTATTAATCTGTTATATTATTGATAAAATAACGACAAAGAAGAATATGTAATAAGTTATACGTTTATAAGTAATTGAATGTAATGTTTAAGGCCTTACGAAACATAACATCTTGTATACATTTTAAAAAAATGCGTTAGCTGATTAAGAATTTTTTAATCCGCTATTGTTGAAGGAATATGTTTACAAGTATAAAGGGTTTTTTGTG
The DNA here is from genome assembly GCA_034769895.1 of Magicicada septendecula. Lineage (NCBI taxonomy): Eukaryota > Metazoa > Arthropoda > Insecta > Hemiptera > Cicadidae > Magicicada > Magicicada septendecula. The sequence goes on from CM068367.1 coordinate 1,234,450,340, forward strand.
TTGAGAGTACTTCAAAACTCGTCGTCAGCACTCGTTTCAATCGATTTAACACAATTAAGCCTACGTATCAGAGTAATCACGCACACTGACACACCGCGCGCGTGACCAGACAATGATGTGGTTTGCACAAAATTTATCCGTTGCAAAAAAAAATGTCTGTCAATGTTTGTAGGTGCCATAAAGTAATTGTTAATAACAACTAAATGTTTAAGCGTAACTTTCCTTGAGTAATTAGAAATACAACCTTGAGTAGTATCTCCTAATACAACTACCTATGTAATCTACCCTTTTATGAACTCATCTTTATTTTGAGTTTATTATTACTGACGTCTGCCGGCTCAGAGTATTATTACTACTCAGAGTACCTGAAATGACACAGGTAAAGATCTTTTCAGAATATTGAGAGATACAGGCTACCACTTAGACGTTGACAAAGTAGAACACAAGGGTAATAATATTAAACAAATACGATACTGAATATTCCACTAAGTAATATGTGTCACAATTTATAAAGCTATCTTCATTAAGATTATTATGTATTTATTGTATCTACTATGTATTACTTACGTATTTAATATATTTTTATTTATGTGTCTACATCTGTTTAACTACACAATTCAGTCTACACGTCCTTCTATATAATTCCATCGAGTCCTGTCTTTAGATCCCGTTAGCACTGTCGTTCCTTCAGATCCGTCAGCATTCCACATCTTCTCATTTTACAATTTTGTTCACTACTTTAGCCTACTTACGATTTTATTTTAGCCTTTTCCATCGTTTATTTTTGTATTAGGTTATGTAATCCTTTGATTTTTATTAATCCTATAAATTCGTGTACTTTCAGTTTAGACTTTGGAAGTATTCTTTCCATTTATTCATCGTATACTTCTGTTTACTTAGTATATATTCTTTATTCTTCTGTTTTATTTGATTAATTTTAATATCTTTTTCCTTAAAAGTTCAGTGTGCTTTATAGAATAACATCTGGTACCCTCTGCTGTACTACTCCGTTTCCCATCCACGTCTCTGTCTCACCTCTATTAGAAAATCTTTTCCATTTTTACTTTTTAGGAAAAAATTAAGTTTTTAAATTAATTTACAGTTAAGGGTACAGTCTAAAGGAGCATAAAAATCAGACAGATAGCACTCTTTACGTCTTATTTAGATATTTCTGTATTGCTTGAGGCGAAGTTGGAATGCTGTCTGTGTTACAGGGTACCGTGTCTACTTTCTGACTCCGCGATAACTGACACGTTTCACATAGGAGTAGGCCCTATTACTTACGGAGCGTAAGGTAGTACATTATCATACATTATGCAGTAATGTAAACTTAGGTGTATCTTATTAGACCCTTATCTTATTAGCTTTTTTTCATGCGGTCTATTCTTTATTTAAAGTTACATGAAGTACGTCAAAGTTGGCAGGAACTTATCCGGTAAGAAAGTATGGACATAAAGCATCAGACTCAGAAAAGAAGTAGAAAAGTTACTTTGTTTTAAGTACGTTAAGAAAAATAATTCTTATAATTATTCACTTTCATGTTTAGAAAAGTGCTAATGTACTATTAACAGAAAAATTATTTTTTTATGCCGCCTTATTTGTGTTTACTATTACTAAATATCACAGAAATGAGGTCTCACGTTAAGTAATGGACAATTTGATACTGTAAAGTGTTGGTTGAAACCCATGTTAAATTATATTATTGAACAAACATTTGAATTTCCTATTTCAATTTACCTACTACCAGTCTTCTTTTTAACTGAAAATTTCTATTAACGATCATTCACCCCAAAATAAAACTTTTCTGATAAAATAAAATGTTCTATACATAAAATTATTACGCTTTATAACTTCTCGTAATAGAAGGCATTTCTTAAATGAATTAAAAATAAAGCCTTTTACTTGTAGTGACTGAATGATATATATATTTCCCTGGAGTCAGCCGGCACCCTGCTTAGTCTTACACTTCTTTCTCTTTTCAAATTTTAACGAGACCTGTCGTAGAATAGTTATTACTTTCTTGGCCGCCTATTTCTGGCATTAATATGAGAGCCCGATTCTTTAGCAAATTCATAATATATTTTACATATATTATGACGTAGTTCATCGTCATACTCGAAATTTCTGACATCTCGTGCCTATTATTAACTAATAAAAATACATCAGACAAATCTCCACGTGTCACAGCTTCCTCACATTGTTTCTCTTTCACTATTATTGTTATTGGACTGTTTTTGTACTAATATTTTCTGTCACCAAATAAAGTCTCATTTTGAAAGTCTGATTCAATCAATTCGTTTATATCTACACCAGAAAAAATGAAGTATTCTAATTGTTTCAAAAATAAATAAATTAATAAAAAATACAACAGAATCTGACGCTGTACTTTGTTTCACAACGCACGAGTCGATGTTTGTAAGATATAAATATTCGTTGTGCACAGTAATTACAGGTATTTTCTTAGAAATTGTGTAGTATTGTAAAGTATTCTTTTCTATCTTTCAGGCTCTTTGAAGCCCCACATTTTATTTTCAAAGTACATTTAATCATTTCGTTTTTGGTTTCAAGATAGGCTATACACATTTCAGTTCTCGTCACTGCTTTTATCTCGTCTTTCAGCACACAGTAACAACAACAACAAACAATACTATACAGGCTGTAACAGATCGTTGATACAAATTTCTCAGTTTATTTTCATTGAGAAGTGCGTACTTCAAATAATATTTGCGGTAACTTTCCAATTTTAAATTATTTTTAAATTAACTAGTTTATTTAGTAGCCTATTCCCGAAAGAAGCATACTATATGGGTACAAAATTTAAATCGTTTAAGTTATTTCTGTCTTACATAGACAACGTCTTATATGATATACGACGTATCTTGCTGTGTTATCAATACTCAGAACTATGCACATGGAATGAAGTCATCGTTGAACAACTCGTTGTTTTTATAATTTGGGCGGAGCCTGCTGAGCGTAGCGAAATCAGGCATACCCCTCTATCCATGACTCAAATTAGACCGCGAACTCCTCCGAAACTACTCAACCGAATGTTACAAAAATTTGTATACATATCTGGAATGTATTTTAGAGTGCAAAAATGTAATTTTTATATTTCTAAATTATTTGGTTCAAAAGATATTACGATTTTTAAAAATCCTAGCTTAAACGTGTGACAGAAAGAGACATAGAGATATCGTGGCCCAGCTACAGCGCTCTATCTCACTCGCACTTATGGGGCGCTAGGCGACTCACCGGCCGATTTCGCCGCACACGTGCCGGTGCGTGTGCGTGTGCGGCTTCTCCCGCCCGCGCGGGCTGTCGCCCGATAAGATTTTGCCGTATCACAAATGCCGGTGCCCGTGCGTGTGCGGCTCCCGCCGCCCGTGCTGGCTGTCGCTCGATAAGATAAGATATTGCTGTATACACTTTGTATTCGTGTCTCACACGTGTTTAATTCAAACAGTAGTAGAGCATTGTTCTGTGGTGTAGCCAGATGTACGGATTGGACTTAAGTGTTGAACAAGTGTCAATTTTTAGACGAGAATCTATGTAGTCGCTGATGTTACTGCAACTTTTCATTACATATTACAACGAATCACAGTTCAGGTACATTTTAATCCAAATTTTATTAAAATTATTATTCTTATACTTCTTTATTCAATTTTCCAAATTCTTTTAAAATTATTATTCTTATACATTTTATTCAAATTTGTTTTTTTTATTTAAGTACTTTCTTCTGTTATACGCATATTATATATATTCTTATTCATTAATTTATATATACGTAATATTTATAGTATGCCTTGACGGAGAAGAGGTCTAAATATGGTCGTTTAACTACAAATCAAAGACGAAAGAGGCAGCGACAAAATGTTGCTGCAGCAACTGTTGAAAGCCCTGCAGAACGTAACATGAATCATGTGTTATATGATCAAAACGACACAGGATATAGAAATCTTCAGAATGAATTTGAAGATAATTTACGATCTCTAGAATTCTGTGAATGTGCAAATTGTTCTCAAGTGTTGAACATTTTTTTATATGTGTCCGCAGTGTAAGCGAAACCCAAATAAGTTTACTGCAGTTAATCGTATGGACCCTAAAGATGTACCTACAGAACTGATGGATCTCACTTATGTAGAACAACTCTTGATACCAAGAGTACAACCAGTGATGCGTGTGTATAGAGTGAAATCGAGAAGCTTTCCAGTCAATATGCTTATAAGGATCAAAATATTGGTCAAACTATAACGGGGATTCTTAGTCCCTTGCCCCCTACACCCGCTTCACTGAGCACTATAGTTGTAAGAAAGGAAAGTGTTAATGGACATCGGGATTTTCATGTGAGACGTGACAAAATTTTAGAAGCACCCAATTTTTTGAAAATGAATAATCCATTCTATAGTGATATCATCATTGATATGGAACAAATATATCTACTTACATTAAATGATAGTATTTATGGAATGATACCCACTGTTGATTTACCTGAGGTGAATACAGATGAAGAGAACTTTTCTGAAGAAATTTATGAAAGTATGATCCCGGAGAATATTAGAATCACAGAAGTTGATCGACTCCAATCTACAGTGAATAATGTAATTCCATGGCCACAAGGCATATCATAAATGAGTTCTCGCGTGAAGGATATGTAAGCATGGGATTTCTCGCTTTTCTACCTTACGGATCTGGTGAACTAAACGATAATACTCGAGCAAGTAGTATGAAACTTACAGCACTTGAATGTTTTCAATTTTTGATGCAATATAAAGACCGACGTATTGCACAAGATCCTATATTTTGATAGGCGTTTAATTTTGATAGACTGCTAAAAATTAATTGAAATCCATCAATGGTTGATCGTAGAGATGAGTTGCAAAGGTGGAATATGTCTAATGACAATTAATGTATATTGTACTATAATGTAGTGTGTTCAATAAAAGGTGTGTATCATAAAAGTGTATATATTTCGTTGATTGTAAGAATATAGATAAATAAATTATTACGAATCTATTTATCTAACGGATCAAAGACGGTTGATTGTAAAAATATTGATAAATAAATTATTACGAATATCAAATGCTCCACCCATCCGCCCATTGGTGTCAGTGACACTCCTAGTCCTAGATGGTTTCAATAATCGTGAGTAATACAGTATCTACGAAGGTCAGTTGAAAAGTTCACGGGGCGACATCTATAGCTGAGTAGTAGAACTAGTAACTCTTTCGTGTGCTGCAAGACGTATATTTCGCGTGAACACCTGTTAATTTCCAGATATATCTGTCAATTTATTCATATTTTACCAACTGTTCAAAAAATGTTCCTGTCACACATGTTTTTAAACTGCACAAAATTAAGTATAATGCTGTGATGAATTCTATGTTAAAAACGTTTTAGCGCCAATTGAAAATCAAAACGAAATTGTAAATGTGTTAAGAGATGTTGCGCCTTCAGAAACAACAATATGTAGGGCACACTCGATTTTAAACGTAGTCGTACAAGAACTGAAGACGATCCCAGTAGTGGACGTCCAAAGAGTGCAAGAAACAATAACATTATTGAACACATTTTATAGGGTGTTGGAAGACCGCAGGTTGAGGAGTGGATGACGTTGATGAAATCACAGGCATCTCATATGAGCGTGTGCATCATACTTTAACGCAAGGACTTAGTGTGAAAAAGCGTTGTGCAAGATGGCTGCCGCATCTGGAGTTGTTGCATTTTTTGGTCCTCCAGTGCGGGGAGCATCTTCAATGCTCGTACGACCACGTTTTAACTCAAGTGCCTACTTACAAACCTTTGGTTTTAAAGACGCAGCATTTCCTGACATATTTGCAATTCCGTTCTGAATTTCCGTTGGCGTTAAATAATTTTTAACAAAGAATTACATAAAACACAAATCTTTTAGCACACGAAAAATTTTACTTTTACTGCTAAGCTACAGATGTCGCTCCGCGAACTTTTCAATTGACCCTCGTAGATCTGATAAAATCAAATACTGTGTATGCCACTCTAAAGTACTTACACTCACCATTTTGAAGTACTGATAACAAAGTTAACTGTAGCATCGGTGAGCGCGCTTCATATAATAAAATCATTTGACATGATTGAATTAAATTTTAAGTTAGCTATGTAGTCATGTTTCTAGAAAGGAAAGTATTTGCGTCATCTATATAAAATAGGGATAGTTAGTTTAAACACGAAACCGACAAGTCGATCTAAGATTTAAAATGTCATGAAGATTACATCTAAGAACATGAAAGTCATGTATGGTTCTCCATACACATATTTAAATCTGCCATTATGATTTTTGCCAAACTAATTATAAGTAAAAAGTAGTAGTAAAACTAGTAGTTCTTTATGCACGGATCTGGTGAACTAAACGATAATACTCGAGCAAGTAGTATGAAACTTACAGCACTTGAATGTTTTCAATTTTTGATGCAATATAAAGACCGACGTATTGCACAAGATCCTATATTTTGATAGGCGTTTAATTTTGATAGACTGCTAAAAATTAATTGAAATCCATCAATGGTTGATCGTAGAGATGAGTTGCAAAGGTGGAATATGTCTAATGACAATTAATGTATATTGTACTATAATGTAGTGTGTTCAATAAAAGGTGTGTATCATAAAAGTGTATATATTTCGTTGATTGTAAGAATATAGATAAATAAATTATTACGAATCTATTTATCTAACGGATCAAAGACGGTTGATTGTAAAAATATTGATAAATAAATTATTACGAATATCAAATGCTCCACCCATCCGCCCATTGGTGTCAGTGACACTCCTAGTCCTAGATGGTTTCAATAATCGTGAGTAATACAGTATCTACGAAGGTCAGTTGAAAAGTTCACGGGGCGACATCTATAGCTGAGTAGTAGAACTAGTAACTCTTTCGTGTGCTGCAAGACGTATATTTCGCGTGAACACCTGTTAATTTCCAGATATATCTGTCAATTTATTCATATTTTACCAACTGTTCAAAAAATGTTCCTGTCACACATGTTTTTAAAATGCACAAAATTAAGTATAATGCTGTGATGAATTCTATGTTAAAAACGTTTTAGCGCCAATTGAAAATCAAAACGAAATTGTAAATGTGTTAAGAGATGTTGCGCCTTCAGAAACAACAATATGTAGGGCACACTCGATTTTAAACGTAGTCGTACAAGAACTGAAGACGATCCCAGTAGTGGACGTCCAAAGAGTGCAAGAAACAATAACATTATTGAACACATTTTATAGGGTGTTGGAAGACCGCAGGTTGAGGAGTGGATGACGTTGATGAAATCACAGGCATCTCATATGAGCGTGTGCATCATACTTTAACGCAAGGACTTAGTGTGAAAAAGCGTTGTGCAAGATGGCTGCCGCATCTGGAGTTGTTGCATTTTTTGGTCCTCCAGTGCGGGGAGCATCTTCAATGCTCGTACGACCACGTTTTAACTCAAGTGCCTACTTACAAACCTTTGGTTTTAAAGACGCAGCATTTCCTGACATATTTGCAATTCCGTTCTGAATTTCCGTTGGCGTTAAATAATTTTTAACAAAGAATTACATAAAACACAAATCTTTTAGCACACGAAAAATTTTACTTTTACTGCTAAGCTACAGATGTCGCTCCGCGAACTTTTCAATTGACCCTCGTAGATCTGATAAAATCAAATACTGTGTATGCCACTCTAAAGAACTTACACTCACCATTTTGAAGTACTGATAACAAAGTTAACTGTAGCATCGGTGAGCGCGCTTCATATAATAAAATCATTTGACATGATTGAATTAAATTTTAAGTTAGCTATGTAGTCATGTTTCTAGAAAGGAAAGTATTTGCGTCATCTATATAAAATAGGGATAGTTAGTTTAAACACGAAACCGACAAGTCGATCTAAGATTTAAAATGTCATGAAGATTACATCTAAGAACATGAAAGTCATGTATGGTTCTCCATACACATATTTAAATCTGCCATTATGATTTTTGCCAAACTAATTATAAGTAAAAAGTAGTAGTAAAACTAGTAGTTCTTTATGCAAACGGCTTTTCATACTGTCAGCGTTTAGAATATAAAATCAATTACGTATGTATAAACAAGCGTTTACATATATTATGATTACACTTATATTTTAATACTGTCGTAACTTAATATTGGCATGAGAAAATTACATATTTTTTAGGATACCGAAAGTTTTTCAACATCACGTAATGTAATAAACTGTCTTTGGAAGGCGGAGCTTTTACTGCGTTAGTAAACTGTGTAAATAATATATGATCTTGGCGGGGAATAAAGAGAAATATTTTAAGCGCGTGTCAGTATGGACAGCAGACGTGTTCATGAATACAAATTGACGACCACAGTTTTCCCAACCATATTGGTGTGTGTGAGCAAAGAAGGTTTTTTTACTTCCATGTTCCTTAAGGAAATGGAAGTACGGTGTTAACTTTACTACAAGACATAACTCTATAGGGATACTTCCTTCTCCTAAACTATTTTGTGTACAGACATGAGTATATTAACCACAAAAAATAACTGTATTCTTTAACTTGTTTTGTGAAACCAGCAAACTCGTTGCTTTAATACTTAATCCATATATATGCACATCCAACCACACACACATATTTGTAATCATATGACAATTACAAGTTATAATTATCTGTATAAATACATAGCCTTTGTACACGATATAGTTTTTATAAACGTGTCTGTAAGGAATGTATATGCCTTGCAGACACGATACTGTTTATAGGCCTACATGCGTATGTAATCAAAATCACAGTGATAATCCCATAGATCTGCTTACGGCAAAGAGCTATGTAAACCGAACAAGTGTATCTCCTTCTGCAAACAGAAAAACATAGATTGTATCTAATACAGTGATTCTTGATGCAGCACAATTCTTGATAAATTTAAAGTATAAAAGTATTAGTATAGGGTGCTTATTACCACGTATCCACCGCCTGGAACACACACACACACACACACACACACTCTCTCACTCACACTCATCCACATATAAATTTAAGAAAACAAGTTTGATGAACGACTGAGTAGTACTAATATGCAGCACTGTCACTTTGTACCATACGATTTTGGAGTCTCCAGCCACCATTGTACAGTGTTTGTAGCAATATTTCATACGGTGTTTGTAATCATATGTAATGACATTGGCTAAATGCTTTTGGTAAACTGAACTTTGCAATGAGCGTACGGCACGAATTTAATAAACTATAAATTGTTTCCTGGGATCAATCTATACGCACTAATTAATTCGTATTGTCTTCCATTGTGGGTAAAGAAACAGCAACTAACATAATAGACTTCAACCTTTAACGTATCCGGTACACGGAGTACATATATTATTAATTATGGTTAAACATATATTATTATGTTTAACAAGTTGTTATGGATTTCAAATGAATGAGGTAGAGGAAATGCGCTAAAACCGATATACCGTTTTGTTTGTCGGCTACTTTTATGTGGTGAAGTAGAAATACATAATGGTTTTTACTTGAATGTGTACTAAATTTCAGTTTTGGTAATAATCTAAAAGCAAAGATGTCATTACAGCCTTAGTTTATAGAACCGAGGTTTTTATAAAAATGAATGAAACTACTGTACTTGAAAAACGGGTCCCAAAATCGTCATACCTCTCTTAAATTAAAAAAAAAAGAAAAAACTTGTAATAAAACTAAATTCAAAGTAACGTATAGATTCTATTAACTTTATTTGCACAGCTCACAGCCATAATACATTTTGGTATACATTTTAATCTATACTATATTTATAAGTTTGTAAATTATATTATCAAAATAATGGGTATACTTAGACCTACAGATATAAAATTATTTCCACGTGGACATAAATTGTTTGCCCAATGTTTGCGCATAACTCATTGAACCCAAAAGCTTCCCAATATAATCTTTAGGAAAAGCCTTTTACAAATAATACTTTCGACATCTTCATGATCAGTGGCAATAAATGTTGTCAATCTCCAAGGAAAATCTGTCTTCATTCTCAGGTTTTTTAAGATTTCTCGGTGTATTCTTACTAAATCTACGTATCACGCCATTCTTCTATGGCTAAAGCCATAGAAACAATTAGCCAAGCCCTGATTTTAACACATTAATTTTTCAGGAGGCATCTGCAATACAATATTACAGAACCATTATAATTACAGTTTTAGCCTGCGGCTTTCCAAGAATGTGATCTAATAATTTTTAAATGCGAACGTATGACGTCTTCGACAAACAGAAAATCAAGTTATTCTAAACAATCAAGGTAATGTAGTATTGTCTTCATAAGACAATTCCAGACTTGAGAAATACTGCATAGTAGAATGTTATACATATGTTATACCTATGAAAATGTATGTCTAGCTGATCATTGCGAATTATATTTTACACAACGACAATATTATTCATTTTATTTTACACCATTTATATTTCTTTTGCAGGAAGCTTCTGAATGTCTGACTACTTAGAATATATTTCAAAGTAATTTTTTTACAGTACTATTTCTACCAAAGTACAAATACATATCAAGTACGAATACAAAATTTGATTCCATCACGATTGTTGGGCTTGTGTAGGGATTAAGGTAGTCACAGTGTGTGTGATCTTCGTAATCGCAAATTTCGTCTTTTATGACAAGACAATCTTCCACACCATATGAATTCTTTAAAGTCTAGATTTTACATATTGTTTCACGCTATTTCGTAACAAATACATAACAGGTAGTAAAACATATTTATGTTTTAGGATTTCCTTTTATTATATCAAGTTTTTTGCAGTCAGCAGTAAACTTGGGAATGAAACGTATATGACCGATTAACATACTGTGACGACGAGGCCTTGACCTCATTATGAAAACGCTCTTCAATATATAATTCAACGTTGAAGATATACAGACAATATTGTAACGAAACAAATGTTACAAAAGAATAGTAAATAATAGTGGAATCCGATCCAGAGAAGAAACAAGAAATAATAATTGAAAGCAAATTAAAGGAAAACTATTTGGTTTGACTTATATAATATTATCCAGAAACCCAGAAATAACCCAGTAGAATAGGGCAGTAAACAGAAAAAAGTGAAATAAATAAACCTAGTAGGCCTAATCAACTTACCCTGAATAATAACAACCAAACCCAATAAAGAGTACCTAATCATAAATTAAAATTGTATTAACAAAATTGTATCGACATATTTTAAGGATAGAAAAAGGGACACAAACCTTACAGTTATATGAGTGACAGAATATAAATAGTGACACAGACTACTGTTAAACAGTGTTAATTATTTTTGTATGAAAAGTGTTTTATTGTTATTATTAGACAGAATTTTAGTTTATCATACAGACAATAGTTTAGCAGTATAAATAAACTAAAACTGTCAAAAACAATTATTATTATTAAGAGTTTTGTTGTATGTAATAAGATTTTATGTCACCAGTTAATTTATGTAAATATATTTATCTCAGGTAGTCAAAGTAGAAATTACAATAAACCATAAAAATTGTTCCACCACATATCATAGAAATTCAAATTAATAAGGTTTTACAGTTATAAACTGAGGCATGTTTAGTATCAAATTGTTTATAATTATCTAATTAATAATTGTATAAACATTGCATATATAATTAGAGTATAATAATAAAATTATCTATTAAAGGTAATTTATAAAATATAATGTAGGTAATGGGTATTGATCCTATAACATTTAAACTGTACATAAATGACCAATCAAAATTTAAGAAATTTGTATGAGTAGGTAACTAAAAGAAAGAAGAAATAACACTTAATTGTTAATTGTGATGGAAAGCAGTTGAATAGTGCGTGTCTAGAGGTAATTAAAAGTATACAAAAATAGATGACCCGTGTGTGAAAGAAGATCTGAAGGACCATCATCGAAGATAATAATCCTTCCACTACCATTTTCATGAACAAATAATTCACACAATCAAGAAAAATATTCAGAAACGACCAGGAACCCTTCAGCAATATCGTCTAGATGTGTAAAGTATAATTTGACAATATTTTTTTTTCAACAAGGAACAACCACTAGACAATATAACAATTTACACTAACACTAATCACTAGTCAACATTTTAAAGTGCAACCAAATTCAATATATAAGCTAACAGTGATTACAAGGAAACATTTATTGTACACATTGATAAACTACATTATTTTCTGAGACGGACAAATTGAATATCGTCAAAACTTGTATGTAACTTAATATATAATTTGTGTAAATTTTTAGATTATAAGTAATATATTGTTTGTAAAGGTACTCTCTATTATTAATCAACATGCAAAGGAACTTTTCGTAGCAGCCACAAGAATTCCCACGAAATATATTAAAATTATTTAATTATAAATCCTGAGATAAATATCGACCCTGTGACAACCTTATGTATCGAATGGAATTTTCCAATAATTGAATTTATGTTACACAGATTAAATCATTATGTTATTAAATCATATCCATGAGTTATTATTCCATTAACATAGTATTATAAATTGGCGCACCAACTAGTGAGGCTGAAATTAGGGAATATTAAGTGAAGAAATTGAATCAAGCAAATTAATTTCCTAATTTTTAGCTGGCGACTGCTATAAGTTCCAAGAAATTATAAAGATGCGTAAGAGGGCTACATCATTGAAACGGACGAAGGAGGCAGAGAAGGAAGTCAGGATGGAAGAGAAAGAAGTAACATCGGTGGAGGATGTAGAAACGGTAGTAAGAGAGGAAGCCAGAGGAGGCCTGGATTTACAACAACTATGGGAATTAATTAAAGAAGACTCTAAGAAGCAGAAGGAAGAATTCACTGAAAACTCAAGGAAACAAAATGAAATTTTGAGTCAAAACTTATTAAAACAAATGGAGGAAAAATTCGATAACATCAAGGAAGATCACAGACAAACAAATGAGAAAATGAGTGAAAACTTAATAAAACAGATGGAGGAGAGATTTGACCAAAACAGAGAAGACACTAACGAGAATTTAAAACGGATAAATGAGAAAATCGACAGTATTAAAGAAACTACTAATGAAACTTTAAGACAAACTATAAGTGAAAATAATAACCAAATGAAGGAAGAGTTCAGACAAATCAATGAAGAGAATTTAAGAAGAATTAATGGTAGAATTGAACAAGTCAATGATACAATTAACCAGAAGATGGACAAAATCGATGAGGAAAGGAAGCAAGAAATAGCTGACACTAATGAGAGATTGAGAAAAGCTAACGAAACTATTACACAAAATGAAGCAGTGATAAATACTAGAATAGACCAGGTCCAAGAAAATAGTCGTATTCAAATAGAAGGAATACAAAAGGAACAAGAAAATTTAGTTAATTTACAGAAACAAACCGGAGAAAGGTGTGACAATATTAACACTACGATGAACAATTTAACTGGTCAAGTACGCCAAAATCAAGAAGAAATTGAGTTAATTAGAACCAGACCAAGTAATATTACTCATGTTTCCACAAATGAACCCAAAGAAGGGATTAATTTCAAAAATTATCGTAGAAACCCCATGGAATTCCTGGCCAGAATTGAGGAACATTTTAATAAACATCGAACAACTATCTGGAGCTCGATTAGAGAGATGTTGGATGAGCATTTTAGGGAGATTACGGACAACTGGTGGACAGCAACCAGGAATGAGATAGTGGACTACGCCCAATTTAAAAAACTGTTTAAAGAAAAATACTGGTCCGAAGCTATACAAAATATTATAAGGGACAACATTTGTCAGGGAAGATATGATGGAAATAGAGGTACATCTCCAACTACTTACTTCTGGGGAAAGGTATGTTTGGCGAGACACCTAGAGCCAAGAATACCAGAAGAATCCCTAGTAACTAAAATGGCATACCATTACGACACAGGAATTGCCAGAGCACGCCTGGGAAGCCAGATTAAAACGGTCCACGCAATGGCTGACTTATTAGAAAATTATGAACACGAGGGTTACTACAAAAGAAGCAGACAACGAACTGATCAGTGCGGTTCAAAAAATAATAACCGTGGTATGAATCATAATCAATATAATAACATGAATAACCGGAATAGTTATGTCAACGATCGTAATTACAACCAAAATTTTACCCCAAATAATAACCAACCAGCAAACTTCAATCGAAACCCAATTAACAATAATGATAACAACAGGCCCAATCAAAATTACCATCCGGGTAATAGAAATAATAATAATTATAATAACTACCGAACAAACCAAAATTATAATAATTTTAGGAGTAACTCAGGAGTTAATAACAATAATAATCAGGGTAATTATAATAATAATCGTTCGTACCGACCCCGAATAAATTACATCAGTGCCGAAGAAGGGGATTACTGGAGATACCATCAACCTCGGAGGAACAGTTTTAATAACAGTTATGATCAAAGAGGAAATCCCAGAGGGATGAGTCACCATTATAACCGAGTCAGAAGTAGAAGCCAGGAGGACTTCCGAGAATCAAGGGGAAGTGAACAATTAGACAACCGAGAGGTTGAACAACCAGGAACCAGCACACCAGTCCAGGCAAATCAACAGTCATGCCCGGAAAATAATCATGATAGCCTTAATTTAAACGGAGTGAGGCAGTAATAAACCCTCGCGACCCCTTACTGCTACTAACTACTGGGTACAATAACCACCAAATTCAAAAACATAGTAATAACAAATTACTACCAACTAATTATGAAACACTAATTATGGAAAATAAAAGAATTTTGAAGTATAACAACAACCAAAGTTTAAGGACGGACAGTCAAAATCTTACTATTATTTACAATTATTATTTGAAAAATCTTCGAGATGAACTGTTGGAGGAAACGGTGACAAGTAGAATCAACCAGCATAATGAAATTTTATACATAACCGCTCAAATTGAAGGAATTCCTACACGAAAAATGATAGATACTGGTGCAAATGTATCACTTATTAACGACGCTGAACTGGAGAGAATACAGAAACAAAGTAAAAATATAATACCTACCTTACCTGTCAATAATGTTATTTTAATAGGTGCCACTGGGCGTCAAAATAAAACAGTGAGAAAACAAGTGTCATTGGAAATAGAAAGCAAAGGTGTTACAATTAATATTATATGTTTGGTCGCAATCGGCCTACCATTCGAATTATTAATCGGATGCGATATGCTGAGGAAATACTCAGCCATTATTGATTTGAGCAAGGAGAAGGTGTCCTTGAACTCAGAAGGTGTTATGTGGACGGCAGAGTTAATAGGAAGCGATGGTGCCCCTCTGAACCGTACCCATCACCAAGTTAGGGAATTAAATTTTTTAAATAATGACACCCAATGCAGAAAAATAATCTATAATATGACAAATGAAGACCTGTGGAACAGTAAATTACAGGAGATAAGAGAGTTTAGACACCAAGGCACAAATAATTTGACAGTAAAACAAGTAGAAGATCTCATTATAATATATAAGAAGTATAAACATGTATTTTCAGAAAACCCAGGAAAAGTAAAAAACTATCAGTGTAGAATACAATTTAAAGAACCAGCAGAATTCCACAGAAAATCCTATCCTATACCATATTCATTGAAGGAGGCGGTTAGAGCTGAAATTAATAAAATGTTGTTAAATGATATAATTGAGCATAGCCAATCACCATATACTAGCCCAATAGTGGCAATTCAGAAGAAGAACGGGCAGGTTCGACTTTGCTTGGATGCCCGAGAAATAAATAAACATATAGTAAATGATCGCACGTCACCTGGAGAAATAGAAGAAATTCTAAAGAAATTTCATGGTACAAGGTTTATCAGTACCTGGGACACAGTTTGTGGTTACTGGCAGGTGGAGTTGCACCCGATGAGTCGAAAATATATGGCTTTTATTTTCGAGGGTAGAAACTACCAGTTTAAGAGATTGCCATTTGGATTAGTCAATTCGGTAGCAATTTTTGTACGATGTATGGACCAGGTATTGGGTCAGAAAGCGCTACAATTCACCACAGTTTATGTAGACGACCTGTTGATTACCTCATCCAACTGGGAGGAACATTGTCACAGGGTGGAATATGTATTGAGTAAGTTAGCAGAGAACGACATAACACTAAAACTTGAAAAATCCCAATTAATAGCGAAGGAGGTTCAATTTTTAGGTTTCAATTTGACTGAACAAGGTATTTCTCCATCACAAGAAAAGGTTACTGCAATCCAGAAGTTCCCACAACCAAAGAATAAGAGGCAACTCCAATCCTTCTTAGGACTGTGTAATTACTACCGGAAGTTCCAACGCAATTATTCCGCGTTGACATCTAAATTTCAGGAACAGCTGTCTTCCAAAAACAAATGGACATGGGGACATGAACAGGACGCTATACTACAACAGATAAAGGATAAATTCTTAGAGACAGTAATCCTTCATCATCCAAATTTTGATCACCCATTCTTTTTGAACTGTGACGCAAGTGATGTCAGTCTTGGGACGGTATTGTACCAAGAAGACACAGAAGGAAACCATTTAGTCATCAGTTTTGCCAGTCGTGTGTTAAACCACTGTGAGAGAAGGTATAATGTTACAGAAAAGGAACTATTAAGCATAGTCTTTGCTTGTAGTAAATTCCGAACGTACATTTTGGGATATCCTGTAACTGTCAGAACGGATCATAAGTCCATCTCATTTTTAAGAAGTTGTAAGCTGAGTCATGGAAGGCTTACGAGGTGGATACTCGCCTTGCAGGAGTATAATATCAAATGGGAATATATTCCAGGGAGTCAAAACGTGATAGCAGACGTGTTATCTCGAATAAACCTGGACACCCAGACATTTGAGGGTGAGAAAGAAAGGATTATCAATGTGTACAACATTCTCAAAAGCAGATCTGATTTGGAAGCATTATTACAAAATATCAAAGCTAATCAGTTATTAGACCCAAAATTAATAAAAATCAAGGAACGTATGGCGAACCAAAACTCTTCAATAAACCAATTCTATTGTGAACAAGAAGGAATTTTATTCATAAAAAATACATTGAACCAAAAAGACTGGAAGGTAATCATTCCCAAAATCATGGAAAAAGAACTAGTGTTGGAATATCACATAAGATACGGACATATGGGTGCTGTAAAGGTAGTGAAAGCATTGGAGGAGAATTGTTACATTAAGAACATACACAGGAAGGTACAAAATTATATAAAACCCTGTCATATCTGTCAATTGGTCAAAATTAATAATGAACGAAGGGAAGGTGTAATGATACCTATATCGTCAGAACAAAAATTGGAAAAATTATTCATTGACATATGTGGACCATTTCCTAGGAGTGAAGGTAGAAGCCGGTATAAATACCTTATAATCATTATGGACCACTTCACCAAATTCATTAAATTGTATCCAATCAGTCGAGCAACTACGCAGAAAATTCTTGAAGTAATAACTACTCAATACATTCCAAAAATAGGAATACCTGTTTCAATAGTTACCGACCATGGTACACAGTTTCGAGGCAGAAAATGGAAGAACACATTGTTAGAACTGAACATCAAAAGCTATAAGACCTCCGTATACCACCCCAGTAGCAATCCATCAGAAAGAATCCTGAGAGAGGTTGGTAGAATTTTAAGGACCTATTGTCATCAACAACAAAGGAAGTGGCCTGATTACTTATCAGCCACAGAAGATTTTTTAAACTTGGCTTACCATCCATCTATTAATTGCACTCCATACACTGCCATGTATGAAAAACAACCACCCAGAGAGATCCAAGAATTGATTAAATTTCCTAAGTCTCCACCGTACCAATTTAATAAATTAAAATTCTATAATCAGGTGATGGAAAATCTGGAAAAACGCAGAAATAAATACCAGAAAATAAAGGGTAAAATAATTAAATATGAAGTAGGAGAGAAAGTTTTGTTAAAGAACAGGGTATTGCCTAGCACTCTAGAAGGGATATCAAAGAAATTATTATTACTATACGTTGGACCCTACACCATAACAAAAAACAACAACAACAACACGTATGAATTAACCGACCCCATTTCAAAGAAGATCAAGGGCAATTATAATCAACAATCCATGAAAAAATATCATGAGGAAGAAAAGGAAAAATAACATAAGTAATTATGTCCTCACACCTAATGAAGTGTTCAGAAATAATTACTTCTGAAGGGAGGCAATTTGTAACGAAACAAATGTTACAAAAGAATAGTAAATAATAGTGGAATCCGATCCAGAGAAGAAACAAGAAATAATAATTGAAAGAAAATTAAAGGAAAACTATTTGGTTTGACTTATATAATATTATCCAGAAACCCAGAAATAACCCAGTAGAATAGGGCAGTAAACAGAAAAAAGTGAAATAAATAAACCTAGTAGGCCTAATCAACTTACCCTGAATAATAACAACCAAACCCAATAAAGAGTACCTAATCATAAATTAAAATTGTATTAACAAAATTGTATCGACATATTTTAAGGATAGAAAAAGGGACACAAACCTTACAGTTATATGAGTGACAGAATATAAATAGTGACACAGACTACTGTTAAACAGTGTTAATTATTTTTGTATGAAAAGTGTTTTATTGTTATTATTAGACAGAATTTTAGTTTATCATACAGACAATAGTTTAGCAGTATAAATAAACTAAAACTGTCAAAAACAATTATTATTATTAAGAGTTTTGTTGTATGTTATAAGATTTTATGTCACCAGTTAATTTATGTAAATATATTTATCTCAGGTAGTCAAAGTAGAAATTACAATAAACCATAAAAATTGTTCCACCACATATCATAGAAATTCAAATTAATAAGGTTTTACAGTTATAAACTGAGGCATGTTTAGTATCAAATTGTTTATAATTATCTAATTAATAATTGTATAAACATTGCATATATAATTAGAGTATAATAATAAAATTATCTATTAAAGGTAATTTATAAAATATAATGTAGGTAATGGGTGTTGATCCTATAACATTAAAACTGTACATAAATGACCAATCAAAATTTAAGAAATTTGTATGAGTAGGTAACTAAAAGAAAGAAGAAATAACACTTAATTGTTAATTGTGATGGAAAGCAGTTGAATAGTGCGTGTCTAGAGGTAATTAAAAGTATACAAAAATAGATGACCCGTGTGTGAAAGAAGATCTGAAGGACCATCATCGAAGATAATAATCCTTCCACTACCATTTTCATGAACAAATAATACACACAATCAAGAAAAATATTCAGAAACGACCAGGAACCCTTCAGCAATATCGTCTAGATGTGTAAAGTATAATTTGACAATATTTTTTTTTCAACAAGGAACAACCACTAGACAATATAACAATTTACACTAACACTAATCACTAGTCAACATTTTAAAGTGCAACCAAATTCAATATATAAGCTAACAGTGATTACAAGGAAACATTTATTGTACACATTGATAAACTACATTATTTTCTGAGACGGACAAATTGAATATCGTCAAAACTTGTATGTAACTTAATATATAATTTGTGTAAATTTTTAGATTATAAGTAATATATTGTTTGTAAAGGTACTCTCTATTATTAATCAACATGCAAAGGAACTTTTCGTAGCAGCCACAAGAATTCCCACGAAATATATTAAAATTATTTAATTATAAATCCTGAGATAAATATCGACCCTGTGACAACCTTATGTATCGAATGGAATTTTCCAATAATTGAATTTATGTTACACAGATTAAATCATTATGTTATTAAATCATATCCATGAGTTATTATTCCATTAACATAGTATTATAAATTGGCGCACCAACTAGTGAGGCTGAAATTAGGGAATATTAAGTGAAGAAATTGAATCAAGCAAATTAATTTCCTAATTTTTAGCTGGCGACTGCTATAAGTTCCAAGAAATTATAAAGATGCGTAAGAGGGCTACATCATTGAAACGGACGAAGGAGGCAGAGAAGGAAGTCAGGATGGAAGAGAAAGAAGTAACATCGGTGGAGGATGTAGAAACGGTAGTAAGAGAGGAAGCCAGAGGAGGCCTGGATTTACAACAACTATGGGAATTAATTAAAGAAGACTCTAAGAAGCAGAAGGAAGAATTCACTGAAAACTCAAGGAAACAAAATGAAATTTTGAGTCAAAACTTATTAAAACAAATGGAGGAAAAATTCGATAACATCAAGGAAGATCACAGACAAACAAATGAGAAAATGAGTGAAAACTTAATAAAACAGATGGAGGAGAGATTTGACCAAAACAGAGAAGACACTAACGAGAATTTAAAACGGATAAATGAGAAAATCGACAGTATTAAAGAAACTACTAATGAAACTTTAAGACAAACTATAAGTGAAAATAATAACCAAATGAAGGAAGAGTTCAGACAAATCAATGAAGAGAATTTAAGAAGAATTAATGGTAGAATTGAACAAGTCAATGATACAATTAACCAGAAGATGGACAAAATCGATGAGGAAAGGAAGCAAGAAATAGCTGACACTAATGAGAGATTGAGAAAAGCTAACGAAACTATTACACAAAATGAAGCAGTGATAAATACTAGAATAGACCAGGTCCAAGAAAATAGTCGTATTCAAATAGAAGGAATACAAAAGGAACAAGAAAATTTAGTTAATTTACAGAAACAAACCGGAGAAAGGTGTGACAATATTAACACTACGATGAACAATTTAACTGGTCAAGTACGCCAAAATCAAGAAGAAATTGAGTTAATTAGAACCAGACCAAGTAATATTACTCATGTTTCCACAAATGAACCCAAAGAAGGGATTAATTTCAAAAATTATCGTAGAAACCCCATGGAATTCCTGGCCAGAATTGAGGAACATTTTAATAAACATCGAATAACTATCTGGAGCTCGATTAGAGAGATGTTGGATGAGCATTTTAGGGAGATTACGGACAACTGGTGGACAGCAACCAGGAATGAGATAGTGGACTACGCCCAATTTAAAAAACTGTTTAAAGAAAAATACTGGTCCGAAGCTATACAAAATATTATAAGGGACAACATTTGTCAGGGAAGATATGATGGAAATAGAGGTACATCTCCAACTACTTACTTCTGGGGAAAGGTATGTTTGGCGAGACACCTAGAGCCAAGAATACCAGAAGAATCCCTAGTAACTAAAATGGCATACCATTACGACACAGGAATTGCCAGAGCACGCCTGGGAAGCCAGATTAAAACGGTCCACGCAATGGCTGACTTATTAGAAAATTATGAACACGAGGGTTACTACAAAAGAAGCAGACAACGAACTGATCAGTGCGGTTCAAAAAATAATAACCATGGTATGAATCATAATCAATATAATAACATGAATAACCGGAATAGTTATGTCAACGATCGTAATTACAACCAAAATTTTACCCCAAATAATAACCAACCAGCAAACTTCAATCGAAACCCAATTAACAATAATGATAACAACAGGCCCAATCAAAATTACCATCCGGGTAATAGAAATAATAATAATTATAATAACTACCGAACAAACCAAAATTATAATAATTTTAGGAGTAACTCAGGAGTTAATAACAATAATAATCAGGGTAATTATAATAATAATCGTTCGTACCGACCCCGAATAAATTACATCAGTGCCGAAGAAGGGGATTACTGGAGATACCATCAACCTCGGAGGAACAGTTTTAATAACAGTTATGATCAAAGAGGAAATCCCAGAGGGATGAGTCACCATTATAACCGAGTCAGAAGTAGAAGCCAGGAGGACTTCCGAGAATCAAGGGGAAGTGAACAATTAGACAACCGAGAGGTTGAACAACCAGGAACCAGCACACCAGTCCAGGCAAATCAACAGTCATGCCCGGAAAATAATCATGATAGCCTTAATTTAAACGGAGTGAGGCAGTAATAAACCCTCGCGACCCCTTACTGCTACTAACTACTGGGTACAATAACCACCAAATTCAAAAACATAGTAATAACAAATTACTACCAACTAATTATGAAACACTAATTATGGAAAATAAAAGAATTTTGAAGTATAACAACAACCAAAGTTTAAGGACGGACAGTCAAAATCTTACTATTATTTACAATTATTATTTGAAAAATCTTCGAGATGAACTGTTGGAGGAAACGGTGACAAGTAGAATCAACCAGCATAATGAAATTTTATACATAACCGCTCAAATTGAAGGAATTCCTACACGAAAAATGATAGATACTGGTGCAAATGTATCACTTATTAACGACGCTGAACTGGAGAGAATACAGAAACAAAGTAAAAATATAATACCTACCTTACCTGTCAATAATGTTATTTTAATAGGTGCCACTGGGCGTCAAAATAAAACAGTGAGAAAACAAGTGTCATTGGAAATAGAAAGCAAAGGTGTTACAATTAATATTATATGTTTGGTCGCAATCGGCCTACCATTCGAATTATTAATCGGATGCGATATGCTGAGGAAATACTCAGCCATTATTGATTTGAGCAAGGAGAAGGTGTCCTTGAACTCAGAAGGTGTTATGTGGACGGCAGAGTTAATAGGAAGCGATGGTGCCCCTCTGAACCGTACCCATCACCAAGTTAGGGAATTAAATTTTTTAAATAATGACACCCAATGCAGAAAAATAATCTATAATATGACAAATGAAGACCTGTGGAACAGTAAATTACAGGAGATAAGAGAGTTTAGACACCAAGGCACAAATAATTTGACAGTAAAACAAGTAGAAGATCTCATTATAATATATAAGAAGTATAAACATGTATTTTCAGAAAACCCAGGAAAAGTAAAAAACTATCAGTGTAGAATACAATTTAAAGAACCAGCAGAATTCCACAGAAAATCCTATCCTATACCATATTCATTGAAGGAGGCGGTTAGAGCTGAAATTAATAAAATGTTGTTAAATGATATAATTGAGCATAGCCAATCACCATATACTAGCCCAATAGTGGCAATTCAGAAGAAGAACGGGCAGGTTCGACTTTGCTTGGATGCCCGAGAAATAAATAAACATATAGTAAATGATCGCACGTCACCTGGAGAAATAGAAGAAATTCTAAAGAAATTTCATGGTACAAGGTTTATCAGTACCTGGGACACAGTTTGTGGTTACTGGCAGGTGGAGTTGCACCCGATGAGTCGAAAATATATGGCTTTTATTTTCGAGGGTAGAAACTACCAGTTTAAGAGATTGCCATTTGGATTAGTCAATTCGGTAGCAATTTTTGTACGATGTATGGACCAGGTATTGGGTCAGAAAGCGCTACAATTCACCACAGTTTATGTAGACGACCTGTTGATTACCTCATCCAACTGGGAGGAACATTGTCACAGGGTGGAATATGTATTGAGTAAGTTAGCAGAGAACGACATAACACTAAAACTTGAAAAATCCCAATTAATAGCGAAGGAGGTTCAATTTTTAGGTTTCAATTTGACTGAACAAGGTATTTCTCCATCACAAGAAAAGGTTACTGCAATCCAGAAGTTCCCACAACCAAAGAATAAGAGGCAACTCCAATCCTTCTTAGGACTGTGTAATTACTACCGGAAGTTCCAACGCAATTATTCCGCGTTGACATCTAAATTTCAGGAACAGCTGTCTTCCAAAAACAAATGGACATGGGGACATGAACAGGACGCTATACTACAACAGATAAAGGATAAATTCTTAGAGACAGTAATCCTTCATCATCCAAATTTTGATCACCCATTCTTTTTGAACTGTGACGCAAGTGATGTCAGTCTTGGGACGGTATTGTACCAAGAAGACACAGAAGGAAACCATTTAGTCATCAGTTTTGCCAGTCGTGTGTTAAACCACTGTGAGAGAAGGTATAATGTTACAGAAAAGGAACTATTAAGCATAGTCTTTGCTTGTAGTAAATTCCGAACGTACATTTTGGGATATCCTGTAACTGTCAGAACGGATCATAAGTCCATCTCATTTTTAAGAAGTTGTAAGCTGAGTCATGGAAGGCTTACGAGGTGGATACTCGCCTTGCAGGAGTATAATATCAAATGGGAATATATTCCAGGGAGTCAAAACGTGATAGCAGACG
The DNA here is from genome assembly GCA_034769895.1 of Magicicada septendecula. NCBI lineage: Eukaryota > Metazoa > Arthropoda > Insecta > Hemiptera > Cicadidae > Magicicada > Magicicada septendecula. The sequence continues at coordinate 1,234,474,406 of CM068367.1, forward strand.
TGTTATCTCGAATAAACCTGGACACCCAGACATTTGAGGGTGAGAAAGAAAGGATTATCAAGGTGTACAACATTCTCAAAAGCAGATCTGATTTGGAAGCATTATTACAAAATATCAAAGCTAATCAGTTATTAGACCCAAAATTAATAAAAATCAAGGAACGTATGGCGAACCAAAACTCTTCAATAAACCAATTCTATTGTGAACAAGAAGGAATTTTATTCATAAAAAATACATTGAACCAAAAAGACTGGAAGGTAATCATTCCCAAAATCATGGAAAAAGAACTAGTGTTGGAATATCACATAAGATACGGACATATGGGTGCTGTAAAGGTAGTGAAAGCATTGGAGGAGAATTGTTACATTAAGAACATACACAGGAAGGTACAAAATTATATAAAACCCTGTCATATCTGTCAATTGGTCAAAATTAATAATGAACGAAGGGAAGGTGTAATGATACCTATATCGTCAGAACAAAAATTGGAAAAATTATTCATTGACATATGTGGACCATTTCCTAGGAGTGAAGGTAGAAGCCGGTATAAATACCTTATAATCATTATGGACCACTTCACCAAATTCATTAAATTGTATCCAATCAGTCGAGCAACTACGCAGAAAATTCTTGAAGTAATAACTACTCAATACATTCCAAAAATAGGAATACCTGTTTCAATAGTTACCGACCATGGTACACAGTTTCGAGGCAGAAAATGGAAGAACACATTGTTAGAACTGAACATCAAAAGCTATAAGACCTCCGTATACCACCCCAGTAGCAATCCATCAGAAAGAATCCTGAGAGAGGTTGGTAGAATTTTAAGGACCTATTGTCATCAACAACAAAGGAAGTGGCCTGATTACTTATCAGCCACAGAAGATTTTTTAAACTTGGCTTACCATCCATCTATAAATTGCACTCCATACACTGCCATGTATGAAAAACAACCACCCAGAGAGATCCAAGAATTGATTAAATTTCCTAAGTCTCCACCGTACCAATTTAATAAATTAAAATTCTATAATCAGGTGATGGAAAATCTGGAAAAACGCAGAAATAAATACCAGAAAATAAAGGGTAAAATAATTAAATATGAAGTAGGAGAGAAAGTTTTGTTAAAGAACAGGGTATTGCCTAGCACTCTAGAAGGGATATCAAAGAAATTATTATTACTATACGTTGGACCCTACACCATAACAAAAAACAACAACAACAACACGTATGAATTAACCGACCCCATTTCAAAGAAGATCAAGGGCAATTATAATCAACAATCCATGAAAAAATATCATGAGGAAGAAAAGGAAAAATAACATAAGTAATTATGTCCTCACACCTAATGAAGTGTTCAGAAATAATTACTTCTGAAGGGAGGCAATTTGTAACGAAACAAATGTTACAAAAGAATAGTAAATAATAGTGGAATCCGATCCAGAGAAGAAACAAGAAATAATAATTGAAAGAAAATTAAAGGAAAACTATTTGGTTTGACTTATATAATATTATCCAGAAACCCAGAAATAACCCAGTAGAATAGGGCAGTAAACAGAAAAAAGTGAAATAAATAAACCTAGTAGGCCTAATCAACTTACCCTGAATAATAACAACCAAACCCAATAAAGAGTACCTAATCATAAATTAAAATTGTATTAACAAAATTGTATCGACATATTTTAAGGATAGAAAAAGGGACACAAACCTTACAGTTATATGAGTGACAGAATATAAATAGTGACACAGACTACTGTTAAACAGTGTTAATTATTTTTGTATGAAAAGTGTTTTATTGTTATTATTAGACAGAATTTTAGTTTATCATACAGACAATAGTTTAGCAGTATAAATAAACTAAAACTGTCAAAAACAATTATTATTATTAAGAGTTTTGTTGTATGTTATAAGATTTTATGTCACCAGTTAATTTATGTAAATATATTTATCTCAGGTAGTCAAAGTAGAAATTACAATAAACCATAAAAATTGTTCCACCACATATCATAGAAATTCAAATTAATAAGGTTTTACAGTTATAAACTGAGGCATGTTTAGTATCAAATTGTTTATAATTATCTAATTAATAATTGTATAAACATTGCATATATAATTAGAGTATAATAATAAAATTATCTATTAAAGGTAATTTGTAAAATATAATGTAGGTAATGGGTGTTGATCCTATAACATTTAAACTGTACATAAATGACCAATCAAAATTTAAGAAATTTGTATGAGTAGGTAACTAAAAGAAAGAAGAAATAACACTTAATTGTTAATTGTGATGGAAAGCAGTTGAATAGTGCGTGTCTAGAGGTAATTAAAAGTATACAAAAATAGATGACCCGTGTGTGAAAGAAGATCTGAAGGACCATCATCGAAGATAATAATCCTTCCACTACCATTTTCATGAACAAATAATACACACAATCAAGAAAAATATTCAGAAACGACCAGGAACCCTTCAGCAATATCGTCTAGATGTGTAAAGTATAATTTGACAATATTTTTTTTTCAACAAGGAACAACCACTAGACAATATAACAATTTACACTAACACTAATCACTAGTCAACATTTTAAAGTGCAACCAAATTCAATATATAAGCTAACAGTGATTACAAGGAAACATTTATTGTACACATTGATAAACTACATTATTTTCTGAGACGGACAAATTGAATATCGTCAAAACTTGTATGTAACTTAATATATAATATGTGTAAATTTTTAGATTATAAGTAATATATTGTTTGTAAAGGTACTCTCTATTATTAATCAACATGCAAAGGAACTTTTCGTAGCAGCCACAAGAATTCCCACGAAATATATTAAAATTATTTAATTATAAATCCTGAGATAAATATCGACCCTGTGACAACCTTATGTATCGAATGGAATTTTCCAATAATTGAATTTATGTTACACAGATTAAATCATTATGTTATTAAATCATATCCATGAGTTATTATTCCATTAAGATAGTATTATAATATATAGAAGACTTGCGTGAAGACCAACTGACCGACCTCAGAGCACCTTAAAATACATTGTGCGAAATGCTAACCGTTACATGACGTCATCTGTAACTCACGAAGTTGGTTCAGCAGATCGTTACAATACATAGCTTTCTCTTGTTAGAATCAGATTGCGTTTCCATTCATTCACTATCAGATTAAAAAATATGGTGTTGTCGTCTGATTTATGCTTACTGCACTTACTGTTGTCTACGTGTCTTAAGTCACATAGGCATATAGATTTGTATGATGCTGTTTTTTGTCTCTCCTCCATGACGTCATTGTGTGTGTAATTGTGTTTGAACGTATGTTTGTGAGTAAATATTGTTAACTTATGTTAATACGCGTATATTGTGTATGTAAAGCATTTAGTATTAACTCTGTTCGTAAATTTGGTTGATGTATCCTGATAAATTTTTTGTATGTAATTTATATTAAAGCACCCTGTAAAGTATATTGTGCACTGTACGTGCTGCTGGGTATCTTACAGTTTTCTAATCTTACAAAATGAGTAATGCAATTAAAATTATTTAAGAAACAGCAAAGTTCGGACAGAGACAATAAAAACAAATATTTCTGTTTGATGAACAACAACAATTTTATAGTCAAGCAATATGAACGACTATGAAGAATATCCAGAGTCTGAAGAATTGATAAGGTGAGGAAGATTGCCTTATTATAAAATAGACATTTGCTTACTTCATCAATTACAAATATCACACAGTCTGCGACTACGTCAATAACTACACAAGCCCGACAACCACGATGGTGCCATGTATTTGCTCTCCCGCCGCCACAGAACGAAGTCTAACGGAATCGGGCGTCAGCCGTGGGATTGCCACCCACCACTGGCTCTACCACCCACTACTTATTACATTTTAAGCGACATATACATTTTTATATTTAAACATTTCAATGGAAATTTCTAATAAAACATTTTATTTTAACAAGAAATATGTTTTTCAGTTTTTATGTTGTTAAAGAAATTGCTATTATTTTTTAATTTAAATAACAACAGCATGTGGGTAGAACCTCTGCTGCTCTTTCTTACGCTCTATGACGTTCAGTTTATTTATCAAAAATTCATTTTTTTTTTCCCTGCTTAGAAATTCATTTTATCTAACATGTAGGTTGTTTAACACTATAGGTGAAGGTAACTCAGCATATTTTCTGTTATTAATATGCCTTTACGTAGATGCTTGCCGAATAATTGTTGTTTGAGCGGTATGTCATTATTTTATTAAACGAGAAAGTTATGTTACTTTTAATAAAATAATTTAGTTACGTAAATGTACATTCTAGATATTCTTCCCAATTTGCTTATATCTGTGCACTTTCTCTTATAGTGGCTATACATTCAACTGAAAGCGTTAATGATATTTCCTATCGTGTTTGCATTTCTTATACTATCCACTTTCGTATGTCCTCTAGTTTTTCGGAGGAATTTCATCTACGATATTCGGAGTCCTTGTTCCTTTATCGTTGTAAATGTTTTTGTTTCACTCCTGTACAACAGGGAGAACCAAAGTATTGTATGAGCGGGCTTGTGTGTCTAATCTACACTTGTACTTAACAAAATTTCTTTGCTAGTACTTTCCGTACGACTTGATAGTTAATAATTTTGCTGACGAGTTCTTTATCATGTTCGTATATAATGTCACAGCGAAGATACTGAAACTTGCTAGAGAAGCTTATTTCGTAGAAGTATTAATGTTCGGACAGACGACTCTTTGCCCCAATGAGCCATTGCCTTTATTTCTCTGCTGATATCGTTCGTCCATACTGCATTACAATTTTATCTCAATAGAAAAATCCTTTTGAAGGTTGTCTTAAGATAGTACAATCAGTACAGATCATCAGCAAATAGCAGTATGTCGAAGAAGTAGCCTTCATGAATTTTGATACCTCGTGGAGCCATGTGATGCCGTCCTATTATTATTTGATTAATAGACCTATAAATATCAAAAAGCGTGAGTGATATTATGCTAGGTGTGGGTCTTACACCTAGTATATTTATGCGTTCAAAACTCTTTGTGTCTGGTAAAAATTATGTAGTAAAGTTAGGAATGTCGCGTAAAATTTATTAGTTTAATATTTTTCTTAAAACTATTCAACTGTACTTTCATTTTAAAAGTTGCATAAAACGTAATATTTCCTTTAATTAACAAATATTTGTGAATGTGTGCATGCAAACAAAACTGCTGCTGAAAATATGTAGTTGCTATTAAGGTAGACAGTTCAGTCTTTAACTCCACAAATCCATACTTATTTAATAATAAAATGTATTAACAAGTTTTTATATTACATTTACAATTATATACTGAATCGTTTAGATAGCTGCGTATAGCAAGATGCGTCTGATGCTACTGCTGACGAGATACAAAGGAATATGCGAAAGAACGACAGATATAATTGAATATGTTCTTCAGCTGAGAATTAGCGTAGTCTAATTCTGTCGACATCCAGTGCTTTGTAGTTGTAGCCGTAGGCTGTGTAACCGTATTCGTCGTGACACTCCTTACAATCGACTACGTGATTTGACATAGCAACAATGAAATCTTTCAAGTTAGCTGTCTGTGTAGTATTCATGGTAGTAGTTTCTGACGCTTTTAAATATTTGATATAATCGACTCCTTTGTAACATTAGCAAATAACACAATACAAACTAGGGTTAATAGAAACACTTTCTAAGATAATATAACTATATTAAAGTATTACAAAAAAAAACTTTTTTAGAAGGCTACATTTAATTCTAATTAAATCGGATCTACGTTAAAACGGCCTTTTTCTTAAAAATAGCTGTAAGTAATATTTCACTCATTTTAAAGACACACATAACTGTTCTTCAAACCATATAGGCCTATCTTCGTGTTAATTAAATAAAATTAAAGATTTAAAGAAATAATTAAAGAATTCTCTCATGATCTCAGTACGCCTACTGATCAATAATTTATATGAATAATTATACGAATGCATATGCCTCTTATGCAAGTACTTTAAGATTAGTCAATGTAATACTAAATGAAGGATTAAAACAAGACATCGATTTCCGGCTTAACCGTGTCTGATTTACACTATATGAATTTTATATAAATGTCCTAAATCGTCGATTCTCATCCTGTGAGGTTAGTTCCTTTAATTTGAAATGTTTACTCGAGTGTGATATAGTGAAAAGCTCAATACAAGAACATAATATGAGCTTTGAAATTATAAACATGATCGCTTTTCACTATTATGAATCCGTTCTTCCTAATTTTGACTGCCATTGCCATCACAACCGTCTTTTGTTAATTATAAAAATACAATTAAAATTTATTTATGTTATTAATGTTAAAAGAAAAAATGTTGTGATAGAACGGTGTATAAAGTCACCAACCATATTTTAGAGACATACCATTAATCCGTGAATAATCAGAGATTCCATGGAGTAAAGCTTTATATTAACAATTATGTGTTAAGAAATCGTGTTTGTGTGTGTGTGTTTGTAGTACTACACATTGCAGGCAGAGAAAATCTGGCTGCTTATAAGAGCTTACGAATTTTAATTTGCAATTTGTTTACATAAGTTTTCAAAAAGTTGGTTGGAAATATGAACTAAATAACTGGTTACTAATAATGTTCCTAAAATTTCCATGTTCTTTCTGAAATTGTTAGAGTAAATTGTACTTACTCAGTTATAAGGGAAGTTAAAATTTGAATAGTACAATGTGAAATGTTCAGAAAAATACAACCAGTGTAAGTAAACATATTAATAGCCAATTTAAATACTATAAAACAATTGGTAGTATATAAGAGTGTTATAGTTTGAGAGAGCTCGTTTGCATTTTGTCATACCACATTCACAGATAATGTCGTTGTCGAAAGCAACTCCTACTATAAACACAAGGATGTTTTTATTTATTTTTTTATTAATTTACGGTTATAATTGGAAGACGTTACGTTCAACCTATTTTCACCTAAATGTCTTTGTATCATATTGTATAATACGTACTATAATACAGTAAAAGGTATCAAAATAAACTATATGTGTTCGATGTACCTTTACCTCTTTTGAAAACCACTCTGCCTAGTTTGTCGTCTAAAACAGTTCTTTTTCACTAAGAGGTTTTTTTTAGTAAGGGACTTTTGGAGGGTACGGTCTAAAGGCGTATTAAAAATCAGACAGGTAGGACTCTTTACGTGCATACTATACAGTAAATTCGTTTAAAGAAAGTCTGAAATATTTATTGACACAAAAATAGTAGTTTATATTCATTTGTTAGTATGACGTTTCAGGGCACATGCATAGAATTTTAAGATCGCACACGTCGAGTATTTCCAACTCTACATTGGTTGAGATATTTAGATTTCCTACTGTACTAACTGTACCTTAATTTTCCTACTTCACTCACCAGAGACACACACATAATCTCCATCCTCCCTCCCTCCCTCCCACCACCTCCCTCTCACCCACACTCTCTCTCTCTCTCTCTCACTCCCTCCCCCCCCCCCCTCTCTCTCTCTCTCTCACTCCCTCCCCCCCTCTCTCTCTCTCTCCCTCCCCCATCTCGAAATATTATGAATATCGCTCTTTGTATAAATATGTTTACTGTGATTTTCAATAATGCTATAATAACGCAGCGGTGTATTTCTGTTATTGCAAATCATTACACGCAGTTCACTTACTATACAACTGTTGCATATTAATCTACTGTGTCATGCTTGTCACACTTGTGCCGTACTTTGTTCGGCGCTCGGGAAACGCGAAGCTCGGTTGCAGGAGCAGGTAACTTTCTTTTAAAAACTGGCGCGTTCCCGACGTCATGCAATGCCCCTGTATCGCGTCGTCGCTGAGTGTACGTAAACGGTTTGTTGGTAGCGGTGACGAGGATTCAGTTGGCCGGCCCAGCTGTTGTGTGCACTAACCTGCATTCATGCAAGCTTTCGTTGGTGGAAATTGAGTTGTAATCGGCCTCATTTCTGTTCCAACCCTCACCGAGGAAGTTTCTCCAGTCTGAATTGACGGCACCCAATCTGTTCTGCCCGTTCGAAGTACTACAGTATGGCAAGCTAGAATAAAGCAAGCTCCAGGTATGCAGTTTGAGTGATATGAATAAACTATTAAACACAAAATATTTTGTGTTATGTGATGTGTGATGTGTGAGTTTTAGCCATGAATGGGACATTAAATTAAATTAACGATTGAATTAACTTACAATTGACATTAATGTAGCTTATTAACCCGATTAAAGCAATGTAAAAAAAAATGGTAAAAGATATCTTACACTCAGCTGCCTTTTAGTGTTTGTTAATAAGGATAGTATAGGTAGAAAAGAATTTCATGGTCGTAAAAGGAATACTCAAACAAAACCAGTTTATTAAATGTAATAAGTCACAACTTGTGGTCCGAGCAAATTGTTAATAAGAATAAGTTGTGAAGCGTTTCTGGTAATCTGCTAAACATTAAAGTGTGTTTTCTCCATATTATAATGGTGGTGTGTGTGCGAGCTGTGATGATATTATGTTCTTTATGACACCCTATACAGCATATTGCCTGTCTTAGGTGCTCGACCAATGGCGAGATGGGTGTCGGGGTTGGACGAACATCTGTCAACCCCTCGTGCAGAGATGTTACATGAGCCGTGAGATGCTGTCATTTGGGACTCAGACATACACTTGGAGGAATTCTGCCCCCAGGAGTTACCAGTTCAAACTACACGCTACAGCCTAGCCACAGTGCCGCTTAGTTACATCGGACTATCCAGGTGTGATCTTTCTGTATTTACATTATACTATTTCATCTACCACAATACTGTAAATCGGCAGACGCTCTCAGAAACAGACTTATGATACCCCATGTTTAACTTGCACAAGATCTGCAAACACACACACGTTAAGTTTGGTGCCTGCATGTGTGGACCTTGCATACAACTAAGGCTTATGTAATCTTTTATAACTTTCTTATACTATGTAAGAGAATTGCACACACACATGTACCTGCATGAACAGCTCTAAGTTTTTTCCCTTTTTTTTAATGCGTTCTATGTATCTGAGAGTTTAGTTATGTCCTGCTTGGTCTTGTCCTGCCGTGTGGGCATAATTCAGGACTGGGGGTGTCTGATTTTCTTCATGTATTGTGCCTTAAACTATGATCATGATTTAATTCTCGGAGTTTTGCTTCAAAATTATTGAAGTTGTATTTGCTTATAAATTTTAGAGTCATTTGTTTTGTTGGGGGCAATTCAGTCCTGTGTTATTTGAATTCTCATCTTAGGGGTGATTTAACTGCGTGAACTACTAAGCTCGGTTTTGTTTGTATGTATATATATATATATATATATATATATATATATATATATTTGTACGTTTAATGCAAAGGGTTATTGTGAGGGGGTCGGTACAGGAATTGTGGGTGTGTGTTATATGTATTATGTATGCGTTTGTGTGTAATTTTCAATGGGGGGAATGTGACCAAATTAATGATGTGGTAGCACATGTGCTGAAGGTATTATAGAAAGGGCTAGCCAATTTAACTTTAAACTTTTTATATCACTTTAAAATTTCAATATTACATATTAAAAACAAAATTATTATAATGTTTATCTTGGACATAGTGTTGCAAGGTGTAGCAAATTTAACTTTAAACTTTAAATATCAAAAAAGGTTATAATGTTGTCTTGACATAGTGTTGCATCCACTCTTTTACAGCCACCGAATTAAGCAGTCACTCACAATATTATATTGTGTAGAATAACGATATGTATGTAATGAAGAATAACCTAGAGATGTAAAAGTATTTCAATTTTATTCAGTGGCTATTATTAAATTATGCCTTGTGATATCATGTATGTGACTGCACGCTAAATAAAGTTCACACTTGTTTTGTTAATAGAGTTTTTCATTTGCAAGTCCTGTCATCCATCCAGTGCACATGTCTGAAATTGTAGCTTGGGCCTTTGCACACTTTGTGCTTCCTCTAGGTTCATCACCTAGTTTTAAATATTATGTCTCTCCCCTTTAAACAAAAAATATAAAAAAAACAACAACATAAAAACGTATAAAATAAAAGGGGGGTTTCACACTGTATACATGCTGTACAGCATTACAATACGCAGTAGTCTTATTTGTGAGTACTAGACGTGTCTAGTCAGTTATGTTATCAATTATACACAAAGTACTGATTATATGGATACGGAATATTTAATCGCGCTAATAGCAGCCCGAGGGGTTGTGCGAGACGAAAGGCTAGCCCATCGCCCGCTCATATGCTGCGTCTCTAGCTTTTTATAAAGCTCCTGCCGCAGGGATCATAATTTCTCTGTATATTAAGGGTGTGGCGTGCTACCGGCCGTGGGTGTCAATTAGCTACCTAAATGAGGGTGAGTACACGCCGAGGCCGGGTCCAAGATTCACCTGGCACAGATGGGTTGCGTGCGAGGGCGCTAATGATGTAATTGCCCTGAAAGCGGGTACAGCGGCAACAAAACTTTCGGGAAAGTGTAGGGTTCAGGGAACAATTACGCAGGGAGTCTCTGATGGGCTTGTTCGAAGTCCGAGTGGCCTTTACACGCACAGCGTAATCCTCGGTCCAGGAGTGACTGAAGCTTTCGCTTATGGGTCTTAGCCAAGTAGCCCCATACAGGGATCGCGTAGGTAAACATGGTACCACAAAAGTGGTGACAATGAGTTGCTCTACACGGCGGGTGATGGAATTACTGCAAAGCAGGGGACGGAGTTTATAAAGACGACTGGCAGTTTTTCGGGCTACTTGCTCGGAGTGTGTCCGGCAGGTGAGAACGACGGTCCAGGTTATCGCGCTAATACAATTTCTGATATCAGTTACTTATAGGTATCAAACTCACCTCATATGATAAATAATTTTTTTGCATTTGACCAGAATGATTAATTTGGACACGTTTTAAATATTATACTATTGTACGATTTAAAAAAATGTACACTTGTAACAATGTATTTGTCCTTTCCTTTGAATTAGTTTTCAAAGTTTTATTTCAAACTTAAAATACTTTGTAAGGCCGATATCTTTATAAAGTCTGTTGTTTGTCTTACAGTGTTATTAGAGGTTCGTTAGTTTTCCTTATTTTATTTTACACCAAAAAAATGTAACTATAAACTGATTAAATTATTCATGTAAAGAACTTAGTGTGTCACACCGTAACAAATACAACCTGTGCGAAGAGATAAGCAACTTCCTCTCAGGAATCTTGGGTTACATTCAAAGAAGTTCTTAATCTTTCGGATTGATTATGTTTCATGAGTAATTATTCTGTTTTATTTATATGACGTTTACAGTCTAATTATTTTTAAAAATAATCATCGTCTACAGAATGTTTTCAAAGTGTTACACATTCTCTACTTGGCATCAATATAAAACTGCACAACAGTATAACATTCACATACGTATCGTTATTCGTTCAATGTGTTTCCATTCAGGCATAAAACGTTTGGTCACATGCCTTAGATAGATAAAGAACCTACGTTTACTGTGGAAAGCTGAAAGTTTTTAAATATACATCTGCGCACGCGCAGACTTACACACATACACATCCATGCAAGCAAACACAATTTATTTTAACTTAGTTTTAGAAAATACTGCACACAAATATAAGGAGGCTGTCACTTTGGATAGTGGAATTTTTGCTTGTAATAATATTCGTACTTTATGTATTATGGCAAGCGCTGCGGCAAAACTGAGTTAACAAATATTTCACAACGACACCAACACACTTTCGGCTAAGTAAAAACTTCAAGCAACTTTTTCTCTGAAAATGAATGCAAACAATTTATTGTCTTTTACAAAATGGTCTTTCAGCTTTAGCAATGTGATTCGTAGTAACACTGTTGATTGCAAAAAAATTATGCGATATGTGTTGTCGTGTTAGCATATGCTTTTAAATGTACATACATGTACAACGATTTATATACATACTTTGCTTTAGATATCATTTCTCAACATCTTATAATTATGTTTCCCATATTTTTAATGTTTGAATAATTATAAAAACTGTACATGTTGATGTAACAAAAGTTCCATTTTTTGTATACTATTCCAGTAATTGTTGTTTACTCCAGTACAGTTGTTATTATTACGTTGTACATGTTGAGCGTATCACGTTATTCCCCCAAATTTGTCACTACTTATTGGCACACTGCTAGATACTTCGTTCTTGACGAGGACTTCCGGTGTCTCCACCATCTTTAGGTTGTTTAAGACCTGAAGATGGTAGAGGGTTGTTCAAGAACGAAGTATTTAGCAGTGTGGCAATAAGTAGTGACAATTTGGTGTTAAGATGGCTGCTAATAAAACAAACAAAACTGAAAATATTACGTTATTGTTAATTAAGGATCTAATGAACCAATGACATAACAAATTTTATTAAATTGTAAAGTGAGGAAAAGCACTACTTGTATCATTCAGTCTTTTCTTACAATATTCACAACATCTTGAGAAAATTCAACAAAATTTTGGGGTTTTTTCCTTTAACTTAAAAGATATAAGTTATCAAAGTTAACAAGAAAAAAGCTTTCAGTGTCTAAAATTATAACCTGTTTAATAGTGGAAAAAAGCCAAATTTATAATTTGTAATAGCAGTTACAGTAACTCCTGAGTGTATCTTATTTGGGCAGTTATTTCTTGTGCGCTGTGTGTTATTTGTAGTGTTTGCCTTTTAGTTATAAACTTATTACATAAGATGTAAAGTGAGCCAAAACGACTTCATTTGTAAAAACAAGTAAGTTACAAGAAGGACATTCTTTAAAGATAAATATTTGCAGTAACCACTAAACGTATGTAATACGTAATAGTGGAAAACTAAACAGTAAATAATAAAACCAATATGGTTTCGTAACAAACAAAACATATAAACTAGATAAAGGTATGAGAGTAGTCTTAAATCATAAAAAAACGTAAGTAGACATATGCAAACAATAGGCCTAATTTTTTTACGATAAAAGTGTATATAATATTATAAAAACAGAATACATGTACAATTTATAACGCAGTCTGTGACAAGGGTATGATATTTGTTTAATAGGGTAACATGTAAAGGCGGAAACTACGTTCCTTGCAAATCCGCTTTGAACAAGTTTTGCTGTACTTTTTGCAAGTATAAATGTATGAAAGTTTAATCCTTGTAAGCTTTCTGACGATTACTGTTTTGTATTTTAATGCTCTTTTGCAAGTGAATAAAATTTTACACATAACGATTTGCAGATTACCTGCAATTTTACGTTTGTTCAAAACTTCAGGAAACGAATTGTTTCCTGATTTTCATAACGGAAAGTGTAAGAAAAACAAAGTTAATTCGATGAGAATAAAATACAAATTACGTTAATGTTTAATTTTCAGTCAACGAAAATTAGAATTTTTCTTTAAACCGTAATGTTTTGTAACTTAGGTTTATTCTCTTTGTATCAAAATTAATATAAGCAGTGCACAAGTATTAACAATTTTATATAGGTTTTGTATAGTTAGAACTAGGAAAATTAGTTTTCAAACCGAAATTTTTATTGTTTTGTGTAAGAGACTAAGAATGGAAGGTTTATGGATTAAATGAAAATTACTATAAATGGGTAGTAACGCAAGAAATACGATTTGTCATGATTACACAATGTATCCGACTTTTCTGCCACATCTCTCGTAACTTGTCAGATATTGTGTTGAAAGTTTGTATTCCATCACAGACAACGTAGCCTATCAGGAGAGTAATGATTATTGTTTCACTGTTTAATCACAACTTAACAGTAACATCGTCGAATGGATCCATCAGTAAGAGTTAAAATTAATAAGATAAATTATAGACAGAGAAAATACTGACGTCTAGTTTTCTTAATGTAAGCTATGAGTAAAGAAATTAAAACACTTATTGAACAGAAGATTTTCAGTGGAGTCCTTACTTTTTCAAAGTACACAATGTTGTAGAAACTTTAACATGAGTGAGAGAGATTATGACTACTGACATATACATTAACTACATAAGACTATGGTACTCTGTATAGACCAAGTTGTAGGTAAATAACATTGTACAGTAATGTAAATATTAAGTAATAACCATTTTTATATAATAGATCTGTTATCTATAATGTTGTGTTGTAAGAGTCTGTAACTCTTCAATGTACGTTGTTAAATCTATACTGTTATCTTGTACATAATTCTCTAATTTATGTGAGGACGTTAGTGTTAAGAGAAATGGTGAGTGTTGTAGAGTGCCATTTGTGGAAAGAGACAAGTGAGAGAGAGAGAGAGAGAGAGAGAGAGAAGGTTGGAAGAGTGAGAGAGGGTGTGAGAGAGAAAGTGAGGGAGAGAGTGAGTGAGAGGGAGTGAAAAAAAGCAAGAGAGAGAGTGACTGGGAGGGATAGAGACTGAGAGAGCGATTTCAAGTTAGATTAAGAGGTTGTGAGAATGAGAGGTAGAGGGAGAATGGGTGAAAGAGAGGATGTGATTGTAGACTATACATACATTTACAATATTATATAGTACTCTGGACTATAATTTACAACATGATTACAATTATTATCCAAGTTTACTTGTTAGATAAATTTTCAATAAACTGTGTTTGTAACATTATTTCAACTATCTGATGTAAGGTCGAAAGTTCTACAGTTATTGTGTAATTTATATGCTTCGAAATTAATGATTGTTTTTAATACCAGTAGTGAGTGGAACATGTAAAAAATAACTTTTAATAATTACATAGTTGAACATCCCTTAATCTGTTTTTAGTTATAATATATTTCACTATGTTGACTGCTAGGCCTATATGTAGAAACGTTTTCTGTACGAATCTAATATCTAATTGTTGATTATTGCTTTTATAATTAATTAAAAACATCATTACATATAGTAATTTAAATTATAATAGTGTATAAATTAAGTTCTGTGATATTATAATTTTCTCGTTTTCTTAAAGAAAATATTTGAAGATGTAAACAAAATATCTCAACTCCTTCACATATACAATATTACATACATACATACGCACGCACACGCCTTTTACGCACATACACGCGCGCACAAACTCACATACACGAACACGTTCACTCAAGCAATTTTTCTGTTGTGTTTGACATTTCTTTTGTATTCATAGACAGGTCCTGATGATGACAATAAACATTGTGGAAACGTCGACACAAATAAGTTAAAATTTGTGTTATATTTTTGACCGATCCTCAGAAATCCTTCACTGAAAAATTCATTGATTGACGGTAACTACGAATTTAAGGATATACTTACTGTACTCTTTACAACAGTTTGAAATTCTTTCTTGAGGGTGTGATTCGAGTCTTCAGACAGTTAAATCAGGCGATATAGTAGGCAAAGAGTCTAAATAGATATTAGAGTTAGAGGAAAAATTGGTATAAATGAGGTAGGAATTGTTTCAGCATTTCTCAAACCATATGAAACTGCTGCTTGTAATGTTGACGTTGGTTGTGAGCCCCGAATGTTTTTATTATTGCCGTAACGTAATGATAATTGTTGTTCGTATGCAAATTCGCGTTTCTCTTAGATAAATCGTTTTATTTACAGAAGGCAATATGTTCAGAAGACAGTTCTCTGTTTTATATATTTTTTTTTATTCTGTGTTCTTTGTTTTTTTTTATCGTAGAATTTTGGTTTATGTAATGTAGAAAATCTATATAAATTGCAGCAGGAAACACGGCGTGGTGATATATTCTTTTCATCAAGAATCCATCTGTAAGATGCGAAAAAGTGACGGGTAAATCACACTGCAAAAATAGTACGAGGTTGTACCAGATTAGAGTGAAACCTCATCATAATAGCAATGAGTGAGAAGGAACTCCGTGAATGACAGTGCGAGGAGAGTGACGAATAATGGCGCCTGAACAGTAGACAACGTAGGCAGGTATTCTAACGAGAGAGAGAGAGAGAGAGTGAGAGAGACGCCTACCCGTTACTCATTAGCCAACTAAACGCGCACAAATGCCATTACTAGTAAAGGCCTACAAACCGTAAGTTAGCGTACAGTGTAATTTATTTCAGTTTTTTTTGTAGTAATGTATAAATATATATTACTAATTTTTCAGAGTAGCTATTCATTTCACTGCAGCTATTAACAAAAATCTAATCAGTTGTGTTACTCGGCTTTCACCCCTCCACCCCTCTAATATGAGCTTAATAAAATATACAGTATGTAATTACATCATATGTACAATAGTTTACAAAATGTACAATAATTAAACAGTACAATAATTTCTTAAAATTTTATTCAAGTAAAAAACAAATTACTAAGCTTTTAAGTTATTTAAGTTTCTTTTTAAAATTATCATATTTATTCATTTTTATTTTTGTAAAACTTGTGTTTGTTCTCTGTTAACATATTGAAGTAAATTAAAAACAGACGGAAGGAAATCAAACTATATAAGAATTGGATTAGAAAAGGAAAAATAAAGAATAATAAACAAAATGTTTAAAAAAGAAAATGATAATGTACGAAAAAAAGAATCACTGAGTAATGCAAATAAACAATAGATAACATTCAACAAAAAACAACTGGAAGAAGTGCCTAGTATGTACAGTGTAAAAATGGGTTTTGTACGCAAACGAGAAAGAAATAAAAGAACGCTTTGAAATAACCAACGGAGAGAAAGTAAACTAGTCAGCATGTGTGTATGTAGAAGTTGCTTACAAAAGATTATCACTGAGAGAAAACTGAGACAGGAATAGAAAGAGAACCACGCAGGTACAAATGCATCACATTTTAGAAAAAACAAAGTACACTTTGCAGACAGATATCTCACATCCCAGATATATACGTGCTTTATAAATTATATGTGTTGTGACGCTTAAGTTATTTTTCAATTTTTGTAGTTAATTTATTATCAATAATGGAAAATGTTTCTAGTATTTGGTTAAACTTTTTGAGTATAAATAGTAAGCCTACTAATGAAATACCAATTGTTTTACTTATATCTTAATGTTGAAATTATTGCAAGCGTTTGTATAAGTGGACTTTGGGGAAGAAGAAAATCAATAAAATATGAAAGGGGTGTTCGAGTGCCAGGCCGTGTGTCAAAAGCCGAGTTAGCCATGTATCATCGGCGTCGTCTCCTTATCTGGGTAATGCGGGCAGCCGTGCTTCCTGTCCTATATCATCAGATGATTTCTACCCGTCGTTGCACTCTTCACTTGGAAATACGACTACTTCAAGGTTTGTATGGAATTAATTAGATTCGTGCTGGTAGTTAGCCTACACGTAAACAGATCATATTACAACTGTCCATCATTAAAATGAGTTTAACATTACAAAAAGACTGCACAAGATAAATGCATTAACAAGTGTTTAGTACAGTTATCCACAGATATTTGTGTAAACAAATACTCATGCATCAGTTCTGTGCCGTGGTAAAGGATAAAGTTGAATGCCCCGGCCATATTTCGCCCGACAATGCCGGCCGAATATCAGGACCAAAGGTTGCGCGGTCGAGCTCTGCTATGTGTCGGCCTTGACCTATATACCGCTACGGTGCACAACAGGGACATCAAGCCGGCGGCGCATCAGCTGTTTTCTGACTATACACTCCGCTTCAAGTTTTCTGTATACGCTTAACAGGCTTAATACGTCTGTTCTTTCCTTTTCAACACTCCGGCAGGGCGGTTGTTTGACGGCGGGCATTCATAGACATCTATAATGACTTCGTGAATTTATAAAGTGCTTCAGGTGAGTCAGAGTTTTGATGCATTAATATTATTAATGTCAATTTAATAAGGGCTGGCGTGTGTATTACGATGATAATGTGTGTGTGTGACTCGACTTGCCATGTTAGTTCTGGTATGGGGTTACATGTTAGTTCTGTGAATTTAAAACTACATTTAAAGCGATGAATATTTAAAGGCAGATGAATTGGATGAGTTGTAATAACATAATTATAATTGAACTGAAATTTAATAGTTGGTTTAAATAGTTTTAAAATGTGAGCCTTGCTGTTACTAACGACAAGCAGTAGTGGGAATGAAATTGTAATAGTGTGTATGTTTGATCTGTGTTACGGGGCGAGAAAGATTTGGGGTTAAGGTGTTCCTTTTTTTTCTTTGACTGAAAATTACAAATGAAATTTTTCCAGAGTCTCCGCATAGTCGGGAGCTTAAAGGGGTTGGCAGGATGGGGAAATTACGTCTATCCCCATCCGCAGAGCGGAGCAACAAGGTCCCCAACGCCGTCAGACCAACCTAGACCCAACGGAACCTCTACAGAGAAGGAATTACGCTATCCGGCGAAGCTCGCCCTTGCTTTAATCACCGCCACTCTCCTCCAGCATTACATAGCAAGTTCTGCCATATGTGTCAGCAAAGAGCAGGTGGGAGGATTCTTTTTATTTAACCACACACACACACACACAGCACTCCACCAGTTGTAAGCTACAAACGAAAGACTCGCTTAGCAAGAGTAAACTCGTGCATTTAAGGGTTAAGATTGCTCATAAGAGGTCCTGTGCAGACATGGTGCTTGATGTGATTATTGTGTTTATTATTATTGGGAATCTGCTTATAATACATTTTTAGTAATTTAATTTTTATTTGTGTTGTTAAATGTTATTATTATTACAACTTAAAAAATTGTAATCTCTACAAATGAACACAATTGAAAATAACTTAGAAAAATTTACTTAAAAAATTTTAGTATCTATACAATTAACAACTTGTATCTGTGATACAAGCTTCACCCGAAGCTTCTGTGAGGCAGGCTTCTACCTGTTATATAGCTTTCGTAATTTCATTGGCTAACCATATTATTAGATGTCATTAGTATAGATTGAAAATTTCTTGTATTCATGAAATGAAAATAATTTGAAACTACATTTCAAGCTATAACTTGAAAATAACTTAGAATCTATAACTCGAAAAATTTAATGTCTTGATTGCAGTGATTACAGTGGTGGATCACATTGTTACATGATATTATTACTTGCAAATATTTAATGTCGATAAAAGAAAGTAACTTGGAAATGACTTAAAAACTATACTTGAAAATTTTTGCATTTATATAATGAACAACTTGTACCTCCTAGTTATATAGCTTTAGTAATTTCATTGCTGATTAAATTGTCAAATGTTGTTACTGGAAATTGAAAATTTATGGAGATTCCAAAATGAAAAGAATTTGTGTCTGCTTGTTATAGAGTTTTAATAATTTATTTGCAAATTATACTATTGAATGTTATTAGTACAAGTTAACAATATACTAGTGTATATTATAAAAGGAACATGTGTGTTTATAAAAGAAACATAACTGGAAATAACGAATGCACTAATAAAAATGTTGTTGCTGATAAACAAGTGTTTGATTGCAAGTCCAGTCACCATGGGCTCAGCGCATCTTTTTCCATCTAGGCCACGCGTCTAGTTTAAAAAAATTTACGTAACGACCCCCCCCCCAAAAATACTAAAAATTTTGGGGGCCGTTTCAGTTCCGTTGTACGTGTATATTCCGTAATATTTTATATTCTTTGTATACGTCGTTCTTTTGTTTTTATTTAAGCGTTTATTGAAATCGTATATTAGTTTTGGTAAGTAACTCCAACTAAAAATTTAATGTTCTGCAATCCTAGTATGACCCTGCAGCCCGTTGTATTGGTTTCATTGAAAACCGGACTTGAATCATTCCGTTCATGTCCTTTTTCCAACACTTAAATACCTGATCTCATTCCTTTCTCAGACGTGGAGAATGTCTTCCTCATGTCACACATGAAGAGAATATTTCAGCAGATATAAAAATTTCAACCAGAAAGGATACCAATGCTGTTTAAACTAAATGACCTAGAACTCAACGTATAAACACAGCACAACATAAACACATTATGTTTATATACACTATTGTTAATTATGACACAAATAAGAGTTTTCTTCTATAATTATAAACCTTACTGTATTACTTGGCTCACGTAACGCAAATATATTCTGCACAGTCAGAAGCATTTATTAATGTTATATTCGATTTAAATATTTCATTTGTTGAATGTTTATGTAAACAGTTATTTTTTGTCGATTTCTCTACCTAAGAAAGGTTTAATGTTTGTTTCATTACTTTACTAGAATTATTCTTAGCAAATTTTATATTCTTAGTACATGTTATTGAACCGTTTGTTCAAGGTTAAAGGTTGGTAAAAGGTCTCGGAGGTTATATACAATGCCGATTAGTATACAGCGGTAAAATGCCTACAGATTTCTGACGAATGAGTAGAGCCTCGAGGAATCGAACTCAGCTCTGCCAACAAATCCTACTCTCACGTCCTCAAAGACATGTGTCGCGTCGCCTCTGGGTGCTTGGCGTGCAATGGGTGTACGTTATGTATCAGACGAGAAAGGGTAAAAAGGGGAGTTTCTGACGCCTATAATTAACTGGAACATATCGGCTAAGGGAAGACTACAATGGCGGTGAAGGCGGAGAAGAGGAACTTAGGTACGGAGTATCCGGCAGAGGTCGCTCCCCAGCTCTTAGGGTAAAGATAGAGCCCCTGCCAGGGTATGATAAAGCTGCTGCCTTGCAGTTAGGTGTTGGATCACCAAAGAGTAATGGAAGAAAACCTTGATTACAAATTACCTGGTCCTCCAGGTTAGGGGTTGTGCGATGGGCTGATAACCCATTCACGTAAAAAATCATATAATCATAAGTCTCAAAGAAATAAGGCGGATGAATTTCAAGGTCACCGACTCAGCTATACTGCAGGATAAGGATTGCGTATTTAGTATAGGAAGGATTTTGGTACAAAAGATATCTTGCAAGTTGGAGCCTGGAATATAAGGGGTTTGGGTCAGATGGATCCAGTAATGATAAATGCCCTAGAACATCAGTAAGTAAATATTGTCATAATTACAGAAACGAAGAAGAAACTGAAAGGTACCAGAGATGTACAGGACTGGGCAATGATATATAGTGGAGTTGAGAAGATGGAAAGAGCACAGGCAGGAGTAGCTGTATATGTGGATAAAAAATGGAAACATAAAATAATAAGTTATCCTTATGTAAGCGAAAGAATAGTCACATTACGAGTATAAATTGAAAGAGATATCCTGACGATTATTATTGGCGTATATGCTCCGGAAGAGGGTAGGAAAGAGGAATCACAGTTTTTTCCAGAGGGAGATGTTCCAGAGGGAGGTAAATAAATATAAGATTAGTGATCATCCTATAATAGCAGGGGATTTAAGTACTCGTGTCAGTAACATCCCAGTCCCTAATGTGGTGCGTATTTTCGGAGAGGCTGTAATGAATGAGAATGGAAAGAATTTAGAGATTTTGCCATCTTCAGTGAATTAAAACTGACAAACCCGTTTGTTAAGAAACAAAGAAATTTATAAGTATACTTGGTGTGAAGAGGAACGCGATCATTAATTGACTATATTATAGTAAATGGTAAGTTAAAGGCACTGGTTAACGATGCAACAGTGTCTAGATGTAGATCTACAGATACTCATTATATGGCAATTTCAAAAATTAAAGTATTAGCTGGATGGCGGCGTAGAACTAATAAAACTATAAGTACTGAATAACAAACGTTCAAAGTGAATTTACTGTTAGATGAAGGGACACGACATCTCTATCACTCAAGATTGAATGAGATTCAATCGCAAATGCCGTCTGCTACCACTATAGAAGATGAGTGGCACCAACTTGAAGGCTATAAAATAGGCAGGTTTTGAAGCTTTAGGTTTAAGAAGATAAACAAAAGGAAAAAGGGCCTCAAGGAATACCAAAATAGAAAATGCTGTAAAAAAATAAAAAAGAATGAACTTTTGGAGTATTTAAATACACAGTCTGATGAAAGCAAAGAGAAATATAAGGAAGTAAGGAACAGAACAAAAATGTTAGTCGGACAAGCCCATTAAGAGTCCTAGGATAAATTTATTTAGGATAAATCGGTCATAGAAAATGATATTCATAGACGACAAACAATTGTATACAAGTGAATACACTAGATTTACAAGAGCAGGGCAAGACAAATTTAAATGTTATAAGTGAGAAAAGGTGATTCAATACTATAAAGAACTGTAGTCTTGATTTCGACTCGAGACGAAATCAGCTATGATGAGGCAGATTTGTATATAACAGTAGATTTAATAACAATGGATGAATTAGAAATGCTCTGAAGTGCTCAAAAAATAGGAAATCGCTAGGTTCTGATGGAATAAATACAGAGTTAATCAAATTAAGTAGTTCTATTCAAATTATGACTTTTAAATTTATTTAATATTTAATAATACATCGACAGATTTCTCAAGATTGGTTAGAAATAACATGATTTATCCTTGATCTTCCTCGAATAACGCCAATGACCTCCAGCTGCGTACCCGTTTTCATCCGTGATCTTGCTGGTTTTTCAGAATGACTCTCTTCTTTGTTGATCTTCATTTGTTTTGTCTGTTAACATTCAGTTTTCAATATTTTCTCATTTAGCAAAATTTTTTCAAAGTAAACAGTTTTTCTAATTTTGGAGACTTGTCTAATCACCTGTTTTTTTTACTGTGGCCTAGGAGTTTTACGATATCTGCTCTAAGAATACTCATTCCAGTGTCCTCATCATTTACAGCCTATAGCTTTTTCTCCAGCTCTCTCCATTGCTTATCAACATTATTTATTCTACATAAATCATACTGTCTAAATGTATATTTGTGTTCCGAATTAGGCTTACATCCCCTAGGTATTCAGGAATTCTCACTTTCTGAGCATTTTCTTCGTAATACAGATTGCCTTGACTCAACAATTACCCTCCGTGGTAATCAAAACATTGACAGTATCATCAGTATAAAGCCAGATGTTGAAAAGTGAGGCCAAACCCCCATACACAAACTCCCTCCCTCTCTCTCTCCCTTAATTAAGTTTTTAAAGTGTTATTATTTACAGTTATAAATGCCTTATTCTGACTTCAGCCTTATATCTTCTTCTGATAGTTCCTATCCGTTTCAAATGTTGGATATCATGCAGACTGTTTTAACGTTTTGTATTGCTGCACGGAATAAGTCAGTTGTATTCATGCCAAATCAGGTCCTTAAATTTCTCAGCCATGATTTAAAAAGCGATACTTTTATAATTTTATCCAAAGGTAACATTTCATTATGCAGCTTACTAAGTAGATGGGAATTTTTAGTCAGTTTCAACAAGTCACCTGCAGCACGTTCTTTGTAGTATACTCCTGGTTAAAATTGTTTCACTAAGCAAATATGATTGCTTCCAAACTTTATATTATCTCCCAAACTTTTGTAGCATGCTTTATATTCATACGTTTCATTAGGTTATGGTTGTTTGGAAGAGCCTAATAACTAATCGTCGAGGACGTATTGTTTGTCCAGTCTAACATATTTTTTTTTACAAGGGTAGGTGAAAATCTCTATAGACACTAGGAACCCTGTAGTTCCTGGTACTGTGGGACTCTAACCCACTAAAAACACCTTCCTTAATGCCACAACTGAGCAGGCTCATCCAGCAGCTTCTCCTTCATGATTGCTTCACGGGTGATGGGGTGAAGCCCAGTGGTTAATCCAAAGATTATTCTGTCTTTCTCTCACGTAGAGTTTTATCGATCTATACATATTAATTGTTTTGTATTTTAATACCAGATTATGTGGTTTCTGTCTTCTGAGTCGCCTCAGGACGTGTGAAGCTTCTTCCACCACGTGTCGCATTATTGGCTTATCGTGGATCTTAATCATCTGAACTTGTTTGTCTACGTTATTATTACGCTGAAATATTCTACAGTAAGGTCTCTATGTAGGTTGTCGTTCCTTATGTACTAAGATGCATTCACTATGCTTCTGAATGGTTTTTTATCTTTTCTAAGTTTGTTTTCTTTGTACAGTCCTACAGCTGAATTCCGTAAGTCCACACAGGCTTCAGAACTTGTTTGTACAACAACAGTTTGTTTTCAACTGTTAGTTGCGAGTTTCTCCCTAACAGCCAGAACATTTTTCTGTATTATATGTTGAACTCCTCGTTCTTTTTTTTTACATGCTCTTTCTATTTATGCTTTGTATCCAGCATCATACCAAGATACTTTGCTATGTTAGCATATGGCACTTCCAGTCCATTAACATAAACCCGTACTGGATCTACTTTCTGTTGGTAAAGTTGATATGAACCGATTTAGATCCATTAAGTTTGATTCTCCACTGCTTGGTCTATGCACGTACTTCCGCGGTACAGCTCTGGAGCTTGTTTGCTGAGGCTTCAACCTCGTCTCCCACTGTTAGGATCGCAGTATCGTCAGCAAATGTTGACACGGTAACATCCTCACGATTAGGCAAATCCCTCGTGTACAGTAGATACAAGACAAGTCTAACATGTGACGACCTAAATATTCAAGTTTCTCATCTGCAAGTCATAGTCCACTGTGTAGTGGACAGATGGAAATAGGCGTTAGTAGGTATTTACAAGTTCCACCGCTTGCGTTCAATAACTTCTGAAGTTCGTAAGTAACTTCTCGACGTAAACTCTAATCGAAGGTACTGAAATCCTGAATCTTGTACGTCTCAGTCTGACGAACGTTGACTAGAATGACCTGTGAGAACGATGCATATACCATTCTTCATTATCTCTGAACGGCACGGTGCGTTTACAGAAGTTAAAGTTGACGCGTCGCTGATCACTTTGAAGCACAATTCACTGTTAATTATATACATACAGATGTGAAAGAAAATAAGGTATCATGCAAACAAAATTTTACTCCAATGGGTTAATTAGAATTTATTAGTAACTGGCCAATTATTAGTTACTACAGAAGGTCACTTAGTTTTCCAATAGTAAAATTGAAAAAAATAAACATTAAATTTAAATATAGTTCGTTGTAACGTTGAACGGTTGTGTGCACGCAACGAGTTATTAATACTCAAAATTTTGCTCATCTCTACTATAGTTCGCTTTCATTATTATTGACTGCATCAAAAATTTATTTATAGGCTGCTTACGTGAAAATAGTTTGTTAAATAACTACTTTAACATACAGATACTAACTTTGCGTAAAGTCAATACATATACCTGATAGTCGCATAGACATGCACCTCTTGTCACCTGTTAAAACTCTTACCCTTTAAACTTGATTTAGAAACTTGTTAAAAGTTATTCAAAAATAGACGGTAACTTTTCGGAAACTTATACATTCCCTAGCACCATATGTCGCCAAATGTTCTCTGTAAACCTTCCACAACGGGAACCAAGTCATCATGCTTTGTCCGTGCAGCTTTCCAAGTTTTATATTTTTGTTGTCATTGGTCATCCTTTACCATACAACCAATAACCTCGTTGCACGGGTTATCAACATATTCGTCACTGGAATGGAGTACCAGCCACACTACCATCTGGCAATCTACAAGTTCCTGGGCACTGCAATAGAGCGGTAGTACCGAAACACTTACTTTGACTGTCACGAGTCTGGAAGCACTTTCCAGAACATACAGTTACGCCGTTACAGAACATTCTACGTGTTTCTCGGCTATCCCAGCCCCAGCAGAGTCCAGCTGTAATGTGTGTGTGCGTACATATTGCTGCCACTTTCAGATGAAAGACAAATTACGTGACACTTATCACGGGTCAACCTGACGGAGACTGTTCCAGACTTCACTGGTCCGCGTGCTCTGTGTTCAAGGCCGCTAGCAATTACAGTCTACTATTTTTAGTAGTGTTGACGCGTTTTATGGATTATTCTGGAATCTCAGCGGGGTATAAATATAACCATTCTGCGACGCTTAGTTTTAGTTTAAGTGGCGATGTATTCAAGTGAGGTTCGAGTTATTGTCGGGAATTATTTTACGAATATAATCTTGTTGAGTAACTTGTTGATTACAAACTATTGTCATAATTAAAGCTGGTGATTAGCGACTGGTAATTGGGGTCTTGTATTTCATTTTCCACTGTAGCATATAACGATCAAGGAGTATGCTATAAATATATTATATATATATATATATATATTACAACAATACAAATTGCACTTAAATATTTATTTAAATTTGTGGAGCCCCACGATTTTTGGAGCGCCAATTTACAACATTACAAATTGATGTTTATTTAAATTAATTTAACTTGTGTAGCCTCATGCTTTTGGGAGACACTTATTTATACAACGCAAGTTAACCAATTTAAATGTATTTATATATGGTGTATTGAATTCATGGGTGTAATCGTAATAAGAAGATGATACGTTATTTACGTTTATAATCGTTCCATTATTTATTTATTTCAACAACATCTCTCATATCGGATATTAAACAATAAATCATTATTAAATCGTTTGTACGAAGTTTTCGTACACAACTTATTGCTAACAAATTCCATACATAAGTTATATACAACTCTTATTATCTAATTGTAATTACTTTAAAATGTTTCTTTTGCTCTCGGCTTACTCATGGTGTGTTCATATTTTTGCAATTGCTGATTCATTAGCTTTAATAAATGAATTTACTTCTATTCAAACTTCTTTTATATTACTTTGTTTTACTTTCTACTGCATATGCATTTTTTTTCTTTATCATCAAAGACTTTACTAATTACGGTAATTCAAAAATTACTTATTTCTCTTATCATTTACGTTACTAAATTCTAAATTCAGTACAAGAAATATTATTCTAATTTTTACTGCTTTTACATTTATGTATCTTTTATTTATTTTAATATTGGTTGAATGTCTTCCATTCAATTTTTAATTAGTGTCTTTCAACTGTCTGTAATTAAATGTTTTTTATCACTTCGTTTGGCGTGGTTATTCATCTGTACGTCCTCCGTGTCCTTCTGGTCGTGTCCTCTGCATGTGCTTCTGGTCCTCTGGTCGTGTCCTCCGTGTGTGCTTCTGGTCGTGTGTGCTGATTAATAGTCGTCTCGTCTTACGTCATAGGCTGCCGGTGTGTCCATAGACCTCATCGTATGTATTTTGCAGCTCCGGCTGTATAGCTAGTTGATCCTGTAACTCTTACGATAATTGTGAATTTGTGTCGTCGACTGACATAGCCTCCTGCGGCAATGGTTGAATCGAGAAGAAGAAACTTTATTAGCGCGACCCGGTATTTATAGTCAGGTCGTGCAAAAATTCCTGTCTGAATACTTTTCAACTTGTCAGATTCTGTCGAGGCGTCACTCCCCCCCCACCGTGGTTCAAATCACTATTTTCGCCTATTTTCGCGAATTACGAAGTTTGTTTCACCTCACTCGATGTTCAATCGATCACTAATTTTTATGTGATTACTATACGTTAATTGCACTTCTTTATGGTATTCACAAAAAGAGTTATACATTTTTTACTTATAGTAATTGCACTTTTCGTCACCTCTGCATGGTTTTTTAACATTTTATTTATCTATAATTTCTACACACTTTAGTGTCTTTTGTTTTATCCTATCGTACATACTTTTCTTATAATTAACAATAAACATATAACTATTCTACTTGAAAAGGGTTGGTTACATTTCAGGAACGGACAGGTTTCACACACACTAACAAAATACGCGCGTACACAACGCTAGCGACAGGTGTGTCGAAAATGCATGTCCATGCATGAAAGTATGTACTCCCTACTTTTACTACGATTCAGCTTATGCAATCTAAATAATGTTTATTAATTTATATTGTAACGTTCTGCTTATTGATGAGGCGTCCACCACTTACTAGTGTATTGCAATTACCAGCTTCGTTAATTCCGCCCCACAGTTGTACGCCAATTCTGTAACGTACCGCTTTTTTCGTGAGGTGTAATGGAAGTGTTATTATATGCCTCACGCAGTATGCGTCACTTCTGAATTATACTAACTGACGTTTTAAAAGGTATAAATAAAGGATTTTGTTTATCTTGTTTTACTCAATCTAAAAAGAAATCGAGAGTGTGTGATTTGGGGTCAAGGAGGTAATTTGTTCAGCCTTATGCAGAAGAGAGAGTAAGTATCATTATTTCCACTCGGTTGAGACGATTTCTTCTGTTTGTTGTGCTGAAATTTTTTATAACTACCCACTACAATAAATTATAACACGTTATAATTCAATATTAATTTTCAATAATATTGCTTTATTGATTATTGACTTTTGTCTCCTGCCACCAAAATATAGGTATCACAATTAATCTTATCTGAAAAAAACATCATCTCGACTTTACCGAGTAAACATAGATGTGTCTAAGGAGCAAAACATATATGTTGTTATTTACCCAATATTACGCTATAATAAAAAACATCAATTATTACATAATCCTTAATAATTCCCCAGGGTTCAGGGTGAATTCTTTGTGTTATGAGAGTGTCAGAAATGGATAATTGCTACGCTTTACAAATACCGAAAAATTAATAAATAATTTTGTTTATTTTTCAAGTATTACGTAGTTTCCGGAATTGCCGTAAGAGAGCAGCATGTATTTGTTTACTTTGAAAAAAAAACATATGATAAAATGAATATTTTTGTTCTATTTCACTGTTAAAAATGAGTTTTCTTCTGGACTTATTACAAAAAAATGTTTATATTACCTCGCTCCGTATTGTTCTTACTGGATTGAAGTTTTATTCTGTGATGAGGTCCGTCTTGCGTTATTATTTCCTTTTCGTTTGGAGTATTTTCTAATTGTCTACAGGAACTAGGCCGAACTGTTTTGGATTCTCAGAATGTTTTCATCCACTGGTTTTTAATGTATATCACCATTTAATTTGGATTACTGAGGTATACTTATTTAGTAGTCACTCTGTTTATTAATCTTGCGTGAATTTCACCTTCTCCAACATCCAAAAAAGGTTATTTTTTATAATTTTTGTCGCATCGTTTCTTCAACTCTCCGGTTTAGTTCAAAAATTTTTCTTATTAACAATACTTGTTATTTTTCATCACTCTTAGTAACACATAGTATTTTTATTATGTAGGCAGTTTGTAATTATTATAAATTTATATTTTATTTATGGAAAAATAATTCCCTTCCATTCCGGTTTCTTTACTAATTTAATTTACATAATATGTTTTGGTTAATTTTTTTATGACATTGTATATAAATATTTTATCATTTTATTATCCTTAAATAAATTTATATATTATTTATTTAGTCTCGAATAGTGTTCATACCCGGTACTACTTCCTGTTGCCATTTCCTTCATAGGATTATTTTAATTTTATATTATCTTTGGTAGTTAAATTTTTATGTCGTTTAAAATTAACCCTGGGTTTTCTTATAATCTAACACAATTATTTGAAACAATATAATATTAACTTGGGTATAACAATTTGTGGTTCATACAATATAAATTACAATGAATAAATAAAATTACAAAAATCAATCAGTATTATTACATACTACTTTCATAAGTTTATCCTTTCCAAAACATACAACACAGTTTGGTAATACGTTGCTTTCACTTTTGTTTTTTCACCTCAATGGGTACACTATCACTCACTTTGCACTGTATACCACTCAAATTGTTTATCATATTGAGTGATATAATTAAATTTTGAGCGAGCTTTAGTTTACCCATTTCTGACTTTTATTATCATGAGTTACGTTATTGGGACCGGGTTATGTAACGTTACATAAAGCCCCCCCACTAGAACAAATTTATTTTAGTTCAACTTGTTGATAGAAATAAATTGTTGATTGGTTCAAGTCTCCTAATGGTCTTGACTTTGTTTTCATAATAGTGTTTCATTTCCGACTGATTATACACTCTGGTAATTCCGACTTGTGGTAATTGCTGTTTTCTTACTTAACTCTCTCTCTCTTGGAGGCAAATTCATCAATTATTTCTCTGGGTAGTGGTACTTCTACATTTTATTTGATAAGGACTGGTCACACTAATCATATTAAACTTGTTTTAACACTCATTTCTATTTACTTTTATATACTCGCTTTATCAATTAAGCATCGGTCTGCTATCTTCCTTCTATTTTCTTCATCTATACTCCTGGAATCTAATATCACTCTTTTCAGCTATTTTATAATTATTATCCCTTAAATATTCAATTTCCCTAACATTTTTCCCTATCTTGTGCGGTGGTTCCAGTCGGGTGGCCACTCTGGGTCCATACACCGCTGTCCATCCTTACACCTTCTGAGACCAGGGGAACATCATTCCTGCTCATAAAAATTATTGCCGGAACATTTCTACGGTCAATACATAAAAATAAGAAAATTAAAAGTAGTAGTCAATTAGCGACTAGTACCAAACACTTTTGGGATTCTTCATACTGTAGCTGTTTGTATTTATTTATATATTTCTTCTTCTCCTTGATTCCTTCTTTTTTTATCATTAATTAATAGCATATAACATCATTGATAGGCCTTATGTTAAAATTCTTCTGACTTTACTTCTTGTGACATATTTCTCCGTATCATTTCTTCTTATAAAATCTTCAATTCCGAGAAACTCTAATTATAGTATTAATTATCATCCTCCTTCAGTTTCATTGGAGTCACTAAATTATTCTTTATTCTTCTTATCTGAGCACATTACCATCAATTGTTTTTGTTCATATAATTTTCCTTCTGTTTGTTACCATTAAAAATATTACTTTTCCCTATTATTTCAGTTTAAATCAGTTATTTATAAATATTATTTAATCATCTGTTCTCTTTTTCTTGGAAGTTTGTTGTTTTTATTTTAAATTATATGGTTTCAAAATAACTTGAGTAAGATGTCCTTACATGCTTTTTATTAATTCTAATGATTGCAAAATATCTTAAGTAAGTTGTACTTACACACTTTTTGAATTTTGGGGTTTTTAGTTTCTTCATTTTAAATTATAGTGTTCGAAATAACTTGAGTAAGTTGTCCTTACGTGCTTTTAGAATTTTGTGGTTTTATTCTCTTTATTTTAAATTATATGGTTTAAAAATACTTGAGTAAGATGTCCTTACATGCTTTTAGAATTTTGGGGTCTGTTTAACCGTGGTCCATTATTTCAGGTACTCCCTTTACTCGGATCACTGGTGTGTTCAGAATTAATTCTCTCCTTGATAATCTTCTTACCATCCGGCTTTCCCACTTTGCTGCTATGAAATTTTCACCTAAGTACCGGTCTTCCGTCATAATTAGTTCCTTTTTAACTAACCAGTATTGTACCTCCTCTAACATAACATAGTTGCTCATTTTTAATCTCATTTCATTCCCTTTTACCTCTGGATTATTTGCCCAATATTTGCATGTTGTCTTCCGTCTTGAAGATACGGCTGATATTGTCTGATACACTTCCATCGTTGACACATTTAACTGGGATGTAAACTTAATTAACTCCCTCTGTTCGTTAATTGGAAGGTTGAATACATTAATTAATCCACCTGTAATCATCTCCCATTCTTCCTTGGTACTTATTATTTTCTTTCTACTTGTTTTTATTATTTCCTTGGTCTTCTTTTCCACGGTTTGAACATCCTTTTTGTTGTGGCTATTTTTATTTTCAGATGGCATTACACTTTGGTATTCTGTAATTTCTATTTCCTTCCTCCTCTCTTCTGTATTCGGACTTACTTTAATACCTTCTGAAGTGCTGTCCAATGTTTCATCCAAATTATTGGAACTATGGTCCATTTGTTTATTGTCTCCTCTTGGTATGTATCTGCTTTTTGGATACGCGTATTAACATTTTCAAACTTCTCCCCGAAAGTTTCCCATATCTCCTTATTGAACTTCTCCATTTTACACTCAAATTGTTTTAAATTCTCATTATTCTCTTCAAATTTTGCATTCATCTCTTCTCTTTGCCCTTCAACCGCTTCCTTCAGTTCATGGTATTGTTCATTCATGGTTTGTTTTAAGTTTTCCTCCTGTTTCTTAAAATTCTCCTTATTTTCCTCATTGGTTTGTTTCAAGGCTTCCTCCTGTTTTCTAAAATTTTCATCTATTTTGTTATTGGTTTGCTTTGAAGTTTCCTCCTGTTTTCTAAAATTTTCATCTATTTTGTCAAATTTTTTCTCCTGTCTCCTAAAATTTTCTTTATTTTCTTCCATTATAATTCTTAACATCTCCTGTATGCTTATATCTTCTTTTTGATTGGATTTATCTGGTTGATCCCCTTGGGCATCCTCTTCAATTATTTCCGTTTCGTATCCATAACTACTTCGGTTTCTTCTGTATCACCTGTCTGTTGGTCCATTTCACTGTCCGTGACTAATTCTATTTCTTGTTCCTGTCCACCTTCTTCAATCTCCTTTTCTTCTGCCCTCTTCTTCGATTTGCCTCGGGTATTAGGCATTTCTTGTTTTCTCATAACTGCCAACGATAATTAGATTTTTTGATATATATTTTTTATTAAATATCAAAATTCTTTTCTAATTACCGCCCTTTTACGTTGAGCGCCAATTTGTAACGTTCTGCTTATTGATGAGGCGTCCACCACTTACTAGTGTATTGCAATTACCAGCTTCGTTAATTCCGCCCCACAGTTGTACGCCAATTCTGTAACGTACCGCTTTTTTCGTGAGGTGTAATGGAAGTGTTATTATATGCCTCACGCAGTATGCGTCACTTCTGAATTATACTAACTGACGTTTTAAAAGGTATAAATAAAGGATTTTGTTTATCTTGTTTTACTCAATCTAAAAAGAAATCGAGAGTGTGTGATTTGGGGTCAAGGAGGTAATTTGTTCAGCCTTATGCAGAAGAGAGAGTAAGTATCATTATTTCCACTCGGTTGAGACGATTTCTTCTGTTTGTTGTGCTGAAATTTTTTATAACTACCCACTACAATAAATTATAACACGTTATAATTCAATATTAATTTTCAATAATATTGCTTTATTGATTATTGACTTTTGTCTCCTGCCACCAAAATATAGGTATCACAATTAATCTTATCTGAAAAAAACATCATCTCGACTTTACCGAGTAAACATAGATGTGTCTAAGGAGCAAAACATATATGTTGTTATTTACCCAATATTACGCTATAATAAAAAACATCAATTATTACATAATCCTTAATAATTCCCCAGGGTTCAGGGTGAATTCTTTGTGTTATGAGAGTGTCAGAAATGGATAATTGCTACGCTTTACAAATACCGAAAAATTAATAAATAATTTTGTTTATTTTTCAAGTATTACGTAGTTTCCGGAATTGCCGTAAGAGAGCAGCATGTATTTGTTTACTTTGAAAAAAAAACATATGATAAAATGAATATTTTTGTTCTATTTCACTGTTAAAAATGAGTTTTCTTCTGGACTTATTACAAAAAAATGTTTATATTACCTCGCTCCGTATTGTTCTTACTGGATTGAAGTTTTATTCTGTGATGAGGTCCGTCTTGCGTTATTATTTCCTTTTCGTTTGGAGTATTTTCTAATTGTCTACAGGAACTAGGCCGAACTGTTTTGGATTCTCAGAATGTTTTCATCCACTGGTTTTTAATGTATATCACCATTTAATTTGGATTACTGAGGTATACTTATTTAGTAGTCACTCTGTTTATTAATCTTGCGTGAATTTCACCTTCTCCAACATCCAAAAAAGGTTATTTTTTATAATTTTTGTCGCATCGTTTCTTCAACTCTCCGGTTTAGTTCAAAAATTTTTCTAATTAACAATACTTGTTATTTTTCATCACTCTTAGTAACACATAGTATTTTTATTATGTAGGCAGTTTGTAATTATTATAAATTTATATTTTATTTATGGAAAAATAATTCCCTTCCATTCCGGTTTCTTTACTAATTTAATTTACATAATATGTTTTGGTTAATTTTTTTATGACATTGTATATAAATATTTTATCATTTTATTATCCTTAAATAAATTTATATATTATTTATTTAGTCTCGAATAGTGTTCATACCCGGTACTACTTCCTGTTGCCATTTCCTTCATAGGATTATTTTAATTTTATATTATCTTTGGTAGTTAAATTTTTATGTCGTTTAAAATTAACCCTGGGTTTTCTTATAATCTAACACAATTATTTGAAACAATATAATATTAACTTGGGTATAACAATTTGTGGTTCATACAATATAAATTACAATGAATAAATAAAATTACAAAAATCAATCAGTATTATTACATACTACTTTCATAAGTTTATCCTTTCCAAAACATACAACACAGTTTGGTAATACGTTGCTTTCACTTTTGTTTTTTCACCTCAATGGGTACACTATCACTCACTTTGCACTGTATACCACTCAAATTGTTTATCATATTGAGTGATATAATTAAATTTTGAGCGAGCTTTAGTTTACCCATTTCTGACTTTTATTATCATGAGTTACGTTATTGGGACCGGGTTATGTAACGTTACAATATTTATTCATTTTTATTATTTATTTTATTTATTTGGGCAATGCACAGTATCATTACTGTTTGTACAGTTGCAATATATAATATATCCGTCGTAACAATATAGTGGATTTTGGTAGATAATACCGAAGAGCCACATCAGCACTCTTAAGGGTCAACTTAACAGCATGCAATCAAAAAACCTCGAAATAACGAGAGATTGTCAATATGCTTGTATGTTACTGCATACATGTGCACATTGTAACGAGGCATATGACCACGATATTTTGGACATCAAAACATACACAACATGTCATAATAATTGAGTGGAACAAGATCCATTAAGTAGTCACCATGAGTGTACCAACCATTAAAACTACATAAATAAATAATAATTGAAGAATGAACTCACAACTAAAGAGTTAAAACAGTAATGGTAATAATAATAAAACAAGAAAGAAAATGTATTAAATACTGATTACCCAATAGATCCAATAACCCAATAGATTCGGTCAGTGAGAAACCAAGAAACAAAGAAGAACATATATTATAAAGAAGAAAACAATAATAATAATGATGTCAATCAATATGGTGCCACAAGAAGAAACAAGAACTTACACTAACTATTAGATAAGAAGGCCAGCTGTGAAATAATTTACCAACGACAAGTGAAGTACAGAATGAGAGACAATGACAGATAGCCAAAACAATAACTGACTACATTAGATGACCTGAATATGACCACTAATCTAGTAAATGAGTAGGGCGTCCAATAATAGACAGGAGAGTGAGAGTAATAAGAATGTTAGTATAATAAGAAGCTGTAAACAACAGTATGATAACATGTTGTGTCTAGTATTAATGTAAGTTAATAGAGAACCAAGATTGTCAGATAACAGTAATAATTACTAAATAAGTTATGAAAAATGAAAATAGAGAGAAAAAGAACCGATTGACAAATTATAGGTGATAATTAATAACACTAATACAGGTAAAAAATAAATAAAAATTATAAGTGAAAATAAACTCAGTCAACCCATTGTTGTATTAGAGTGGGGAAACACATAACCTAACTACATGTACTTTCCACTTAGATTAAGAAGAAATAATAACTAAAACATACTTAAACTAAAATCTCATGGACAAAAAATCAAGTAGATATTGTAAGGGTTCTACCAATACCAAGATGAACTACCTAGAGTAGTATTTATATGGTAATTGATGTAAACAAAATGACCAAA
This sequence comes from Magicicada septendecula, assembly GCA_034769895.1. NCBI lineage: Eukaryota > Metazoa > Arthropoda > Insecta > Hemiptera > Cicadidae > Magicicada > Magicicada septendecula. The sequence goes on from CM068367.1 coordinate 1,234,509,832, forward strand.
AACAGAGAATGGGAATCACCATGTAAATTTTAGCTAAAACAAGTTGTAAAATTAATCAGAAACAAAAAGGGTGATATCTGTACAGCAAGAAAGATGGTACAGCACTAGCATAATATTGTAGGATAATTATTATCACTAATGTAAGGCATAATAATAATAATTAAATACATCTGTCATGTGACACTAGCTGCAAGTATTATTACTAAGTTCTCAACACAAAAGAATGCACCAATGTAAAACACAAGATTGTAAAACAATGTAATAACTGTAGTGAACAATTATGAACAAGATAGTGACTTAAAAGACCACTACTTAATTAAGAATGAAGTAAAGTAAAGGGACACCTTATAGTATAATCTATAGGTGATTAAATAGACTCTAAACTAGAAAATAACAATGTATTAACAGTAACTGGGGCGAACAGTAGTTGCACTGACCATGTATGTGTAATTGTGACACAACAGAAATTGTCCAGAGACAAATAATAAAATGTAATTAGTAAATATAGTTAGTAAGGTCATAGGCCTAAAGCAACGTAAGATGTATTTTGTGAATAATAGTAAGTAGATAATAAGTAAAGAGTGTAAAAGGACTTGAAAAGCATAATCTCGAAGAGATGTGATTGTCATTTGTTATTTTTAGTGAAAGAATACCTAAATTTATTAAGAAATGGTATAAAGTGTTAATTTCAAATATCTTCCTTAATCATGGACGAAAATATATCATGTGTGGACTCTAAATTAAGAGCTAAATGTTCCTCATGTCGTAATAAGCTTAAATTCACAATCAGGGGTGTTATAAGAAAGTTATGTCAATTTTAAGAGATTTGATTAGATCTCCGACTACCCAATTATGGTAGTATAATTCTTCTGTTTGTTTTATTTGTATTCTGCAGTCTAAAAGGACCCACATGTCAGATAAATATTTTAACCAAAAATAAGTTTAATAATTCTGATAATTGTAAATCAGAACAAGCAACCCTGAGACAAAATATTTCATAAAAATAAATATTATTGTAAACCAAAATAAACAAGTAACAATTTATTATATTTTTAAAGTAATTTAATGGATAAACATGTTGGACAAAATGTTTAGCGTCAGTTCGTACTCTTAAACCCAAAGTCCCACGCTTGTTGTAACAATTATATAATTCAGCGAAGTATGTGTACTCTTTAAATGATGATAATTTTTTTCAATATAAACACTAAGAGTGCTTGAATTAATATTATATCGATGAAGTTATTAATAGTTAAAACGATGGTAATTTAACAACAACAGTAATTTGTCAATTGACATGATTAATTATCAGAAGATAATTGAGAAAATAATTTATGCCTAGATTTAAGAAAGATTCTAATATTATTACTATATTTCATTGTTTCATTGTTAACGGAATTTAATACCAAGCTAACTACGATTCTAAGAATTAATAGATTACCTGTTTAAAGTAATCCAATATAACTAATCAGATGATTCTTCCTGGAACACTGAATTCATTCATAACTTTATTACGTTTATATTTTATGTGTTGTAAAAAGAATTATTATTTCATTTAAAGGTTATTTGTGGCAGTTACAATACACCAACTTAACCTATAATGTCGGAACCAAACATGTCGATGAAACTTTCTGTTATTCATTAAGATGTAATTAATTTCGTAATCACTCTCCGACTACCCAATTATGGTAGTATAATTCTTCTGTTTGTTTTATTTGTATTCTGCAGTCTAAAAGGACCCACATGTCAGATAAATATTTTAACCAAAAATAAGTTTAATAATTCTGATAATTGTAAATCAGAACAAGCAACCCTGAGACAAAAGATTTCATAAAAATAAATATTATTGTAAACCAAAATAAACAAGTAACAATTTATTATATTTTTAAAGTAATTTAATGAATATTATCAAGAAATAAACCATAATTTTATACGACAAAAATAGAGTCAGACGATTTATTTCAGTAGACTAGACTATTACAGATTAGGTGGATATCTCGCAATGGGTGGCAACACTGACAGCGGCAAAATGAGTTTATTTTGAATAATTCTAAACTTAGATTGTCATATCAACACTGCGCGGTTAGCCAACTTCACTTCAAGTAAGTAATTATTTAATGACATATAAATGTACTTTCAGTGAGAGATCGACTTCGTAGATTCGTCTAGTCAACCGAAGAAACGTCGCACCATAAATAAATTCCGAAGAACCAATATAATCGAAAATTTAAAAAAATTATTTAAACAACCACAAAAAACAATAGCCGAATTTAATTAATAAAAACAATTATAAACAAACTTAAATAAATAAAGAGCTTTGTATTACAAAGTGACACAGACAACGTGTGGCTTTCAAACCATACGACCTCGTCTTATCATAACATGTTTACGCTTGTAAGATAAAATCATATTTTACTAACAGTAAAATTAATAAGCTGAACGAATCTTACTAAAAGAAATTTCTTGCCTCGGTAAACCGTGATTTGGTCTCTAAATACGCTGTTACGTATAACTTCAGTGGATCTTCAACTAATTATGCATTTTTTTTTACAATTCAAGATAAAGAACTATGAAATACATAAGTAACTAAAATACATAAAAATACCTTGAAATTTAGTTAAGAGTCTTCCAAGAAGAGAAGTCAAATGGAAATTAATTGTATTGAAAAAAATTGTATATTTCTGTAACTGTGTTGAGGTTACAAAATCGTTCTTAGTTAGGTTGTAGTATTATTACATTTGTGTGTGCGTATCTTTTGTTTGTTCCTTTGTTAGCTTATACATGTTGTACACGTGGGTGTTAGATGGCAGTCTATTTAGAACTTAAGCTCTGTTAGCTTATTTAAAATTTTGCTCGATCTATTCTCCAACATCTACTCATAAACGCAACGTAAGGTAAAACATAAACATGACTGAGAAATAATGGAAAATTTGAAATCACGACGTAACGTGAGCGCTGTTGATATGTAAATTACTGTCAACAACAAAATGGGTGCTTAATTTAAAATTGTAATGCTTTCGAAGTGTACAAGTTGCAATGCGTCTGTCGAAACCGCGCCCGTGATAATGGAGTCTTAATTCCTCATTCACGAACTCAGAGCATACATTAATTACAACGACTTCAAAATTCAACAGGAACTTGATTTAACCGTCTCGACTGATTTAAGTTAAACTTCCACTGATGACAACTTCAATACAATGCACAAGGTAAGATTCCAAATGATGTATATTTCATCAAATTTGTTCCTATTTACTTTTTCTCCGTACGTAGTAACTAAAATTCAATAGGTTTAACTTATCAATATCTACGTGAAGCTAATAAAACTATTGTAATAATTAAGGAACTGTACTTTTTTAATAAGTTATTTCAAAAACGTTTTCTCATGCTTGGCGTGTGTTGTACAATAATGTCGTCCGTGATGATTCATAACATTAGACTCGTAAATTCTTGTAATGGCAGATGTACGCAAAGTATCATTTGAATTTTAAACTAGACTTAACGGAGCTGTTTTTACACAGGTTCTTTCATAAATTAGATTACATTATGTTCCTAAAACAGTCAGGGTGGTGCAAAATTTGAGGGTACGGAAAAGAAGTAGAACTGAACCAGTTCGAAGAATAGTTTTGTAACAGGTGTGTTCACCTCCTGTAACCACCTTCAGTTACATGTAGTTAAAAATAGTTTTATCAACGTTTACATAATGCTGAATAGTAGCCATACCTATGTGTCTCCTGACTTTATGGTTTTACAGTTCTATGTACAAAGCATTCACAAATAAACCATTATTACCTACACTTTTTAAATTTGTCTTTTTTGGAATATGAATGCACGTATACACTCTTAATAAAATCAAAATATTATATGTTTTGTATGCCACGTATTCAGTTACTTGTACGTTGTTTTAGATATTCAATATATGCTATTCGTCTTACTTCCTACACGTATATGTTTTTTTACCTGTCAATATTTTTCATTTCATATTTGAAAAATTGCAAGCATCAATACACCGCAATTCCAAAGTGAGATTTCTTGAAACATGTTTTTCACTTCCTTCAGTACTCTGTGAAAAAAAACATTATTAACATTATACAGTATGTAAATATAGTAGCATTTTTCTTTAATATATTATTTATGTTCTGTTAATTGTACAATTTATTTTACTAATTAATTTTATTAGGCTATAACATACTTGGGCTTCAATTTAGTATGACTGAAAACAGAAAAATCATAACTTTCGCGTGCTCGATTGTGATTCACTGATGTGTACACGATAAAAAACCAATTTTTAGGTGAGGACCGGCAACGCTGACATCATAATCCGGAACGACCTTGAGAATATCTAGCGATGGAAGTTGAAGGAGGGCTGTTTTAAAGAAATTTATTAACAACAGGACTTGTGAGTAACTCTGAATTTCCCTTTTCCCCAATTCTTGGATTGTTCATAATAATACTGCTGCTACTACTACTACTACTACTACTACTACTACTACTACTACTACTACTACTACTACTACTATTACTAGGCCTACTACTTTTTCCGGGGAGGTAGGAGACGCACGCACCATCCGGAAACGTCATAATTTCTGTTCTGTGGAACAACTCCTACTAAAACACTTCTTTTGTCCTAGCGAGAATCACTGTTGGTCTATGTTTATACGATGCTTCACGGTGTTGCTATTTCCTTGCCATTGTATGGTCTTGTAGTTTACATTAATTGCTTGCTTAAAATTTTATTAAAGCTGTTTAACCTTTAATATCACAAATAACATTTATATTTTTTTACGTGGCTAGTGACTATAAGTAGCAATATAGTGGTCGCTCACATGTCTTAGACACACCTCATTATACATACATAAACATGTTCATTATAGACACACCCCATGGATAACGTGGCTACCGTTTACAGCCAGATGGGTTTGCCTCGGGTTTAAACCAGCCACGCTGCGACTTACAAAAAACGGCCCTTGCCCCCGTGAATAGGTTACGCTGCGTGGGGAGACTATGCTACTTGCGTTCACTTTGATGTGAGCGAGGTCTCCACCGTACCTGAAGTTGTTAGTTAGCGGACCTACTTGCTAAGTACGAGGCAACTACCAGGACACATACAGCCGAGATACCGTTTTACATCCTCGCTAAGATGAGACGGTGGGTGCTGGATGGAGATAGCAGCAGAAATTAGGAGCCACCTTGGATGGCGGTATACGCACTTCCTCCTGCCCCTGCGACTGTAATCCCAGGTTGCCACTAACAGCGGCCGACGACAGGAGATTCTGGAAGGAACAAAATGCTTTACTATGTATTTATCACCTTATCACTTCAATTTTTTTCCCGTTCATATTACAAAATATTTGCTACGCATCTGAGTAGAGATTTATCATTATTATTTGAAGTGTTCTTTTATAAAATTCTGAAGACAGGTTTACGTCCTATCATACTATAACTTCCTGTTGGGCTCAATTATTCTTAACATCACGTCAAACCAAGCATGCATAACTTATATAAAAGGGGAAAATAATAATATACGTCGAATATTTCATTACAAACTTAAAATTGCATTCCATTTGTTTGGACAAGAGCGCGAACCATTGTGGTTTTCTACAGTTTCATTTGTAAACATAGGTAAATGTTTTACCTGTGCATAAAAGTCGACCATACTATTGTAAGTAGTTCTTCAAATGAAGATCTTATACTCAAGAAAGGAAATTGCGGTTTGTTCTTATGTAGTGTTCATTTTATGCTCGAACCTCAAATAGTCTATTGAATAAAATCGAATAAAACAGGTCACAGAACTGTATCTTTCATAAGTTTCATGATATCCGACGTAAAACAGAAAAATCTTTGCCTGAAAACAAATTTTGAAAAATTGGAAAAAATTGGAATTTTTTGTTGATTTTTATTGACTTTATTTACACACTTTTTCTCAGAATTAAATTCTGATTTTAATTGTTTTTAACTTTTATGCATTTATTAGTCATTTAACAAAGTTATTGTACTTCTAACCTAAAAAACGTGTTAGAAGTACGATTATAATCATTCCTACGATTGTTTGTTTTTTACAATTAATTTTAGACGTTAATTTGAGTATTTCGTGTTACAAAGAACCAAATGTGTTCATTACGAGTGTTTATGTTGTAACGTCACAGAACGTTCCATAAAAGGAAATCATTTATATAGTAAGTTAGCATAAGAGGAAAGTGAAGTGAACAGTATCGAACCCAAGTAGTCCCAAAAAATTGTGTAATTTTGTATAATAATTATTTCTATCAACTTGAAAAAAACGACCAAACTATGACTAAGACAAAACCCCATATATATTATTAAAGTGAATAAGAGTGAAAAAACCATAAGACACTATAAGAGAGAGAAATAATGTCAGAATCCACCAGAATAAAGTCAATAATTATTAAGTTTTATAACTATGAATAGGGTATTAAAAACTATTTTTTGTGAATAAATGGACATGATCCATTATTATATTATGTGATGTAAATAAAATAAATGTATTAAATGACTTAAATACATTATTAGAAAGAGTTTAAGTTAAAATAAAAATTGTATATTTGCAATGACAAAAAATATTAATGTGTTGGATTTGAGACCATACACCAAGATTTCATGAAAAAATTAATTATTATCAGATTTAAATAAAAACTATATGTAATTGTCAAGCAGACAATAATGAACAATTTATCATAATAAAGGAAGCTGTCAAATGAATAAAAAGCAGTCAAAATAGCCAAAAACCGTGTTAACTAAAAACATGTAATAGGCATCTAATATTGTATAATTTATGAATTTAATGTTGCCAAAATGCAACCAAACTGTATTAGAAAGCTGTAATATGATATAAAGCAACTATACTAATATACCTGACTGACTTTAACATTGTAATAGTCAAGTCAGCAAAATATTTACTTATACCATGTATGGCTGAAGCCAATCATCCAGTACAAAAATAATCATATCTGGCTAAACACTTACATAATACTAACAAAAATAAGATAAAAAGGTACAATACATCAGAATACCTTAATAAGAAACAAACTCAGTTGAAAGTAAAATCAATTCTAAAAGAATTTAACTAATTAGAGTGAGATTTGTCACACCATAAAAAATGACATCTCAAGACCAATCAATGATGCTATGTCATCTTGTGATAAATATAATATATGTACAGAGTAACCAGGTATCACAAAAGATAGACAAAATAATAAACTCTGTGTGTATAGTGGTGAAATAATACATATATTAAAGAAAAAGACTAATCATTGTATTAGAAAACTGACAAGAATCTAGGCCATGAGCAGAGGCCATATAAAATTGTATTTATTTGTGTTTTATTGATGTTAAAATTTGTTTATTTTGTTGTAGGAAAGTAGTAGTAGTAGATGTTCAGCTTGTGGAAGGAATTTTGTAACTCCACAACAATTTTTGTTATAAAAATTGAGTTTTCAATGACAACAACTCAAGGTGAAGGTTGTATATTGTATTGTTTATTAGACTTAAGTTAATTAGATACCAATCATATTTAGTATCGCTAGATTCAGTTAAAAACAAGGAATCTAAATACATTAATGGCATACAAATTGTGAGTACTAATGTGAAACTGTCTGATAAATACCAGTGTAAATTTTGAAATATCCTTTGTATGAAGAATAAGAAATTCGTTCTAAAAGCTTCTACGGAAGTGAAAATTGTTCTATGACATTCCATTTCGTTTATTCTCGAACAATCTAGAAAGAATTTTTACACAAATATACCGGAAGTCGATGAAAACAGTATACCTGATTTAGTATAAAAGCGAGACCAAATTCGACCCAAAAACACTTGAAGATTGAACTCCAGAACTGATGCATCTCACACAACACTGATCAACGCAGCTAAGGCGAAACCAAAGAGGCGAGAAATCGACAAGACACGGCAGGAAGGCTTTTCCCGTACATAGACATAACCGACTGACTTAACCTCAACGAGAGTCTACGCCAAAAAGTATCGCTGAAATAGAGCAGCGATACGGCAAATTTTAATAGAAATCACGCAGCCAGAACGTCGACGGCCCAGGAGGGACCAAACATTTAAATAGAGAACGAATTCTGCTGTGTTCGCATTGACTGACTAACGTGACAAATAATTCCCCCGAACGTAAACAAACAATACACTAAGCCTTCCTCAACACTGCATGGGAATCAGCGCTGCGGTGGCAGATTTCTGAATCAACGCTAAACAGATGATTCGTAGCGGCGGCGTTTGAACGAGATTCTACTGCCAAACGTTTTGACATAAAGTGCGGAAAAAGTAATGATCGCAAAATTTGACTTTAAATAGATTCAGTGTACAGCCGAAGAGGCGAGATTGAGAAACTACCCGAAGGAAGTGTCCAGTGAGAGAATAAACGACCATTGGAACGTGAGTTACCAAAATTAAAGTCATTTGTTACCTGGTTACATTTATCACACAGTTGTACTTTACACGCCACACATACACCTTCAAATCACTTAGTTTTTTCTCTTGTAAGGCATCTAATTGATATGTCTTGGTAGTTCAAAGGAGTCACGCTCTGAGAGTAAAGATTGTTTCACATATTAAACTCATGCTTTTCAACTGAGTCAAAATCTGAATTATACTAGCCGATACTTGATTGGATATATAAAAAAATTGTTAATAATAATAACTTGTAAAATTTTTTCTCTGCAATTTTATAATTTTTTCTTTTTATGAATGTTAGTCCTTCAGACGGTTTGATTGTTGTTTTTAAAGAATCATTAAACTTAACTGATTTTTCCAAGCTAAACTGACTTGCTTAAATTTTTTCGTAGATTTAAAAATTTTATCAATCATTTATTTTATTTTTTTTCTTGGAACAAACGTTTCCAAGTGGCGCCCACTAAAAGCATAGTATTAAGTTGTATTACAGGACTACATCACTGCAGAGGATCCAGTCAACAGAGTAAGTAACAAAAGTGCGCGGAGGTAACGCCCAACAAAATACAACACTTTTACAATTACAACACCCTATATTTGTTTTACTATAAATTGGCGCCCAACGTGGGGCTTGAAAAAGACGGAACAAGCCCGGCGACTACCAACATATTAAAATGCCGCAACCTAAGGGAAAAAAGGTGAAGAAGACTGTGGAACCCGAGTTAAGTGTGGAAGACGGAGAGGCAGTACAGGTCGAGGAAACAGAATTAGAACCGCCCACACTAGAAATGGAAAGACCGGTACAAACGGCAGAGGAATTAGAAGAACAAACGGGAGAAGAACCCATACAAATGGTAGAACAGACAGAGAAACCCGAACCAGAAAAAATAACAGGGAATGTTGACATGAATATATTAATGATGATGCTCCAAAAAATGGATGAAACAAACAAAAATATAGAATCCCTGAATAAAAATAGACAGGAAGACAAGGAGGAGAATAAAAAAAGTAATGAGCAAATGTTCCAAAAAATGGAAGAAATGAACAAAAATATGAATAAAAATAGACAGGAAGATAAGGAGGAGAATAATAAAAATATGGAGTAATTAGACAAAAACATAGAATCTTTAACCGAGAAAATAGATGACAATGGGAAAAAGCTAGAGCTATTTCAGGAGGCGAATAAAAAAAGTATAGAGTCCCTGAAAAAAGAAATTAGCATAAAATACGAAACAGTAAACAAAACGATCAATGATAATAAAATCGATAGTGACAGGAAGGTCGAGAATATGGAGAAACAGTTGGAAAGGTTACGGGAGGGAAACAATACACGTTTCGAAAAGATAGAGGAACAAACAGTAGAGACCAAACAAGATGTTAGAAATCTCGAAAACAAGGTAAGGCAGAACCAAGACGCCATCACGCAGGAGGTGGGAGAAGTCCAGAAAGACGTTAGCGACATCGCTAACAGGCTGGACGAACAGATAAAAACTAACAAAAATAGTATAATGGAAATAGACCAGAGAGAGAAAAACCTGCAGGAAAGATTAGAGGCGCTGAGAGACACACCAATGCTAAACACTCATACGTGTCATGGTGAAAACAGGGAAGTAATCAACTTCCAGGACTATCGACGAAACCCAATGGAATTTTTGGAAAGAATGGAGGAGGTTATTGGGAGAAGTAGAGAAACAAGGTGGGACAGGATAAGAGAGATGCTTGACGAGACGTTTAAAAATACTAAGGATAACTGGTGGATAGCGGTACGACCAGAAATAACGAATTTAGCAGAATTTAAACGCCAGTTTAAGGAAAAGTATTGGTCAGAGACCGCACAAAACAGGGTAAGAATGGACATTTTCTATGGCAAATACGATGCGTCCTATGGACAGTCCCCGACGTCTTATTTCCTGGGAAAGGTATGTTTAGCACGGAAGTTGATACCGCCGATCCCAGAAGAATGTTTGGTAAGGAAGTTAGCTGGACATTACAGCTATGGTATCAAGGATGCCCAATTATACCAACAAATTAGCAAAATAGCCGATCTGGCCAAATTATTGGAAAATTGCGAATCCACAGGAAGGTTCCAGGATTACCAACCCCCCAATCGTAAGGTAGAGTACAACAACAATAATAACGGACCAAACCGGAATGGAGGTGGGAACGGTAATAATCTAAACACCAATAATCAGAATAATAATATCCCACCAAATGGCCGAAATGATAACACTCAGGGCCCAATTAACCGCAACTATCCGGGACCAAACAGAGGTAATTACACCGGGAATAACTACGGTAGGAACTTCCACCAGGGAAACGGTTATCGCGGGAATAATTATAGAGGAAGTAATTATGGTCAACGTAATGGTTATCGCAACGGGGGAAACCAAGGAGGAGGCGGTAGGAGAAACCAAAATGAATATAGGCCCCAGGTAAATTATATGATGGCCGATAATCGACGACCATATCCACCCAATTTACCAAGTTACGGGTATATGACTCAACAGGCGCCAGGTAGCCAGGGTGATACGGCGAATAACCGGCAGCAGGTTTCAGAGGGTAGGAGTAACGAACCACCCCGAAACGAAAATAACAACCAACAGGAACCAAACGCTAATCAAAATAGTAATGAGAATCGGGTAACAGTTTACGAAAATCCGGGTTTTTCATTACAGCATAATCAGGTAAATAATGACGAAAAACCCCGAGTATTTTATGTAAACCATGTATTGGCAGAAACTGGCCGAGAACCAGATAATGATCCCCAAAATGAAAGTGAGAGAGAGGAGGAATTCCGCTATGCAGAAAAATTATGGCCCAAACATGTGATGAGATGGTAATGCCATGGATTAATCATCCAGAATAAATGTCATAGACCAGGCATTTGAAGGAGTAGAGGTGATAAACATCGAAGGTCGAATATTGAAAAGAGAAGGAATTAAAAAGGAATGGGAATGATAAATAAGGACATAATATAAGGAACACAACCAAAAGGGGTTGAAATAATCAACGTAATTAACCCAAACTGACAAATATAACCCAAATATTATCAAACATGAAAACAATACCTACGAGGTAACTGACACAATTAGGAACAAGGTAAAAGGAACGTATAACCAGACTTCATTAAAAAGGTACCATGATTAAAAAATCACAAGTCGAATACGCAATCAGTGACCAAGTACCATGACCAAAGACCCAAGTCAAATACAGCATCATAGAGAAGGTACCTTGACTAAACATGTCAACGTGAATTTTTTAACTTAGCCATAATTAGAAAGGAGGTAGAGATTTTTAAATAAATATAAATATTATTGTATAATGATTATTATTAATAAATATTACGAGAAGGACACCTTACACCAAAGGCATAAAGATATATATAAAATATAGATTTATTTCCAATAGCCATGTCAACGTATATTTACCAGCTTACCCGTACTTAGAGAAGGAGAGAGATTATTATTAATAAATACTACAAGATGGACACTTAGTAAAGGAGGAAAGATGGAGAAATACTGTCATATATTTGATACTAAATGGAAATGATAAATGATAAATGGAAAAAAAAAGGAGAGGAAAACAGTGTGTTACATAAGGAGGTAATGATGAATATGAATATAGCTATTAACATTGAATGATTTTAAACGATAATTTTAACCTGCGGAGAACGATATATTAATATAATTGTGAATTAATCAGAAGAGTTTAAGAAAGGGAATTTATGTGTAGGAGCCTATGATCTTTGAATATTGTATTTTTTTTATTATTATTATTATTATGTGTTGCAAAGGTGCAATTATTATTTTCTGAACAGGGATGTGTTGCCTCTGATTTCAGTAGTTATAGACAGGAAGGGACAGAGAATGTATGCCATAGCGAGCCACTCTGACTCCCAACCCTCTATGTAAGTTAGGGAATTGATAGGGAATTATATCAAAGATTAATTATAAAACATCAAGGTAAAAAGGAAAGGAATAGGTGATACGACAAAGAACGAACTAGGAATATTGAGTTGGATTAATATATTAAAGGAGTAGTACAGGAATTTAATTATAAGATAAAAGAATGAAATATAAAGAAGCTAATAATAAAGGGTTATTATAGAGATGATAATTTCATCAAAACCAAAGATATGTTTTTCCAAAATTATCAACTTTAACGGAGAGGCATATGTAACGTCACAGAACGTTCCATAAAAGGAAATCATTTATATAGTAAGTTAGCATAAGAGGAAAGTGAAGTGAACAGTATCGAACCCAAGTAGTCCCAAAAAATTGTGTAATTTTGTATAATAATTATTTCTATCAACTTGAAAAAAACGACCAAACTATGACTAAGACAAAACCCCATATATATTATTAAAGTGAATAAGAGTGAAAAAACCATAAGACACTATAAGAGAGAGAAATAATGTCAGAATCCACCAGAATAAAGTCAATAATTATTAAGTTTTATAACTATGAATAGGGTATTAAAAACTATTTTTTGTGAATAAATGGACATGATCCATTATTATATTATGTGATGTAAATAAAATAAATGTATTAAATGACTTAAATACATTATTAGAAAGAGTTTAAGTTAAAATAAAAATTGTATATTTGCAATGACAAAAAATATTAATGTGTTGGATTTGAGACCATACACCAAGATTTCATGAAAAAATTAATTATTATCAGATTTAAATAAAAACTATATGTAATTGTCAAGCAGACAATAATGAACAATTTATCTTAAATAAAGAAAGCTGTCAAATGAATAAAAAGCAGTCAAAATAGCCAAAAACCGTGTTAACTAAAAACATGTAATAGGCATCTAATATTGTATAATTTATGAATTTAATGTTGCCAAAATGCAACCAAACTGTATTAGAAAGCTGTAATATGATATAAAGCAACTATACTAATATACCTGGCTGACTTTAACATTGTAATAGTCAAGTCAGCAAAATATTTACTTATACCATGTATGGCTGAAGCCAATCATCCAGTACAAAAATAATCATATCTGGCTAAATACTTACATAATACTAACAAAAATAAGATAAAAAGGTACAATACATCAGAATACCTTAATAAGAAACAAACTCAGTTGAAAGTAAAGTCAATTCTAAAAGAATTTAACTAATTAGAGTGAGATTTGTCACACCATAAAAAATGACATCTCAAGACCAATCAATGATGCTATGTCATCTTGTGATAAATATAATATATGTACAGAGTAACCAGGTATCACAAAAGATAGACAAAATAATAAACTCTGTGTGTATAGTGGTGAAATAATACATATATTAAAGAAAAAGACTAATCATTGTATTAGAAAACTGACAAGAATCTAGGCCATGAGCAGAGGCCATATAAAATTGTATTTATTTGTGTTTTATTGATGTTAAAATTTGTTTATTTTGTTGTAGGAAAGTAGTAGTAGTAGATGTTCAGCTTGTGGAAGGAATTTTGTAACTCCACAACAATTTTTGTTATAAAAATTGAGTTTTCAATGACAACAACTCAAGGTGAGGGTTGTATATTGTATTGTTTATTAGACTTAAGTTAATTAGATACCAATCATATTTAGTATCGCTAGATTCAGTTAAAAACAAGGAATCTAAATACATTAATGGCATACAAATTGTGAGTACTAATGTGAAACTGTCTGATAAATACCAGTGTAAATTTTGAAATATCCTTTGTATGAAGAATAAGAAATTCGTTCTAAAAGCTTCTACGGAAGTGAAAATTGTTCTATGACATTCCATTTCGTTTATTCTCGAACAATCTAGAAAGAATTTTCACACAAATATACCGGAAGTCGATGAAAACAGTCTACCTGATTTAGTATAAAAGCGAGACCAAATTCGACCCAAAAACACTTGAAGATTGAACTCCAGAACTGATGCATCTCACACAACACTGATCAACGCAGCTAAGGCGAAACCAAAGAGGCGAGAAATCGACAAGACACGGCAGGAAGGCTTTTCCCGTACATAGACATAACCGACTGACTTAACCTCAACGAGAGTCTACGCCAAAAAGTATCGCTGAAATAGAGCAGCGATACGGCAAATTTTAATAGAAATCACGCAGCCAGAACGTCGACGGCCCAGGAGGGACCAAACATTTAAATAGAGAACGAATTCTGCTGTGTTCGCATTGACTGACTAACGTGACAAATAATTCCCCCGAACGTAAACAAACAATACACTAAGCCTTCCTCAACACTGCATGGGAATCAGCGCTGCGGTGGCAGATTTCTGAATCAACGCTAAACAGATGATTCGTAGCGGCGGCGTTTGAACGAGATTCTACTGCCAAACGTTTTGACATAAAGTGCGGAAAAAGTAATGATCGCAAAATTTGACTTTAAATAGATTCAGTGTACAGCCGAAGAGGCGAGATTGAGAAACTACCCGAAGGAAGTGTCCAGTGAGAGAATAAACGACCATTGGAACGTGAGTTACCAAAATTAAAGTCATTTGTTACCTGGTTACATTTATCACACAGTTGTACTTTACACGCCACACATACACCTTCAAATCACTTAGTTTTTTCTCTTGTAAGGCATCTAATTGATATGTCTTGGTAGTTCAAAGGAGTCACGCTCTGAGAGTAAAGATTGTTTCACATATTAAACTCATGCTTTTCAACTGAGTCAAAATCTGAATTATACTAGCCGATACTTGATTGGATATATAAAAAAATTGTTAATAATAATAACTTGTAAAATTTTTTCTCTGCAATTTTATAATTTTTTCTTTTTATGAATGTTAGTCCTTCAGACGGTTTGATTGTTGTTTTTAAAGAATCATTAAACTTAACTGATTTTTCCAAGCTAAACTGACTTGCTTAAATTTTTTCGTAGATTTAAAAATTTTATCAATCATTTATTTTATTTTTTTTCTTGGAACAAACGTTTCCAAGTGGCGCCCACTAAAAGCATAGTATTAAGTTGTATTACAGGACTACATCACTGCAGAGGATCCAGTCAACAGAGTAAGTAACAAAAGTGCGCGGAGGTAACGCCCGACAAAATACAACACTTTTACAATTACAACACCCTATATTTGTTTTACTATAATGTTTAAAAGTTAAGTAATTTAATATACAGTATTAAAATTACTTTTGGGGAACTAATATCACAGCGATTCATCAATCGATTTTAATGTTTAATGAACTAGAGTATATAGGTTAAAGCTAATGGAATCGGTGATAGGAAATTCTGAGAAACAATTCAAGGCCCGTGGTAAGTGCGGTTTCAGACTGTGTTTTGCCACCGATTACAGACACTGAATACTTTCCATTTACTTTCGACCCCTTGAGCTTTCAGGTTTCCTATAACTCAGTAATGTGTACTAACTGTTTCATATTGAATACAGACAGTGCAGCGGAACTACAACGAACACTTAATAATTTTCTGGAGTTGGCATAAATTGCACTAGCTGTAATTGTGTACCTACACTCGCATTATACGTTTTGGTTTTGCTTAATAATTTACTTTCAAACTCTTCCGTTTTAGTATAATAAATTTTTTAATTTACAGTTATAAAAAATTCATTATTTCTTTCCATATTTTAGCATTGTAAAAATTAAAATATTTATTAAAAAATAACTTTTCTAATAATTTCTACAGTGTTTATTTCCCACTATTATTTCAATTAGTTATCTCTTTAATATTACTTTTTAACTGAAATTTGATCGGAAACAGAAAGGTGTATAACAACTGAATACAGCTTCATTGCTTTGTAAACTGCTTTAAGAGATTCAACAGCTTCTACTATACAGGACGTCTTTATTTTCTTAATGAGTCTGTAGAGAGGAACGTTCTGGGATATTCGACACAAGCTTCTTATTTCGCAGTTTTTCAGTTCTTCTCTAGCATTTCAACGAATAAACATGTCAAGAAAGAGATTGAAATGCACGATAATTTATGATATTTGATGAAGTGGTTTCTTATTAGATTCACTACTCTCACAAATTAGTTCTCACTTTCATAAAAACTTAAACTCGATAAATTATACAGAAAACTTGTATAATTGTACAGCGATCTGCATGTGGAGTGTAGGTTATTTAAATAGTACACATTTTAATTTCAAAACAGTGTCTTCTATCTTTACAACCGTTGATTTGACACCATTTTCGCAGATGAAGGGTGAAGGATGAAGGGCAGATGAAGAAGGCTACCTCTCCTATCTAGAAGAAAGCCTTAATATAGCTTATTATTCAAATAAACCTTTGGTAACTTACTATTAAAATATCGTAACTACATTGAAATATATTATCAAAGTGATAGTTATGACTACATTATTTAATCCAAGATGGATTTTAGCAATTGTTATTCTGCAGATGAGCAAATCTCTGTATTTACAGTTCTCATCCATCGACATCAGTGGACACTAAGATCTTCAGCCACTCCCTGCAATTAAACAGAAACGGAAGGAAGGGGTAAGGGTATTGGGAACATAAGTAGGTGCTATCGTGAATCTTGTTACCTAATTATAATGAATTTACCAATCCCATTACTTTACGTCTACTTCAGTTGCTTAAATCAGATCTAACATCAAGTCAAAACCAAACAGTTCAATATCAAACGTGATGTGTCCTGGAAAATTGTCAGCGCTCTTTGTCACCGACGCATGGCAGAATACAACATAAATCAGTATAACCACTTTGATTCCCCATTCTGTTGCATCAAGATCACTCTTCAATTTATGTGCCATGTCATGTTTGCCACGTCCTCATGTCATTTGTTTATCATCTTACGTAAGTACAGCAGATGTGTCGTTACTTGTGTTATCAGCGGATTGTTTCTTGTGTATGAGGAGAATTTTATAATTCTCCATCAGTGGTGCCATACGATAAAATATGTAAAAAAGACACAGTTTATGTTGATAAAACTGAGTGTACACAACTTGTTACGAATCAAAGATAACATAAAATTATTACTGTATATATGAATAAAGCGTATCAGGTATATCTCACAATGTTTCGCTTATGTCTTGATAACCACTTCCCAGTATGTTCTAACTTATCTTCCAAAAATGAATTAAATTTTAATTCAATAAATATTATATACAGAAAAAGATTTTTGGAAAATACAGTGTACATCAGATGCATTTTTCTGATGAGAATTACGTATATCGGTCATATATACATAAACAACATATCGGCACACTTATAAACATAAAAATAACACTAAACTTCTCGTTTTTGCAATATCGTATTGAATTTATTATTTTTAAACAAGACAAAATTACTATATGATAATAAAAAAAAATTCAAATCGATTATCTGTAAGAAATTTTTTTAAGACTAAAATATAACAAAATTACATGTATTGACATGACGGATTTTAATGTCTCACCAAAGCTCTATTTTTATTAGTGAAATTCCTTTCATTGAAATACTTTACCCTACTTTAAATCTGTCGTCACATATTTGACTAAATCTTAATTAACTAGTATTTACACGGACGTTAATTGTTTTGTGTTTATGTGTATGTGTTAGGAGTGTGTACATACATTTCAAAAAGAGTGCCCCTCCCGTACTTCTCAAAAGAACTATTTAGTCTTATACGGTTTATTTATTACGCACTGTGTTCAAAGAATTTACCTATTTATTTACACTTATTTGTCAGTTTGACGTTTAAAGAAGACTTAAATTTTTTCTTGTTTATTGATGTGTACTTGGAGTATTAACATTATCATCACTGATGACTTTAATGTTAATGTCAAATGTATTTAAAGCTGTGCATAAACTAATACAAACTCAAAATCGTTTTTATATATACTGTAAATACATTGTGATGATCTCAAAATATGATGAAACACTACCATCATCATCTTCAGCGAGGATTAAAACAAAAATGGTTTGTTCCGGACCCAAGCAGATAGACTAGAGCTGGTCACTCTAATGCTTCTTCGGACTCTCCACATCTTTCGGCTTGTAATTCCGTAGTTGATTTGGGATGCGGCAGTCATCCATTCAGTTAAAAGTTTCGAAACATTTTAGCCGATATTGGGCAATCCTATCTAGTATACTCATAATATTCAGTCCCTGCCGTACATGGAAATTTACTTATTTGCTTACTTATCCTGCCACGTGCATGAAATGCTGTTTAATAATATTAATTAAAATTATCAAACCGTCATGACCATTTACTCATTCAAAATATCAAACAATGAATTGATTAGAAGTAGTTTAGGTCACTATAGTAAAGTAAACTTTATTTACACAAGCAATGTGTACGAAATACAAAGTTATTAAGGACATAATATCAAAAGTAAATCTGTGCAAGCGATTCTTTTCAAACATTATGAAGTCGTGTAGAATAACTTCAGCAATTCAACTTGAATTACTTCAGAAACGATCCCATTATAACAATAGGTATTTTAACGTGTTGACGATTCTATACATTTGGAAGAAGTCATGCTGTATACGTATTGCTGAAATACTTAAACTTTATAGACCTATGATAAAAAGCGTAATAAAACAAGAGTAATCATTGGCATACCTGATTTTTAAATTATATTTATTATCCATGTAAAATGCTTTTGTGATGAAGGAGGTACAAAATGTTTTTTATTAAAAATATGTACAAATTAAAATTTCTTTATTTATTATAGGAATTATACGGCAGAAGCACTATTTTATTATTTAAGAGAAGAGACAAAAGCAGACTATTAATATTACAAAGAATTTAGAAAGTGGTATTAGATTTACTTTTAAATCGTCTACTAAATTAAACACTCACTGTAAACAGCTACTTATAGTCTCTATGTAAATAAATGTATATATATTTATTCAAATAACTTTAAAAAATACTATTAAGATGTAAACTATATACATGTTGGCACGTGCGTATTCTTACGCAGACATGGACGCCTATTATCTGTTTTCGTAAATAGCTATTAAGATGCATACGTTAAACCTCCCATGAGATTCAGCTGTGTGACATACACCAAAATAATAATACTCAGTAGTATACAATACAGAAAAGGTGTCTCATATTGGTTGATGACCAAAGTATTCTTTAATCATAGGTCAAAAGTCAACTATGACTATGACAATAGAGCCTGCGACTAAGGTGCCAGTTCTTACGTCTTCTTGACGTAAGAACTGTACTCACCAACGTTGGGTGGATTTCATGCAATTCCTCTTCATATGCTAGGCCTACACTTACTTCACGAAATATAGCTGACGCACACACTAAACTATAGAATTGTTGTCTTCGGGGCTGTAAGGTCCAAAGCTGTTGTCTTCCGGGCTGTAAGGCCGTGGTCCAAAGCCGTTGATTGCAGCAGACGTTTCAGCCGTGCCTTCGACGGCCATCGTCGGTGCTAGCTAATTCAGGCTAAAAACTGACACAGATGTCCGTGACTACAGTACTGGTAAAAGCTAGTGGCCCTAAGAAGAGTATGCCTACCTATATTTATAAACTTTTCTAAGTCTGAAGAAGATGTTGTCTGACACCACCAGCCAATCAGAAGAAGGAAAAATGCTACTGGTTCGCTACAACCTTCGTCCATAAAGTACTTAACGAGAGGCTCTCATCCCGCAGAATCATCAACTAGGCAGGAGCTCCTTCCGGAAGCTCGGAACTAGGAAACCATAAGGACGCCTCGGAGGCGCATCTACAGCTCTGGCAGGCTCTCGAATCATTGTAATCGCAGCATGCTTTTGAATCTGGATGGACTCCATGTCGAGGCGAGGGAAATACGCACTCACCGACGACAGAAGTCTCGTTTCTTCAAAGAGGATGCGAGACGGTCGGCATTGGCGAGTGCGTGTTTAGCTGCGGCAGATTTCTCCAGCTGCCTCCCCCCCGATGGTAGCAGCTGTGTTCAACAACGCAGGTACGGACACTGCGCTTCGTAGTTCCGATGATAGCTGGCCACACATGCAAAAAACTCCTTACACCTCGCACGACCAGAGCGGGTCCGTGACGTGTTTCACCGGCCTCAGGAACTGGATTTTTCTGGTACTCTGAGGAAAGGTACCCTGAAGGTACCCTTCTTAGGGCCACTAGCTTTTACCACAGTACTGTGGTCACTGACCGGAATATCTGTGTCAGTTTTTAGCCTGAATTAGCAATGAAGATGGCCGTCCAAGACACGGCTGAAACGTCTGCTGCAATCAACATCATTGGACCGCAGCCAAACAGCCCGGAAGACAACAATTTTAACAACATTAACTCCGGCAGTGTAAGCCTCAGACAAAATTCAGTGAACTATAGAACTCAGCTAGGTCTAGCAAAGTTAAGCATATTCATCAAAATAGTGAGCAGAAGCCCATAAGTTTGGTACAATATGTTATGCTTTCACTGAAAACTACTTGCACGAACACGTGCATTGGTCCCACAGACAGATAGACACAAACACGTGCACACGTGAGATTTTCTCCATAATTATAAATAGAAATTCGGATTGTGTATGATGTGTAGAATAGCCTGCTAAATACATTGACTTACTTTTTAACGATTACTGTGTGTTATGATTCTTTCTACGTTTAAAATCTGCTTGTATCTTTAAAGTGATTACAATAATATTGGAAACGTGACTAGCCATTAATAAAGTACTTGAAACTTTTTGCTGTTGCAAAAAAGGAAACTTAGGAAATAGACAAGCTTATTGTCTACGAATGTCATATTTGGTACTTTACAAACAATCGCTCATTGTTCAGTAAACACTCAGTTTAAAGTAATATACACAACTACAATTGCCGTCTGTTCATATTATCGATTTTCTGGATATTATACGATTTCCAACACAGTATTATTGCAAGCGTTTGAAAACGTTCTCTTTCGTTACCAAAGAAACACTAGGACAACATGTAGCGATATATGATTTTGTAGAGCCAAAGCGCACAGACTAAGGATGTCGATAAACGTTAATTTTGTTGAGAATTATAGGGTAAAAGCCCGTTAAACTACCCTCTTGATTCTCATGCTCAGCCGCTACTCTTACCAAGCAGTCGTATACATCATCGCTGAATGCGGAGAAGATATGTGGCTTATTATCGGCTTTAATGCCTGTGTTTATGGGCGACTTTATCCTGCGGCGTGAGGTAATCGTTGCAAGGAGATTGCTTTTCCTCGATATAACAAAAAATGAGTATAAATCTACCAGCGTTTTTCCTTAACGAAAGTGTTCTATAAAAAATGTACCGTTTAGGAGGCTAGCTAGCGGTAGACTCATTAAGTGGAAGTCTTAATCGGTGAAACAATAACAATGTATTATACTAACTACTAACTAGTAGAAAATGGTATTATGTAATTAGTATAATTTAAAATCATGTCAACTTCACTCAGACAGTTAGGGTGGCAGGACTCAAACAGTACAAAAATTTTCGTATCTTAATTTAGGTTTGGTCAAAACACTATTCGCCACATTGGCTACACGCTATCGTTAATTGACACTTGAACACCGAATACTTCTCATGCTTACTCGCAATCAATGTTGTGTAAATAAACATCATTGCTACCGCACAACTAATAAATTACTACTTATATAACTGACACCAAGTAGGTATAGGGTACTATAGTGATTATACAATGTGTTTCTGCTTAAACGATAATGTTACATTACGCCCGCTGCCCACTTAATTGCATATTATAGTCGTTCAGATTCCTAAGTATGTGACGAAATATGGAAAGGTTTTGATTTTGCCTATTTTTAAATTGCTGTCTTTGTAAAATTTAAAAGATTCTCACTTATGAAATTAAGTAATCACGGCACTGGACGAACGCAATCCTTAAATTCGGAATTATCATATTTAATGACTGACGAACAGTTAGCCTATATGAAATTGTCTATTTTTAGAGACTCCACAACCGAAAGTGAAGGTAAATTTTGTGTAGAGAGGTCTTTTGCTGCCTTATTTGTGGTGAGATAGAATGATGGCTGACTCTTCGAAAACCTTCCTACTCATTCCAAGAGTCTCTCTCTCGCACTCTCTCTCTCTCTCCCTCTCTCCCTCTCTATCTCTCTCTCTCTCTATCTCTCTATCTATCTATCTATCTATCTGTCAATCTATCTATCTATCTATCTATCTATCTCTATCCACACACACACGTAAGTTTCTTATTTTAAGTTTCTCGCAGTGTTTGTATGTTACGTATTAATATTATTATCCAATAATAAACTAATTCTGCAAGTGTATTCATTTATTTTTGTCACTGTATTATACCTGACGGCGTTTCACAGATTTAATCTGTATCTTCGGAGATATCAGTGAAATAATATGCTTATATTATTTGCATGTATTTAACATTACTGCTTATTATAACTGTTACTTGAATTACTTAGTCGTAAATATAAAAAGAATGCGAAGCACACACTTTATCAAGTTCGGTGTTTGTTATATTGACTGTATACTTCTTAATTTTTCTTTCTTTAAAGTGTCATTCGTAATTCAGGAATAAAATCTGTGAAACGTACACACACAAGCGCGCGCGCGTGTATCAAGTGGGCAAATTAAGATCAGTACGCTTTGAAAAGTTTCTGAGATTACGGAACGAAACTTCTGTACTACGAAAATACACGGATGTAACTAAAAACTTGCTAAAACATATATATGCTACGACGAGATGAAACACAATTAAATAACGCTCTAAATAAATCGTGTCTGGCTTTCCACACGTTTGTCGACTAGTCCGACGGCTAGCAGTCGGCACGTTGCATTCAAAGTCCGATTTTGACCTAATCTCTTAATCGTTCTAGCGTCTGTAACAACGCTAATTATTCTCGGTACGCTGCCCGGAAGTGAAAGATAATTCTAGAATCCCAGCGGCGTATAAATGTTAGCATCCTTTGGCCGGTTTTAGACCTGGCGATTTTACAGTACGGACTGCAGCAATTTTTGCGGTTTATAGGGAAGTGATTATTATGTTAATTTGTGCAAAAGTATAATAAGGTGGGTGATATTTATTGTTAGAAAATTTAACTTGAATTATTGTATAATAGTGCTTTAACGTGAATAATTGTTAATACTGCTTTGTTGATTTAAAAGTGCTGTTTGTTCTAACTAAAATTTGTAATTAGTGAACTAGTGACTTCAGTGGTGTCAGTTACTTTGTTTCCACCGTGGTAAATATAGGCCTGTACACGGTAAAAAAATAAAGAAAACACTTGTAGAAGTGAAGAAAACACGTATATGTATGAAACATATACGCGCGCGCACACACACACACACACACACACACCACCACCACTAAAAGAGTAGTTATAACTTTGTACAGCTAAAAAATACGCAAAGGAGTTAATGAATGTTAATAAATGTTTGATATACCTATACTACCTTATTTCTGTATCAATAAAGAAACGTACAATATACAGTATATGTCAATGCGTTCACCTACAGACACGCCCACATTATACGGTCATAGTCTGTTAAAAACCATTCAAAATCAAATTATGTTAATAATCACAAAATAAAAATCGTAATTAAATATGAGTAATTAGGTTAACCACGAGCAAATGAAAGCTGATAATTTATTTTTATTTAAAAGTAACAGCACATTTTGTATTAAATTAATGAACAACTAATTTTATTAAATTACATTAAATTAATTTAATGAGATACAAACATTGAAATATGGAAGATAACGCAGTATGTAATTTAAAATATTTTCCTAAAATGTCACGAATACAGTCACATATATCCGTTTAAACATTTTTCTAAAGAATTCTAAAAAACTGTAGTGAAAAAAAAATTGCAGAGCCTTTTAGATTAAGTTCTTCAAACACGAATGACATTTATAAAGAAATAAAATTAAAACTTATACAATTACACAATTAGTACTACAAATAGTGAACTGGTAAAATTGTACCCTTCCCATTCTGTAATGCATTCAAGATATGGACAAAAATGAAATAATATTAATAAGCAGTAATGTTAATTAACCGTAAATAAAAATGTTCCTGTATTCCTTAACGCGTGTGATACGTGGAATACTTAAAAACTCGGTATTACAAATTACAATATAAAGGTAGACAGTATGAAACAATGATACCGTAGTCCTCAAAAGGAAGTGCAGAATGCTTCTGTCTTGTTTCTCTGAAAGCTACGCATTAGTCAACTACTATTACTCTTGTTGAGTGTAAGTGAATTATTGGTGAGAAGGAGAGATGGACATACCGCGCCGGGAACATCATTAAAATTACATTGCTCTTCATGAAACCTGTCACTTTCGCTTTTGCCATCGACTGACAGACACACCAAGTAATGGCAGACTAGATTGGGGTAAACGTACTCTGTTCACCATTGCATTGATGTGGAGAGACCTTTCATGTGGCAACACAGAGACTGATCTCAGGTTTCTTGATTTAGTGCTACAACTGCAAGGCAAATTAATTTTACATTATTTTATTACAGAGAAGAGTTAAAGCCAATGAATTGGTTTCCTATTTGTTGCTTTGCTTTTCCTGACTGACTTTAGGTTCTGCCATTATCCGGGTACAAAGACGAATGAGAAGAAAGAATAGACTCTTCATAAAGACTTTTATAATATTCTCGATTTGAATAAATTGTAAATTTTTTAAGTTGATTATGTGGTTTCTAAGAAAATATTTATCTATATCTAAAATGGTTGGCTTTAATACTGGTATAATGGCTGAACATATTACAACGATTTACAATAATAATACACGATAACTATTTACAGAAGGGCTGCAAAAATCTATAAAATCCTTAAAGTTGCAAGAGTAACATGGCCAAAATAACTCGAGAAACCAGTGACGTTATTACGTTAAATACTATTAACTTGATATATTTAAAAGGCCTCACGCATTTAAAGAAATCATAAGGACAATTGAAATGAATAATGAATATCTGTTTAATAACGCAAACTGAATTTTTCATATTGTCAAATGGTTCTCCTACACATGTTTGTAATTGCTACAGTTACACAAGTAATGGTTAATGAAATTTATTTAATTATGTAGTTAACGAAACAAGTATTTTTCCTTAGCTTTAATACATTATCTCTGTTGTGTATTAATGGGAAAACGCTTAAATTAAGCAAAGTTTACGTTTGTTTTATATTGTATTCTAAATATTTACTACTCTAACTATAAAACAAATGGATCGGTTGTAAATAATCGTGAAGAAAATCATGGCATGATACAGGCAGTAAAGCTACAGTAGTTTAAAATGCAAATTGACTTTCTAAATGTTGCTACGATGCTTTAAACACGGGATTGTACTGCCGATTGTACGTGTACAATTTTAATTAAAATAAAATAAATGCAGTTTTACTGGATTCCTATTCCTGAATAGAGAGTTCACAAAACATTTACATAGGAAATACAAGGGGTCAGTATTTTTATTTCTAATAAAATCTTTGAATTATAGAAAACTGGAGTCGTTTGTTATACGTATATATAGGGCATCGAAAGTCATACGTTCTACAGACATTTAATAGTGCAAGTTTAATACATTTTTTTATCGAGTGAAAAATTTTACATCTTTATTTTTATGGGGAAAATTATGTTTGAAAAGAAAGTTTGTAAATGTATAAATTAAAATTTTAAAAAGACGCCGGTTTAGTAATAAGATGTTTATAAAAGAGGTTTTAACGTCAACGTTAGAAGGTTTTTGAGCTGTAATGCAAGAGCAAAAGAGGCATGAAAGTAAAATTTAGCGGTATGCGGTAAATAAAGTGAGCAGGAAAACGACAGTAAATATTTAACGCTGGAAGCAGATGAGCGGCAAAATGAGAAAGCATGAAAGTGAACGACACTTTTGGAAAGCAATCTTCCTGGAAACATAGACGTTGCAGGGCTATAAACGTAAGCGTAAAGCTGAGGAAGAAAACGCAAAGTAGAAGCACAAAACATTGATCTGGGAACAGATACTGATATAAGAACAAACCAGTCATGAGCTGGTTTTACTGGTTGGTGACTTCGTCAAATACAAGCCGCTCTGATAGGAACTGGGTAAGAATAACTGAATTTGAAGAAGTTGTGTCAAATATGAACTGATGGATGCTGACTGTAAAATGATATATGCCACCTTTGGCATAACCTATGTCTAGCTTGAAAGAACATCGCAAATGTAAAAGAACAAACTACCTGAAGTGGAATAATTAATAAAAGTCATACAGAAAAACTAATTAGTTAAGAATAAATAACAGAACAGAGAAATCATATTGTTTCTAATATAAAAGCAGGAAAACACTAAAAAATTAACTGTAAGCAAAAAGCGAAACTGCTTTTCTTGTGCAGAATACATACCAATACTCCAAACACGTGACAGAAAATAATCACTACCGGGAATTTGCAACTGCGCCATGTGAACCAATAATCAGTTGAAAATGCAATGACTGAGTTCCGGGAAGAGGCTAGCAGAAATGTAGAAAAGGTTTAAACAAAATTTGATTATCGATTTTTCTACCGTTCAGTAATTTATCCATTTCTTCCAGACCACAATCTCTGACGATCGTCGTAACAAAATCTTGTCGGCGGCTTTCATGAAAATGCAGTAGAATTCATTTAGTTGCAAACAATTTTGTGGATACCTTATCAGAAGAAGTAATTTGAATAGATTGCAGTATTTATGTAAATATTTTGTTATTATAAACTACACAACACAAATAAATAGAGGTGTTGTCAATATGTTTTACTACAATGTGTATTGTTTGTTATTTGTGTTTGTTATTGTGGGAAAGAGACGGAAAAAAGGAACCAAAAGTCAATACTACAAGAACAAGCTTAAAATTATGAAAAGTCTAAGAGTTTCAAAGCATCCCAAGAAAGAAGGAATAATTAGCAATACGACGTAAACGTGAGGAAATAATTACTCTTTAGTTATACCTTGACGTCTTAAGCTATAAAAGTCAATGCAGTCTATGTGTTGCTTATGTTTGTGAGATGTATAGATTAAGATGTATTCTATAATTCATTCTGAATATTTTTTGTTGCTTTTCGTTTTATTGTAATTGTAAACATGTCGGTCAAATACAACTTCTAAAATTATGCTCAGTGCAGGAACAGAAAATGTACTAATCTGTACAATAACAATAAAAGAGATACAGTGACGTATACTCAAGCAAACATGGAAGTGTGTCTGATGTATATTTATTAATAAGTAATCGCCTACTGTACATGAGACTCAATCAGCTAATTAGTAGGCCTAACCACGTTCTGCGGGGAGCAGCACAGTAGAGAGGTAGTTGTGTGCAGTGTAAGTTTACCTTTGTTACTGAAGTATTTATCCCACGTGTGCCAGATAACTAGCCGTATTATTGTCTCCAGCCATAACGGTGGGCAGGCAGCTGAGTAGGGATCTTACAACCGCAGCACAGTCTTTGTGATTATGAGCTTCTAACAAAACTACTGTCCGGCCCGTGGCACGAGGTTAACTAAACGTAATGTGTTATTTGTATTGTGTAGTTCATAATAACAAAATATCTACATAAGTAGGGTACTGCAGTCTGTTTAAACTACTTCTCTTGATGAGGTATCCACAAAATTATTTTATTTGGATGAAAATATGCTTACATTACTCAAATATCACTGATTAAGAATTAGTGAAGCAGTGACAAACAGGAGGCATGTATTGTTATTAGATGGCATTAAATAAATGCCGGTGGATAAGAAAGTGTTTTAAACTAAGATCAACGTAGGCGAGCCGGCACAGTGGTAGCGTCTCTGACACACAATCAGAGCGTTGCTGTGCTGCCGATGTGGTGAGATCGAGTCAAGGTCACGGCTCGATTTGCTCGTCTACCCGCACGTAAGCGGACAAATAATACGTACGTCTTCTCTGGCATATCCGGGCCAGATAAGTAACAAGGGCACACAATATACTACACACATAAAACAACACTCTTCCCCCCCCTCCGCACGGCTTGCCCCCGGGCGTGGGTTAAAGGTTCGCTAATATCTCTTTGGCTGGGTTGGGGCGTGAGTTCTATCACGGCCGGAGGGCGCAACAGGTCTATGACCTAATGCCTGAAAGTGAAGATGACTCAGATCAACTTGCATGTTTGGATGAAGATTCATGATGTTCTCTTCGACGAGCTTCTCGAATACAGAAAGATTAATTACCAGCTCTGTAGAAAATATTTCCACAAGTTTACAATCACCGGATCTGTCAACAGTATCCCAACAGCTTACTTGTACAATATTTTGTTTACTTTCGGTTACGACTGCGTTAATCAGAAATCTATTTCAGTTATTAAACAAAATTCCCATTCTTTGTTAAACAAGGTAAAAGACTTAATTAATTCTTTTCAGTATTGAATCATTGTACGAATCTATTTTGTATAGTACGTTGACTATGGACTGAGAAAACTACTTGGTAAAAAGAAAACACTTAACTGAAATCACTAGCTTTACAAATTTGTTCAAAGCTACTTTTACATAGATGAACCTCTGTTATAAAATTTGGGACAAAGTCTAGTTAGTACAGCGAAGGTAGACTAAAACGCCTATTATTTACCTTCTGTCGACACTACTGTGTTCTGCAATCATACAGTTGTATGTAAATGTAACGATCACGGCTTAATGCTATCTGTAAACTGATACTTGTTAGGGCACGATTTCAGTAAACTACAAATTGTTTGCTGGGATTAATGTATACACAGTAATGAGTTCATATTGTCTGTCACTATAGCTGTGCAAACAACAATTAACTTAATAAACTATCACATGTAATTTATGCTCTGCATCGCGTTCTCATGGATATTATGATAAACCGGTTAATACCGATTATGAATGATTGAGGTATAGAAATTTCTGTACGCGTCAGGACAGTAAGTAAACCCTATTCTAACTATCGTTTATACATTATTATTTCACAACGCTTATGCATGCAAAAAGTAAAAATGTACCAGTTCTAACAATGCATGAATCATGTATGTATGTGTGTGTGTGTGTGTGTGTGTGTGTGTGTGTTTAGGCTTACGTAAGCTTGTGCTTGTTGTTTCGTATGCAAACGTATTATATTCACTAAATTCTACATTAACGTATCACTCCTATGAAAAGATTCAGTGTTTATTACCTCATGCATGTTATAAGGAAACAATCGACCCATTATGTTGAAAGTATTATTGTGTTTGGTTTACTCTGTAGTAAAACGCTAAATCTATTCTTCGCCGATCTCTGTATAATTCAAATTTCACACAATCTGCATCATTTTTATGGATTTTCTTGTACCTTCTGCGTCTTATTCTGCCATAAGTCAGGTTAGTTTTTATCACCTTCCATTTTATACTTTTTCGTCTAGTGGAATAATATTCAGTGATTACTGAAGGTGACAGAGTTTTCGTGTTCTAATATTTTCTTAGTTTTATTGTATCATTCTTTGTTAAATTACATTCTTCAGTCAGCCGTAAATAAAGTCAGAATACTCTTTACAACTTTTGTGTTTCACTGTGAGTACTTGCGTTGTACTAAGTTTTCTATCTTCATTTTAGGCTAATAGTCAATATTTATACTCCTGTCTTAAATTTCTTTAGCATCTGGTATTTTAATTACTTTAAAAGTCTTGAATTTCCACTGCTTATTTTTACATAATTTAAAGGTTCTTTGTAATCATTTTATTACGCTTTGTATATTTAATAAATAGTAATAGGTTATACTTTTAGCCCTTAAAGTTTGGTTGGGTCTTATGTTACCACATGCCTTTGAAAGTGTTGTAAATATAGTTTTTGTCACTACGGGTACGATTTCAGTCTTATTAAATATACCTTATGACAGTAAATATTAGACTAAATAATTTTCTGATGATACTTTTGTATGCTGGTGTTGCTGTGTACATGACAACTGGCGACTATATGTGCACTCATATCATCATGACTATTATAATATTATACGGCTTGGAGAAAGTGATATGGATAACAAGATTGAATATCCACAGCTGTGGTAAGCAAAAGCACTTGCTATGCTGCTCTTAAAGCATTAATAATATTCAATACATTTTAAGTGAATAAATTTAGTACGAGAGGAAGGGAAAAATCTTGAACATTTTCGTATTCATTCCATACTAAAAACGCATATGGACAAAAGCATTTTCACATACAGTAAAAATCTGTTGATTGCCAAATATACGGACAGAAAATGATTACAGATCTGGCGAACTCCATCGTATAAAAAATGCAATATACATTAGAGTTTTGATAGATATTTGGAAGCCAAAATATTTGTACTACCTTTAAATTTATCATAGCATCTTTTCTAATGATTGGCAACTTTCTCCTGATTATCTTGCAACTGAAGGATTGGATTCCCTACATATCTCAAAACTTGTAGATAGCATGAATCGTTATTGCAATGGCTACTGTCTATTCTGCTGGAGAAGATTGTCTACGAGAGTGTTGAAAGAAACGATGTTATTAATTCCTCCACATGTTTGGTGCTGAAGTGCAACATTTGGGACGCATTTACTGTAAGTGATTTTGTAAACCAAACATTCCAGAAATATATAAAAGGAATGTCGCGTTGAGATTTTGATGGAGAAATGTCATATACGACTTTATAACTTATTTTATTATATTAAAGAGAAAGGGTATAGACTTACTTAATTAGATGTCATAGTCAAGTTTATTAAATACCAGGTTCAGTGTTTTACAAAGGGGAGACTGAAGTACTTAGTATCAATTTAGTAACGAGTGGACAGTGGTATTTACTATACCCTGGTATTTATCATAGAGTTTAAAACGCAGTTAAAATTTGACACTTAATAGGTGAAAGATTTTGTGTGTACTGTGTACATTGGAAAAGACTCTTTCATCTTTCACTTGTACGACAATATAGATGTCAGTGCTGATGATGACGTGACCTGCGCCTGAAGTAACTTTGGGAGTTACCTTAACCCTTCGGAAAGTTAACAATTTAAACTGAATTTTAGATGTACGATGTTTCACTTAGATCACTTATGTAATGTACGTTGAGTATCAACGGGTTAAAATTTTGAAGTTATGGTGTGATTCTGTAAACCTATGCGCTTCCAGGAATTGTTATACAAATAAAACCTAATATTTCTTCTAATTTTCACAGTTGCATTTATAAAACCATCTCTGAGTGTCTAGTGAGTTATTTAATGTATGAGGGCGAAATCGTTTTCTTGTGTATTCATGTAATTTACACTTACTTAACGTCTAAATAAAATTGCACTTAGTCCAATAGAGAACCAAACCACTGTTACTTTTTTTCTTTCTATTTACATTTCAATACATAACAACAATCTGTCTAATGTCCATCACACCTTCTAATTCTTGTTATAGTTCAGCTTTTGCGTGTAATATTATCTAATTGTTATTGTCATACGTACATACCCTAAAATATTTATATATGATTTATAAAATACTCATTGAACAAGTCCAATAATTAATGCATAATTTATTTAATCAGTACGCATCAATTAATAATTTATGAACATTTAATTAATATTTAGTCAAAATAAGTACTATAATAAATTAGTACGGTTTCAATTAGGCATAGCAACTGATCTGAAAGTTATTCGTATTATAGCTATAAAACTCCGTTTGTTTAATGATTTTTCATAAACACATATATCGGTATGTTGACGTGGTGTACGTGTGTATGTGTGGGGGGCTGTATGCCGACAGATAAGTTAAATAATATTTGCTTTTCCCAAGCTGGCGTTGTACGCGTATAAATAACCTGAACTGATAACAATGTTTATTGGAAACTTTATGCAACTATCAACAGACTCCGAGGACACAATGAACACATTGACGTTTGTCGACCTAAGTGCCTATCTTAAATTTATATTGAAAAAAATCTTTAAATTAAGTAATTTCCGTAGATGCAAAAATAATTTTAGAGTTACATATTACTTTCATGTCTTAACACCTTCTTCTTCTTCTTTAGCAAGAAGGCCAATGTAAGCTCTGGCTTCCAAAGCAAACTCCTATGAATACTATCCATTGCCATCTCAGTGTAACCCCTCACATCCATTCTTTTTAGACCTTCCAGCGCACCATCCAAACATGTTATCCTAGGTCGGCTCCACACCAACTTATATAGACTTAAGACCTCAGGATATTCTTTGGCATACACTGATCATGGCGGCTCAGTAGACCAGTGGGTATGGCACCTGGCTACTAATCTAGAGGTCCCGGGTTCAATTCCCGGGCCCGCACCATAAAATCAAGGTGCGTTTTTCAGCCCCTAGGTCGACTCAACCTGTTGAAAATGAGTACCTGGGATAACATCCTGGATATAATAATGGGCGGCTGAAGCGTAGTGCTGGCCACACTGCCTTCCTTGTATGCCGTACGGCTCACATTAGGCAGCCTACCCTGCCTACTCCTAAGCTACTTCGGTGGTATACATGGGAGCCATTATTATACACTGATCATTCGTCCGCTCTAAGTGACCTAGCCATTGTATTCGTTGAGCCTTTATGATACTTACAATGTCCTCATGCTTCGATAACTCATCTGACTCCTGGTTATTTCTTATTCTCCATTCGTCATCTTCATTAACCAGGCTATAAAAACGTCTTACAATCTTTCTTTTAAACCTTCTTAATGTTTCTTGTTCCTTTTTTTTAATGTCCATGTCTTGCCTTCCTAAGTAACAACAGATCTGTTAAGTGCCTAATATGTTGTTAGTTTTGTGTAACGACTAACGAGTTTGCTTCTCAATAGTCTACTGTTTGGATATCCTCTATCATCTTAACATCCAATGTATAATTAATACTAGCACAAAATAACTTCTAAAAAGTAAATGTTTTGTCTCTTCCTTCTAACCCGTTACTAAGCACTATTCCACCCGTTATCTGTATTATCATACAGAGGATGAACAATTTGAAAACTCTTGAAGTTTTTACTACAGAATAGTATAAAATGATAAATATAGTTACAACACAAATAAGCCACCCCAATACCAGGGAAAAACGATGAATCAACTATATAAAATGTTTAAACTAAAGAAAATAAAATGACGATGACGCGAAAAACGACTACATGACCCAACTCAAGTGATTGACTCAATAAAATGAAATAAAATGAGAAAAAATGAAAAGACACAAACGAACAATATATGACAGAAAAAGGAGAAATGTTACACTCAAATAAAGTAATGAAAAAGAAACCAATAAATAACAAATGTAAATGATAATTATTAGTATCGACTAAATAATCAATGTAAATGATAATTGTTATAATCCAATAACGTAAAGACAAACAAAGTACACTAACCAAATAAATAGAGAGTAAATATTATAAATCACTCTATAATGACATGAACTTGTTAACAGTATAACTAACCATTGTAAAGTGAGAAATAGATAGATAGATAGATAGTGAACATGAGTAAGTGAGAAAGAGAATTTGATGTTAGGGAATACCCACTAGTAACACTTAAATAAAATATAAAAAGTGCAAAGTGACAGTGTAAAACCCCAGAATAAATAGAAACCCTATTGATAGGTATAAACACCTAATAATCAGTGATAAATACTAAAGGTTAATGGTGAAAAGTGATAGTAAATAAAAATATTGTTATTATTAGGATTAAGATTAATTGTAGATGAGGAATACAATAGTATTCAGGGAAGGAATCCCATGGAGAGTCAAAATGTTAGTGTTACCATGGTTAGAGAGTAAAGTTTATTTAAGAAAGAATGTGATAAAGAATATAAAAGCAAAATCAATAAACATCCTATGTTCTAAGGGATAGTTAGTTAAGAATAAACAAAATGTAAACAAAAGTAAAATAATAACTATTAAAGGATTGTTTGATTAAGTTTATTAATAGGAATATGGGTGAAGAATTATACAGACCATAAGCCTAAATGTTATGTTCTATTTTATAGAGAATAGTAAATAATAGACAATTTATAAACAATGGCAATATAAATAAGAAAAAAGATAAATTCATATAAATCTAATAATACTGGAAAGGCAGTTAGAAAATAATAGACAAACCATAATATGGAAACTAATGAAAACATACAATTATTATAAAACAGACCCAAAACAGTACAACAAATAAACAAATAATTTGTAACACAAAACAAAACATGTTTAAGGGTAAAATAATATTTAATTTTTATAAATTAAGAAAATATAGCCAATTACTACCTAGGCCTATGAAATGCCTAACTGTAGAAAACCAATAACTACAAATTGTAAGAAATTAACAAGGATATTAGCAAATCGAAGGCAAGTAACTAGTCAATGATAATTAGTGAATCATATTAAGAGATAAATGTTAAATTAAGGACTTAAAATAAGAAAGAAATGTAATTAGATAATATCAACATAACTGTCAAAACAATAATACATAAGAAAACCCAGCTTTGTGGGATGTCAAAATGATCTTTGAAAGAAAATACGAACAGTTGTGATAATATTTCATACAAAGAGAAGAAGACAGAAGAATAATAGCAATCAGAAGATATACAGTCATTTTGAATAAAAATTCAAATAATATAACAATGGGGTTAAGTCATGGACAGCCAATGAGAGTCAATCAGTTACCATGACAACTGAACGTTATTTATGAATATTCCTTTAGAAACTGTTAGTCCATTATTGAAGCTCCAAGCGAAGAGACGCCAAGCCGTAAACGACTCAAATTTTAATACAAAACGATAAAAAGTAATCCAAATTTGATGAAATGAACAAGAAGGAAGATGATGAAGGACTAGGCCATCCAGTTGAGGCCAAATACCAGATTAATAAATTTTAATTAATAAATTTCAACCAACTAATACGAGAAAGAAGCCAGGCGTACTTAAATCCCAAAATGATGGAAGATTGATGACTATCGATGACCCCAACCCATTTCAACTGAATGACATTACACCTCAAGTCAACTGATTTGATAAGTATTGCTGAGTTACCCGAATTTATGAAATAAATTCTTTTTAATTTTTTCTCACAACACTTTGAACTCTCACTATAAACTGATGATATTATTTCTTTCAAAGATTAATTAAAAAATAAAACAATAAACTTATGTGAACTAGAAAAAATAACCTGTATAAAAATTACGAACTTTTGACACGCACGTTTCAGCACTCCAGAAACAAATTACAATTACACATTAGATTATATAAGTACCATTAATGTAAGGTAGTGTTCTTTATTGTAATCAAATTAATATTTTTTCGTAAACCAAAAGAATCCTGATTTATTGAACGAAATTGTAAAAATCAACATTCTGTAGACGCCATGTCTGACTAACTAAATCGTTCAAAATCGATTTCGCCAAGCCTTGAGTAATTGTCTTACTGCCGGTGCAAATTTGTTTAATAACAAAATATAATTTTGTATATTACTGAATAAATACTAATCGCAATTTAATAAACTAGTACAGAGTTGTAACCACTGTTCTTTATTTCGTAGGAAAGTGCATTATATGATTTGTGTATTTTAGCAAAGAGCAAAAGTGACGGTAAACGCTCACGTCGGAAACTCGGCGAGATTTATAAATCCGTACAGGCGGAAGTAATTGAATTCACCATACCGTCATAGCCACGAACGCTCAATCAACCTATTTTTTATTTTTAATTGTTTTCAGTTAAAACAATTTGGCGCCACCCGGGATTTATGCACACATACTAAAGAACAGGTAAGGTTCCCACATCCGTGTACTGGTAATTTGAGAGATCGCTACGGACATCGTCAGCGTCAACATAAAGTAACGACCACCCAGTGTGAGGCGAACACACGAAACATACACCTTTACAGAGTACGCAAAGATCTAGTCGTTACAATATTAGTTACACTAAATATATGACCAAGGTTAACTCTAATTTATTAAATTAGTGAAACACTAAAGTATTTAAACATACAAACATTTGTTTAAATATATATTTAACCACCACGATTTATTTTATCGCGATACGTAGAAGACCAGTGTTTTGCATGTACTTTTGCCATGAAAATTTGTGATTGCTTATAAAGGGCAGGCCACCGTTAGCAGATACGAAGTTTTATCAATGATGAATAGGTTTTGTGGAAACGCTATGACTACTCAAGTAACTTGTGTCAGGCCACCGTGAATCAGACAAAGAGCGTACCTTCTGAGATTGATTATTTCATTGAATAATAAGCACACTTCTGGATTATAGTTTTTAAGTGGAATTAAAGTTGTTTAAGACTTTATTATTGTGGATTAATAGGCTTTTAGTTACTAAATCGTTGCGTACTGAGTGTATCGATTATGTTATAAATAACGTGAAAGACAGCAATGAATTTGTAATATGTTGCTTCGACGGTCGTACTGACCTTCGTGTTTGAACAGTGGAATTAGAATAATTGACACATAAATTGTTAATTACAACTTTAATTGCAGTTTAAATAAACAAAGACAACACACGACATGTTCCCAACACACGTTAACGTAATAAAAAATAAATGTCAGCAAATTAACGCTCTTGCAATGAATAACGCACATGACTAACTGCAGATACTCGCACACAATAATCGATTATAATCACTCAACGCGACACTGAACGCAATCCTAATCGCAGTCCTAAAAATTAACTTGACTAATAACAGGAGTAATGAGTTCATATTGTTCCGTTACAGAACATTTAGTTTGCAAGATACTCAGCCATTGTTGTAAGATGAATCTACCACTTTCTATATGATGCGCAGAGAATAATCGTGTAGTTGCGGGCCCCTAGAAACTGTAATACTACATTGTATACATCCGTTTGACGCACACATCACGCTCGTTTCCTATGTCATAAGCATACTTTACTGTTACCTAAACACAGTAAAATTGTTGATAATGTAATACCAGATTGACTTTCTGAGTGCAAATATTATTTTCTATAATTTCATTAAATTTAAATAAAAATGTTTTTAAACAATACTTAATTAATTTATTTTTTTAATCTAAACATAATTTACAATTATATATTTTTAAATTCGATAAATATTTTGTACAGTAGTAAAGTATATTAAACAGAATCAACTACGTAGCTAGTGTTCTTTGACCGTAAGAGGCAACTTTCTTTTGTTAACTCAGCGTGAAAGTTGGTAAAATAGTATTCTGGAATTTGTTCCTCTGTATAAATTATTAAATTTAAAAAAAAGAAAGTTACATTTTATTGCAGACCGTGGTACCCTCTGCCGTAATATGTGCATCGAAAATAAGATTACAAAAGAGGATTTAACAAATGTTTGATACAAACACTGAACACTGTTAACAAAGTTGGAGAGAAACCAAGTAAGACTGGAAATGAAGTGAAGAGGTAAGAAATGGAACTAGCATTCAACAGAAA
Source organism: Magicicada septendecula (assembly GCA_034769895.1). Taxonomy (NCBI): domain Eukaryota; kingdom Metazoa; phylum Arthropoda; class Insecta; order Hemiptera; family Cicadidae; genus Magicicada; species Magicicada septendecula. Next base: position 1,234,547,460 of record CM068367.1, read on the forward strand.
AAATGAGGGCCCAAGTGCTGTAAATGACATCGTCTGTTATGCATGTCTAAACAGTTGTCACTAGACGGCAGGATTTAATTAACAAAGGCAGGATTTGATTAACAAATATCCTTTGCCGCAGCCTGTTAAAATAGTCGCTTTTTTTTAGCGACTGTTAAGATGATATGTTTTTTAGCGACCTAATTTTCAATCGTGTTCCATTGCATAACTGTGGTACCTTCAGATTTCTCATGAGTATAATTGGAACACCTAGTTTTAATTTCAATGTGTGAGCTGGTAATTCTGATGCAGATAAAGATTCAAAAACTCAGTTGGGTAATGTACTGCATCCTCTTAGTACAAAACTGTATTAATGGAGTGATATGTTTTCCGTCTCCTGGAAATTTTTGAAATATGCAGCTATTTATGGCATTTACTTGTTCGTTTCTTGGTGCTAGTATTACACGCTCACATGAGGACACATCATCTTGCAAATTTATAGACTCAATTTATCCATAAACGTTTTCGATCAACTCTGCCAGTGAAGAAACTGTACGACATAATGATGGTGGTAAACATATCGCACCGTCTGTCTCTGGTATCTTACCATCTCCAAGGTTTAATAAAGTAGTAGAACATTCTTGAATATCTGCATCACTTCCAAGTTGGACTTTCATGTTTATTGTGAGTGATACTATTTGAACGGTACGCCATATATTCGATCGTTTGACGGAAGCTTTTACTTCATCAGCTCTGGTACCTCGCGTAACTACGGGCAATGTTTGTCTGAAATCTCCGGCAAACAGAAAAGTTATTCCACCCATAAATCTGTTGTCATTGCGCAAATCTCGTAGAGTTCTATTGAGAGCTTCTACTGATTTTTTATTGGCCATAGTGCACATATCCCAAACAATGAAGTCTGCATTTCTAATGAATTCCGCTTTAGCATTATTTTAGGAAATATTGCACACTGGAAATTCGCTACAATTCAAATCTATTGGTATTTTAAATAATGAATGAGCCGTTTTTCCGCTAGGTAATAATCTAGCAGCGATTCCCGAGGAAGCTCCTGCTAATGCGATCTTGCCTTCGCTTCTTAACTTCGAAAGAGCCAATTTGATTAAAAATGTTTTACCTGTGCCTCCTGGTGCATCAAGGAAAAACGCATTTCTAGACATACAGTAAACACTTTAAAGAATGAGCAGATATATATATATATATATATATATATTATAAAGATCTTTTGTCTATCTATTTTTCTTTGTATATAATGATAGAACAAATCTTACTTACCCGTGACCTTTTACTTTACCTGGGCGTCAGAACAAATCCCAGATACCAATGACACGGATTCAGCCTTGCTCACAGCACAGAGACACACTATCTCAGGATTCGTTCAGTGAGTGGAATATTTAAGGGGAATCGTTACAAATAACTATTAAATAATGTTGAAATTTGTTTAGTTAATGACTTTGTTATTGAATTAATTTCTTTAAAATTTAATCTAATGACTTATTTCTAACATAAATCTTATTGGTTAATGAGTGTGCCTGAAAAGTGAAGATTAAAACGTCCAAACGACCAATTGCTCTTATCTGGTTGATTTAGGAATTATATATCACCCAAACCAGTGCTAAAGGACGGGTCTGCAATAATTTGCACGTTCAATACTACACCTCACTCTCCATTCAACACTCCTATATTACTTTATATCTAATCTTAATAATTAACTACAAAATTTGAATTTATATAGTGTCTTTTAAAATGTTTATTGATTTAATTATTTATGTTTATTGATCAATGAATACATTTTTTATCTGATTGATGCGTCGACTGTAGATAGTAATCAGTTGAGATACTCCTTTTGATGGTTCGGCTCAGAAGAAATGATGTTGACCAATAACGTTGACTGATGATCCTGGACAATTACAGATGCTGTAGCTATTCTGGTGCACAGGTCACTTCACTGTTAATTAATTAATTAGTTATTACGCAGCGAGATTATTATTGAACTTTACTAGTTCCTCTACTACTGCGAACCACTTCGCGAACTGTTTATTTAAATAAATACTTTGTGTTGTTTGTGCAATTGAGATCGTATTTAACACACGTCTTGCTTAATTAATGCCCGAACGAAGAGTGCCCTATTCCCTCATTCTGAGTTAGCGTCTACTCTTAATACCGGTTGTGATTGGTTGTTCCAAATAAATCATGTGTTTTCCATTTGAAACAATATCGAACAGGTCGGTCAAACTCTCCTTAACAAGTTTGAGATGGTAGAGAATTTCTGGCTAATTTCATACTTCTTCGGTTTGCAAATCGTTTGATTACAGGTATTTGCAAACGTGTTTTCAAAGATCTGACCACAGAACATTATTGCTTTGGTCTTTCTCTGTATGTGTGTGAAAACACCTAATTCGTACGTAGCCTAATTCTCTAGTTATATCTCTTGGCGTTCTTCTTCTGTATAACTTCTTTAAATGTTAATTATATTAGTTGATATTTTGGCTGCTTATAGAGCTTTAATTGCTGAACACTATGCAGGTTTCAGAATTGCCGTATATTTATTGGTTTTGAAGATATTGCAGTTTCAATAAATAAAATTAATTGAATAAAATTTCATGTCTGTGCACGCGTCAGTAGTAGCAGTGGCGAGGTTAGACAGAGATGGCTGTGATTATTCCCTCTCTCTCTTGCTTACGCCGCTAGACTAGCACAGTTTGTCAGTTTCATATAACGATCTGATAGGTGGACTATATGAATCGTTATATATACCCCCACTCGTTATAAAAACAAAAATTGATTATTTAAGAAATACATTTTTTTTTTCTCTTCTTGTATACTTTTACACTAATTAAAATTTGCACATATAAAATTTCGCACTTTTTAAATTTGCACTTTTGATTTTTCTCGAATAAAATTTGCACTAATACAATTTTGCTTATTTCTACCTTATAACTAATTATTACAATATGTTACTTAACCTAACATGGCATTCTCATATTAGATATTCATATGAACATTAATACTTTAATCACAATTTTGACTTAATTGACGTCAATAATCAAAACAAAAATACTGACATTTATTCAAAGACTTCTTATTAACATTGACACTGATTCAAAGACCTTTATAAAATTTTATTTGACCACGTTTGATTCACATATCTCATTGGCTCAAACCATTGTTTCCTTATTGCTCTATATTTTGTCTATATTTCCTCAAACTATCCCCATGGTACTTTCCTATAATTTTGTTTCTTCCAACGTCTTTTAATATGTATGTGTGCCTTGCAATCTGCTCTTCTATTCTATAAGGTCCCTCGAATATCGGGAAGAACTTGGCCGTGGTATTATCTATGGCAGAGGATACAGGATTCGCTTTCACTAGCACTTCCTCTCCTTCCACAAACCTTACCAACTTGTGGGTGCGATTATATCGTTCTATCCTCTTTTGGCCTTCTCTCTGTATTCTTTCTCCTGGTATGCTGGTTTTTACCTCATATGGAATAGGTAGATTGTAGTTTTGGTTATGATTGTAGATAGGTAGGACTTTTTATGGTTTTTGTCCATACGTGTACTGGTTCTTTGTTGAGAAATAATTCTGAAGGTGTGTACCCCGTTGTTTCATTACATGTATTATTAATACACTTAGAAATAAAACTCATACAATCTACCCATGCAGAATGGTTTTGATGGCACAATACCCTGAAATATCTACCTAATTCTCTATTTATTCGCTCAGCTAAATTCGCTTGAGGGTGACGTATTGATGTAAGAATTGGTTTTATATTGAGTTCCTCCAAGATTTCTCTCCATAGGTTATAGGTGAACGGTTTTCCTTGGTCGGACAATATTTTTCTAGGTTTACCATACTGTGGGATGTAGAACTTTGTTAGTGCTCTAAGGGTTGCTTTTGTCGTGCCTCTTTGGACTGAGTATAGTTTGACAAATTTATAAAAGAAATCTACTGTTACTAGAATGTGCTTCACCCCTCCTTTTGCTTTTCGTAGAGGCCCGTAATAATCTATAGCTAATAACTCTCCTTTCTCTTTTGCTTGGATTGTTTGCATCTCTACTCTGGTAGATAAGTTCGGGTGTTTACACTTCTGGCACAGGTCACAAGTAGATAATAATCTTTTCATGCGTTTTGCCAACCCCTTTCCAATGAAGCTTTCTGTTAAGGCTCGATGGCTTTTCTTAAATCCAGCGTGGCCCAACGACAAGTGGCATTCCCAAATAAGTTCCTCCATCATACAGCTTGGTAACAATAATTTCCACCTATGGGAACATAGCTTATATAGCTTACCGTCATACATGGAAAATCCTGGTTTGGTGTTGATAACCGCACTTCTCCAAGCTACACTAATCCTAGGGTCTTCTTGTTGATGGGTCCCTATTTCCTTAAGTCGTCTAACTACTTCAGGTTTTGCTACATGCTTTACCGCGTAAATACCTATATCAGTGCTACTACTTTTAATGTTAACTGTATCCATGTTGTTTTCTGATGGTAGATTTCTACTAAGTACATCTGCTACCAAGTTGTCTTTCGCTTTACAATATTGTATTTCAAACTGGTACTCTTGTATAGCCAAGATCCAGCGAGTCAGACGAGCACCTAGCAATTTACACTTTAATAAAAATACTAACGCCTTATTCTCGGTGATTATAGTAAGTTTAGCACCCAGAATATAACTTCTAAACTTTGACAGGCTATGCACTATCGCTAATAGCTCTTTTTCTGTCGTAAAATAAGTAAATTCCGCCCCTTTAAGTGTGCGACTTACAAATCCTAATACCGCTTTTTGGCCCTTCTCATCTATCTGATATAAGTGTACTCCTACAGCAATATTGCTGGCGTCTGTCTGTAAATAAAATCTTTCTCCTACCCTCGGATGATGTAATATAACAGTATTTATAAAAAGACTTTTCACTTGTTGTAGCGCTTCATCGTGGTCCTTTGTCCACCTCCATTTAATCCCTTTGTTTAACAACTTCAACAATGGAACAGTACTTTCCGTATATTTACTTGTAAACCTCTGATAGTAGTTAGCTAAACCTAGAAATGACTTTAGCTGCTTGCAGTTCTTTGGAGTTGGAAATTCTTGTATGGCTTTTACCTTATCTGGGTCCGTGGTTATTCCTTCCATTGAGATTCGGTGACCTAAAAACTTAATTTCCTCCTTACCAAACTCTGATTTCCGTAGATTCAGCGTCATGTTTGCTGATCTAAATTTTGCAAAAATATTTCTTAAATGTTGTAAGTGCTCCTCAAATGTTTGTGACACACATAGAATATCATCTAAGAACACTAGTGTATACTTCTCTACCTCATTACCTAAGGCACTGTCTAAACACCTTACCATTGAAGCTAAGCTGGTGCTCAGGCCAAAAGGTACCACTTTAAATTGGTAGCACTTGTTTTTATACAAAAATGCCGTATACTGTCTATCACATTTGCGGATTGGAATTTCCAAAAATCCGGATGTTAAGTCCAGTTTGGTCATGTACTTAACTCCATTACATTTTTGGAACAATTCTTCCACACTCCTTTTATGACACTTACCGACTTCCAATGCTTAAATTCTTTAATGTGTACACTGATTTTCTTGGTATCTATTTCCATCGTGATGGTATTTCTTTTGAAATTTATTTCTGTCTTCCATTCAAGTAACGTATTTACCCCAATAATACAGTTATGAACGAGTTTCGGGACTATAAGAGCTACAATTTGGGTTTGGGTACCATTTATATTGATAGGAAAAATAAATTTGCTCAGTTATCTTTTGCATTTTGGCTCCAGTGGCTCCCTGTACATTACAATTTTTTACGGGTAGTCTGGGACAATTATGCAACTGACTATTATTTTCTACAAACTTTGAGCTGACACAGGTTACCTCACTGCCGGTGTCTATTAACGATCTTACTAGTAGATTACTGATTTCACAAATTATTTCCGGGCATTCAGGATAATGGCTTCTACCCACTTCTTGCTCTTCTTTTAACAAGAACTCCCTATCGTTCACTTGATTTATATTATTTGTTAATTTCCTTTTAACTGTATTAATGGGTTGTTTCACTGCAGGTAATGGTAGACTTAGTTTTGTTTCTTTTCTACCTGCAGTGGCTTCCCGTTTCCCGTATCCGTTTTACTAGTAGACGGTTGTGGCTCGGTTGATGATATGGCTGCCTTACATACCTTAAACCCTTTACTTGGGCGGGTTTCAACGCTCCTACTTCCACCCTTCTCTTCCAATTCCTGCCGATATTGGGGTTTGTTACCCGGATATTGGGTAAACCTTTTTTTCTTTTGGGCGCTCATTGTCTCTTCTCCTCGTTGGGTAGAAAGTTGGTTCCAGATGATCGCCTCTAGGGTGGTTACTCAGCTGATTGTTTACTCTCTTCAGGTCCCTCTCTAGGTCTTGACATTCATCCACGACCATTATACACTTTTCTAGGGTATCCACTCCTCTAGTAGTGGTTGCTACTCTAGTGCGTTCCGAGAAATGACGCGCTAGCTTGTACAATAGGTCTCTCTCCTCTATTGGTGGTGTTAAATGCTTCACTTATGCCATTACGTTTAGCACATAGTTGGTGGTTGTCATATTCATGGACGGGTGATAATTACCAAATTCCAGATGATCACGCACCCTTCTTTGAATCTGTACGTTCCAGTATTGAGAAAGGAATTTCTCTCTGAAGTCGGCGTAGGTCCGAGATGACTTTCCACCACGCACCTGCCCAATTCTTGAGGAATCGGCTTAACAGTTCTTCTTGTCCTCGTCGTCCATCAATGGGTTTACGCGAGTTACATAAGACTCAAATAGCCGTAGAAACTCCACAGGATTCTCATGTGGGTTTCCTGAGAATACAATGTTTTCCGGTTCTTCCTTATAGCTGCCAGACCTCACGACTTTGGTTTGCTGTGACTTCATTGCCTTAGTCAGATCTTCCCGCATTACCTTTAATTGCTGTTCTACCTTTTGATGTACTTCGTCTCGGTCAGCCTTACTCTCTACTTGTTTCTTAACCTCCTTAATATTTTCACCCAGTTGGGTGTACTCTACCCTAGTACTCTGGATTTCCTCTTTATTTAGAAGCGTTTGGGTTTTTAACTCAGCAGTTACATCGCTGAATTGTTGGTTAATAAGGGTTACTTTCTGTTCTAACCGTTCACGAAATTCGATTCTAAATTTATTTAATTTTTCGTCTTGGCGGCGAAAATTAGTATTTACTTGTTTCTTAAATTCCTCTATTGTAGCTTTAACCTCTTCGGTATGCTTATCAAACTTAAGATTACTCTCATCTATTTTGCTATTTGTACTATCTATTTTACTAGCTAAATTAGCTATTTCTTCATCTATTTTATATGTAGCTTCTTTGCTACTTTGTTCTATTTGGCTAGTTAAATTTTCGTTTATTTGTTTCATTTCGCTAGATAAGTATTTATTAGTTTGCTCTATTTTATTATTAACATCATTTATAAATTTTTTATTACTTTCTTCTAATTTTTGATTATCTTCTTTAATTTTACTATTTAATTGACTATTTGTATTTTTAATTTTACTTTCAATTTTACTATCATTTTCATGCATTTTAGTGGTCAACTGCTTGAACATGTGTTCAATTGCTGCCATTACTACTGCTTGTGATTTAGCAATTTTTTCTTTTTTTACAATAACTATTTAACAAAGTTTATTTTAATATTTAACCCTTCAACAGTTTGTAACCTTAAATTCTCCACTTCGTTTCAAATTAAGTATTATTACAATTCAAACTAGTCACTTGGGTTAATATCGGTTTAATCGAGTTTAACCAGGCCCATTAGTTGCGGCGCCAAGTTATATAAAGACCTTTTGTCTATCTATTTTTTTTGTATATAATGATAGAACAAATCTTACTTACCTGTGACCTTTTACTTTACCTGGGCGCCAGAATAAATCCGAGATACAAATGACACGGATTCAGCTTAGCTCACAGCACAGAGACACACTATCTCAGGATTCGTTTAGTGAGTGGAATATTTAAGGGGAATCGTTACAAATAACTCTTAAATAGTGTTGAAATTTGTTTAATTAATGACTTTGTTATTGAATTAATTTCTTTAAAAGTTAATCTAATGACTTATTGCTAACATAAATCTTATTGGTTAATGAGTGTGCCTGAAAAGTGAAGATTAAAACGTCCAAACGACCAATTGCTCTTATCTGGTTGATTTAGGGATTATATATCACCCAAACCAGTGCTAAAGGACGGGTCTGCAATAATTTGCACGTTCAATACTACACCTCACTCTCCATTCAACACTCCTATATTACTTTATATCTAATCTTATTAATTAACTACAAAATTTGAAATTATATAGTATCTTTTAAAATGTTTATTGATTTAATTATTTATTTTTTTATTTTATGTTTATTGATCAATGAATATATTTCTTATCTGAATGATGCGTCGACCGTAGATAGTAATCAGTAGAGATACTCCTTTTGATGGTTCGGCTCAGAAGAAATGATGTTAACCAATAACGTTGACTGATGATCCTGGACAATTACAGATGCTGTAGCTATTCTGATGCACAGGTCACTTCACTGTTAATTAATTAATTAGTTATTACGCAGCGAGATTATTTATTGAACTTTACTAGTTCCTCTACTACTGCGAACCACTTCCCGAACTGTTTATTTAAATAAATACTTTGCGTTTTTTGTGCAATTGAGATCGTATTTAACACACGTCTTGCTTAATTAATGCCCGAACGAAGAGTGCCCTATTCCCTCATTCTGAGTTAGCGTCTACTCTTAATACCGGGTTGTGATTGGTTGTTCCAAATAAATCATGTGTTTTCCATTTGAAACAATATCGAACAGGTCGGTCAAACTCTCCTTAACAAGTTTGAGATGGTAGAGAATTTCTGGCTAATTTCATACTTCTTCTGATTGCAAATCGTTTGATTACAGGTATTTGCAAACGTGTTTTCAAAGATCTGACCACAGAATATTATTGCTTTGGTCTTTCTCTGTATGTGTGTGAAAACACCTAATTCGTACCTAGCCTAATTCTCTAGTTATATCTCTTGGCGTTCTTCTTCTGTATAACTTCTTTAAATGTTAATTATATTAGTTGATATTTTGGTTGCTTATAGAGCTTTAATCGCTGAATACTATGCAGGTTTCAGAATTGCCGCATATTTATTAGTTTTGAAGATATTACAGTTTTAATAAATAAAATTAATTGAATAAAATTTCATGTCTGTGCACGCGTCAGTAGTAGCAGTGGCGAGGTTAGACAGAGATGGCTGTGATTATTCCCTCTCTCTCTTGCTTACGCCGCTAGACTAGCACAGTTTGTCAGTTTCATATAACGATCTGATAGGTCGACTATATGAATCGTTATAATATATATATATATATATTAATTGCGACAGTACAAATAAATGATGTACTGATCATTGAATATAAAAATTTAAATGTACCTAATAAACTGTAAGTAATTAATAATGTTTTAGAGATAAGCATGTCAGGGATTGCAAGCTTGGCCAGACAAAAATATGGACAGGTTTTTCGACCTGAATCGACGTGCACACACACACACACACACACACACACACACACACACACACACACACACACACACACACACACACACAAATGTAACTGAAAGTGTGTACACCAGTATTTTGCAAGTGTGTGTGACGCAGGTCTATGCAGGCGAATTTACCACCCCTAGATGAATAATTGCATAATTAGTGTTTTTCCGTAATTATTCATAAACTATAAATAAGGAGTAAAATCCAAAAACACAATAAAATGTAATAAAATTAACTAAATACTGTGTACAAAAACCACGTGAAAGGGACACACCGTACGAGTGTAGTGGTGAAATAACTGTGTACAGAGCGAAAGGGTTAAGTTGCAATGTCCAAAAATACAGTGAACATGTGTAGTGAAAATAGTTGTAAGATGAGTATAAGAGTATACTTATAGGACTCTGCAATTCGCAGAAATATAAGAAATAGCGAAATTGACAAGGAGTGGGGGGACTGAACCCAGAGACAATTTCAGACATGTCGATTTCGTACAACTGCAGGTGTTGACCAAGACGTGGGTATAAATAGGACACACACGCTACAGTTGTTCTCTTTTTCGATCACCCACAGTGGAGCGGGAGCTTCTGCCCGTCCGCACAAAGTATTTAAATTTTTTGTAAATAGTTTCATCCTTCCAGTTACATACAGTTATGTAACTGGATTGTAAAAACAAGCAATTTTAATTAGTAACAGAATTACACGAGAAGAAAATTCATATAAGAAGATCAACTGACGTCCGAAACAGCACGAGAAGAAGTTCCAGAGAGAGAGAGAGAGAGAGAGAGAGAGAGAGAGAGAGAGAGAGAGAGCTGACGACTTAGTTCCAGAGAGCGAGACGACGCTGGACAAGAGAGAGACGACGCTGGACAAGAGAGAGCCGACGCTCCACAAGAGGAGCGACGCTGGACAAGAGGAATCGATGCTGAGTTCGAGACGAGGACGATTACAGATGGATCCAATGATTGAGTATGATTGACGACAATAAGGTGATAAACAACTTATTTCTCTCTTAATCGAACAATTAACTCAAAGACATTCTTGTTCTTTTTAAAAGTAAGAGCCAATGTATTATAAATATAGAGAGTTAGAATCATAAATATTATTGAAGTAAGATTAACGTAAATAAGAGCTCAAATTAATATTGAAATGAAAATAATGCAAAGCATTTAAATAAAAATTAGCGTTTTATAAATCAGTACTGATAAAAGAAAGATAAATTCAGTAACTATTCATATTTTTGAGTTTACAGTACAATGTCTAAAAAGATATTTAAACATTGATATTTCGAAGCACACTAATTGACTGAGTAGTCAGGAAATGATATTTTTTAATAAAATAATTAGTAGAATAGAATATTTAGTCAGTAAGGAGGTATATAGCGTAAACCTTACGGCATAGTAACAAAGTAATAACGAATGTTTTAAGTCGAATCAAGTGCCATGCGCACAATTTTATTAGTACCAAATAAATTTGAAATACCGTTACAAGTTACATCGAGTTCTATATAAGTATATAAATTGTCACTCCAAGATCGTGGGGCTATTCAAACACAAATAGCTGTGTATTTGCAACCTGTATACACGCAAATATATATGTACTGTTATATAAATTGGCTCCCAAAGAACTTGGGGCTATACAAATTAAATTACATGTAAATTTATACACACACAACATAAATTATACAACTTATGTACAGTTGAATGTTGCATAAAATGTCGCTTCCAACGTGGAGCATCACAAATTTAAATTATACAAAATTTGCAATGTTGTATTGTTACATAAAAATGTCGCCCTGGACGTGGGGCACGACATGCCTACATTTATGTACAAAAATCTGTTGCAATATATTTCTTTGTTCGTCTGTCAGTAATCTTTCATTCTCTTCAACTCTAGAAAGTAGCTGTTGTCTGTCTTAAGTGTTTTCAGAAAGATATTCCTTTGAAATGTCTTGCACGGTAGACTTTGGATTTGGTAATCCGTATTGAGCTATCGGATTACCACCGACAGAAGTAACAAAATCTTGTAAAAGTAGAAAACAACTATTTTTTAAATGCTTTCCTTGTATAAACTTAAATCAACATCAGGAATTCGACGCATATTACCTCGAATCAAGTCTTCAGAGAAGTGGTCTTTGTATTTAATCCACAATGAACTCGAGTTTGAAATATTGCAGAACACCAACATTATTGCAAAACGTTCTCTCATTTTGTCAGGGCTAGCAAATAAACTTGCCTCTGATAATGTGTCGTTCCAATGATTGTCATTCTATAGGAGATCAAGAGCTTGGCATGCAGCTTGAAACGTTGGATGAATTACGTTGTCGACAGTCTTGATATTTTCAAATGAAGTTGGACCACGTACATTGTGCAGAAGTAAACGAAGAAAATAACATTCATGATTGTTTGGATGAACTGTATACACTCGACCCAATACGTGTTCACGATATACGTTCTCGCTCCCTTCTAATAAGACTCCTCGACGTCTACGTTGAAATTTTCCTGTCTGCCTATTGAAAGTGTAATAAACTGGCACTTCTTCGTACAACAAAGTTTTGGCAAAGTCATCTACCCGACATAGATACAAAAATGCCATGAGAGTAGTGTTTCTTGGATTTTCTATTCTTTCGTGCAAATTATCTTCACGAAAATAAAATCTCTGCCTATTTTCGAGATGTAAATCTAAATAAATAACAGGTGGAAAACGTTTATGTACAGGGAAAGAGAAGATTCTCCACCTAGCTTCAGATGTGTTGTATGTATCGACCATTTTGAAAATGTAATACCTCATCGTAAGAAATTTGTATACCAATCGTAGCTAGATCGGAGCCTTTACTGACGTATTTACATATATATTTAATAGATTTTACACTACTACACAATTCAACATTGATGTGAGCACGAAAAGCTCGTGAAACCACCGGTGAGTATGGAACTATCCATCTTTTGTCAACTATCAAAATCTCATCTCTCAAACGGATTTCACACTAAAAACCTCCATCTTCTTAGTCGGCGATAATTAGGGTAGCTGTCATCATTTTTCGTCGTTTCTTTTGTAAACAATTTAGGATATCGTTTAGTACATTGACCCTCCTTTCACACATGGTGAGTGTGCATTATTGTTTCACATGGCCCATGAATCATATGTGTTTTAACTGTATCATAAAGCTCTGGATCTTTATCAGGGTCCGGCAGCTCTACACTAACCTCAGAATCTGTCTATCTGACCAGAGCAAAATATGCGCATGCGGGAAACCTCGTTTTTGCCACTCTACGCTGTACATGTAGCAGACAACTGAGCAAAAAATTTTACCTTTCACTAAGAAATCTATTAATTTCTTCAATTTCAGATGAAATACGCTTGCTACCAAGTCGTGTCGATCTTGAGCTGAAAAGCCTTGACGCAACTCCTGGACAATCTCTTTCCACTTAGGATTTGTAGTGAACGTAATAAATAAATCAGGCCGCGAGTAGCGTTTTGCGTTCGCTCATGCATATATCGTAGAACTCCTGTGAAACTTGAAGGTAGAATGACCACGCGGCCTAAATTATCCAAACATTCATTATTTCGTAATGCGTCTTGCAAATGTATATAATTCTCAGCTCTTAACATAGTTTGATGAGTACGGATGTATACAAGCCTTTCCGTCTCTATCTTAGCATACATATCAACAATATATTGATTCAGAAGCTGTTTGTAATAAATTAAATGATTGTACTCATCTTTTCTCATCGTGAGTCTGTAGAATAAAATTGTAGAGCTGAAACTTTCTTAGTAGGTTGTAACCCAGTCTGAGGATCGACTAATTTCAATGTAAAATGATAACCATCTTGTCCTCTGCAAAATATTAAAGGATACTGTAAACCATCATAAGCTCGATGTGTTTCTGCAATTCGATGTAGCGTATGATCCCTCGCACGGATTATTATATCGCGTTTATCGCAATCCTGGTTAAGTAAAACTACTGCCACCTCATTAGTTGTCGGTGGATTGTAGCGACCCCTGTGCTCTTCATTATTTTCTTTTCGATCAGCATGAATCACAATATTGCACTGATTATTGTTCGCAGATGTTACAAATTCAAACGCACTTTTCAGTTCACTAACATATGGGTTGATTGCGTGAAGTAAATTTTGAAGTTCTGTTACTAATGTCTTATCCAAGTTACGAATATGATCCATTTTTGTTTCAGCTTGCTGTAAATAATCAGCTATGAAGTACACGTGTAGAAATTTTCGTACTTCGTTTTGTGTGGGGAATAATGATCCCATGAGGTGATATACTTGCCCTTGAATTTTTAAAGTAGGCATGAAGCTCCCTTCGACTATTTCATTGGTTCCGAATGATGTAAATTGATAAGCTGAATTGTACGGTCTTAATGCATTCAAAACTTTTTTCCATAAGAGATATTCTCCATTTAATAATGGTGTTAACAGTTCTGGAGGAGGAAGTATGGGATCTAATCGCACTTTTCCTTCAGAGCAACAAAATCCATGTGATTCATTTTTCCACTTTAAAGCTTTGCAATGAGGGTAAACCATACTCGGTAACCCGATATCTGTTTCATTTGGGTAGTTAATAACTGGATTATAATTGAAACAACTATTTAATTTTCCATCATAAAGTAGGACCTCCTGATCTGAGAGTCGCTTGCCTGCGTCTTTGTGCCGCTAATCTATTTTCACGATTCGTAAGACTTTCAACCCGTAAGACTTCTTCTAATCCAGATCTTTCTGAAGAGTTTCCAGGAGCTGATTGCATTTGGACTCCTTCGACGTCATTTTCAGATGCTCTAAGTCGTCTCATTCTTTTCGCAGCAGCAGTAGATATTCCTAAACATGATCGTCTTCTTGGCATTGCAAAGGTAAAAAAAGTGGAAATTTATTTATTTTATCTATACTAATAAATGTCTAGGTGGCAATTAATAATTTATACAATACATATTGCACATAGTACTTACCGGTGACGTAAAATTAACGAAAAATGGCACTGATACTACATCACTGACACTCATCGCATGACTGAGGTGAAGTAAGTTAACAAACAATATAATTCTCGAGAATTAATTATCCCTACTGCACATACTGAATATTCAAATGTCGAAGAGTATGGTTTGTCAGAATCAACGTGTACTATATAATCAATGTTACAATATAATAAAACATTGAATTATTGTATTGTTTATATGAATTCCATATGCTTATAAGAATTCCATATCCCAACTAAAATGCAAATATTCAAATGGACTAACTGATGTCAATATACTTATGTATACACTATTTGTATTTCTATACGAATAAACATTTGATCTAATTGTGTTACTGCATGTTTGTAAATATCTACTAAATTATCAAATTTTGATTTTACGTATCGAGGAAACATAAATGATGGATCTATTGCTTCGCACTTTTTGGATATTCATAACTTAAAATATAAGAATATTATAAATATAGATGTACCATTAGCAATTTACCAACTCGACAGTTACCACAACAATCATATACAAATATTCGCGTGCGAAGCCGCGGGTACCTGCTAGTAATGTAATAAGATAGCTTAGAATCTGATGTAAAGTCTACCTAATTGACTTGTAAGCAATTTTAAGACGCGTCATTTATGCAATTGGGCGGAGTGGGTAATGCGGCGCACTGTCGGATTAACTTGGGGCGTGTCGAGAAGGTGAGTTGAAGGGAGAGAAGGAAAGGGCATTAGTTGGACTTAAAAAAATAATTTTTTTTGCAATAACTTCACTTCTTTTTAACCTATCGTTGTCAAATAAAGTGGAAAACCTTCCGTTGGTTACTTGCTATGAACGTGCAAAGCTTCATACAAATCGGTCCAGTAGATTCTGAGATTACCGCGAACAAACGTAGACTCCCTAGAGATTTATTAGTATAGATTGTACATATAATGCAGTGTGAATTTTTATTTTATTACCGTAGTAATAACAGCATACAAGTGAACATGATATCGAACAGTTTTACACCAGAAACCTTTATAAATTACAGCTTTTACATGTATAAATACGTACAATATATAAAAACAACAAACGTTGCTAAAACAGCTTTCATTTACATAATGACTACTCACCTTTTAATAAAAGAGACTTATCGAATGAAACCGATGTCTTCCTTGTTGCGACATACAGGGCAATTATTTGTACAGGATTTGGTTGAACTCTAAGAGTGTAAATTAAATTACACCGTTAATTTAACACAATGTGCAGTCAGTTTCGCAAAACATATTTATTTTGTTGTCAAAACTCTAATACTGTGAATTCCAAATCATAATGCTTTCACAATCAGATGTTTTTAAAATAGAGACATAAATGACTTTCACTGTGATAGAATCAAAATATTCCATTGCGCTTTTGCTTAAATCGAGAAATATACAATTATCGTTCAGCCCAACTGTATTATTGGTTCTGAAGAAAAGAGCATAAATACACAAAAGACAAAGAATTCACTAATTTTGTTTACCACTATTAAAAATAATACGTATTCGGAGTGTAGGTAGATTATAACAACACGAAAAAACAGTATTTACCTCTGTGTGTTAGTAGCTAATATAGTTACTGACCATAGTATCAGAAAATGTTTACTGAAGACTAAAAATTACTCTGCTTTCTGGACAAGATGGAATTGATATATCAGCTCCACGATTTGAAGTATTGTCTTCAAAATCAGATGAACATATATTACTTACAAGTATTGTATTAGATTGTTGCTAGTTGTGTTTTGGAAATTCTGAGGTCATGGTTATGATGCTATTGAAGAATTCATTTTGTTGTTTATTTCACAGCATGTTGGTTTTTTAAAAGTCTGAAACATTAAACTACGTGAATATCTGTTTACATATAGGATCGGTACTTATATTCCTTTTCACTCTTACAATAAATTATCCATATAATTTACGTACACTGATTTTCTGTGCAGCTTATAATGCATTTCTTATGGAGCCACGTCCGTCATAAAAAATCACTAGGAAATAGAGAAAACGTAAAGGAGATAGGCCGCCATGTTTTCTTAACTTTTTTACTTTTATCCGTATTTATTTTTTAATTATTAATTATTGAACAATCTCTTAAAATTCCAATTCTAAAAGTGAGAACAACAATTAAGAATGTCAAATACACTTCAAGAAAACAACTGAAACAGGGTTATAATTGTAACAACAGTTAAAATACGTGTAATAGTTAGTCTAACCTTCTGATAGCTTCTGAAGGACTATCGAATTCTCTCTATGTCTTATTTTAGTTTGTGTTTCGCTGCATCATATCAGATCATATTAACAGAACCCTATATCATAATACAAATGTTGTTTATGAGTTTACTTGTTTTACGGCTTAACAACCAAAAAGGGAAAACTATATAGTAAAATCTAAAATAACTATCAAACCATAGGAGTTTAATTTGCTATCATAAAGGATAGAAAATTGAACCCATAAACCCACAGTACTTAAAAACACATGTTTTTAAAAACAAATATTATATAACAGTCGCACTGACTGCCGTGTTTAAATACTGAAAACAGAATAATTGGCAGCAGATGAAATGATAAATTAGAATCTTAATTACATTATAAATGAACGAAGTCACTCGTATGTAACAGTTCTCATATACGATATATAATTGTCCTATGCACACTAATGAAACACACACTGTCACTTAAGTAACAGTGTCGTACTAAATAATACAGGCCACTAATAACAGATATCGGCACACAATAATTCAAAAGTCATAAAAACAAGAACTACAATAAAACACATTAAATCGCAAATCCTAGCTGAGTAACTTCGCTTCTGAATTTTGATTAGTGCAGTTCAGAGTGATTGTTGCGGTTTATTGGAAAGTGATTATTATGTGAATTAGTGAATTAGTGTGAAACTGTAATTAGGTGATATTTATTGTTGTGTGTTGGTCAAATTTATTTTGAATTGTTTATACCCCCGGATGTGGGGCGTAGTATTTGACGAAAAGTGACCTAAATGCCAGTAAAAAACACGACCAAAATCTGTGAGGCGCGTATGAAAAGATCACCAGGAAACAACTTCCCAAAACTGCCGTCTAGGTAAGATTGCGTAATCCTGCCGTTCATACAGCAGTGCAAAGCGTCATCAACCACAAGTGTTCGCTATCGTCTCACCGCAGTAGTACTGTAATTACAGCAGAGATAATTTATTTTTCAAAATATTTCAGAACTTTTACATATTTGAAACAATCAGAATAATACAAATGTATACAATAGCACATTTTCCGAGCCAACAAACTTTTTTGATATAATTTCAACTTCGACAAACGTTGACAGAAAGAAAGTTTTTAAAATATATTGTTTTTAATAGGTATTTTAAATTCTGCTTTTCCAGCGCAATTGACTTGGTAACAATCATTTTATGTAAAGAAGTGCTTTATACAAAGTCGGAGTCTTAGGAATTTCCTGTACTTTTGTGTCGACGAATTTGTTCAAATTTGAAATATTTTATGCTTATAAAAGTAAATTTTGTTTAAAAATTTTCTTTTGAGTGTGTGCTTAGAATAATATTGAAATGTTAACATTTTTCTACAAGCAAATAAAGTCTTTGTATCTATTAAAATAATATAGTGAGTAATTAAGCAAAATTACAGCGATGCAGTAAAATAAGGTGACACATATTCATCTTATTGACAACGTAGTTAATAATGGAGATAGATAGACATTAAGGTTGTAAAAGAAATTTTAAAAATTGTATTATTATTTATAAATATACAGGTAATATGGAATACCATTTAATTCGTCATTTAGATACCATTTAAAGTATATTTAGATCAGCTCCTTTGAATTTCAAATTAAATTAAAATTGGGTACATTTTTTACTATCTCTTACATTAAAAAAAAAATAAATAAATAAATAAATAAAACGTTCCACTTTTGAGCTGGATCACTGTAAAGAGATGTTGGAACAGTGAGCGTAAAATGAATTACTAACATTTTACACTGAAAATTTATATTATTTTCAACATTTCTCAATAGTATGTAAAAAGCAACAGTTTTAATGTAAGACAGTAATATCTCATTATATGATGTGAAATCAGAAATCCTGATTTGCTGATTTCTTGAATCGTAAATTACATTTTACGTTGAAAATTACACATCGACAAGCACTTTTTTTAAACCCTTGACCTGAGAATTTCCAGTTATCCTATTGCACATACACTAACTCCACCACCCCTCCTCCGACTAACTTACAATTCAAATCCCTCATTTCAAATCTAACCGCTGAAGCTACTGAACCTGGTGAAACAAGTCAGGAAAATAGTACCAAGTGTCTATATATTAAATTCCAGCTTTAATAACACGCTCTACCAAGTGCCGACCGACCATTCGAGAAGTGTAATTTTTATATAACGTTTGTATACTGTACATAATGTGTACAATTGACAGATACCTTAAAAATAAGACAACGAAAGAAAGAAGAATAAGGTTTTTCAACACTGTAGTGGTACCAGTTCTGATGTATGCAGATGAGGCCAGAGTTATGACAGATGGACACAAAGCAAAGATTCAGGCAGCAGAGATGAAATTTATGAGGAGTACTCTGGGCTATACCATTCTCGATAGAAAGAAGAATGTGAATATAAGAATGGAACTGGGAGTCGACCAATTGTTGGAACAGCTAAGGAGCAACAAACGAAGGTTGTGTGAATATTTGGGAAGAATGGCGGGTGACAGGATTCCAGTGCTGGCGATGGAATATAGACCGGGTGGAAGAGAGATGTAGGACGGCCGAGAGGGAAGTTGGTCCAGGAACATATTCAGAATGGAGACTAATCCTTGAGGTTGGTGATGATGATGATTATATATAATGTGTGTGTGTGTGTGTGTGAACGTTATTTAAACAAAAAAAATTGCATAAGTAACAATATGTCAAGTACGTATACAATGCATTCCACAGAAAGTGTTAAGTATTAAGATCAAGTAAAGTAGTTGGTGATTTTTCTTCAGTATGGTGGCTTCATTTATGCTTATGTTTTTGAAGAGTGAGACGATATTAAAACCCACAATTTCTATTCTAGTTTGTATATTCTGGAAGCTCTTTACAAAATGTGTTGAGTTTTTGACGTACAATCTCATCTTTTCCCTGTGTAGCTGAAGGGGTGGTGCAAACTATCTGGCTTCTTTCTGTGCAAGCGGACAGATAACGCTCACTCTGTGTCAAGGCCGCCACGAAATAAAATAAACTAGTCTATCGTTTAATCTATCGGAGCAGCTTACAGCAAAGTTTCCACACACACACACGCGCCCGCGTGCGCACACACACGATATGAGTAAGAGCATAGGGGATGCTGGGACATAATTCTGACAGCGATAAAAGTAATAGAAACCTGACATCGTCTACTATAATTGTCGTATGTTACACGAAAACAATTGCGTCACTCACTCTACAAACTTATTTTTGCCTTTCAAAGTTCCATCGTACACTGTACCTATTGATCTCTTCTAATCTCGTTTACTTGTTGATTATTTCTTTCTTTGTTGCTCGTTTTATTTTTCTGTAGCACATTATCTCATCTTAGTTATCTGTTTTATCAGTTAATATTCAAGGCTCACAACTAAATTGTTACACTATATCTACAGTTTATCAGTGTCAAGTTGCAAGTGATAAGTTTTATAGTGACTTCTTGTTGCAATTTAATTTAATCGCGACTTTTGTAAACCGCAAAATATTCTCACAGAATAACTATAAACTACCTCCATCTTTTCTTTTCTTTCTACTAGAAACTGAACTAAGTACTATAATATCACCCATAGAGTAAAATTAAAATTAAAATCTAGCATTTATTCATGATTTTTAATGTAACTTAAAAATTAGGCTTACCTAAAAAACAGTAGCTAGAGGATAAATAGGCAAATAGGTTTATCTGCACCCAAACTGTACTCTAACAAATAAACTGTATAATTTAGAGAAAATCGAGCTACCCTTATAGCAGTTAGATGGAAGGAGCAAACTATAGTCACATCAGTAGTAAGCACGAACTGTTGAATAGACACACAAAGGGAACGCTTAAGGCAGCTGGACGTGTATACACGAAATTGCCATTTCATGTTAAGGGCAATACTGATAAAGGAGGGGTTTGGAGCACTCCTGCATTGCGTTGATAGGCGATAGAACATAAAGCGCAAAGTTATTATTTGTAGTAACTCGATTATTACTTTAGTGAACACCGTTTCTTCGGAAAAAATAGACAATGAAGTAGTAATAATAATACTTATAAAGCATAGTATTACCTTTTCCTATGTTTGGAATACAGCACATTAGGTTTTTCCTGTTATCGGTAATTTAAAGCAGCTGACAGGGGGCTGCTATTGTTCGTCTCCATTGTTCAGACTCCATATAAATCTGACCACAATACAGAAAGAACAGCAACATTAACACTCCATTTTCTTTTCTGGTGCCTCCACTTTCTCAGCGTCCGGCCTTCATTGGGGTGCCACACCAAACAAACCATAACCAACCGGCTGAAGGGGGCTTGTCCCCTAAACACCCCGAGACTTGCTCGCCTGGGCAAGCCTCAAGTAACTCAACAAAAAAAAGAAACTGTCATTGCAGTCGCTAATGTTTTGTTTAGTAAGCCAAGCTGCATAAAACGTGATCGCTAACTGGACGCTTATGCTGAGACCTCCAATAATTCCTGCCGTGAACTTTTCTTAGTAACCAGCCGCATGAAAATAGTCCCTACAGCCTGAAAATAGTCATAGAATAGACCGGTACAACCAATGTGTATATACATATATATATTACCACGCTCCCTTTTATCTAACACAATTATCTAATATTTTGAATGTTAGATAAAATGTTACTTACCAGTGATATTACTTTACCTGGGCGCCAGAACAAATCCCAGATACAAATGACACGGTTTCAGCTTAGCTCAGCGCATGGAGACACTCTTTCTCAGGATTCGTTCAGTGATTGTGGTTTTCAAGGGGAATCGTTACAAATAACACTTTAATATTTGCTTGATTATTTTAATTAACGTTTTAATAAATTATTTATAAACTTGAAATGCTAGTGGTAGGACTTAATTCTACCCTAACCCTTATAATTACTGAGTGAGTGTGAAAAGTAACGATTAAGACGTTCAAAAGACCTATGGCTCTTATCTGGTTTAATTAAGAGATTGCTATCTCCCAAACCAGTGCTAAACAACAGGTCTGCAGTAATTTTCACGTCCAATACTACACCTCACTTTCCATTCAACACTCCTATACTATGTTAGAGCTAATCTTATAATTAATATACAAAGTGTGAAATTCTTGTGTCTTTTTAAAATTGTTTATTGCTTTTATTATTTGTTTAGTGCTTATTTCATTGATCAATGAATCTATTTCTTACTGTTTGATGCGTTGACCGAAGATAGGAATCCGTAGAGGTCCTCTTTTTGATGGTTTTGCACAGAAGAATTGATGTTGATCAATGCTGTAGAAGATGCCCTTGGAAATTACAGATGCTGTAGCCTTCTGTCGCACAGGTCCTTCACGGCTGATGAATAATTAATTAATAATTTAATTAATTAACGTTGTTTTATGCAGCGATAGTTGTTGAACGGTACTAGTTCATCTTCACTGCGGACTACTTCTCATTCTTCTTCTAAGTAATTATGAGCACTGTACTACCTGTTGATTAATCGTAATGATTAATTTATGAACACTTTAACGATCTGTTATATAATCGTTTTTTCACTTCACTAATATTCGCACTGGAACGAGTTAATTTACTTCTTGAATAAGCTACTGCTTTTTGGTTATGTTGATAGTTAACCTCGTTCATATACACGCACTACTGGTTAAAGTTCACTACTGTTTTCGATGCACAGATTGAATTATACTTCTTCTCTATCGTTGGTTTATAAAATTATGATGATTATTTGTTCTGGATTTGTTGTTGCTGGTTGAGTGAATTTTGACAAAATGCTTCTGTGTTTACAATGATTCTCGTTTATATAGTTTGCTCATCAGGCACATGCAGCAGCTTCAAATTGGCGGAGGTACGTTGCCCACTGACTGCTTCCGTCAAATGTTGGAGCTTTCACATGAACTGTATCTACTACAGGCAAAGTGATTTTCTCTATTAACTTATTTTCTGTGTCTTCAGTCTTTATCTTTGCTACAATCTGTTCAGAAAATTGTTTTGGTTGAATCTTCAGGCACCGCTCAACTTTATTTTTAATCTGCTCTTTTATATTTGTAATCGAGTTTTCTGTTTTTGTTGACATAGCTTTTTCCACACTCGTGACATATCTTTCTACTTCAGCTATTTTATTAGACATTGATTCTTCAACACTCGGGACAGAGTTTTCTACTTCTGCTATTTTTAATGTCATTGATTCTTATTCCTCCCAAAATTTAGTAACTTGCTTATTAAGCTCACTTCGTAGGAACTCTGCAACGGTTTGTTCTTGTATTGACTCCTTGATGGCTTCCGTTTCACGTTTACGTTCCTCTGCTTCCTGCTTACGTCGTTCCTCTGTTTCATCCCTTTCTTGTCTTCGTTCTTATTTTTGTCTGTCTTCTGTTTCTAGCATGAGTGCTTTCTGACGTTCCTCAACCTTTTCCCTGCGTTTTTCATCCTGTCGTTTTTCTGCTTCTTCCGCCTCCTGTTGGCGTATTTTCTCTGCTTCCTCTCTTTCTTGTCTTCTTTCTTCTTTTGTCTCTTCCCACGTCTGCCGCAGCAGCGCTTGAAAAGCTTCCATCATCTGACTGGATCCATTGTTTACCGATTAGCTACGAATTACCTTGTCTTGTACAAAGTGTCCACTGTTTCCACTGTTAACCGTTCTATTCCACTTCTGACATCACTGTTACGACGGTCTAGTTGACCGTCGTAGGTACAATGGAAAACAAATTACAAGACACCTGATTACCAGCTTTAATTTTCACAATTAAACAATTCGTAATTAACAACACAGTCTATACAATAAATCAAATAAAAATTGTTCACACGCAATAAAATGTCAACTAATATTAAAACAAAATTGTATTACAAAATACCGCCCGATTATAAAACACACCACTTCACTAATTACCACTTGAACGCACTGAGTAATATCGCCCGATAATAACTCTCGAACCGCACTTTAATTTATCGCGACTATAACTGAAATGAACGTCGTTGAGTACTGGTATTTATACCGCCCCAAATTATTAGATTATTCCATACTGCGTGTTATCGCCAGTGTGTGCGCCTTGATACAGTTTGCCCGACTTCTGGTACAGTCTAGCAAAATCGTCGAGAAGCACGTACGCCACCACGTTACATTCCGGATCCCTTTGGAACGTTCGATAAACACGTAATTGTTCTGTGATGTCGTAACAATATGAAGTTTTATGTGTGGTATCAAGTGATGCTATCGTGCGTTTGAGTGTGAAAAACGTAACCTCAAATAACAGTGCAGTATTGGCTTTTAGTTACTGTAAGTGTGTCGTAGGTAATTTATTGTAGTGTAGAAAACATATTTTCTAACAAATTATGGCGTACAGCAGTCGTGTTCATTCCTTTTATGGTAAAAAGAAAGGATAATTCTGTATTACTGAAAATATTCCTTCCGGATCGGAGTCAGAAGCAGACGTAGATAGTGGTTCATCAATGTACATTCCACCACACAGACGTAAATCACCAGGTATTGTAATTAGCGAATCAGATAGTTTTGAGAGTTCTGATGAAATTGATGAAGTACCATCATGCATCACCACCAACAGTGCTATTCACTCGGCCTAATATCATTGAGCTAGCACTTCATAAATCAATGTAACACAGACAAGTGAACAAGAAAGAAACGTACGAATTCCTAATACACCTCCTTCATCAAATTTTCAATGCCGTTCGCGAAACGCAGAAATTCAAACTAACAGAAACGGTGTTTCACCAGCAAGAGCATGTAAATCAGTCAAGTGTTCATATTCCACATATTCCAAACCAGACTTGTGCTGAAAATACAATTATATGGTATAGTAACAAAGACAATAATTTCAACGGCAGTCTTCCTCCATATTTAAGACAATCACAGATTAAACTTGATGGTGATACACCTTACAAATTTATTAACTACTTCGTTTCTGACTTCCTGCTCTCTTACATTGCCTCTGAAACAAATTGTTATGCAGTTCAGAAAGGAAAAGGTAATGTTTCAATTTCTGTCTGGAAACGTAGAGTGTGACTTAGTATAAACATTGTGATGAGTTACATAAAGTACCCAAATACTGGCATGTAATGGTCATCAGACCCTGGCTTGCGGATGAACTAAAGTCCTGACTCAATGTCTTGCAACAAGTATGACAAGATTTCTTCTCTTTACAGATAATATGGCTATACCAACTGACAACACAGACAAGTTTGTAAAAATAAGGCTTGTGTCAGACGATCTTCATAATACATTTCATGAAGCCATTGTTCCTAGAGAGTTTCAAGTGATAGACGAAATGGTGATACCATTCAAAGGTAAAAATCACCTAAAACAATATATAACAAAATAAATCCAAAAAATGGGGTTTTAAAGTCTGGGCTAGAGCAGATGAGTATGGGTATGTGTCCTGTTTTGAGATGCATTCAGGGGCAACTAAATCTGTGAATCCTAGCCACTTGGGCGGTATTGGAGACGTTGTTGTTAGACCCTGTCATGACATCACTGGATTCGGTAATAATCCCTTTATTAATAATTTGTTTACTTCAACGGCACTTTTACGTTTCCTACAACAGCAACAGATATATGCAGTTGGAACACTTAGGATGAATCGATCTAAGGCTTCCGAAGAAAAACTGCCTGATGGTAAAGAACTGATGAAAAGTAGAAGCTGATCTGCTGTTGCATCTTCCTCAGATAATCTGACATTGGTTCGCTGTGTTGACAATCAGCTTGTGCACACAATTTCAACATTTGCTGGGCATGACCCTGTTGGCAAAGCAAAAATTTGCGACCGAAAAGAAAAAAAGTAGTGGAAATTCCTCTACCATATTCTATTGAAATATACAACAGGCACATGGGTGGGGTCGACCTAATGGATAGGATGCTGGCTCATTACCCGCATGCTGTAGAAAGGAAGAGGTGGTATTTACGACTTTTTTCAATTTTTTGAATATAATTGTTATTAATGCTTGGATATTATATAGATTAAAAGGAAATATCAATATACCCCTTGTCCAGTTCATAGCTGCTGTAGCTGGAGCATTGATTGAAGTTGGAACGCAAGAAAAAAAGGGGAAGACCTTCTTCAACTTCAAACACATCAAATAAATGTCTAAAAAAGAAACAAAATGGTGAATACACCTTTTTCATAACTGGGTTTTCGACAATCTGCACCACTATCCATCACACAAGGAACAAGGAGCTATTGCCTGAAGGTGTCGAGAACAGAGTTGTAGTCGACGGACGAGGTGCTTATGTAGTAAATGTAAAGTACCATTGTGCCCTGAATGTACGGAGATTTTCCACACTATCGAGAACTGAATATCGACTTTGTTCATGTGTTTGTGTTATATGTTAATTTATTCAGTGACTTTTGTGCGTGTGTTTTTATGTACAAACATTTTAATCATTTCGACGACCCCTATGTATTAGGGGAATAATAAATTTTTTACTGTACCTGAAGATGGGGATTTAGTCCCTGAAACATGTTGTATGTAAAAAACTGTGATCGCATAGTGGATTATACAAGGTAAAAAATTCTTAAGTTAATCATAATAGCGATCTGGAGACTGAAAAAAAATGTATCTTGAAGCCAGGGAAGCAAACACAGTCTGTAAATACAAGAACATCAAGAGTAAAATATTGAAAATCAACCTCAATATTAAATTTATCAAAAAGTGTTTACGACATAACATCACACCGAAATTCGCAATTTTGAACGTTAGAAACAAATCAGCGGCAGCTTATAATGCCAAAATAAAAGCACAAAAAACGTGGCTTAAGGAGGAAATTAAAGCATTATACATAAAGAAAATTCGTTTAAATAAATTGTTATACAAAGCTCATTTAATGGTCTTGAACACGTTACACCCAGCTATAGTCAATGAAGTAATTTATCTAATACAAACACAGATTAGAGATAATGCCAAAGTAATTATATCGAGACACATCAAGAAATTTGGTAAACTATACAGTGAACAACAAAAACAAGATAACACAGAATGTAAACATATATTTTATAAACGTGTAGCCAATCTTACTAACATTGAATTATCAACAGAGGAACAGAATTTATTATCGAAGGGCCTACACTATAATTTACCTGACTTTAGTAAACACGCTTTAACACGGGAAGTCACGAATGCTGAGGCTACAATTAAATGTATTAAGAACCAAGACACTCAGTGTGAAACACGGTCATTAATCAACAATAATTTGAATCGTTTCCTGAAGTTAAATAGCACACATAACACAGAACATAAAAAAGAGTTAAAAATCACTAAAAATATCAAACAAAAAATAATAAATAATGTAAATAAACGTGGTTATGGTGTTAAAAGTTGTATTGGTGTTGTGTTACAAAATTTATTAAATATGTGTTCGTGTAAGAAAATTGTTTGTTTAAAAAAAATTTTATAATTAAAATTTTTTTTAATTAATTAATTAAAAACAATTAATTAATTGAGTTTCGTGAGGTTCCGAAACGTTTCTCACTTGTTTAAAAAATTTTATTAGCTTTTCTGTATTTTTGAAGAAACTCCAACCACTCATAGGATTGTCTCCAATTACAATCGATCTTTGTTTACTTTCAGTTTTGGAGGTTATCTTCCTTCAATGTGGTGAAACTCTTGTAGTAGATGTTGTTTAAATTATGGTATGTTTAAATTGCTATGTTTAGAAAAGAGAGAACTGTTTTAAGATGAAAAGTATAAATTATTTATTTGATAATTGTTTATAAAGACTCTTGTCGATTTTTAAATCGATTCTCAGGGTATCGAATGTTACAAGTTTTTATATAAAATACAATAAGTTTCTTTTAACAGCTATTTATTGGAAAAGTCAGAGAAATCGGGCAAAGATTAAAAAAGTATAACGTTACCAGAATAATTCTTAATACTAAAGTACATATATTCAATTGAAAAGATTAAAATAAAGAAATATGTTGCGAACCGTGTCGCCGACAAACTAGATGGCCGTGTTCCGTTGATCGTTGATGAAAAGTAATGGCCGCCGTCGAGGTTGTCAATCGTCCCTTCGTAGTTTGGGCGTCCCAATAAAGACGTTTTCTTGTCGAATTCACGTCCTGGTGTCTGCAAATCTTCCTTCTGATGTTGGTGTAGTGTCTCTGGTTAAGTTTCGGTGTTGTATTTTGAAAAGTGGTGTATTTATAAGTCAGTTCACTTTTTGTCGATCAGGCACTTTTGACGGTTATGTTATATACTGTTTTATTGTGTTTGAAATGTTATTTCACTGTCGTTTTGGTGCTATACAATGTTAGTTAGTCTTTTGTAAGTGTTTAGGTCACTGTGTCGAAGTTTTGAAATGTTTTCTGTCGTCACTCGCGATTTTCAAATTCGGATCATACAATTGCTCGCCATTACGGTAGTCGAAACTAGGTTAATACGTTTTTAAATGCTTGTCAAGTGTACCGTACAACGTTCAATAATTAACTCCCTACTTCCTTCACTTTCGACTAAAACCTAAGCCAAAGCAATATTATTCCTTACATTGTTCGAATTTTATTTTGCATCCTGTGCATGTAATAAAGTTACATTATATAACTGCTTATACTTTGGTTATTATTCAAATTTATTAGCTAGTTGTTACTTAATTTTATCCTTCGGTTCATTCGGCGTATTTTGACATGGAATAATGCTGTTTTATTAAGTTTTTATCTAAAATTGGTAATTTTACCTTCATTTTGTATCTTGTAAATTTTCAAAATCAGCTTCCTGTCATTATGCAAATTCTGCCATTTTCAAGTTATATTTATGATTATTAAATCTCATATTGTAATAAAAGTTTTATATTCCCTTAATTTCTTGCAATTATATGAATTGGTTAAGTTTTAAAATATTATGTTGGAATATATGACTCCCCTCTCCAAATTTTTGTGTTCTGTCATTTCCATTTTTATTAATAATCCTGGCTATAATTTTATAAAATCTTTCTAAGTTATATTTCCAATTACATGGCTTTGTTTCTGGTTTATGTTATCTAAATCCCTTCAGTTTAAATGTATTTACGTACTTAATTTCTCAGTTTTGATGATGTTTAGTTTTCATCATTTTGCCTAGATTCCTAACAATTTTTTCATACAAATTTTTATATAAACTATATATATTGAATTATACCCTCTCTGACTTTTTAACATTGTAATATAAATTAAACAATTTTTCTATTAAACATAATAACAATTAGTATCTGTTTCAATACTATTAACAGATCAGAAATAATTTTAAATAATGGTTGTCTTCAAACTAATTAGACATTTTTTTTTATAATCAAAGCTTAATACTAATATAGAAATATTATTTACAAAGAATGTTTTTTCCCATGCTAACATCCTATTTAATTATTACCATTAATAAAAGTATAAATATTTTTACAATTAGGATGTTAGTGGTTCTAAACTTATTAAATGTTCTTATCCCTAATACGTTTTTAAATTCTTATTTTATATAAACAAAACATTATTTCTATATTCTTATTTACTATTTCTTATAATAAATTGAATTGTGCAGTTTTTAAACTGTTTTTAATATGGTTTGGGGTAATAGTACCCTGTCACTTTGTGTTTTAATCCTGTGTCTGCTTCTGTTTTTAATCATCATTTACATAAATGTCATTTCAAACAGATTGACAGCTCTATATTAACATGTATTATATTCACTCCGTACAAATCATAAGTCATTCAAAAGTTGTATTTTTCATTATCTACACAGTTTGTGGATGCCAAGGTTGAAACATAAGGTTTATTTTTTACAATACACAAACTAGCACTGGTTCACTTTACACTCCTTGATGCTATTTCTAAATGGTTGTTTAGTCTTATTAACATCAAGAGATCTGTTTGTGGGTTACAATGAAGATTTGTTCTTTGGGTATTATATTATTGTTTCACCTTGGTCCACTGGCAACTCTTACCCTATACACTTTTATTCTTATTTCTATTGTACATATGGTTTCTGTTCATGAATACTTCGTTATACTTTTTATTATTATGGTTTTTATTTATTTTGGGATAAGGGTGTTTTTTATAAGAGCATTCCTTCTTCTTCTGGATGCTGTCTTCTTCTTGCTTCTTCAATGATGTCGTCTTTTCTTCTGGCTTCTTTGAATGGTATGTTCTTCATCTTCTTCTGGATGTCATCGGGTTTCTTGGGGTTACTTCTTCATCTACTCTTCTGGTTAATTTAAATACATCACCTTTTATGGTGGATCTTGCCTTGTTCTGGGTTTCTTTTTTATTTTATCTATTCTGTACCTTCGTTGTGGGTTTAGTAATACTCTGGGTTGCTTCCTTATGTACTCCTTACCTTCCTGGGTTATATTTTATCACCTTGGGTTGTTAAACTGGTTTTGATGATTCATCACTAGTAACATTTTTTATACGAACTTATACTTTTAATATCATTGATTGTTCTGCACGGTTGCTCTGTATTAATTCTTTATTATTATAATGCTTTCTTCGGATTTAATGTTATTATATTATAGTATTTTAATGATCATTGCCATTCATTATTATGTGTTTATCTGTCACGCTACAGATTGCTCTCCTCCAGAAGTAATTATTTCAGACATGTTTATGGATGAAATAATTTCTTATGATAATTTCATTATTTTTTTATATTTCATTTTCCTCTCCATTTCTATATCGACATTTTTATATAGTTGAGTTTAATAAATTTTATATACATAGTCACTTATCTGACTTTTGATCCTTCTTGGATAGTTAGTGTCTTCTGAGATATATTATTATTATTGTTATACATTTTCTTTCTTTATAAACTTCGTGTTGCATCCTTGGGATATTAATTCCCTAACATTTCCTATCACGTGGGCTGGGGCAGTTCAGATGGGCACTGTAGGCTACACAACTCTGCTGGCCATACACCACTTCTACAGTTTGAGTCCAGAGGCACATTCATCTCTGCTCAAAAAACATAATGCTGCTGGAATTATCTTCAGTCAGTCATCGAATAAAATAAAATAAAAAGTAGTCTCATTTTTGACTAATAAAAATATCTTTGGATTCTTCATTTCGTAGTTTCTCAGATTATCTCACATTTTCTATCTTAATAAATCTTCTTAATTCTTATTATACTCATTATATATATATTTTTCTGAACTCTTAACTTGTCTGATATATTTATTTTAATTATGGTTGAAAACTTCTCTTAATAATTCTTGTTACTAATTATAGTGTAACTCTTTTACTTCTCCATCTGAATTCTCTTTATACTTACTTCTGGTTAATTACAGTGTTAGCATGGTCTTTATATATAGTATTTTCTTATTCATTATTTGAATGGTCTTATTTTATTATATTTAATTTTTTAAATTTGTATCTTTATATTTGATATTCAGGTTGTTATTTTGATCATATTATTTAAACATTTTGTTCTTTCCTTTCTCTTAGAAAGTTATTAATCCGCCTTCGCATTCATTAACATTAATTCATTTATATTATATTTCATGTGTTACTTCTTCTCTTTGCATTTCATATAGGTTTTATTATTATCATTTGTTCAAAATCATCTTCTCCATATGTTTGGTATTAGTTGTGCTTCTTTGCTTCTTCAGAACTGAGTAATATCGTATTCCTTTTCCTTGATTAACTGTTTCCATTATTGTTTCATAAGTAATTAGTCATAGGTTGTTCTCATTATTATTTTATTGTTTTTCTTTCTTGGATTTTTTATAATTTTATTATAATAACAGATTCTTCTCTTTGTTTCCAAATTTTTGCCTTCTCTTGTATATCACACTCTTTTTTGTTTTTCTTCTCTACTCCTTCAAATGCTAGATATTCACATTTATTCTGGATTAAATTTAATTCTTTTTTCTGAATTAATCATTTTATTTTCTTCTAAATTAGTTATAAATGGCACATATTTATTTTTAGAACTTTGTTCGTTTTATGCAAAATTTAAACTCTTCTTTTTATTTAATTCCATAAAATTTCCATAAATCATTGTAATAAGTTGATCTTATTTTGTTTCAAAGTTCTGACGTTTTATCAAAATTCAAATTCTGTTTAATTCATTTATTCCCAAAATTGTTTCCTTCAAAATTGTTTATAGTAAGATGTGCTTACTTAATTTTTAATTTTTTGTTATATATAATTCTAAATTCTAATTCTTCCTTTTTAATTATTCAAAATGGTTCCTCTTCAAAATTGTGTGTAGTAAGGTGATCTTACAATTATCTTTTGAATTTGTTGGTATTTCTCTACATTCAAATTCTTCTTAATTAATTACCATAAAGCTTTTTCACAAAATTAGTTATAGTAAGTTGGTCTTACTTCATTTTTAAATTTTTTGTATATTAAATTCCAAAATCTTTCTTTTATTTCGCCATAAAGTTTTTTCTCAAAAATATTTGGTAGTAAGATGTTCTTACAATTATTTTAGAATTTTTATGTTAAATTCCAAATTCTAAACTAATTCTTCATAGTACTTTTTCATAGATGCTTGGTTGTACACACCTTTAACTCTTCCGGAAACTATTTCTCTCAGTTCATACGTATTATTATGATTATCCTTTACCACAACATATGGGCCTGTATAGAGCAATAATAACTTTTTGTTTATCCCTTCTAGGGTGCTGGGCAGTTCTCGATTTTTTAAGAGAACTTTCTCACCCTCTTTGTAGGTTATTATACGCCCTATTGCCTTTTGATATTTGGCTTGCCGTTTCTCTTGGTCTTCAGCCACCTTGTTATAGAATTTCAACTGGTCAAACTTACGATCATTGTTTGGTGGAAACTCGATTATTTCTTCAATTTCTCGGGGAGTTGGCTTCTCATACATGGCGGAGTAAGAGGTAGTTCCTATAGCTGGATGGCGGGCGAAATTTAGGAATTTCTCTGTTGCTGCTAAGTACTCTTGCCACTTTTTCTGTTGGTTGTGACAGTACGTCCGCAAGATCCTACCCACTTCTCTCAGTACCCTCTCAGCCGGATTACTACTTGGGTGGTAGACTGACGTCTTATAGGTTTTGATCCCAAGTGATAATAATGTGTCTCGCCATCTCCTCCCCTTAAATTGAGTACCATGGTCGGTAATAATTGAAGATGGTCTACCGATCTCTGGCACATACAAGTCTACTATTACCGCAAGAACTTTCGCTGTTGTTGCCCGATTAACCGGATATAGCTTTATGTACTTCGTATAATGGTCCATGATTATTATTAGGTACTTGTACCTGTGTCGACCGCCGCTACGGGGAAATGGCCCGCAGATATCTAGGAACACTTTTTCTAGTTTTGTATTTGAGGTGATAGGTATCATTATACCCTCTTTCTTCTCTTTGTTTACCTTGACACACTGACAAATATTGCAAGACTTTAGGTAATTTCTCACCTTTCGGTTAATATTCTTTATTTTGCAGTTTTCTTCTAAAGCCTGTATCACTTTTAGCGCTCCCATATGGCCATACCTGATATGATAATCTATTATGACTTCCTTTTCGATTTGGTGCGGAATTATCACCTTCCAGTTTCTTCATCCAATGCCGTTTTTACGAATAATATCCCTTTATTTAGATGGTAGTATTTGGAAACGGTGTCATCGTCGGCTTCCAATCGACTTATTATGTTTTTCAGCTTAGGATCAGACTGTTGGTGGATACGGATGTTTATTAATAGAGCTTGTAGATCGGATCTGGTTTTAAATAGGTTGTAAATTTTAACCAAGCTCTCCTTCTCTCCATCGAAGGTCTGGTCTTCCAAATTTATCCGCGATAATACATCTGCTACCACATTCTTTTTTCCCGGAATATACTCCCATTTTAAATCATATTCTTGTAGGGCGAGTACCCATCTAGCCAATAGGCCGTGACTCAATTTGCACCTACGTAGAAACGAGATGGATTTATGATCAGTACGAACAGTGACTTGATACCCGAGAATGTATGTTCGGAACTTGCTGCATGCGAACACCACGCTAAGCAATTCTTTTTCGGTTACATTATAATTCTTTTCGCATTGATTCAGCGTGCGACTAGCGAAGCTTATTACCAGATTTTGACCCTCCTCATCTTCCTGGTATAATGTTGTTCCTAAGCTTATGTCGCTAGCATCGCAATTTAAAAAGAATGGTTTCTTAAAATCCGGGTGACGAAGTATAACGCTCTCTAGAAACTTTTCTTTTATCAAGCGGAAGGTAACATCTTGTTCCTCACCCCAGGTCCATTTGTTTTTCGCAGACAATTGTGGTTGAAACTTGGCTGTCAACTCGGAATATCTGTTCTGAAACTTTCTGTAATAGTTACAGAGTCCGAGGAAAGATTGTAACTGTTTCCTGTTTCTTGGTTGCGGGAACTTCTGAATTGCCTCTACTTTCTCTCCTGATGGGGTAATACCTCTATCGTCTAGATTGAAACCTAAGAATTGTACTTCGCGCGCAATGAACTTTAATTTCTCCAACTTCAAAGTTATGTTATTTTGCGCTAATTTCCTGAGTACATATTCTACTCTATAACAGTGTTCTTCCCAGGTTTCTGACGTAATGAGTAAATCGTCTACATAGACTGTGGTAAATTAGAGCGCTTCCTGTCCAAGTATTTGGTCCATACATGCCACAAAGATGGCGACAGAATTTACAAGTCCGAAGGGCAGTCTCTTGAACTGGTAATTGCGCCCTTCGAAAATGAACGCCACGTACTGACGGCTTTGTGGATGCAACTCCACTTGCCAATAACCACATACAGTGTCCCAGGTACTGATAAACTTAGTGCCGTGAAAACGTTTAAATATCTCCTCTATCTCACCGGGTGAGGTTCGGTCATTCACAATGGTTTTGTTCAGTTCGCGCGCATCTAAACAGAGCCGGACTTGTCCGTCTTTCTTGGGAACAGCAATAATTGGACTAGTGTAAGGAGATTGACTAATCTCAATTATGTCATTTTCAATCATTTTATTAATTTCTGTTCTCACGGCCTCTTTAAGCGAATGCGCGATTGGATATGACCTCCGGTTAAACTCCACGTTTTCTTTGAATTCAAGTTTGCACTGATAGTTTTTAACCTTACCTGGTTCGTCTGAAAATACTGCTTTGTATTTCTCATATACACTGACTAAACGATCTGCTAAATGTACCGGTATTTTTTCATTATTGGTTCCGCACTGGAAATCCCGTATCTCTTGTATCTTTACTGACCATAAATCCTCTCCTCCATTGTTGTATACAATTGGTTCATGAAGGGGGCTGTTCCTTATGAGATTTACTTTACGAAGTTGTTGGTGTATTGGGCTGGGAAGTATATTTGCGCCTCCTACCAAATTTGCGGTCCATGTTATTCCGTCTGGGAAAAGTGATACTCTCTCTAGGTTAAGGTCGATAATAGCGGAGTACCTTCTTAGAATATCGCAACCTACCAGTATATCAAATGGTAATCCGGTGGCGATTAAAAATTCCATGTCCAAAGCTATATCACGGCTAACGACACTTAAGGAAACTTGCTTCCTAATGGTTTTGTTCTGGCGGCCAGTTGCACCTATTAATACAATGTTATTCACTGGTAACATTGGCAAAGTTTTCCCACATTCTCTCTGGATTCTTTCCAGTTCATTAGCATTTATGATGGAAATATTGGCACCCGTGTCAATCATGATTTTTGCGGGAATTCCTTCTACCTCCGCTGTTATATATAATATTTCGTTATTATTATTATTGAGGCTCTTATCGTTCTCCTCTAAAAGTTCGGTTCTTATATCTTTCAAATAGTGGTTACTAATTATGGTGATGTTCTTTGCATTGGTTGCTTGTTGCAACACATCTTTATTTAACCCAGGAAGTAGAAGCAGCAACGGGTCGTAATCGTTAATTACTGCCTCCTCCCGTTTAAAGTATTGTGGTCATCGTTTGGATTCGGATTAACCGAGGTATCGTTCTGGAAACTCTGTGTTGTTTCCAGCCGCTCTGTACCCGGTTCGAGGGTTATTTCCCTGTTTTGTTGTCGGCCAAGATCCTCCAGGCTGGTACTTCTTCTCCCTTGTTCGTGGCGTGGACCGTCCCGTTCCGCACTTCTCCATCTTCGATCTCCACCGTGGAAACTGTTCCTCCGTTGTTGGTAGTACCTCCTCGGACCGCGATCTTCCGCTCTTATAAAATTAACCCTCGGGCGTGACACTCTATTATTATTATTATTATTATAATTATTGTTATTGTAATTCCTATTTGGCTGGTAATGTCTATCACTATTACCGGGGTAGGGATTTCTCTGACTATATGGGCTGTTAGGGGGCTGATAATAATTGTTCCTATTATTAGGATAGGTGTTGTTGTTCCTACTACCGTTTGCGTGGCCATTAAAATTGTGGTTATTACGCGGCGGGTTATTATTGCCGTCGTAATTACTGGGCTGGTTTCGGTTTCCGGGATGGTTATTGCCGTTACTAGGGTACTGATTCGTTCTCGCCTCTGGTCGTTCATTCCTCCTCCTACTCTGGCGGTAGTACTCTTCATTTTCGTACCCTTCCAGTAATTCCGTCATGCCCTGTACCGTCTTGATCTGGCTGCCTCTCCTTGCCCTGAAAATATCTTCGTCGTAATGATAGGAGAGTTTATTTACCAGGCACTCTTCGGGTATAGCCGGCTCGAGGTGTTTCGCCATGCACACCTTCCCTAGGAAATAGGCCGTCATGCTATTGCCTATTTGTGCCCTGTATCGTCCGTTGAAAATGTTATCTCGGATCAGGTTCTGGGTTGTTTCGGACCAGTATTTTGATTTGAACATTCTCCGGAATTGCAGGTAGTCGGCAATCTCGCTACGGTTAGCCATCCACCAATTATCAGTCATCTCCCTGAATGACTCGTCCAGTATTTCCCGGTTATGGCTCCATTGAGTTACTCTATGTTTGGCGAAGTACTCATCTACCCTCGCCAGGAACTCCATCGGTTTCCTCTTGTATTGCCGGAAGTTGAGCCATTCTCGGCTTTCGTTGATGGGCAATCCGGTGAAATGAGTGGGTCTATTTCTCAAAGCTTCCATCTCTTCTTGGCTTTGCCGTACCTGACCTGTGATATTGGTCATAGCCTCTTGCATCCCATCACACCGTTCCGCGACTTGGTTCCGTACTCTCCCGAATTCTTCTTGAGTTTCCTTCCGCTGTTCTTCCACTTTCCTGCGGCTATGCTCTTCTATATTCGTAAACTTGATGTTTACTACTTCCTTAAATTCTTGCACTTCCTTTTCGGTCTGGTTGCATTTTCCGTCAATCTCTCGGATCTGTCGATTCACCATTATGTTTTCTTCTTCTATCTTTTTATTCATCGCTTTCTTGTTAACATTGATTTCCTTATTCAGTTCTTCTCTTAACAATTCCATTCTTTCGTCAAGTTTGTCCAGATTCTCCTGATTGACCTCCCTTAATTCTTCTCTTAAAATTTGGTTGTCCTCTCTCAATTCTTCCAACTTCTCCCCCATTTTCTCTTCCAAATTCTTGTTATCTTCCTTCAACTGTCTGTTGTCCCTTTCCATCCTTTTACTATTTTCTTGAATTCTCTTATTGGTATTCTCAATCTTGTTAATCAATTCTTCCTTAGTCGCTTTAAATTCTTCCTTAAAAGATTGGTTGTCTTCTTTCAATTCTTCTAACTTCTTCCCCATTTCTTCTTCCATCTTCTTACTGTTTTCTTCAATGTCCTTTCTTAATCCTTCTTTTGTGGATTCTATGTTCTGATTTATTTCATTCAAGTCTTCTTTCAAGGATTGTTTGTCTTCCTTCCTGTTCTCATCC
The DNA here is from genome assembly GCA_034769895.1 of Magicicada septendecula. Classification (NCBI taxonomy): domain Eukaryota; kingdom Metazoa; phylum Arthropoda; class Insecta; order Hemiptera; family Cicadidae; genus Magicicada; species Magicicada septendecula. Next base: position 1,234,584,930 of record CM068367.1, read on the forward strand.
ATTTTCTTATTACTTCCTTCCATTTTTTCCATCTTTTTATTATTGTCTTCTTTCAAAGATTTGAATTCCCGTAGGAACATTTCCATCATCTTATCCATCCTGCTATCTTCCATTGTTTTGGATTTCTCCATCTCCTTCTCTGGAACATTGATGTCCTCTGTCTGTGTGGGCATCTCAGGTTGTTCCTCTGGTTGTGCAGGTTGTTTGGACAATACTGGTGGCAATACTCTTTCCATATCTTCTACTGGCGTCGCCTCTTTATTTTCCATGTCTATGTCTACTTCTTTTTCGGCCTCCGCCGCCCGTTTCTTTGAGGTCGCACGTCGTTGCATTCTTCCCTTTTCTCTGGCTTTATAGCTGCTGCCGAACTCCAATTAGTGATTGGGCAGATTGTAGTGGCCTTTCAATCGCTAATTAAAGCCCCTCAGTTGTGCGCCAATTTGTAAATAAACGTGGTTATGGTGTTAAAAGTTGTATTGCTGTTGTGTTACAAAATATTTTAAATATGTGTTCGTGTAAGAAAATTGTTTGTTTAAAAAAAAAATTTTATAATTAAAATTTTTTAATTAATTAATTAATTAAAAACAATTAATTAATTGAGTTTCGTGAAGTTCCGAAACGTTTCTCACTTGTTTAAAAATTTTTATTAGCTTTTCTGTATTTTAGCTTATCTGTAATCCAACCACTCATAGGATTGTCTCCAATTACAATCGATTTTCAGTTTTGGAGGTTACCTTCCTTCAATGTGGTGAAACTCTTGTAGTAGATGTTGATTAAATTATGGTTTGTTTAAATTGCTATGTTTAGAAAAGAAAGAACTGTTTTAAGATGAAAAGTATAAATTATTTATTTGATAATTGTTTATAAAGACTCTTGTCGATTTTTAAATCGATTCTCAGGGTATCGAATGTTACAAGCTCTTATATAAAATACAATAAGTTTCTTTTAACAGCTATTTATTGGAAAAATCAGAGACATCGGGCAAAGATTAAAAAAGTATAACGTTACCAGAATAATTCTTAATACTAAAGTACATATATACAATTGAAAAGATTAAAATAAAGAAATATGTTGCGAACCGTGTCGCCGACAAACTAGATGGCCGTGTTCCGTTGATCGTTGATGAAAAGTAATGGCCGCCGTCGAGGTTGTCAATCGTCCCTTCGTAGTTTGGGCGTCCCAATAAAGATGTTTTCTTGTCGAATTCACGTCCTGGTGTCTGCAAATCTTCCTTCTGATGTTGGTGTAGTGTCTCTGGTTAAGTTTCGGTGTTGTATTTTGAAAAGTGGTGTATTTATAAGTCAGTTCACTTTTTGTCGATCAGGCACTTTTGACGGTTATGTTATATACTGTTTTATTGTGTTTTAAATGTTATTTCACTGTCGTTTTGGTGCTATACAATGTTAGTTAGTCTTTTGTAAGTGTTTAGGTCACTGTGTCGAAGTTTTGAAATGTTTTCTGTCGTCACTCGCGATTTTCAAATTCGGATCATACAATTGCTCGCCATTACGGTAGTCGAAACTAGGTTAACACGTTTTTAAATGCTTGTCAAGTGTACCGTACAACGTTCTTTAATTAACTCCCTACTTCCTTCACTTTCGACTAAAACCTAAGCCAAAGCAATATTATTCCTTACATTGTTCGAATTTTATTTTGCATCCTGTGGATGTAATAAAGTTACATTATATAACTGCTTATACTTTGGTTATTATTCAAATTTATTAGCTAGGTGTTACTTAATTTTATCCTTCGGTTCATTCGGCGTGTTTTGACATGGAATAATGCCGTTTTATTAAGTTTTTATCTAAAATTGGTAATTTTACCTGCCATTTTCAAGTTATATTTATGATTATTAAATCTCATATTGTAATAAAAGTTTTATATTCCCTTAATTTCTTGCAATTATATGAATTGGTTAAGTTTTAAAATATTATGTTGGAATATATGACTCCCCTCTCCAAATTTTTGTGTTCTGTCATTTCCATTTTTATTAATAATCCTGGCTATAATTTTATAAAATCTTTCTAAGTTATATTTCCAATTACATGGCTTTGTTTCTGGTTTATGTTATCTAAATCCCTTCAGTTTAAATGTATTTAAGTACTTAATTTCTCAGTTTTGATGATGTTTAGTTTTCATCATTTTGCCTAGATTCCTAACAATTTTTTCATACCAATTTTTATATAAACTATATATATTGAATTATACCCTCTCTGACTTTTTAACATTGTAATATAAATTAAACATTTTTTTTATTAAACATAATAACAATTAGTATCTGTTTCAATACTATTAACAGATCAGAAATAATTTTAAATAATGGTTGTCTTCAAACTAATTAGACATTTTTTTTTATAATCAAAGCTTAATACTAATATAGAAATATTATTTACAAAGAATGTTTTTTCCCATGCTAACATCCTATTTAATTATTACCATTAATAAAAGTATAAATATTTTTACAATTAGGATGTTAGTGGTTCTAAACTTATTAAATGTTCTTATCCCTAATACGTTTTTAAATTCTTATTTTATATAAACAAAACATTATTTCTATATTCTTATTTACTATTTCTTATAATAAATTGAATTGTGCAGTTTTTAAACTGTTTTTAATATGGTTTGGGGTAATAGTACCCTGTCACTTTGTGTTTTAATCCTGTGTCTGCTTCTGTTTTTAATCATCATTTACATAAATGTCATTTCAAACAGATTGACAGCTCTATATTAACATGTATTATATTCACTCCGTACAAATCATAAGTCATTCAAAAGTTGTATTTTTCATTATCTACACAGTTTGTGGATGCCAAGGTTGAAACATAAGGTTTATTTTTTACAATACACAAACTAGCACTGGTTCACTTTACACTCCTTGATGCTATTTCTAAATGGTTGTTTAGTCTTATTAACATCAAGAGATCTGTTTGTGGGTTACAATGAAGATTTGTTCTTTGGGTATTATATTATTGTTTCACCTTGGTCCACTGGCAACTCTTACCCATACACTTTTATTCTTATTTCTATTGTACATATGAATTCATGAATTCAACTTTCTGTTCATGAATACTTCGTTATACTTTTTATTATTATGGTTTTTATTTATTTTGGGATAAGGGTGTTTTTTATAAGAGCATTCCTTCTTCTTCTGGATGCTGTCTTCTTCTTGCTTCTTCAATGATGTCTTCTTTTCTTCTGGCTTCTTTGAATGGTATGTTCTTCATCTTCTTCTGGATGTCATCGGGTTTCTTGGGGTTACTTCTTCATCTACTCTTCTGGTTAATTTAAATACATCACCTTTTATGGTGGATCTTGCCTTGTTCTGGGTTTCTGTTTTATTTTATCTATTCTGTACCTTCGTTGTGGGTTTAGTAATACTCTGGGTTGCTTCCTTATATACTCCTTACCTTCCTGGGTTATATTTTATCACCTTGGGTTGTTAAACTGGTTTTGATGATTCATCACTAGTAACATTTTTTATACGAACTTATACTTTTAATATCCATGATTGTTCTGCACGGTTGCTCTGAATTAATTCTTTATTATTATAATGCTTTCTTCGGATTTAATGTTATTATATTATAGTATTTTAATGATCATTGCCATTCATTATTATGTGTTTATCTGTCACGCTACAATAACAACGCAATAATTACAAAAGCACACAAAGGAAACACAGTGGTTATTATGGAAAATACAGATTATTTACGTAAATGTAACGACTTCATTTAAGATAATAACATAACAATGTTAAATGATGACCCGACCGAAAAACACACTAAAACCATAAATTCAGCTATTAATACATGTGTAAATTTACTTGACACACAAGCCAGACGGAATGTGAAACAAATCAAACCTAAGGCACCTGAATTTACGGGACTCCCAAAATTACACAAACAAAACATTCCTATACGACCTTTGATTAACTATACGACCGCCCCTAATTATAAAATAGCCAAAAAACTGCAACAAACTATTAAGAACAGCATAAAATTAGAAAATATCCACAATGTAAAAAACACCTTTGAATTCATAAATAAAATTAAAGATATGGAGATTACACCTAGTTATAAACTTGTCTCGAAGGACATTGTCAATTTATATACAGATATTCCGGTTTTGGAAACATTAAAAATTCTAAAGGTAAATTTAACTACAACAGGTGTTCTAAACAAAAAACAGATAGATGAACTCCTATCTTTGTTACAGATTATAGTACAGCAAAATTATTACACTCATGACAACAAGTATTTTAACCAAGAGGAAGGTTTGGCTATGGGTTCACCTCTAAGTGGACTTTTGGCCGAAATATATATGAACTATTATGAGAATAAATTTTTATTGTCTGACTATAACCGATTCTATGATAAAATTGTTTCTTATACACGGTATGTAGACGACACATTCTTAGTATTTAATGGCACTCATAGACAGGTGGATATGTTTTTTAAATTTATTAACGAAATTAATCACAACATAAAATTTACTATGGAAATGGAAACCAATAATGGCTTGAACTTCCTCGATGTATTGGTGTTAAAGAGAAACAACCATTTCGGTTTTAAAATATACCGAAAACCTACCACAACAGACATAGTTATAAATGCTAAATCGAATCATCCATACACACAAAAAATGGCGGCATTTAATGCACTAGCACATAGACTAATAAGCGTACCAATGAATACGGAGGATTATAAGGAAGAATGTAACATAATAAAACACATTGCCTTGAAAAATGGATATAACACAGAAATTTTGGATAAAATGATACATAAACAATTACGGAAAATAAATGGTGACAATAATAAAGTTAAAAATACAACACAATATGTCTCAGCATTATATACGAACATACTCCCCAACATAATAAAAAAATTAATTTATAAAATTATATATAAATGTTTCATTCAAGACTATAAATAATCTAAAAAATATACTTAAGCCACGAAAACCAATAACTTTGGAGTATATAGAATCCAGCGCAGTGAGTGCGATAAGTTCTATATCGGACAAACGGGGAGGAAATTTATCGAGAGATTTAAAGAACACCTACCAAAAAAGAAACCCCAAACCACCTCATCAAACTACGTACTCCACCTAATAAACGAAAACCATAATTACACCGGATTCAAAGAGAACATGGAGCCGATACATGTTTGTAATAAAGGTCATTTCCTGAATGCTTTAGAAGAGTTTGAAATATACAAGGCATCCAAAGTAAATAAAGAGCAGTTACTCAACGATCAGCTATCATTTAAATCCAATAAATTATATGATACCGCGTTGATGACAAGCAATGAAGCACGAACACGGGCTAGTTGACGATCGGAGGTCGACCGGTGCACTGAGTCGCTTTTAACGTGTTTATGTGTTTGTGTTATATGTTAATTTATTCAGTGATTTTTGTGCGTGTGTTTTTATGTATAAACATTTTAATCATTTCGACGACCCCTATGTATTAGGGGAATAATAATGTTTTTACTGTACCTGAAGATGGGGATTTAGTCCCTGAAACATGTTGTATGTAAAAAACTGATATCGCATAGGGGATTATACAAGGTAAAAAATTCTTAAGTTAATCTGGATTTATTAGTTTTAATTCATTTCTGTTTAGTGATTCGTGTTCATTGTCTTTTACGACATTTAATCTATAGTTTCTATTACGCGCTAATAGTTATTAAATACATTATACTAATGTTATTAAGTATTACAAGTACTATAATTGAATGGAATGAAAAACATTTTTCTAAGATATATTTTGTTTTTGTTGTAAACCTTTAAGATGAGATATAAGATGTTGTAAACCTTTATGTTGGAGATAAAAGAAATTGTAATTCTAGATCATTATATTAAATTTGTTGATTATTCTAATTTGTATTTAAGATTAAAAAATAAGCTTCTTACCAATACTTTGTCTTTTTCCTAGTTAATTTAAAAATTGTAGAGCTTATAACAACTCATTATACAATGGATATTTTTAGGAAGTGTATTACCATGATAATGTAAGTATGTATAATTTTCTGGGATTGTATGCAACTATAAGGCCGTATTTTTGTATGTAATATCGTTGAAATATTTGTATATCATAAAAGCATTATTATTAATATATTTCGATTTCCCTTGTGTATAGTTACATATGCATTTCTAAGTTCTTTCACATTTACTGCCATGTACCTTTCATTTCATCTTGTATACGACTTTATGTCTTAAAGTTATTTTTCAAGTTTCTCTCTTTGTGTATTTTGTGAAGACCTAATTATGTTCCTTTCTACCACATGGTGTCTTCATACTGATTACTATTGTTTTGTTAACCTGTTACAAATGTTAAAGCTCGTCGTAATCTGCATGCAGGTATGTTCACTGCAAATGAAATAATAATATTCGATTTATATATTTTCTGAAATTTTATCGTTTCATTTGAAGATGTTTTTTAATTGTATTAGTTATACATCTGACACTATAAATGTAGTAAATATTATACGACACAATATTAGCGGCTGGTAAGCGCGGTGGTCGTGGGCTCGTATCAAACTCAGGGGGGATCGTTACCCCCCTTAATTGGGCGTATGCTGAAATTCAATGGGTTTCGTCCGTCGTAAGATGAGAATATAATCTGCTGTCATTATGGTGCTCTTGGTATTATCCTAGTGCCATTACAATGATATTCTTTCACTATAGACCTGTATGGTAAGTAATGAATTTTGACCTGACATTTATAAAAGCGTACCGTACTCTTAATGTTTTACATTAGATCACCTTTATATTGTTGTACACAAAGACGTTTTACTAAGGCTCTACAGTTTAATTTTAGATACTAAGGATTTTAATTATTTTTTATTGAAGACTATAAATAACATTGAATAGAATCGACACACAGACACACACACACACACACCATAAATATAACTCCATTGTTTAGACTGTTAGTAATCTGTTCATCCGACAGTGGTTAGTGCGGGAGTCATATTCACATAACATCAATGTAAGAAGACCTTAACAGAAAGTCGAAGGATTTGTAAACGTGTTTTATTCTAGTGGAAAGACAAAATTTCAATATGTGACTAGGAAATCACAGCTCAGGATGTGGCTTTTGTGTCTTTGTCCAAGTTAACTTTGAAGACAAAAGACGTACAACAACGTGTTATAGGCTGAATAATTTCAACAGGATTATTAATCGTTACAAATAGGCTACTGAAGCATATTAACTAAAAAAGTTACAATTTTGTTAAAACAGATATTTTATTAAAAAATATATCGTTTAAATATTGTCTGAACACCAGCGTGATGTGTAAATTTATAATAGGGATCCAGCTGTAGGTATCAAGGATGTCTTCGTTACTCCTATACCACAAAAGCCACTGGCAACATTCCTACAAGTTGTTACTCGGAAGGACATGGGATAAGACTCAATAACATATTGTGCATATTAAACAGGGTAAGTATTAAGTTATTAAGAACATTCAGAAAACAACGTCCCCCTGATGAGAAGCAATATGGCGGCCATAATCCAAAGACAGTAGCGGCATCTACGAATACATTTTTATATCATTAAGTAGAATAAATAATATATTTTTTCAACATGCAAATTCCAAACATTGATTTGAACATAATTGTCCTATATTGTCCTCTACTAAATAAAATTCAGTTGTGCACTGTTGGGTAATATTTTTCTCTTCCCCCTATGTCGCACGCGTACACACACACACACACACACACACACACACACACAGTGCGTACTTAGTCGTAAGTGGTAATAAAGTGCTCTTCAATTTATTGTAGTTGAAACTGGCTAAACTTAATTTAATGTATCAACTTACTGTTGCGATTGACTCAGACACATAAGCTGTTATATACACTATTTATTGTACATTATCAAAACCATGCCTTGTTATACCAACATGAAATTGGTATTGTATTTATTATGTCAACAAGAGCAAATCATGTGGATGATATGCAAGAATTTGCGTGAAAGGCGAGATCTGTACGCTAGAATTTGTCGTAATTCACAAAATCCTGTCAGAACTTATTTAATCTTTAGACTTGTAAAAGTAATGTAGGCTCACGCCCATCAAAGCAAATGGAAATATGAGGACAATGTGCCACTCTTTTGTTGCCACTAAAGTGTGAATCTGTTTGAAATTATAATATCCTTTTCAAGCCTGATAGATAGTTTGCAGACGAGAACGTGCTGTCTTAAGCTGTCATGTATGTTGATAATTATTTTACAAGTGAAACAGCAGACCATAATTTACATGTTTAATATTTGTTCCACAATACGTTTTCATCACAATTTTTCATGTTGTTAACTATTATCAATATTTTTTATTTGTTAATAACTTTTACAACTTTCTCAAACGAAACATAATGAATATTTTTAGCTTTAAGGGATTGTATAGCAGGCCTATGTGAAGTCTCGTTTGATTGTATTGTAGAATTTACATACTTTTTCGAGTTTAAAAGTTTCAGTTATAACAATTTTGTACATAATTATTATAATTTAGTCCTCTTCATGCATGATTTAATTTTTTCAAAATTATGTTGTTTAAAAAATTGTAGTATAAGGAAATACTGTTAATTAAATCATTTTATGGAAAAAATAGATTAGGTTTTGAACTTATGCAAAAAAAAAATTTAACTTTTATGTGTGTCATCATTTGAGTACATCATGCGTCAGAGGATCAAAAGCCAAAATTATAAAGATGGTAATCTGCAGTGAATAAATACTTTAGAAACATTTTTTCTATTTATTTTTAATGCAAATTTCAGTTATTTTTTTACACAGTTTCGCAATATATAAAACAATGTTAAACAACAGATGTATAAAATACCTTAGCAAATTCATTGTTATCAATGTCATTAGCAGTTTTAAATTTTATACACTGTTCTGTTGTCACAAAGTCGATATTCAGTTCTCCATAGTGTGGAAAATCTCCGTACATTCAGGGCACAATGGTACTTTACATTTACAACATAAGCACCTCGTCCTCGACTACAACTCTGTTCTCGACACCTTGAGGCAATAGCTCCTTGTTCCTTGTGTGATGGATAGTGGTGCAGATTGTCGAAAACCTAGCTATGAAAAAGGTGTATTCACCATTTTGTTTCTTTTTAGGCATTTATTTGATGTGTTTGAAGTTGAAGAAGGTCTTCCCCTTTTTTTCTTGCGTTCCAACTTCAATCAATGCTCTAGCTACAGCAGCTATGAACTGGACAAGGGGTATATTGATATTTCCTTTTAATCTATATAATATCCATGCATTAATAACAATTATATTCAAAAAATTGAAAAAAATCGTAAATACCACCTCTTTCCTTCTACAGCATGCGGGTAATGAGCCAGCATCCTATCCATTAGGTCGACCCCACCCATGTGCCTGTTGTATATTTCAATAGAATATGGTAGAGGAATTTCCACTACTTTTTTTCTTTTCGGTCGCACATTTTTGCTTTGCCAACAGGCAAATGTTGAAATTGTGTGCACAAGCTGATTGTCAACACAGCGGACCAATGTCAGATTATCTGAGGAAGATGCAACAGCAGATCAGCTTCTACTTTTCATCAGTTCTTTACCATCAGGCAGTTTTTCTTCGGAAGCCTTAGATCGATTCATCCTAAGTGTTCCAACTGCATATATCTGTTGCTGTTGTAGGAAACGTAAAAGTGCCGTTGAAGTAAACAAATTATTAATAAAGGGATTATTACCGAATCCAGTGATGTCATGACAGGGTCTAACAACAACGTCTCCAATACCGCCCAAGTGGCTAGGATTCACAGATTTAGTTGCCCCTGAATGCATCTCAAAACAGGACACATACCCATACTCATCTGCTCTAGCCCAGACTTTAAAACCCCATTTTTTGGATTTATTTTGTTATATATTGTTTTAGGTGATTTTTACCTTTGAATGGTATTACCATTTCGTCTATCGCTTGAAACTCTCTAGGAACAATGGCTTCATGAAATGTATTATGAAGATCGTCTGACACAAGCCTTATTTTTACAAACTTGTCTGTGTTGTCAGTTGGTATAGCCATATTATCTGTAAAGAGAAGAAATCTTGTCATACTTGTTGCAAGACATTGAGTCAGGACTTAAGTTCATCCGCAAGCCAGAGTCTGATGACCAATACATGCGAGTATTTGGGTACTTTATGTAACTCATCACAATGTTTATACTAAGTCACACTCTACGTTTCCAGACAGAAATTGAGACATTATCTTTTCCTTTCTGAACTGCATAACAATTTGTTTCAGAGGCAATGTAAGAGAGCAGGAAGTCAGAAAAGAAGTAGTTAATAAATTTGTAAGGTGTATCACCATCAAGTTTAATCTGTGATTGTCTTAAATATGGAGGAAGACTGCCGTTGAAATTATTGTCTTTGTTACTATACCATATAACTGTATTTTCAGCACAAGTCTGGTTTGGAATATGTGGAATATGAACACTTGACTGATTTACATGCTCTTGCTGGTGAAACACCGTTTCTGTTAGTTTGAATTTCTGCGTTTCGCGAACGGCATTGAAAATTTGATGAAGGAGGTGTATTAGGAATTCGTACGTTTCTTTCTTGTTCGCTTGTCTGTGTTACATTGGTTTATGAAGTGCTAGCTCAATGATATTAGGCCGAGTGAATAGCACTGTTGGTGGTGATGCATTATGGTACTTCATCAATTTCATCAGAACTCTCAAAACTATCTGATTCGCTAATTACAATACCTGGTGATGTACGTCTGTGTGGTGGAATGTATATTGATGAACCACTATCTACGTCTGCTTCTGACTCCGATCCGGAAGGAATATTTTCAGTAATACAGAATTATCCTTTCTTTTTACCATAAAAGGAATGAACACGAATGCTGTACGCCATAATTTGTTAGAAAATATGTTTTCTACACTACAATAAATTACCTACGACATACTCACAGTAACTAAAAGCCAATACTGCACTGTTATTTGAGGTTACGTTTTTCACACTCAAACGCAAGATAGCATCACTTGATACCACACATAAAACTTCATATTGTTACGACATCACAGAAACTACTAGAACTACTAGAGAAAGTGCCACCTGACAGCCAAAACACCTATGCCGAACTGATAATAGCTCTGGAATTACGGTATGGTGATAAGCGAGATGTGTACTGCACCCAGTTGTGAGAAAGGCGACAGCATTCAGGGGAGAGCCTTTAAGAGTTTGAAGCAAGTAGTATCGACAGACTAATTAGACTGGCCTATCCTGAAGCGCCAGAAGATTTTAGAACGACTTTTGCGATGCAGACATTTACTACATAACGAACTACAGCAAGTGTTACGAATGGCAAGACACCAGAACAGTGCGGACGCCCTGGTACATGCTTTGACGCCAAATCAGCGTCTGGATGGACAAGCCATAAAGTGCGCGCGCTAAAAGATCGCGACGGCACGAACGATGAGGAAGAAGAACAAGGAACAGAGACTCGACGGTCGGCACCACAGAATAAAATAAGAAAGGATGGAAGACCGAAGTGTTATAGATATGGGAAGACTGGACATCTACAACGAGATTGTCGGGTTAGAATTCAGCAACAGGGAAACGAGCAATAATCGGTACAACATGTCGTGTGCTGACTAACTGGAGGAACGAAGCCCCTAGACAATACGCAGTTTTTACACTTCAGAAAAACAGCGGGAGCTTGGTAGTTACCGGATTCTTTCAAGAAAGGCCAACCTCAATTACAGTTGACACAGGTGCAACAGTTTCCATTGTGCGACCCGACGTCGTGAAAGATCATAAGCCAATCTGGTGCTCTTGCAGTTTGCGAACAGCTACTGGACGGCCTGTAAAAGTGTTTGGAAAAGTGGAGATACTGTCACCGGACAAAAAAGGCTTGCCGCATGACAAATGGCGCCAATCGTACACTCTAGTGTTTTTGGTGGCCCTAAAAAGGACCTTGTGGCGAGAATGCTGATGTTGGTTGTGCCGCGCTAAGATGTTCGGCGGGTGCGCCTGTTGTTCGTGGCGTACTACAGTCCTCCTCTTCTTTCGGCACCGGTTGTAGAGTCGGCTGCCGGCCCAGAGAAATCCATCGCTGGCGCGGAACAGGAGTGCAAAGACGCTAGAACGGCGGCGGTTCTATTCTTCGGCTGTTCCTTCCGGCTGACTCCGCCCCGATGTCGTCCGAGAGAGGAGAGGAGATGAAGTGCGTCCGATGGCGTGGCGATGAAGTGTGTGTAAAATACACAACTTGGGGGTCGCGAGTAGTGCAGTGTCCCGAGTCTCAGAAAGGACTCCTGCCACTGGGTCTGTTGGATTTCGTTAAATACTTTTTATCTACTTATGGGGGGGGGGGTCTGAAGCGACCTGCGATTGGTGGATTATACCACCGGGACTAGTAAACGAGGTCGCTTCCAGGACTCACCTGGTCGCGGGGTGTATTTACCAAGTCCGGCAATGAGGGAATTGTGGGTCACTCTGTCGCAACGAACATAGAATCTACGCGCCAGGCGTCTCACGGTGTCATCAAGAGAGCGGACACCGAGTCCTCTCCTCAAAAGACGAGAAGAGTACCTCCGGGGGACATTGCACGCGAGCTTCAGTCCCCGGTCGAGTACGCGCTGGAGCGTTGTACTATGACCATGAGCCAGGTATCCCCAAACAGGACAGGCGTAGGTAATCACTGGCAACACGTACGTGTTGACTATGAGCGTACCTAGCGGGGGGTCATTGCCGGATTAGATAGCACAGGCCAGAGTCTACTGAGTTGCGCCGAAGCGCGTTGTCTGATATACTGTGTATGGGTTCGCCAGGTGAGTCGGGAATCCACGTGGAGCCCGAGGTACTTGACGCTATTGGTCCAGGGCACCTCGACGGTGCCTACTTTAAGCGGCCGAGGTCGCTTACGTTTGCGCGAGAATATTACCGCGGCGCTCTTGGAAGCGTTAACGGCAACTCTCCAGTCATCGGTCCACCCGACATAAGCGTCGAGTTGGCGCTGGAGCTTAACTGCCGCATAACTCGCGTTCGGCTCTGAGGCAAAAGCCGCAGTGTCGTCCGCGAACAGCGACAATTTTACTCCAGGAACTCGGGGCGTGTCGTTGACAAACAGCGAGAACAGGAGAGGCCCAAAGGACACTTCCCTGAGGAACGCCGGCTGTAATACGCCTCTCCGAAGAGAGAGCGTGGTCTACTCTCACTCGGAAGCTACGGTCTCTCAGAAAGTTGCCGATCAAATGAACGTAGCAATCTGGAAGAAGGACTTCCGTGAGCTTGTAAAGGACACCCTCGTGCCACACGCGGTCAAAGGCTTTCTCTACGTCTAGGAAGTTCGCAGTCGTCTGTTTGCCCTGGCAGCCAGCCTCGGTAATGCATTCCACGAGTCTCATCAGCTGATGAGTCGAGGAGTGCAGCTCACGAAAGCCGAACTGTTCGGGGATCAGCACGTCTAGTCTTTCTAGATGGTCGCGGATCCTACGCTGGATCAGACGCTCGAAAACCTTGGACGTCGCGGACAAGAGGCTGATGGGCCTGAGGTTTTCCACGCGAGAAGAATTCTTTCCCGGCCTGGGTATCACTATGACGGTAGCCGTTTTCCATTTCACGGGAAAATAGGCCAGTCTGAGGCATGAATTGAACAGGTCAGAGAGGAACTGGGTTCCTCGCTCCGGAAGGCGATGGAGGGCGGAATTCAAGACTCCGTCCGGGCCAGGCGCCTTCCTGGGCTTGAGCTGATCAATCCTCTCAGAGACCTCCTCCGGGGAGATGGGCTCCGGTTGGACTGTGATACCGGCCGATAGAAAGCGCTCTACCTCGCGGCAGATTTGCTCAGTGAAAGCCGGGTTCTTGGATGGGTTGGGAGCGAACTGTCGCTCTAAACTGTCAGCCAAGAACTCTGCCTTTTCGAGGGGGCGGCCAAGAGGTTGCCGCCTGGTCCGGCCAGTGCGGGGAGAGGCGCGCGTTTACGCTTTCCCGTTAGGGTACTGGGAATCCGCCAGACATTACGGTTCTCGGCAGGGCCGTCCATCTGTGTAACAGCTAGTTCCCAGTTGCGTCTACGGAACGCCAGCATGTCGCGACGCAACTTGTCGGACGCTCTGTTGAACGCAGCCTTGTCAACCGGGTCACGAGTCCTCTGCCAGCGTCTCCGGAGGCGATTCCTCTCGCAAGTGAGCTGAGACACCTCTTCGGGGATACGCTGATAGTCGGGCGTGAGCCCCGGCTTCATCCGGGAGGACACGTCTACCGCCGAGACTACGGCTGTGTCGAATAAGGCAACTGCCTCGCCGACATGCTGGGTAGTGTCGAGCGGGATATGCTCAGATAGGCGGCGACTGAACGCCGGGCCAAAGCGGTCCCACTCGATTACCCGCCGCTCGTCGCTGACGGTGGCGTGCTGGGTAGCTATATGCACACTGATAGGGCAATGGTCCGAGGACAGTTCCGAAATGACGGAGACGTGGACCGGGCAATAAACGCCCCTGACCGCGGCAATGTCCAGTACGTCAGGGCGGGAGTTAGCCCTCGAGGGATAGTACGTAGGCCCGGTAGGGCCCATGACTGTGACCCGAGCCGCATCAGCATACCTGCGTAAGCGGGCCCCGTTTGGGTTCACCAAGCGGCTCCCCCAATCAGGGTGCTTACAGTTCAAGTCGCCCGCCAGGACTACCCTCCTGTGTGCGTTAAAGACGGCCTCCAGATCGTTCGACAGGAGCTCCGTTTGTGGAGGCTTGTAAGCGGAAACCACGAGTAGACCGCCGAGAGCACCATGGAGCTCAACCGCGGTGCACTCGAGGTTCCGCCGCTGAGGCAGGACAACGCGGTGATGGCGAAGACTCGCCTTCACCGCGATGGCTGTGCCCCCTCCTGCGCGACCCGACCGGTCATCCCGGTGGCACACGTAGTTGGGCAGTCGGAAACGACGATGCGGGATCAGGTGCGTCTCACCAAGAAGAAGCACGTCGGGCTTGTGTCGGGCAACGTACTCTAAGAGCTCAGAATGCCGGGAAGCGAGGCCGTTGGCGTTCCACGCCACGAGCTCGAGGTCTCGCTTGAGGGATTGCCGTGTTTGTCCGTTCATAACAGACCTATAATTCGGCAGGCTTCCACCAAGAGGAGGAACTTGTCTTGGGGCGAGGCTGTTGCCAAGCGTTCCTTGATTTTGAGGAAAGTTTGGGCTACTTTCTGCAAGTCGTAGCTTGCCAGAAAGTCGGACACAACGGCGAGATCATCGGAAGATGAGGCCTGGGGAGAACGCTTGGCGGCATCTGCATAGCTGCGGCGTGGCGAGGCGGTAGAAGCCTTGGGGGCAGGTACTGGAGCGGGTGGTCGCTCTGGCTTTCGGTGGACGGGCTTGGGTCCACTGGCAGGTAACTTTGGCTGGCCCGTGTTCTTGGCCTGGGTTTTACCTTTCTTTCCCGATCTGGGGTATCGAGGCTTGGGTGGCGGCGGCCGTGGAGGATCGTTTCCTCGATTCTCGTTCCAGCCACTGGATCACTCCGAAGTGTTCGGTTGCGCTGCGGCAGGCAACGCGCACAGTCTCACTCGCTAGGAGCTTGACCGAAGCGTTATCTGCCAGCGCAACGACCTTGCGGAGTCGGCGACTAAAGCCGATAATATCTTTTACGTTCGTGACGAACACCGGCGGGATCCTTCCTTCGGAGGTGCGACTGGGCGCAACCTCAGCGGAGGCTTTGAATGCCGCCGAGTCCGTAGCCGAACTCAAAGAGGTCAGGGAAGGAGAGTTCCTCGGCTTGCAACCGTGCCCTACTACCACCCAGTCGGTGGAAGCCGAGGTCTCCATGTCCGGGGAGTCAGACTCCGGCGGAGGAAGGTCCGGCCTTTACGGGCTTGGTCGGCCCTAACAAGGACCGATTCTGATCACGAACTTGCGTGGGTTGAGCAGGGCTTCCCGCGCGAGTCGTAGGGTTCCCGACTGGCCCAAGTGGCCGGCCGGGGGGCTCGTCGCTGCCGCACAGTGCTTCAGGGGCACTATCATCTGGTCCAATGCTGATTAACTCAGCTCTTTGTCCAGCGGGTATCCGGGGGCCGAACTGTGACACCGTCACAGTGGCGGCGCAACCCGCATCTCTATTCGTGAGTCCTACTCTCGGACTCCCCGGATTCCGCTGGACAGCGCTACCTAAACGACTTACCGGCACTGTGCGGCAGGTCCCAGTTGTGTTGAGGTTGTCTTCGTCTTGGCAAGACGGCTGGTCCACTTCCATCGCTGCAGCTGGATGGTGGCGCTGACGATGAGGCGAGTCTTGATCCGGCGGTTTCTTCTTTACTGCCGCCGCAGTAGCTTGTCCTGAAGGCCTCTTCATGGCAGTAGCGTAGAGGTCGAGGCGATCCTCTTCTGCGTTGTTCTCGATGCTGTTTACTCTTCGAATGCAAGCAGTCGAATCCCTTCTCAGATTTTTCTCCGTGCCGCTGGGTTCGTGTGTAAAATTTTCTGCCGGCCCGGGTTTTATTAACTAACCGGGATCGCTGATTGGCTAGCTCCGAACGCTGATGCCGGATTGGCTCGCTGTGTCCACCGCTGGTACCGGAGAGCAGATGTTCGCATACCGCTGCCGTCACGAGTTGAGTTTAATTATCAAATACTGATTGAAGATATTGTGAATGAAGCAATTCTTGGTGTGGACGTTATGAACACATACGGATTTATAGTCGACTTCAAAAACAATGTCTTGAGAATCGGAGGAGAAGAGGTAATGCTCTTCACAATGACGACAGCAGAAAAATCGATGGACGTCATAAACCAAGTGGCCGTAACTCTTCCGCCTTCCGAAAATATCATCATGGTACATTCCGAACCGAGGTAGATACTACGGGCAACCAGTTCTGTGTATTCGAGGTCCAAATAGTCAGCACACCGTGGATACTAATTGCCAGAAGTTTAGTGAAACTTGACGAAACTGGAAATGTACCTATTAGAGTGGCGAATATTTTGGATCAAGCTGTCACTTTACAAAGCAATACGCTCCTAGGCAAATTGACACCTGTGGCCTGGGTAGCTGAAATGACGCAACGAAATCCAGGCTTCGGATAATTCCAAATTACCAGAGGAACTGCAGAAATTATTGAACAGATCTTCTAACAACCTCTCAAGTGGTCAGGTAAATGAACTCAGAGAGTTTTACATGAATTCAAAGATTCTTTTGCAGTTCGGGGACAGTCATTGGGAAGAACCTCTCTTGTACAACATCGCATAAATACCGGGGGCACAACACCGATACGCCAATCTCTTCGAAGGCCTCCATAATCTAAGCAAGAGGAAATGTTTCGGTTGGTACAGGACATGTAATCGAGCATTCGTCAAGTGCTTGGTCTTCTCCTGTAGTGCTGGTAGCGATGAAAGATGGTGGATTACGTTTCTGCGTAGACTACCGGAGGTTAAATGACGTTACAAAGAAAGTCTACCATCCATTACCTCGCGTTGACTATATATTCGACACGTTGTCCGGAGCACAGTGGTTTCCCACATTAGACCTGAAGAGTGGATATTGGCAAGTGGGTCTTCATCAAGAAGACAAGGGAAAGACCACTTTCTCGGCCTCAAGTGGCTTATTCCAATTTAACGTCATGCCATTTGGGCTCTGTAATGAACCGGCAACATTTGAAAGATTGATGGGCCTGGTACTCCGAGGACTGACATGGAAAACTTTCCTTGTTTTTTAGACGACGTCATAGTCATCGGGAAGCCTTTAAAATACAATTTGGAAAACCTTAAGGAGGTTCTAACTAGAACTCACGGTGCCCAACTGAAGCTGAGCCGGAAGAAGTGTTTCTATTCCAGAAGGAAGTACAGTATCTGGGCCATCTGGTTTCAGCAGCGGGTATTAGCATGGGTCCTAATAAAGTAGACACCGTAAGAGACTGGCCAGTTCCGAAGAGTAAACACGAAGTTCGGAGTTGCTTGGGGTTATGCTCATATTACCGACGTTTTGTGAAAGGCTTCGCTATATTGCTAAACCACTACATGAGCTAACGGAAAATAAACGAAACTTCCGGTGGTCAACAGAGTGTGATCAACCATTTAGACATTAAAAATTGCATTATACTCGAAGCCAATTGTCGCTTTCCCAGCTTCCGAAGGGAAGTACATCGTATAAACAGACGCAAGCAATACTGGTATAGGAGCAGTTTTGTCTCAAGTGCAAAACGGTAAGAAACGAGTAATAGCGTATTACAGCAAGACGCTTTCTAAACCAGAGAGAAATTATTGCGTTACAAGGAGAGAGTTGCTGGCAATCGTCCGAGTGTTGGAGCACTTCCATAAATACCTCTATGGAAGGGACTTTTACTACGAACCGACCATGTCTTGCTTGCAAATTTAAAAATCCGGAAGGGCAGTTGGCAAGGTGGCTCGAACGTCTGCAAGAGTACAACTTTAAGGTGCAACATCGGCGAGAGCGCCTGCATGGTAATGCGGATGGCTTATCACAAAGACCGTGCCCGGAAGACTGCCGACATTGCCACAGAGAGGAAGAACAAAACTCAAGCGAACATGTTCAAACCATCACTGTAGATTTCCTGGCAGCCGGCTGGACAACACAAGACTGTCGACAAGAACAGATAACTGATGAAGACATTGGGCCGATCTTGACAGCAAAAGAGGAAGGTCACCGCCCAGATTGGCAAGATAACTGCCATGGTTCCGAAGTGCTGAAGGGCTACTGGGCACAATGGGAATCTCTTACCTTAGAAAACGGGTTGCTGAAAAGGGCTTGGGAAAGTGCAGATGGACGAGACGTGGTCATGCAGTTGATAGATAGTTCCCCTGAAGTAAAGTGCAGTCTGTTTTGAAGGAGATGCATGATGGAACATCTGGAGGCCATCTTGGCGTTAACAAAACCCTTGTCAAAATGCGGAAGCGATTCTATTGGCTTCATCTTCACCACGATGTAGAGGAATGGGTTCGGACGTGTGAAATATGTGCTGCAAGCAAGGGCCCACAAACTAAAAGCATTGGTAAAAATGAGACAGTATAACGTTGGACTGGCTTTCGAGAGAATTGCCATAGAAATTGCTGGAGCATTCCCAGTTACTGACGATAGAAACCGGTACATCATGGTTGTAGGTGACTACTTTACTAAGTGGGTGGAAGCCTACGCAATTCCAAATCAGGAGGTTACCACTGTGGCAAAGCACATTAGAAGTTAGTTCACAACTTCTGTTGCCGTTATGGAGCCCCTATGGAAATCCATAAAGATCTAGGGAGAAATTTCGAATCAGAAGTGTTTACAGAATTATGCCGTCTACTCGGAATTCGAAAGACCAGAACAACGACTCTGCATCCTCAGTCGGACGGGATGGTTGAGAAATTCAATAGGACACTTGAGCAGCATCTTTCAAAGGTTGTTGACGAGAATCAAACACACTGGGACCAACGTATACCACTATTCCTCATGGCGTATAGATCATCAGTACACTACACAACCGGCATGACTCCAGCAAAATTGATGTTTGGGCGGGAGATTCGTCTTCCTGGGGTCTTAATGTTCGGATCAGCTGAGACTCAGTCCCAAGAGCCACAGAACTATTGCTCGCAGTTAGAAAACCAACTGCGAGAAGTGAATCGCTTAGTAAGAGGACGGCTGAAGATTGCCAGTGATAAAATGAAAATTCGGTATGACATTCGCAGCAATAGTGTGGTTTCCAAGAAGGAGATCAGGTCTGGTTGTTCAACTTCAAGCGCCGTCGTGGTCGCTCACCTAAGCTGCAGTCTAACTGGGAAGGTCCCTACACTATGAAAAAAAAATCAACGATGTTGTTTATCGGATTCAACAAGAAGGACAGCGAAAGTTCAAGGTCGCCCACCTAGATCGCCTGGCTAAGTACTACTTCAGAGACGGTTTTCCAGTTCGGGACCAACAGGCTTAAGGAGGGGACAGTGTTACGACATCACAGAACAATCTATGTGTTTATCGAACGTTCCAGAGGGATCCGGAATATAATGCGGTGGCGTACGTGCTTCTCGACGCATTTGCTGTACTGTGTCAGAAGCCGGGCGAACTGTGTCAAGGCCGCAATTAATTACGTCACACACACTGGCGCTAACATGCATTATGGAATAGTCTAGTAATTTGGGGTGGTATAAATACCAGTACTCAACGAAGTTCAGTTCAATTATAGTCCTGATAAATTATAGTGCGGTTCGAGAGTTATTATCGGGCGATATTACTCAGTGCGTTCAAGTGGTAATTAGTGAAGTGGTGTGTTTTATAATCGGGCGGTATCTTGTAATACAATTGTGTTTTAATAGTAGTTGACATTTTATTGCGTGTGAACAATTTTTATTTGATTTGTTGTAGAGACTGTGTTGTTAATTACAAACTGTTTAACAGTGAAAATTAAAGCTGCTAATTAGTGAGTTAATTGGTGTCATGTAATTTGTTTTCCACTGTACCTACGACGATCAACTAGACCGTCGTAACAATATATTCAATACATTACTTCAATTCTTATAATACATATAAGTTTTCTAGCAAACTACAACATATACGTTTCAACAAAACGATTTTTAACGTCAAAAATATATGGAAATAACTGATTTATAAAGTTTCTCACAAGCCTGTTAAACAACAGTTCAGTACCATGGACACCACTAACTTAACTGTAAATAGTCAACAACAAACTGCCCTGCATTCTGCTGGAGACATGTGGTATCACTGCAGAATGGTATCAGGTGGTGACAGCATGCTTTTGTGAACAAAAATATATTAACATATTCTATGAAATAAAAGAAAAGTGAAGTCGTATCATTTGAGCCAGATGCATGAAGAGGACTAAGTACTGTGAATGTTTTTCTGAGTATACATAGTCCTGCTATACTGGTAGCAATTAGAAAGGAAAGTATATTAAAATTAAACAACTAAAATTCTCTAAATGGACAAAAACTCACTGAATGAAAATAATTCTTGCTATGCTAATACGTATTAGAATTTATATTGTGGAGAATTTGCACTGCACGAATACAATTAGGAAAGTGTTCAAGTACAGACCAATATGACTTTCGACTAACAGTAAACAGATAGATTTGAAATTACTAAGGATTGTAAACGGTACATAGTTTGTGCTTAGTTTTGTGTAATGAATTTAATAAGGTACTTTTGAGGGAGGAGACAAGTACGTTACTGTACATAGCATCTAATTAAATCTTAAACAACAAAATAACTTTGCTTACGTTATCAAAGATTTGACGTTTTACATATTTAATCGGTGTATGGGTTTCAAATATCAATCGTGATTTGGCTTTGGTTGCCTTAATTAGAATATTATGCTGGGGAATTCAACCTTCCTGCAACTCCACATGCAGTGTGCGTGTGAAACAGTGAATACGTTTTCTGAGTGCTTCACTACACATTGTCAGCTGTGAGAAACTTCAGAAATGTTTAAACTAAAGTTTGATTTGATTAATAAATATCGGTATGAAGAACCATACATGGATTCCATATTCTAAGATTTCTATTTAAAATCATTTACTTGAATTCGGTTCCATAATTTCTAAAAAAATATCCACCACCCTCAAACTATTTTCACTATTTATGGATATTTATGTTACTATGATGTAGTCGTTTAATATAATGTTATTTTCTAGTCACTTTATCCATAAAAATTAGGTATTTTATTCTTCTAAAGAAACTGAACTACGCAGATAATCACGCATTAATTACATACTTATAATATTTATAATTATGTAATTATGTGGCTATAGACTATTTTGCAGATCCTCAAGCATAGATGATTTAAATTAAAATAACAAAATTATAATTTAATTGCCTGGCAACAAAAATAAATTTTATTTTTAACAATTACCATTCTTCGAAAAAGTTTAAATGCATTTTTATTTAATTTCGTCAAAGTCATTAAATCAATATGATGATAAAAAATGATCACGTTGTTCATGAGAATTTTAGTATTTTAATAAATGTGCACCCGTCTTAGTCCATTTCAGCAGAATTCATTATGACCTGAAGAGACATACTGAATAAGAGAGGGGGGCAGCGGATTACCTACTGTAGACAAACTTGAAAAATTGATCATAAATATGATGAAGTAAAATTTAGAAAATTTTCTAAAATCAAAGAATATTTACTGTCCATATTTTAGGAATGTGTAAGCTTCTATAACATACTTTAAAGCTTGCAAGGCTTAACAAACACACTAAGGTTGATAGTATATATATTTTTTTAAAAGCATTTCTCTTATTGATCGAAACATAAATGTCTCTTAAATTGTGTGACAAATTATTTAATTATTCGTGTTCATAGTATCTTTAACTGAGTGGAATGTAAAAAAAAAATCGTGATAAACCCATTGAGTACGTATGAATTACCGAATGTTACTAGTGTGGAATACATGTTTTTAATGTCTTTGTGTAAATACATGTATAATGGAAACTCGGGGTCAGATAGAACGTGAAATTGCTTTTATCTAGACCTACCTGACATTTCCGTTTGTAAAATATGCAAATGGAGTAAAATACTCTGATCATGTTCCAGTATTAGGCCTAATGTTAAAATTTCGTGACAGGGACCTAGGTTGATTGGCTTTTTTTGGAGGTAAGGCCTTATCATTGGCTGAAGCGCTGACGAATGGATGACGGCGGAGTAACACTGTACCTGTAACACACAACAAACACAGTGTAGTGTGATGTTCATTGAGTTTACAATATACAACAGCGGAAATAAAATGGATCACGTCAAAGTTACCATTGCAGTTGAGAAATGCAGCGATGCCTTTTTTGCTATTTATAAACAAGTCTAAAGACGTTATGAATTCTAGATAACACCACCTTTATTAATAACATTTCATAACACTATATTTTTCTAACACATTGTTCTGTTTTAAGAAAAATCTCTTTACTATTCGTTTACACTTTTATAGAAAATTATATTTAATTTTATTTTCATCAAACTTTATTTTTGCTTTTGTACGTACCCAAAGATGGTGTTCGGTAGCTTAAGGGCGTGAAGATTTACACTATATACTTTTCTACTACAAAATCATGAAGAAACTATTAGGTGTCCACCTGCTTGTGTAAATTAAAACTGAAATATAGACTGCATTGCTGTAATTTAAAAATGGCTATTACGTATTTGAATATTGCACAAAAAGTGCGAGTCTACAGATAGTTGTCAACATATAATCATAACTTGTCATGAACAGGCAAATAAACGTGGCATCAGCGGGTAACGTTTGAGTCAGAAAAAATCACAGTTATAGCGACAAAATTTATAATCTTTTATCTTAGGTAAAAAGCACTCATGCAACATATATTCTACTATTCGTAGTGTAGTAAAAGTACTCATTGCCATACTCTCAGCATGTGTTCGGATACGATTTCTTACATGCCTTTTGATGAACGCTTTCCGACATTCCTCGAAACTTTTATGTTTTTTGGAAGTACATAATTCGAAGTGATATTTAGCGGTCGCATAAGTTTAAGTATATTGAAGCTCATATATCTTTCCATTTGAAAATATGTAAATCGTACTTCTTAAATTTATACAGAAAACTTCAATAACGTTTTATAAAAAAATCTCTTATGTTACTTAATAACAAAGCTAATATGGACAAATTGTGTCTCAAGTCGATTTATTAAAATCTCTAGTTGTAAAATTTTTATGATTAAAAGCTAAAGATCGACTTGACACAATTGACACAACTTACGTCATAATTTATTACTTTTAACAGAAAAATTACAAAGACATAAAAGTGAGAAACAACAAACAAACTAATCTAAAATTTCATGAGGATTTAGCAATTCACGTAAGGGTTCAGATTTGTTGTTAACATCAATCATTTTATTTATAATTATTAACAACCAGAGTCGCTTAAATTTTAAATTTAAGGTTTATTAAAGGTGTTCGCTTAAATTTTCAATTCAGATGCTGTAGGTCGTAATAATAATAATAATTATTATTATAAGTTATTTTAGTTTAAAAATAATAATGTCGCAGAATTGTAACGCTGAATAATTTTGAAAGACATATTTCATAATAAATTCTTTTAATCTCGTCTCTTTTGTGTATTCTACATTTACTGCTTCTATCGCCCAACTAAATCACAACAAGCATGGGTCTAATAAATTAAGTATAAGAAAAGAAAGAAAACAACGTTATTTTATTGAGAAACATGTAGAAGTCAGATATTGCGTAGTTGGGGTATATAAACCTATATACCTGCTTTATGTAGCATAACTGGTTCCGTCAGCTGTCCTCCTTTAATTATTTTTGTTATACTTAAATAATTCCATACGATATAATTATTTACTTTGTTGACTAAATGTCATACTTAGACATGCATATATTAGTGAGGGTTTTTCGCATTGAATTTTCTATATAAATTCTTATTATGAAATATTCTATAAAAAGAGTAAACACTGCAAAAAGAATAATCATATTATGCTTATGAATACAATATGTGCATCGCACAGCTCGATTTCACATGTACTGATGGAAAATTGTAAAATTGATACCACCTCCTTCCAAATCGTTTAATGTGTGGAGAAAATCGATGGCGTTAGTTCAAACCATTGGCTGAACAATTTTGGAACTTTGCAGCTCAGAAATCTTAAATTGCATAACAGAGACAGATCAGCTATCAAATTATACTTATCATCAGATCTCAATTAATCCTGAATTCTTCCTCATAAATCTACTTCACATTTGAGCACAGAAATCAATATTTACTGTAACAATCTTTTAAAAATAAAACAGACTTTTTCTCATATGTTATAACAGGAAGTGTTATGAAATTCTAGAAACCCAGGGTGTCTGACAGGTGACATCGTGGCTTTCACTATTAATAACAACATTCGTTCTAGGCGTAACATGTATTTCAATTTTTATTAGCACCAAAGATTTATTTTATTCTGGGATGCGATCTATTGTGTTCTCAGCGGTTCCATTAAAAGTGAATCGAGTATCCAACCTCACCCCTATTTAAACAGTAGTGCACACAGAGAATAGTTCCAAACAAGCCTAAAAACAACAACGCACTAGTAGTTTGTATTTATTACTTTTAAGAAATAGATTGAAGTTGTTTTTCAATATGTTAACAAACAGATAAAATTAAATACGTACAAACTAACAACGGACAATCCTTGCCTCCATAATTTAAGCACCATGATTAAATTACACAAAGTATAATAAACCGATAAGACTCCTAATAAATTAAAAAACTCCACAACAATATAAAGTATACTATAGAAAATGAAGAACATGAAACTGATAATAAATTAAATATTTTATGTACTTCTGTAACAACAATCACAATAAATTTTAATACACTATAATCAGGAAGCCTACTCAAACTTGTTTAATTATTTAAAACATTTCAATTCATCCTCCTCAACATAAATATGCTGCATTTAGTTCCATGATATGTAGAATTAATACTATTTTTTGAAATAAATGAGAAAAACCAAAAGAAAGAAAATTATATATGATGTTGCA
Source organism: Magicicada septendecula (assembly GCA_034769895.1). Taxonomy (NCBI): domain Eukaryota; kingdom Metazoa; phylum Arthropoda; class Insecta; order Hemiptera; family Cicadidae; genus Magicicada; species Magicicada septendecula. Next base: position 1,234,610,376 of record CM068367.1, read on the forward strand.
GTACAAAATTGATATAACCCCAAAATGATCATAACGTGGAAAACAAAATTAATCAAAAAATAGTAAATAATTTTTTAAATAAAAACACGCAGCTATGGTGGCAAACAACATATGCCGAAAACAACAGTTAGTGCATTTATTAACTCGGTGTATAAAGTAGGAGCTGTCTGTAACCATCGGACAATGCCGTTTTAAAATGGTGACACATTAATTCTCTTCGCTTTGAGAGACCGAGGACACTTTTTCATACATACGTAGTAATTAATTTTTCATAACTAATTAATACATAATATTAATTTTTCATACATACGTACAATTAATCATAAAATTTCAAAATTATTCAAAACCCAAAATATAAATTTACCTATAATAATAATAAAACAGATTTTAACAGAATCAAATCTAAAACAACAAATTTAGTTCATAATTTAAATAGTATATACGAAATTGAATTCACTGGCTGTAATAAATTTTATGTAGACCAAACAAGAAATCGTTTAAAAGAAAGATATAATAAGCAGCGCAACTCATATTTAAAACCAGAAATTTTCAGATCAAATTTAGCTACACACTCAATTAAAATAATTACACATTTCCAAATTTAATAATATAACATTATTAAAATAAATTTCTAAAGGTCAAAAAATGAACCTATAAAAAATTCCGAAACATTTAAACATAAAGTAATAATAAATTAATACCTAAAAAATCCAAATTTATACAAAAATGAGAGTATTTTCGGAATTACTAATTTTAAATAGTGAATCTATATATATCATTTTCTATATAAGTAACTCGATGTTTCTTGCAGTAATTATATAATTTGTGATGTTTTCAATTTGTTTCTTCTGCAAGTAGTAGGCTATAATTTGTATATTCTTTTTAACACCTGACGCACGTTTCACTGAAAAATGTCAGTATCATCAGAGGTTTCTAAGTAAATTAATAACAATCGAAATAATTCTATTAATATAAAATTAACGAATAATCGAATTTGTATCGATTTTAATGTAAAATAAAATAACTGATAATCGATTTAGGTCGATTAGTTAACGATTGTTTTAATGTTTATTTTCTTCAGCAGCTGTTTTCTCGATTATATTTTCAATACTACAACAAATTGTACTATCAAACAGATGGCCTTGCTATGGGAGCCCCAACCTCCGCTATCATATCAGAAATCTTCCTACAAAAACTCGACGAACAAATAATAAATATAATAAAATTAAACGACCCATTAGGATGTTATTTTAGATACGTTGATGACACTCTGTACATTTCCAAAAACAAAGGTATAAATATAAATAAAATATTCAACTCCATAAATAATTTATATTCCAAAATAAAATTCACGTTAGAAGAAGAATCTAATAATAAATTAAATTATTTAGACTTAACAATAAAGAAAAATGAAACAAATTTTGAATACTCAATATACAGGAAACCTTCTCAAACTGACTTAGTAATACCAAATACTTCTAATAATCCTCCCAAACACAAAATGGCAGTATTTAATTCCATGATTTACCGAATGCTTAGGATCCCATTAAATAACACAGAAAGAAACAAAGAAAGGAAAATTATCCAACAAATAGCAGTTAAAAATGGATACAAAATAGAAACTATTAATAAATTAGAAAATAAAATTAAACATAAAATCACTAATAAAATTCTTAAAAACACTATATTTAAAAATTCACCTATTAATAATAATATAAAATATACAACCTTCACTTATTACGGAAACATAACTCAAAAACTAAATAAAATATTGAAAGATACTAATTTAAAAATATCTTATAATACAGATAATATAATTTTTAATAAAATAAAGCCTAAAACTAAATCCAATACTCACAATAAAAATGGAATATATAAAATAGAATGTCCAGATTGCAATAAATTTTACGTGGGCCAGACGAAGAAAAAACTACGAGATAGATTCGTTCAACACCGCAATGAATATTTAAAACCAAATATTTATAAATCTAATTTAGCCACACATTGTCTAAATAATAACCACCAGTTTCCAAACATTGAAAATATAAAATTAATTAAAAACATACAAAAAGGCCAAAAAATGAATATTTGGGAAAATCTTAACATTTACAAACACAATAACAATAATTTATTAATTAAAGAACAAACCCAAATAAAAACAAAACAAGACGATCTATTTAAAATTATAAATTTACTAAAAAATAAAAATGAATAAAATATAAACAACAAAAATTCAAATATAACCGAGAAAACAGCTGCTGAAGAAAATAAACATTAAAACAATCGTTAACTAATCGCCTAAATCGATTATCAGTTATTTTATTTTACATTAAAATCGATACAAATTCGATTATTCGTTAATTTTGTATTAATAGAATTTTTCAGTGAAACGTGCGTCAGGTGTTAAAAAGAATATACAAATTATACTACTTGCAGAAGAAACAAATTGAAAACATCACAAATTGTATATATATATATATATATATATATATATATATATATATATGTTGTAATTTATTATATTAAATGTACTCTAATTTTAACAGAGATCAGGTCAATTTTTGTATTACCCTAAGACGATAAAATACCAATCGAAACTTTTTTTAATTGAATGGTAGATAACGTCCGATGGAGTGCCCTAGAAAATGGAAAGTACTATAGAAATCAGGCTCAAATAATAAGCATATTACTGTGTTAGAAAGAGAACGAAGGGGGGTAAAGGAAAACGAAATCAAGAGGCAAGAGGGAGTTGGATCACTGTTACTCTTTACGTTGCAAATAAAGGAAAACCGTGAATGACATGGAAACTTAGTAAGAGCCAAGTCTATACAAATTTATTGTATAAAAAATATAAAAGTAAATTTAATTATAAGAAATTTCAACGCTTTTTCAATCCTATCTTCAGAAATTGAAAAATAACACACTTGAACAAAAGAATATACTATTTTAATTTATTTGATAGTAATAAGTAAAATAATCAATTTAAAAATAATCAAAAACAAAAGTGAAGGAAAAACTACAGCTAATCGCACTCTATGTTAACAGAAATTGTTTTAAATGTTTGGCAGGTACAGTTTAATGAAATGATCTCTTTCGAACAGACAATTAGCATTTGATATTCCCTGATTTTAACTGTAATCAGTAAGATTATAATGATGACTCCTTTGATGATCTTCGCTTCTGTATGAACTATCACCAGTTAAGAACATCACTATCTAAATTGTATCCAATCTCCCTTAGAACATTTATGTTATATTGTCGTTTACAATATCATTGTTTGTGTTTAAAAGGAATAAATTCCAAATGTTTAGTACCAAGCCACGTGTTGTTCAATCAAATATATTGGAACTTACCGTCTGCGGCTTTTTGAAACAGCGTCTTTATAAAATTTACATGTTTCGGGACGCTTGTCCCATCATCAGAATTTAAAAATAATTGCGTATCATTTAAAGTTGATACATTTGTCAACACTTAAAACATTAAAATCCAATATAAAATGGTCTGGTGGGAGCGAGACGTAAATTAGTGCGCGGTCGGTCTTCATACTATGTACATCGGTAAACCTTCGCACTCGTTGTAAATATTATATTATCATGTTATTTTAAGTTATTTGTTTTTATATTAGATTTTAATGTTTTAAGTGTTGACAAATGTATCAACTTTAAATGATACGCAATTATTTTTAAATTCTGATGATGGGACAAGCGTCCCGAAACATGTAAATTTTATAAAGACGCTGTTTCAAAAAGCCGCAGACGGTAAGATCCAATATATTTGATTGAACAACACGTGGCTTGGTACTAAACATTTGGAATTTATTCCTTTTAAACATGAATACTGCAAGTTGTGCAAACTTAGTACGAAAATTTCAAAATATTAAAGTCCAATTACACAAAACTATTTTACACATTAAGTTCAACAAATCGTGTTTGGAGAACAATGTTATACCGAATTATGCTATTATAAGACTTAAAGGTTCATCTATTGCTGAATCAAAAATCAAAAAATATGCAGAAATTTATAGAGTTAAAGAAGAAATTAAATCTCTATACATTAAAAAGTCAAACTTAAATTATACATTATACAAGTTACATTTACAATTATTAGATAACACGCATCCAGCCGTACTGAATCATTATCTGGATTTTATAAACAATGACGTCAGGCGAATAGTTTATCAAATGCGTATAAAACAATCAGATAAACTACAAAGGTTGTTGAATGATCAGTTACCGATATCCAACAATATCAAATGTAAACACAAATTTTATACGCGGTTACAGAATTTAACGTCCCTTGTTTTAAATACTGATGAAACTGATTTATTGAGTAAAGGTTTGAATTATAATCTTCCCGTACACAAATCGAGTCTTGAACGCAAGCAAATTATTGCAGAAATTATCAATGCAGAGACTGTTGTTAAGGCAATGGTTGATCAGAAAGATCAAGACCAGACACGTTTCTTAATAAACGAAAAATTCAATAAAATCATTAAAAATCGGTATAATAATGTTCATTCCTCTATTCCTTTAACTAATAATAATTATAATAAAGAACGGAAAATTTTAATAGGTTTAAAAAAAAAATTATCTGACAATAAATCTCTCGTCACTAAAGCTGACAAAGGTAATACCGTGGTTATTATGGACAGAGAAGATTATAACAATAAAATACATAAAAAATTTCATTATTAACAACAACATTCATTTACTAAATTCTGACCCAACAGAAAATTATGTAAAACAATTAAATCAATGTATAAACAGATGCACCCATTTGTTTGATGAACAAACAAGAAGATCCTTGAAACCTATAAATTCAAAAGCACCCGTTTTGACAGGATTACCCAAACTCCACAAGGATGCTATCCCCTTGAGACCATTAGTAAATTTCACCACTGCTCCGGGGTATAAAACAGCTAAAAAATTAGTCACCATAATAAAACACAATATACAAATAATTAATGATCATAGTCTAATTAATAGTGTTGACTTTGTGAATAAAGTTAAAAATTTAATAGTTGAACCGGCTTACAAACTTATTTCCTTTGATATTGTGGATTTGTGTACGAATATACCAGTAGCTGAGACCTTGCGTATACTTAGGACTAACCTTATTAATACTAATAAATTGGATATTAATAGTATAAATGAATTGATGCACATTTTGGAGTTAGTTCTTGATCAAAATTATTTACCCACAATAATCAATTTTTCAGCCACCAAAATGGGTTAGCAATGGGTTCTCCAATTTCAGGTCTTCTTGCAGATATATACCTAAATAATTTCGAAAATTCATTCATGCTTACTAATAACAAACACAAAAATAACATAATATTTTACGGCAGGTATGTTGATGATACCTTTTTAATATACAAAGGTACACAAAGGCAAATTAATAATTTACATAATCATTTGAATAATATCAATAACAAAATGCAGTTCACACTTGAAAGTGCAGAAAATGGTAAACTGAATTTTCTAGATTTAACTGTTGCTAAGGACAATAATAAAAAGTTGCAATTTGACGTCTATAGAAAACCCACAACAACTAACATTTTAATATATGCTAAGTCTTTTCATCCTTTATCACAGAAATTAGCTGCCTTCCACAGTATGATTTATAGACTTTTATCTTTGCCCCTCGGTGATAAAGAATACCGTGAAGAATTAGACACCATTAAACACATTGCAGTTGCTAATGGTTATGATGTCAATATGGTGAACAACATCCTTCGAAAACATAAGAAGGGACATAGTAACATTAACGGACATAAAACACGCGAAAATACAACACGCAAATATATTGCAACACCGTACACATACCTTATGCCTCAGATTTTTGGGTCAATTTTTGGTAAAACCAGTAATATCAAGGTCACTTATAAGACCACTAATAGTATTATGAATAATCTTCGTGTCCCCAGAACTACCAGCCTTGAACACAAAACTGGTGTTTACAAATTGATATGAGACGATTGTGACGCCTTTTATGTGGGCCAGACAGGACGTGGTTTTTTAAAAAGATTTACAGAACATAGGCCGCCTGCACATTTTCACAGTTTGGACAATATCAAGTCAAAATTTGCAGAACACCTCATTTCCGAAAATCATAGCTACACTAATTTTAAAACTAATTTGAAACCCCTTCACATATGTAAGAAAGGGCGATATTTGAACGCTCTTGAAGAGTACGAAATTTATAAAGCACACAATAATACTGATACCAAGCCGCATGTTTTAAATGATAAATTGGTTTTCAAGTCAAATGTATTGTACAACACTGCCTTGCGCTATTGTCGTGGTGGGAGCGAGACGTAAATTAGTGCGCGGTCGGTCTTCATACGATGTACATCGGTAAACCTTCGCACTCGTTGTAAATATTATATTATCATGTTATTTTAAGTTATTTGTTTTTATATTGGATTTTAATGTTTTAAGTGTTGACAAGTGTATCAATTTTAAATGATACGCAATTATTTTTAAATTCTGATGATGGGACAAGCGTCCCGAAACATGTAAATTTTATAAAGACGCTGTTTCAAAAAGCCGCAGACGGTAAGTTCCAATATATTTGATCATTGTTTGTTTTAATGTACGTTATCTCAGGTTATGGACTAATCACGATTTACATTTTTCAGATATTGTGTAAAGTTTCAAAGAGTACTGATTATATCAGAACAAACAGTTTACTGCTATTTTCGTTTGCTCTGTAACGTTTTAAACATGTATGAAGACTAATGATAATGTGATGTATTTATAATATACACACACTTATTGTTTACTAATGGTACCTATAATCTTAATTTTCTATTGTTTTGTATTTATTGTTCATAGCCTAAAGGTACCATACAATAAAAATTTGCAATAAAAATAAAAAATAAAAAATTATTTTTAATAAATATTCTTTTTTTTTAAACGCCATGCAAGGAAACATCATTTCTCTATATACAGAAAAGATACTCAAACAGATATTACCATTCACGCAGAGAGCAACCATCCCTACTCATACAAAATGTCTGCATACAAAAGCATGGTATATCGAGCCCTCACATATCCTCTATGCAGGAAGCAGTATGAAAAAGAGATACACATCATAAAGCTAATAGCTCAAAGCAATGGATATCAGCCTCAAATGATTGATAAATTATTGAAAAACAAAAAAGAAATAAATCAGAAACAAATAACATATCAATCAAAAGGAATAAAACCTATATAACTGCACATTACATTGACGACACCACCAAAAATTAGCTAGAACATTTGCAAAATACGACTATCAATTAGCGTTCAGAACAAGCAATGACATCTACAACAATCTGAAAATAAGCAATACAAAAAAGAAAAGTATTTATAAAAAAGCTGGAGTCTACCAATATGAATGTCAGCCTGCTAATTCGACAGAATGTGATGTACGGTGCAACAAAAAATACATAGGATTCACTTCAAGATTATTTAAACACAGATATATTGAACATACCAAACATTCTCAGCACTCAAATCCGAACTCAACAGTAGCCAAACACATAAAACAATACAGCAACATTTAACCGTATTGAAAGCATGCAGTGATGAAATAAAATCTAATATATGTGAACAATACCGAATATACAAACATGTAAAGAAGAGGGCCATGAAAATCTATTGAACATCATGACAGACTTCAAAAATCGTATCACATTTGAAATATTGCGGCAAAATGAAAATCAGCATTCAGATATAATGTATAGAACGGAATGTAAACTTGAACACTCTGTAACAACATCAGTTCTCGGGAAACTTTGGACAACATCGTACGTATCAAGTTCATTAATCAATGTCTACGAATTCGTTTTTGTAAATAGTGAATGTTTTAATATATTGTGACCGCAAGTGTGCTGTGTATGACCTGACGATGGTCTGTGACCTAAATCGATCGTTTTTAATAATGTGAGTAATAAAAAATTGTATTACAAATCGTATGTATTTGTAACCTTTAGGCTATGAAAAATAAATACAATACAATAGAAAATTGATGTGTGAAGACTTCAGATCAAAGAAATAGTAGAGTAGAATGAACCAGGTGGATTTGCCTGCATTATATTTGATTATCTTTACTTTTCTCGATACAACTCAAAAATAATATCTATCTGGTTTTTCCCGCTACCGGCTAGTTGTTCTCTTTGTGGTGCTGTAATGGCGGTACTTGTATTGTGTATTACACAGGCCCGGTATAAATACGTCTGTCAAACTTACCATGACGGTTTTAGTTGTCAGTCGTTACATGTGGATTTTTCCGCCATATAAAATAACATTATTAGATGCTTCATTTCATAAACATACAATATCATTAACTCTTGAAAAATATAGGGTTTGATTGAATCAGTTGATACAAAATCTCAGAAAACTTCGTCTATGATCATGAAATAGTCTCCACGATCTTTAAATAATTATACAGAACAATGTTTTATGACGAGGGTTAAGAATCAATTCAAAGAGTGTTTTGCTGTATATCATGTTATCCTACGAAGAGAAACGAGTCACTTGAATCGTATATTTCATAAGCAAACTTACCGACTATTCTGTCCCACAACGCTTTGTACGCCTTATGGGACACCAAATACTTCATAATTTAAAATATCATCATCATAAAGAAGAACATAAAATATATTTATGATAAAAGAGGTTGTAAATTATTAAGAGCGCACTTAAGGGAACATTAAAATTTATCTACACATAACACAATTCATCGCGACAAGCATGACGAAGGGACGCACTACCATAGAAAATATCGGTATGGAGAACCATACATGATTTCCATGTTCTAAGATTTATATTTAAAATCATATTTGAAATGAAATATTTCCATAGAAACTACGTCTTTCTACTTATTGCTTCAGCATTAACCACAGTACCGAGGTCACTAACGTATACCACCTCACGTTTTCGCACTCGATTTTCACTGATGATGGCAGTCGATGGCACTGCAGAAAAGTCTGGTTTTGCAGAAAACATTGGACTACGTCTAAAAAGCCCGGGAAGCAATTTGAACAAAAAACTACTTCTTTGTTGCCGATAACGTAGTACACATATAAAAAATTCTCCCCTCCACCTTCAACTATAATTTTTAATAATAGAAAATTACTCCCACCCCGTTCACCTAACCTCTTCATTTATAGATATTTCATCTACGTTTCTACAGTGGATTATTATGAGCTCTTATCAGGATACTTTATTTAAAAAATTAAGTACTTTACTCTTGTTAAATCATAAAATGTTTCAGGTAAACTACCCCTTTCTCTTAACCGATCTTCTCCAAAATCAATAGACCTTCAGTCCTCTACAATTCAGGGATGCATACAAAAAAATATTTGATTCTGTTTGAATTTTCGGCTGTTATCGTTCGTCATAAAAAAAATTACCCTTTTTAAAACATAAAACGTTGCTCATAAACTACCCCTTTCCCTTAACCGATCTTCAACAAAATCAACAGACCTTGAATTCTCTTTAGTTCAAAAAGGCATGCAAAAACGTAGTTGATTCTGTATGAATTTACGGCAGTTATCATTCGTCATATAAAATATCGGTATGGAGAACCATACATGACTTCCATATTCTAAGATTTATATTTAAAATCATTTTCGAAATGAAATATTACCATAGAAACTACTTCTTTCTATATTTCTACTTACTGCTTCAGCCTTAACCACAGTACTGTGGTCACTAACGTATACCTCCTCACGTTATCGCACTCGATTTTCACTGATGATGGAAGTCGATGGCATTGCCGAAACGTCTGGTTTTATAGAAATCATTGGACTACGGCCAAATATCCCGGGAAGGAATTTTAACAAAAACTACTTCTTTGTTGCCGATAAAGTTGTACACATATATATAAAAAATATGCATAAAATTAATGGCTTGTATAAGTTAATGATTGATCTCCATTAAGTCGTGCTCAAGTTTCCAACGTTTTAATATTATGAGGTCAGTAATTAAAATATCAGAGCAGGTTTAGTGTGTATGAGGGTACACCGTGGACAAAAATTTTCAACATTTCCTATTGAGCGTTGCTTAGAGTAAACCTGCGAATCTACAGTGTACGTTTCACAGAACAAACACGCGGAAAAGAAGGAGCGCTCCGAAGTCACTCATGGGCCCTCAGCATCTTGCAGAGGGTTCATTCCCTAAAGACGAAAAGTCTGTCTATGAATCGTTCCTCTGTAAACATGTGCAGTTACATTGCCCAGCGATCCACAGGAAGCAAATCGCTATCCACGCTGGACACTTTTTCGGCTTGCACGCGTTATGTTGGTATGGGTTTCGGCACTTTCCATTTAAAAAGCGTGCAAATGAAAGAAAATAAACATGAATGAGGCCAGAAATAACGCGAATTTTGTGTGTGTGTGTGTGTGTGTGTGTGTGTGTGTGTGTGTTCCCTGCCTTTTTATTGCGGTAGTCATAATAATAAAATGGAAACGTAAACATTACATAACTGAGATATGCTTGCCTGCCACGAACGATATATTTTCTCTCATACATGATTTACATTAAAATGAAAAAATTATAATTTTATTGCCTGGCAACAAAATTATTTTATTTTTAACAATTACCATTGTTTGAAAAAGTTTAAATGAATTTTCAAGTACTTTACTCTTGTTAAAACGTAAAAGGTTGCAGGTAAAGTACCCCTTCCCCTTAACCGATCTTCACCAAAATCAAATGGCCTTGAGTTCTCTACAATAAAGTGATGTATGCAAGAAATTGTTTGATTCTCTTTGAATATGCGTCAGTTATCGTTCGTCATAGAAAAAATTACCCTTGTTAAAACGTAAAACGTTGCTGGTAAACTACCCCTTTCCCTTAACCGATCTTTACCAAAAACAAGAGGTCTTGAGAACTCTACAATTTAGGGGTGTATGCAAAAAATTATTTGATTCTCTTTGAATTTGCGGCTGTTATCATTTGCCATAGAAAATACCCTTGTTAAAACATAAAACTTTGCTGGTAAACTACCCCTTTCCCTTAACCGATCTTCACCAAAAACAATAGGTCTTGAGGATTCCATAATTCAGGGCTGTATGCGAAACATTATTTAATTCTGTTTGATTTTGCGGCTGTTATCGTTTGCCAAAAAAAATTACCCTTAATAAAAAAAAAACCGTTGCTGGTAAACTACCCCTTTCCCTCAACCGATCATCACCAAAACAATAGGTCGTGAGTACTCTACAAATCAGTGCTGTATGCAAAAAATTATTTGATTCATGAGGAAAGACATAAATATATTCTTAAAAGTAATGACTAAGGCTTGTGTCTTTAAATGAGATTATTCTCTCATCATGCCTTTATGCTCAGTGCCAAAAATAAATTAAAGGACTGGCATTTCATGCACACCAATGGGGTGGTACGGCACGGTTGAGATCCTATAACAGCAGTAAAACAGAATGGACAATGAAAAAATCCTGCAGGGATTTACAGTATATGAATCATGTAAGAAAATACTTTGTATCTAAAACAAACACACAGACGAATACATAATGCAGGCGTACATATTTTATGTATCCATTCCCTGCCGTATTGATTTCTTCATAGCTGTTTACATGTAACCTACGCATTTACACAAAGCAGTCACCATTTACACGATCAACACGAACTCCTCATCTGACACAAACTTATATTGCATAATACTGTGTGGGAGTGCATTTGTATTTATTACCACAACAGTGCATTTCCCGTGGACGTAAATTGTATTTTATAATATAAATTAACCCACGTTTTGCAGAAAAACTCTACGTCATCGGAAGTTCACCAATCTATTTGTACATCCACTAAGATTTGATTGCTGTATTTTTTTTGAGTGTTGATTGAAAATCTTTAAAGTTTATTTTTAAAAATATTCTAAATTTTTAAAAGATAATCTTGTATTGTTTTTACTTGAATTTGTTTTTAACAAGCGATTACTGTTATTGTTTTGCGTACACTGAGACTTTTTTATATATCCTTTTGTACAAATTTTATTAGTTTAATATTTAAAAAAATAGAAATTGACATATGTTTTTAGGTAATGTAACTAAATTATACATGAAAATATTTGCCTTTAAAACTGCATTTCTCTGTTGAAGGTACGTATGTGCAGTTTCTGTCCATCAGTCCTATGGAAATTTTATTTCAGTCAAGTGATTCCATGCTGTATAATATTCCATTTCCCTATGATTATTTATATGTTTATTCTATCAAAAATTATGTCATCCATGTTATTAGTTTAGTATTTATAGATAGTTTACTTAATTTTTGAGGTATATTTTCTTAAAAAGAGAAAGTTTTGTATTTCGTATTATCATTAATAAACTAGTTCTTCTAAGTTAGGCTTAATTATATGATTAGTAAGTTTTGCTTAAATTTATTTTATAATTTGTTTGTTTTTATTTTCAATTATGTATATATTGCTTTTTGTATTCTTCCCTTGCCTATTTATTTGTCATTTGGTGGGATCCTAAGAAACGAAATGTTAAGGAAATTAGTATTCTAATTTCTTTATCATTGGCTGCACATTTGGAATCATTTGTGTTAAGTATTTGGAATGGCCAAATTGTTTTGTTGTCCAAATTGTTTCAAATTATTATGAAATCTCTTTGAATTGGTTTTATCGATACTGAAAATTACAGATTTGTTTCATTTCTGACTATGGTTAAATCTAAGAAATTTATGTATATTAAAAATGTCTTTTGGTTGACTATTATCTTATTATATAAATTGTTTATGAAGTTCCGTATATTTAATATATTTATGAAGATATTTACCTAAATTCTTTTTATTGTAGATTACAATATTTAACGATTATTAATCAATCATTTTTAGTAGCACAACATTCTTCTGTCAATCGAAAATCAATAAGAAATCTGGAACGCTCACGATATGTAAATCAATGAAATGTGTAGGCCTACTCAGAAAACAAACTGCATAATAATTATAATCCCTTTAATGGAAAAATCAAGCATCCCACGTTGTGCCTGAGGCTCCAAAAGTGATCAATCACGCACTAAGGCATTCAGTAGAAAATAGCTCTCTACGCGTTTCATCTTTTTGTGATATTATTTTTTATTTAAACAACTTTTTTTTTTGCGTTACAAGCGAATAACGTTTCAAAGAGTTCATTTCTTATAGTAAATTGTATTATCCTTTGATTTGATGTACTTAGAAATTTTGAAGACACATGACAGGTATGTAAACATGAGTATTATATGCAAAATTTTTGTTTTGTTTTGTATGTAGTTTTTTGAAACAAGAGCTTTCACACATAAATTCACTCTCTCTAAAGACATTTCACTACACCAAATACACACAGGTTTTTCTTACGTAACGTAATTTGACCAAAACGATTGACTTATTACATCGTTACAAGCTTTGTCATAAATAGATCCTTTAAAAATTTGTAATTATAAAATATAATCTTCTACATTTTAATTGAAGTTATTTTTTTCATAAAAATGAATAAACATTTATCAGTTTTACACATTGTAATATACATACAAGCCACTCACCCATCCTTTTGCAGTATTTAAGTGGACGTATTTTTATTATTAACAGGAAAATTCGTGTCTTGTAGAATTAAAAAAAAAAGAAAATTTTTGTTTTATTGAAGAGAAACGCTGTTACAGTTTCCTTCGTGCAGCTCTGTTAGAATTATACCCTGATCATGACATCAGAAAAACACTGAGAACAGAAAACGTACAGTACCGATATACTGTAATTTTGGGTTGAAGCCTGTTGTCGGACGGTAGTCATGATTTCAAATGCTAAAGTCACTGAAAGTGAATTGTAGTATCATGCTGCGTTATTACATTATCATGCCACCATGTACAAGACTATTCTTAAAGTTCAAAAAAATATCTAACCTGGAAGTCGTATACCGTAATTTGAAAAAGTTAAGCAGTCGTATTGTTCAATAAGAAACAAACTTTCCGGCAACACCGTTTTTACTTCCATATTTCCTTAAGGAATGGAAGTATGGTGATGGCAAAAAAAATCGTGTTCGAGATTATTGCAGATTCTGATTCTACTACACTCAAAACATGAAAAAAGTCGTTTTCCGAAAAGTGTGTGTGTGTGTGTGTGTGTGTGTGTGTGTCTGTGTGTCTGTGTGTCTGTAGATTTTTTTTCTATGGCAAACGATAACTGCCGCAAATTCAAACAGAATCAAATAATTTTTTGCATACAGCCCTGATTTGTAGGGGACTCGCGACCTATTGTTTTTGGTGAAGATCGGTTTATGGAAAGGGGTAGTTTACCTGCAACGGTTTTTTTTATCAAGGGAAATTTTTGTTTTTTGGCAAACGATAACAGCCGCAAATTCAAACAGAATCAAATAATGTTTCGTATACAGCCCTGAATTGTAGAGTTCTCAAGACCTTTTGTTTTTGGTGAAGATCGGTTAAGGGAAAGGGGTAGTTTACTTGTAACGTTTTATGTTTTAACAAGGTTATTTCTTATGGCAAACGATAACAGCCGCAAATTCAAACAGAATCAAAAGATTATTTGCATACAGCCCTAAATTGTAGAGTTCTCAAGACCTATTGTTTTTGGTGAAGATCGGTTCAGGGAAAGGGGTAGTTTACTTGCAACATTTTTTTAACAAGGGTATTTTCTATGGCAAACGATAACAGCCGCAAATTCAAACGGAATCAAATAATGTTTTGCATACAGCCCTGATTTGTAGAGTACTCAAGACCTATTGTTTTTGGTGAAGATCTGTTAAGGGGAAGGGGTAGTTTACCAGCACCGTTTTTTTATCAAGCGTATTTTCTATGGCAAACGATAACAGCCGCAAATTCAAACAGAATCAAATAATTTTTTGCATACATCCCTGAATTGTAGAGGTCTCAAGGACTTTCGATTTTGGTGAAGATCGGTTAAGGGGAAGGGGTAGTTTACCAGCAACCTTTTACGTTTTAACAAGAGTAAAGTACTTGCAAATTTATTTAAACTTTTTGAAACAATGGTAATTGTTAAAAATAAAATAATTTTGTTGCCAGGCAATAAAATTAAAATTTTTTAATTTTAATGTAATATAATATTTTTCATTTAATACGGCAATAAAAAGGCAGGTAAGACATAAACACACAATTCACGTTATTTCTGGCCTCACTCATGTTTATTTTCTTACGTTTTCACGCTTTTTAAATGGAAAGTGCCGAAACCCACACCAACATAACGCGTGCAAGCCGAAAAAATGGACATCAATTTGCTTACTGGCGAAGCTAGTAGTTAATGAATGGGTAGGCAAAAATCTTATCTTAAATTTTTTTTAAGGAATCACTAAAACGACGGTGGGTCAAATCGGACGCTGAGGTAGAGTTGCTGTAACCGAATGGTTCCACAAACAGCCGTAAGAATTTTACTAGCAGGGAATCTACAGGTTAGCGCAACAGTGGAACTCATGTCTTAATGTTATTGGAGACTTCTTTTAAAATCGTTGAATAAAAAATGCTTTACAGCTCTATACGTGTGTCTATTGAACAATCCTTGTATTAGTCATACACAATAATACAACTGATTGAACTTCAAATTTTTAAACTTGGTTAGTTTATATATATATGTTTAATGTTACAAATAATTCAAATAACAATCTTGATCATCTGTTAGTTCAGCGGAATAACAGTGACACTTTTAATAACCGCATAAAATAAACACTTAGAAATAACACAGGCGCTTTAACTTAACTGTTTGGACCACAGAAGTGAGGCATGCCTCAACGCTCTATGTGTACAGCGCGGGACAATCCCCCCTCCCTACACTTCCCTATCACACCACTACATTGCTTACATACGATGTATACAAAAAACGCTGAGGCAAGTTCAGGTTGCCTCATTCGCTTTAAACGAACTATGCCGAATCTCACCTGTCACCATCTAGCGGTCGCTCAATAAAGCACGTTTCGGTTTAATAAATTTGACAGTACCAGTAACAATGTATAATCTTTACGTTATGTAGTTCATACGTATTTATAATTTTTATTCTACAGAATTTGTTAGGGTAGGCATTGCCTCAATTGCCTCCATGTAACTTCGCCACTGATATATATATGTGTACAACGTTATCGGCAACAAAGAAGTAGTTTTTGTTAAAATTCCTTCCCGGGATATTTGGCCGTAGTCCAATGTTTTCTACAAAACCAGACATTTCGGCAATGCCATCGACTTCCATCATCAGTGAAAATCGAGTGCGATAACGTGAGGTGGTATACGTTAGTGACCACAGTACTGTGGTTAAGGCTGAAGCAGTAAGTAGAAAGAAGTAGTTTCTATGGTAATATTTCATTTCGAAAATGATTTTAAATATAAATCTTAGAATATGGAAGTCATGTATGGTTCTCCATACCGATATTTACTTCCATGTTCCTTAAGGAAATGGAAGTATGGTGATGGCAAAAAAAGTCGTGTTCGAGATTATTGCAGATTCTGATTGTACTACACTCAAAACATGAAAAAAAGTCATTTTTCGAAAAGTGTCTGTCTGTGTGTCTGTCTTTGTGTCTGTCTGTAATTTTTTTCTGTGGCAAACGATAACAGCCGGAAATTCAAACAGAATCAAATAATTTTTTGCATACAGCCCTGATTTGTAGAGTACTCAAGACCTATTGTTTTTGGTGAAGATCGGTTAAGGGAAGGGGGTAGTTTACCAGCAACGGTTTTTTTTTAATCAAGGGTAATTTTTTTCTATGGCAAACGATAACAGCCGAAAAATTCAAACAGAATCAACTACTCTTTTGCATACAGCCCAGAATTGTAGAGTTCTCAACACCAATTTTTTTTGGTGAAGATCGGTTAAGGGAAAGGGGTAGTTTACCTGCAACGTTTTATGTTTTAACAAGGGTATTTTTATGGCAAACGATAACAGCTGCAAATTCAAAGAGAATCAAGTGATTATTTGCATACAGCCATACATTTTAGAGATCTCAAGAAATATTGTTCTTGGTGAAGATCGGTTAAGGGAAAGGGGTAGTTTACCTGCAACAGTTTTTTATCAAGGGTATTTTTTTCTATGGTAAACGATAATAGCCGCAAATTCAAACAGAATCAAATAATGTTTTGCATACGGCCCTGAATTGTAGAGTTCTCAAGACCTGTTGGTTTTGGTGAAGATCGGTTAAGGGAATAGGTTATTTTACCAGCAACATTTTAACAAGGGTAATTTTTTATATAATTTGGGCTTCAACCCAAAATTACAGTATATCGGTACTGTACGTTTTCTGTTCTCAGTGTTTTTCTGATGTCATGATCAGGGTATAATTCTAACAGAGCTGCACGAAGGAAACTGTAACAGCGTTTCTCTTCAATAAAACAAAAATTTTCTTTTTTTTTTAATTCTACAAGACACGAATTTTCCTGTTAATAATGAAAATACGTCCACTTAAATACTGCAAAAGGATGGGTGAGTGGCTTGTATGTATATTACAATGTGTAAAACTGATAAATGTTTATTCATTTTTATGAAAAAAATAACTTCAATTAAAATGTAGAAGATTATATTTTATAATTACAAATTTTTAAAGGATCTATTTATGACAAAGCTTGTAACGATGTAATAAGTCAATCGTTTTGGTCAAATTACGTTACGTAAGAAAAACCTGTGTGTATTTGGTGTAGTGAAATGTCTTTAGAGAGAGTGAATTTATGTGTGAAAGCTCTTGTTTCAAAAAACTACATACAAAACAAAACAAAAATTTTGCATATAATACTCATGTTTACATACCTGTCATGTGTCTTCAAAATTTCTAAGTACATCAAATCAAAGGATAATACAATTTACTATAAGAAATGAACTCTTTGAAACGTTATTCGCTTGTAACGCAAAAAAAAGTTGTTTAAATAAAAAATAATATCACAAAAAGATGAAACGCGTTGAGAGCTATTTTCTACTGAATGCCTTAGTGCGTGATTGATCACTTTTGGAGCCTCAGGCACAACGTGCGATGCCTGATTTTTCCATTAAAGGGATTATAATTATTATGCAGGGTGTTTTCTGAGTAGGCCTACACATTTCATTGATTTACATATCGTGAGCGTTCCAGATTTCTTATTGATTTTCGATTGACAGAAGAATGTTGTGCTACTAAAAATGATTGATTAATAATCGTTAAATATTGTAATCTACAATAAAAAGAATTTAGGTAAATATCTTCATAAATATATTAAATATACGGAACTTCATAAACAATTTATATAATAAGATAATAGTCAACCAAAAGACATTTTTAATATACATAAATTTCTTAGATTTAACCATAGTCAGAAATGAAACAAATCTGTAATTTTCAGTATCGATAAAACCAATTCAAAGAGATTTCATAATAATTTGAAACAATTTGGACAACAAAACAATTTGGCCATTCCAAATACTTAACACAAATGATTCCAAATGTGCAGCCAATGATAAAGAAATTAGAATACTAATTTCCTTAACATTTCGTTTCTTAGGATCCCACCAAATGACAAATAAATAGGCAAGGGAAGAATACAAAAAGCAATATATACATAATTGAAAATAAAAACAAACAAATTATAAAATAAAATTAAGCAAAACTGACTAATCATATAATTAAGCCTAACTTAGAAGAACTAGTTTATTAATGATAATACAAAATACAAAACTTTCTCTTTTTAAGAAAATATACCTCAAAAATTAAGTAAACTATCTATAAATACTAAACTAATAACATGGATGACATAATTTTTGATAGAATAAACATATAAATAATCATAGGGAAATGGAATATTATACAGCATGGAATCACTTGACTGAAATAAAATTTCCATAGGACTGATGGACAGAAACTGCACATACGTACCTTCAACAGAGAAATGCAGTTTTAAAGGCAAATATTTTCATGTATAATTTAGTTACATTACCTAAAAACATATGTCAATTTCTATTTTTTTAAATATTAAACTAATAAAATTTGTACAAAAGGATATACAAAAAAGTCTCAGTGTACGCAAAACAATAACAGTAATCGCTTGTTAAAAACAAATTCAAGTAAAAACAATACAAGATTATCTTTTAAAAATTTAGAATATTTTTAAAAATAAACTTTAAAGATTTTCAATCAACACTCAAAAAAAAATACAGCAATCAAATCTTAGTGGATGTACAAATAGATTGGTGAACTTCCGATGACGTAGAGTTTTTCTGCAAAACGTGGGTTAATTTATATTATAAAATACAATTTACGTCCACGGGAAATGCACTGTTGTGGTAATAAATACAAATGCACTCCCACACAGTATTATGCAATATAAGTTTGTGTCAGATGAGGAGTTCGTGTTGATCGTGTAAACGGTGACTGCTTTGTGTAAATGCGTAGGTTACATGTAAACAGCTATGAAGAAATCAATACGGCAGGGAATGGATACATAAAATATGTACGCCTGCATTATGTATTCGTCTGTGTGTTTGTTTTAGATACAAAGTATTTTCTTACATGATTCATATACTGTAAATCCCTGCAGGATTTTTTCATTGTCCATTCTGTTTTACTGCTGTTATAGGATCTCAACCGTGCCGTACCACCCCATTGGTGTGCATGAAATGCCAGTCCTTTAATTTATTTTTGGCACTGAGCATAAAGGCATGATGAGAGAATAATCTCATTTAAAGACACAAGCCTTAGTCATTACTTTTAAGAATATATTTATGTCTTTCCTCATGCGTACACGTGTAGCAACGACAGTTGTTACAATATTTATCTAAATGTGCTGACTGTTGTTTTATGTTGTTCACATTATACTCAAAAGAATTACATGATAAATGGTGACGTAGATAAGTAAACCAATTATGATATTATGCGCCTACTTATTATTGTTCTTTACAGAAATATAACTATATTCACTACTGCCATTAATTGATTTTTTCTGTAGATTAAAGTCAATACAACTACATATTAATTAAATGCAGACACAGGTTAATGAAGAACGTAGCTTACAGTTAATTTATTTTCCTTCTGCAAAGCATATGAATAGTTATACAAATAAATTGTGTTGTTTAATATTTGTTTCCTAGTTTCTGTTTTTTCTCAGTGTCTGGCTGCTGCTACAACATTTTTACTGCTTACTTTGTCCAGTCTGTATTTATGATATCGCCTAAAATAGAACGAAGCCTATTGGCAGTGATAATGTATGTATTAATCTGAAATAACGCAGCAACAGACGCTCTATAATCAGCAGTTGTGTAAGTCACTAGATGGACAAAAAATTGGGACATCATGCTGAACAAAACCAAGTCTACTCATATCAATTTTACAAACCGAAAAATAGATTATTTACCAATCGTAATCGATCAGTAAAGAATTCTAAACGCTAGCTCAGTGAAGCATTTGGGCATGACTCTGGATGCCAAACTTAAGTAGAAAGAACATGTTAAGAAGCAATGAGAATAACTTGGATTAAAATTGAAGAAAATATGGTTTCTGCTTAGAAGACAATCTGATCTGTCGCTGTATAACAAGCTGTTGTTACAGAAACAAATCTTGAAACCACTTTGGGTTAAAATTTAAAATAATTCAGACTTTCAAAAATAAGGTTCTTTGCAGTATTGTTGATGCGTGGTACGTAAGAAACGATGACATTCATCGGGACCTGAAAGTGCCTACGGTTGCTGAGATTAAACGGGTTGCGTGTAACGGGTGAAAGAAGGCTTCATGAACACGGAAACATTGAAGTGCTACAACTGCTTGATAATGCTGGACTGCAGAGGCAAAAACCATTTGAACTACTGACGCTATGTTAAGCGTCTATTTTGACGAACCTTACAGAGAGTACACGACATAAAGACAATTAGCCAACCAGAGCTCATTAAAAAATACGAAGTGCCAAATCCCGACCAGGTAACAATAGCCAGTTCATCATCAACATTCGAGAGATACTCCACGTTAGCAGAGCGGCCATCACAACGTGGGTTTTACAACCGACAGCTGTTAATACACAGGCTAACATCGAAACTTTGATTTGAGGTTAGGTCGAACCGAGAAGACAGTGAAGTCTATTTTTAAGTGTTCTATAACGGAGTTCATGCATATAGGCAGTGTGTGATGTGCATTTATGAAAATTAATTAAAATATTAATTGATTATTAAAAGTTAAAAAACTGTTAATTCTTCGAATCAACAGAATACGCAAGTATCAGTGCAAATGATCATTATATTATATAACAAATCATTAATTAATTAAGGAACGCTAATAGCGGATTTAATTTGTTTGAATTAATTAACAAATAACCCAAATTCCACAAGGAAGGGGACTTTGAAAAATAAAATAAACAATAATAAAATGGAAGATTTTGTTAATGACAATTTTAATGCTTTGATTGAAATCAATTGTATTAGTTTAAGAAGAGGCGTTGAATGATCAATGAAAGGAAAATGAACCCTAACAATTAAGATTTTGTTTAATACAACAATTTTAAGATGTTGTTGTATTAATTGTAGTACATGAACTCAAAGTCACACATGAGTGTACCCTAGTCGTAGCGAATTAATTTGAATTACCTGTTTTGTTTATATCCAATCTTCTAGATTATTCAGGAACTTAACACTGAATTTATTACATTATAATGATATACTAAATAAGTAATGCCTCAAAGGAGCATCAATTATTCAATTTTAAATAAGCAAGGTTACAATGAACCGCTACTAACCTCAATTGTAAACAATGAGCAATCGTTCATATTTTGTGTTATGTTAAACCAACCATTAATGATTTTATTCTCCGCCTACTCATTATCACAGTAGAGCATTTTATTGTAGAAGTGTATCTTGCAGACTCAAAGAACCTACTAATGTTATAAAGCATAATAACCAAATTATTTACAAACAGAAAATAATCGATTTCCCAAATGCAGTCATACCACCCTGAGAGTTTAATAATTTTAAGAGTCCATGTTCAACTTTAATTATTTTAAAAAGGAAGATAAATAATAACATTGTAACAATAATCATTCTACTTGAGTTAAATAAACAACTATTGTTTTACGAACAAATTAAAGTGTTGACCTTTATTGAAAAGAATAGAATTACAGATAAGGTGAGCAACAAGAGACGGTTGGTACCAGGAGCCAGAGCGAACATTCAAATTTAATGATTCTCACAAACAATATTATCTAATATCTTTAGCATACTACAACTGATAGTAAGTATCATATACATGTTGTGTTTATGTTAATGTCTATACAGGAATGTACCGATCGACTCACCGCAGCTAATGGCAGAAACGTCAACGCAACTTATTCAGATACGAACTCAAGATATTGAACAAAAAACATTATAAATAATCTAAACAAAATTAATAAACAACGTCAAAGAGTAAGTGAACCGATTTATTCATATTGGATTCAATAATAGATTGAATTGGATGGAATAAATCAATAAAACAAAAAATTAATAATAAAAAACAAAACCATAATAATAATTAATAAAACTGATAACAAGATTCTACGAGACCCTAAATGCGTCTTCTTACAAATTGACGCCAACAACGTGTGGCTATTAAACAGTCTAATTATAAAATGGTGAACAACGTTTGAGACGATTAATTAGGTTCTATCTCAACCGCATTGACGAATCTAAAAATCTATAGGACCGCAATTACGTCTCGTTCCAACATATATTACAAAGTACGTGTATAGAGTAGTGATCTCAGTAAGACACAAATCAAGAATCGATTTTGCATTTTACTACAAAGATTATTAGACTGTAAAATCCTTATATAGTTTTCATGTTTGGTGAACTTTTGATACCGTTGCACACAAATTTGAGGGGTACAAAACTAAGCTGATTTTCTAAACCTTTCTCTGAAACAGTGAAAAGGATGCTAAGAAGTATTAACTTTTACTTCTTGTTCGCGGTGTAGATTGCCAACATATGTAGAAAGGTCGCTCTAAGTTGTGCTCAGTTTTATATGTAACCTTATCATACAGTATACACTTTTTTATTTTTGTTCAAACTGTTTCTCATTTTTTAGTATTCTGTAGATGAAGACATCACTAACTAATTTGATCTTCCAGTTAATGTGTCATACTCCATATGTTTTTTTCTTGATTCCGCCAGAAATAAATGAAACAGTCTACACAAAGTTAATTCAAATAGACAAGTGTTCTACATGATAAAAAAAATTAAAGTTACAGTTTTAAATACGACCCAACAAACCTCATAGGTGCGCTAGCAGTGCTTACTGTCCCTGTCGAAGTGTTGTACTGTCCCTGTAGCAGTGCTTACTGTCCCTGTCGAAGTGTTGTACTGTCCCTGTAGCAGTGCTTACTGTCCCTGTCGAAGTGTTGTACTGTCCCTGTAGCAGTGCTTACTGTCCCTGTCGAAGTGTTGTACTGTCCCTGTAGCAGTGCTTACTGTCCCTGTCGAAGTGTTGTACTGTCCCTGTAGCAGTGCTTACTGTCCCTGTCGAACTGTTGTACTGCCCCTGTAGCAGTGCTTACTGTCCCTGTCTAAGTGTTGTACTTACTGAGGAATTAAACATTTTATGTAAGGGCAGACGCAGGCAAACACGGAATACATACTGGTTCATTTTTCCAATAATAATCCTTCAAAAGTTACCAAACTCACAATATCTTGCTGAAGCTGTTATACTTAAAATATTACCCGATATGTCAGAGGCCTAATATTACAGTGTCTCACATGTGTAGGCTACTTTTCAAATATATCAATACAAAAGTGCAGTGATTCAAGAATTAACCGAAGAAACTACACGTAAGTGGGAAAACGAATGGAAGGAAACAACGAAAGGTACAGTAACTAAAATGTTCTTCCCTAATATCAAAGACAGATTACAAACAAAACTCAAAATGACTCTCAACTTTACGGACATATTGACTAGACACGCAAAAACGAAATCTTACCTCAACCGCTTCAAGATAATAAAAGACCCAATGTGCCAGTGCAATGCAGGAGAACAAACAATGGATCACATCATATATGAGTGTGAGATGTTAAAAAATCAGAGGCAAAATTTAATCAAAAGTGCAAAAAAATTAATTTGGCCACCTACGGAAGGAGATGTTATAAAGAAGCATCTGAAAGAATTGAAAACATTTATTAGTGCAAGTGAAATCTAATAAGTTTGTTTATTGTGAATAATCAAATATACACATAAAGCATTGTAAAATATGTTATGTAATACGTATTTGTTATTCCTTGATGTAAGTATATAAAAATATTGTATTTAAATAAGAAAAATCTCAGCATGTAGAGCATTACAGAAAGAAAGCGAAACATTCAATTACAATTAAAACAAAAACTTCCGAAGAAACAAAATTAATTTATGTAAAACGAACTTCAGGTGAAAATACACCTACTTGCAGTGTATTTATTTGAAGATATTATATTACACAATTGTAATGGAGCAAGCTGTAAAATAAAATTATAAACAAAATCAATATTACAAAATATTCTACATCGCCATTTTCTTATGTTTTCACTGTTCTCGAGAAACTCCCATCTTTTCAGTATACGAGATCTTTTGGTACTTTCATACATTTCGAGTAGTACTCGACTATGATGTCTATGATGGTTACACCCATACATCCCGTCCTCATGCAGTCATTTTGTTGGTTGATCGCTTTGTGTATAATCGTAGGTTTCGGTCGGTTCCGTTTGCGCAGCTCCGTTAAATCCTTTCAAAGGAATCACGTAACCATCATATGCAATAAATTTTATATTACTCCTGTTACAGCTTCAGGAGTGTAACCTTATTATTTAATGAACCATGGAATATCATATTTTTTTTACTTTGTTTCAAAGACATGTTGTCATTCAAGTCGTCAAAGAATGATTTTGGCTTTCTATTCTTTTCTGCGGTAATATGTGTCTTTCTCTTTTCTGAGAAATTATAGTTTTATTGTCATTTTCTACTGCATTCCTTCTCTTGGCCGTCTTAAACATTTTTTATTAATTCGTTCCTCAAAAATCAATGATTCATTATTAATAAGGCAGCGGTATTGATTTAAACAACACTAAGTCCCATGTGTGCACCTTGTCTCTCATACTGTCTCGTACTTGAATATTTCACTATCTAGGTTTACGTACTTGTAATAGAGAAAATGTTAATAGCATATATATATATATATATGTGTGTGTGTGTGCGTGTTTGTGTGTGCGCGCGCGCGTATAAAACTCAAAGTCTGAGGATTTATTTGCATTCAATACAAATCCACACCGTTACACCGATTGCGACCCAGTTTTGCACAGGTAACCTTGGACACAAGGCGAAAAACACTGTTTAACATGGAATTTGATATTATGCATCGTTTGCACGATTTATGCCCTTTTAATTATGTCCTTTTGTTGACGTGTATAAAGATGTCAAAAACACCATGGAGTCAAGGCTATTGCGAGCAGCTGAGACGCGTGAGGAACGTGAGTCCCGTCTTGAACAACAACGAAAAAGGCAGACTGAGATTAGGGCTGTGGAGACACCTGGAGAGCATGGGGAGCGCGTAGACCAACAACGTCTAAGTCAAGCTGAATTAAGGGCCGCGAAAACACCTGACAAGCACGGGGAGCGTGTCCAGCGAAAACGCGTGAGGCAGGCTGAATTAAGGGATATGTAATTACCAGAACGACGTGAATATCAGCTTGAAATTGACCGCATACGGCATGCTCGAGTGAGACAAGTGAGCAGACGAGGTAATTTAATTTTAGACGCGTTTCAGTATGATCCAAATATGACTACTCGCCACATCCAAAGGTTACAAATGGCAAAATGGGTGTGGTATGCGAGTTCTATCAAACCAAAAAGTTTTAAACTGAATCGCTTTGGATGTGCTGCTCTTGTGGGAATGTAATTTTACAACATTGAATCAGCCACCAGAACCACTTCGTTTGTACACGTCAGGAACGACTTCAGAATCCAAGCATTTTCTCCGAAATATTCGGAGATACAATTCATGCTTTCAGATAAAATCTGTCGGTACGACAGCAGCAATCAAAGGAACTGATGGTTTTTATGCCAACTTTTAAAGTGAAAGGACAAATACATCACAAAGTCGGGTGTTCGCTCTCTGTCCCAAATGAAAATCTGAAGTTTTTACAAATCTTACAAATCTATTTCATGGGAGATGATCAAGCCCAGGCCAATGGACGCTGTGAAGCCATCCCCAATATACGAAAGGATATTGTTTTAAATCTCAAAAGATGTTGTACCAACATAATAATTTAGTAGAAGTGTTTAAAACAGCTTTGGAGGAAATGCCGACTGATAAATACAAAATTGTTATACAAGTTGACAGAACGCCGTATAGACATAAACAATAACAATTATATTAAAATACGTATTAAAAGACAAACATGTGCGTGCGAGGCCGCGGGTAACAGCTAGTTTTCCTATATTACATATGTCAAACGTATAAGCAAATCCTGTGTACTAAACCTGTTTCTACTTTAAAAAAAGAGTTAATAGCTGTAGACACAGCTGAAAAAGTAATAAACGATCCTAAGAATTAACAGATTAACCTAATTCGTCACCTTTTTTCTATCCTTTGGGGGGCAGGGTCCGGTCTCATTCGCCCCCCCCCCCGTAACTTCGCTGCTACTTCTGTCTGTCTGTCAACACGACAGTCTGTAACATGTAGTATATGTCTACCACGATAGAAATAACGAATATTTGGTTTTGCCTAAAAAAGAAGTAACATGCCTGTAAATGAAATACTCAATGCGGTGGACTATGAACGGGTTTAACTTATCACCCAGAATAGTCAAAAGGAACGGAAAGGCCATCCTAGCAAAGTGTGTTACAAACTTTTTTCCAATTCTATTTTTTTTTTTTTTTTTTTTTTTAATTTAGGGGAATTGCCCGTGGATTTGCTCATTAAGAGTTTTCTAATACGCCCGATATTTTTACCTTTTCCTATTGCTTTAGCGAGTTTGACGAATTAAAATTTTTTTAAACAATAGTAATTGTTAAAAATAAAATAATTTCGTTACCAGGCAATAATATTATAACATTTTCATTTTAATTTAAAACGTCAACGCGTCAAGATGTATCGTTCCTGGCCGGCAAATATATCATCTCTATTAGGTAATGTTTACGTTTGCAAAATTTTATTTTTATGATTACCGGTATCAGAAGGCAGGCAGGACACACACACCGCGTTATTTCAGGCCTCATTCATATTTATTTACTCTTGTACTCATTTTAAATGTAAAATGCCGTAATCTACACAAACACACGAGTGTTCAGCGTACAAGCGAAAAAGGTGTCCAGCGTG
Source organism: Magicicada septendecula (assembly GCA_034769895.1). Lineage (NCBI taxonomy): Eukaryota > Metazoa > Arthropoda > Insecta > Hemiptera > Cicadidae > Magicicada > Magicicada septendecula. The sequence goes on from CM068367.1 coordinate 1,234,637,620, forward strand.
GACAGAGATTTGCTTCCTGTGGATCGCTGGCAGTGCAACTGCACGTGTTACAGAGGAACGGTTCACAGACGGACGTTTCGTCTTTAGGGAGTGAACCCTCTGCAAGTGCTCAGGTTCATGTGAGAGACTCTGGAGCGCTCCATTCTTTACCGCGTGTTGGACTGTTCTGTGAAACGTACTCTGTAGATTCACAGCTTTACTCTGAGCAGCGCTCCATAGTGAAGGTTCAAAATTTCTGCCCACGTTGGGCCCTCATCCACACAATAACCTGTTCTGATGTTGTGATTACGACGATCATAATATTAGAACTTTGGAAATTTGAGCACTACTTAATGGAGATCAAACTTTTTTTAAGCAAGTTTTATAGAATTTTGCACGTATTGAGGAAGGCTATAAATTATAATTTAATGCAATAAGTATCTTAATAAATTAATACAATATTTGTATTTACTTCTATTTTGATAGAAAAATTACAAACTAATGTGTGTATGTATGCGTGCACACAAGAATATAAAATGGAAAATATAGAAACGCTTGGCCCTTCTGGAAAATGATTTGTCTCTCTTGGAAAATATATTGACCCTCTCTGATAACTAGTTTGAGTACATACGTATTTGAGTAAAATAGGTTATATGGACCAGCGTGGATTTATTCTTACTGTACTTAAAAATAGAATAACGGGTTTTGACAGTTAATACGTTTGTTTTATTCCATAGATAAATGGTTATTATCCCATTATAACTATTACAGTGTTTACTCTGTACAAATAAACTATAGTTTATCCCTGGTTAAGTATGGAGAGCCAACAAACTCTTTACATTCCACTTTGGTGGTTATGCATTTGTTCCGTTGTGATCTTAAAAGCATTGTGACCTACTTTCCCCGTCACCCTTCCTCTTCATTTCCTTGTGTTCTAGTTTTTAATTATGCACCAATATGTTCTGATATCTTCTGATACCTTATAAATGTTCTGATATCTGTGCAAGTCTCTGCTTTTATCGGGATAAAATCTAGCTCGCACATTGTTTTCATACTTTACAAGACACATTTCACACAGATTTTGTAGTTTCATTATGATATTAAGACTCTAACGGTCTGCTAAAATTTACTGTTTTCATAAGTTGTGGTTTATACGATAATCCTACTGTCTAACAGGTATGTTACTTCCTTTGCACCACATTGCCCGGTTAGGTCGGCCTAAGGGATCCCCATTGATCGGAAGATCGGTTAAGGGAAAGTGGTAGTTAAACTGCAACGTTTTATGTTTTAACAAAGGTAATATTTCTTATGACGAACGATAACTGCCGTAAATTCAAAGAGAATCAAATAATGTTCTGTATACAGCCCTGAATTGTGGAGTTCTCAAGATCTATTGTTTATGGTGAAGATCGGTTAAGGGAAAGGGGTAGTTTACCTGCAACGTTTTATGTTTTAACAAGGGTATTTCCTATGGCAAACGAAAAGAGCCGCATATTCAAACAGAATCAAACAATTTTTTGCATACAGCCCTTAGTTGTAGAGTACTCAAGACCTGTTGTTTTTGGTGAAGATCGGTTAAGGGAAAGGGGTACTTTACCAGCAACGTTGTTTTTTATCAAGGGTAATTTTTTTTTATGGCAAACGATAAAAGCCGTAAATTCAAACAGAATCGAAAATGTTTTGCATACAGCCCTGGATTGTAGAGTTCTCAAGACCTGTTGGTGTTGGTGAAGATCGGTTAAGGGAAAGGGGTAGTTTACCAGCAACATTTTATGTATTAACAAGGGTAATTTTTTATATGACGAACGATAACTGCCGTAAATTCAAACAGAATCAACTACGTTTTTGTATACCTTTTTGAATTATAGAGAACTCAAGGTTTGTTGATTCTGTTGAAGATCGGTTAAAGGAATGGGGTAGTTTACCTGCAACGTTTTATGTTTTAACAAGGGTAATTTTTTTTATGACGAACGATAACTGCCGTAAATTCAAACATAATTAAATAAGTTTTTGCATACGTTCCTATATTGTAGAGACCTCAAGGCCTGTTGATTTTAGTGAAGATCGGTTAAGGGAAACGGGTAGTTTAACAGCAACATTTTATGTTGTAACAAGAGAAATTTTTTCATGACGAACGATAACTGCCGTAAATTCAAACAGAATCAAATAATTTTTTACATATGTGCCTGATTTGTAGTAGACTCAAGGCCTATTAAACATGTAGTTTACCTGAAACATTTTTTGTTGTAACAAGAGTAAAGTACTTAATTTTGATAAATAAAATATCCTGATAAGAAGATCTTAATAATCCACTGTAGAAACGTAGATGAAATATCTATTCTATAAATGAAGAGGCTAGTTGAACAGGGTGAGGGTAATTTTCTATTATTGAAAATTATAGTTGCAGCGGGAGGGGATAATGTTTATATGTGTACTACGTTATCGATAACAAAGTAGTAGCTTTTGTTAAAATTCCTTCGCGGTCTGTTTGGCCGTAGTCCAATGTTTTCTGCAAAACCAGACGTTTCGGGAGTGCCGTCGACTGCTATCATCAGTGAAAATCGAGTGCGATAACGTGTGGTGGTATACGTTAGTGACCACAGTACTGTGGTTAAAGCTGAAGGAATAAGTGTAAAGAAGTAGTTTCTATGGAAACATTTCATTTCGTATATGATTTTAAATATAAATCTTAGAACATGGAAGTCATATATGGTTCTCCATACCGATATTTTCAATTGCGATATTTTTTTAAACGATATTATCTTCAGCGTATTCCTCTCGAGGCCGACGATAAAGACAGCCCGTGGTGCGTAAGACGACTCTTGCGGTCACGTGACTCTACTAGTCTCACGGTGCCAGTATCGCCGTATTTATTCGCGTAATTTACTCACTTCTTATTACCAAATTTTATCACAGACTGTAAGGCGTGTAAATTATGCGGGAATTTTTATGAACATTAAGTTATATAACAAATAACAAATTTCAGTTTAAAACTATGATTTCAGTTTTAAATACAATATTAAGGATAGGCCTAAACATACAGTAATTCTAATTTTCGTGACAAATTACACAAATTTATAGAGATTTTGCCACTGGGCTTCTTCATTATGCTAATATTATCTTATAACATTAGCTTATAGAATGCATTGTATTCTGATTGCTGATTAAGTAAATAAAAAAAATTACACAATATCTTGGTACATTCCATAAGGAAATCATATTGATCAGCAAAATAAAACACTTGTTTATAAAAAAAAGTATATACCATTTATTTCTTTAGTTTTTTAATCTTTCTTTCTTTTTCTAGTTTTTCTTTCGAAGAAAACTGACTATCATTTTGTTTTTTAACAAAATTGTTTAACATAATTTTACATGCTGTCAAATTTATGTCCTCTAATTTTTTGTACAAATTATTATTACAGCAACAGACTTGATCAAAATCTTGTGAGAATACATCTTGTAAATATTTATTAAGCACAATACAACTCAGTTTATGCAGTACTGAAAGCAGTACACTTAAAAATAAATTATAAAATTTGTCACATAAGTTTTGCAGTATATGCCATGAAATTGAAACTGATACTAATGCATATTCAGAGGGTAACATTAATTTACCTTTATCCATTTCTAATGTTAAGTCTGTGGGAATATCTACTTCTATTTCTTTATTTGATTGTAACCAATCACTACACAGTCGACAGATTTCGTAAAATGAATCTATGTTTACTACAGTTTCACAAGAATCATTTTTACATGGAAGCAATGTCTTTAAAGATATCTCTTTATTTTCACATAACAAGAGAATAGTGTCTTTAAACCTGATTTTTCTTTCACTCTCTTAGAACTTGCATGAAATTAACATAGTTATTGGCTCCACTTAATTGTCTATAATATCCAAATCTACCTTCTAATACATCATTTTGAAATTTACTTAACAACAAATAATCAGTTTTATATTTTTTCCAATATGTAGGGTATGAGGTGTAAAAAAGTGTCAGTTGTATGAGTAAGAGACTGAAAGATTTGTGCTGATAGTGACTGAGAAATAGGTACAGTCTGCTTCCAGTTTTTGAGCTACAGAGACATTTTTCTTAGAAAATCTATTTGTAATGTGCTGTTAGAGCGAATAGGGTCTCTATATTCAGCATTAAACCTTTTGCCTTCCCAAGCACTTTTTACATTAACAATTTTCCACCATCTAATAATAATGCTTAAAAACAAGCATGTTCCTTGAACATCTGGAAGTAGATCCACTTTGTCTTTTGAAATACATTGCAGTGCAGCTACATTTGTTTCACTAAAAAATTTTAACGCTAATTTTACATTTCGTTTTTGAATAGTACTTTATATGATAATAAGTGAGCAAATTTTACAAGAAAATTTTTTCCCAATTCATATAAAATTTCAAGATGCTAAAACTGTGCTACATGTAAATTATCATTATTGCTAAATTCAAAATCAGGAAATACAAGTTTACAGTTACCTGTTCTTCTACTGATCCAGTTGTTACGAACACATTTAAGTATATGGACCACATCAAAGATTAAAAAAAGTAATCTCTTTGGATCTAGAGGATGAGGAAGGTATGGTTGCAAAATACCATTTTCAGAAAAAAGTTCAAAAGCTTTTCTGTTCAAAACATTGTTGTCAGATACAAAAGCTATAACTATAAAACCAATATTTTCTATTTGCTGTAATACATTTAACATTAGAATTTGTAGTTGTTGGGCAGTTAAATTGTTAACAGGTATTAAGCTCACTACATCTTTGTATTTAGAAAATATACTGGAAATCATAAAACTTGCACTGTCTTTGCTATCTTTGTCGAATCTGTTTAACTACAATTTAAAATGTAACTCAGGATTTACATAAATTTTATCTAAGTGTATGCTGACAATGTGTTCATGATCTATTAATAAAGGTAGTTTAGTTTTTAAATACCCAATACTTCCCTCAAGATCAGATCCAAGTAATGAAAATTTACCTATTAATTTTTTAATATTTCTAGGATGTGGGAAACATACAAATTTACTATTATAAAGAGCAATATATGAAGCTGAAGATTGCACATATAATGTAGAAGCTAACATTAATGTATGTCCAGTGTATCGTCTATTATTATTTGGCTGTTTATATAACTCTAACTGTTCAATAATGAATGACAGCTGAAAATTTTCATCACTGTTTTCACTCACCTTTTATAAGAGTTCTATTGCTTTATCCAGCTTGTTCTCATCTACACTCTGAGCACTATCAGCAACTCTACAAATAAAAACAAGGACATCGTCTAACACATTAACAGATTTTAAAACTGCAAGGCTTTTTGGGATTTTTTCACTGAATACTTTACATTATTTATATAAATTTCATAACTCAGATTTTTATGAATCACTATGGAACACACGATAAAAGGTACACTCTGCTTTATACTTATAATACTAAGATAAACGTTTTCATTTTCATGAATTAAAATCCATTCTGAGATTTTAGTCGAATTGTAATATTAGGATAGAATATCTTCCAGACTAGTAAGTTTTCTTTCTTCTACATATGTTTTTTGTGTCTGTAAGCTATCTTCAATTGCCTTTTGAATGTTTTCTTGCTCAACTTGGTGAAGCCTTTTCACTGGTTTCGAGGAACTTGGAGTCTCACTTAAATATTGGGCTACATTGTTAAAAATTGTAGGAATTGCACCGGCTTTTAGTTTAGGTCTTTCTCTTTGAAATTCTTTTAACTCTCCAGCAACTACACACTTGTCAATTTTAATAACGTCACTGTCACGAAAATACTTTATACACACAACAGTATTTTTTAATATACTTAAGTCTGTAGGTATTTTATTTAACCATTTTTGTCGCAAACGTTTTTCTGAAGGAAGAGAAAAAGTGCTAACCTTTTCTTCCTGACTATCATAGTTGGACTTGCAACCATAAAAACTACAATGTCTAGGCATTTTTGTGTAATACGGTATACTTAATAACACTGTAAATTACGTAAAAAGTATACTTTTAATAGCTATTATGGTACACCAAAATTTAGGTAGAAAATTTTAACCTAAAACACGTGCTTGTTTAACTTAACCCGTACAAAGTTTTGGTACTTTTTAATATTCGTAATAACACTGTAAATCACTCGAATAGTATATAAATAAACCGTCAACAGAAAACTTTTGAATCACTATAACATCCTGATACACTAATATTTTCGAAGAAACGTTTAACTTAACCACACACACTTAATGATTATAATGCCGATCTGAGACTACTAAAGTCACGTGACTTTTCGCGCCAGGGCCTGTCTTTCTCGTCAGCCTCGTATTCCTCTAGTACTAATCTGATCTGAAAAGAAGTTTCCGGTGTGTTTTATTACATAGTTTTTTGCTTTTACTAGCAACACACAGCTGGCAATATGGTTTAAGAAACAGCCTGGGAGGCTGTCTGCATGTTCTAACGTCGGGCTAATTCGAGACCACAGAGGCCAGCTGGTCGACTAAAGCAAGACACATAAGCATTCCCGTCTTGTCACTGACGCATAAATGCATTGATATCAAGAAAATTGTTTGTATTTCCTTTGAAATGAAAAGAACCAGAGACTCACGAAATACACAATTTACTTTTCCCACACGAGTAGCTACATCTAGAAAACAGTAGGTATTTAAATACAATGTTACATTATCTATTTAGTATTTATAGTTACATTGAAAGTAAAATTATGTTATTGCTGTCAGATATAAACAATACTGAAAGAAATTTCAATTTTTTTAGTAATTATATTGTTTATATAACGAATAAGTAAACATAATGTATATTTGTGTAAATAGGAATATAAATAGGAAAATTACAGATACGTAAATTTAAAGCTTGTAATATTTAAAATTCCAATTTAACGCTTTTTTGCATACAAAATCTAATTAACTGGAACTTAAAAACTGAGCGAAACAATGCAAATATTATAAAACAAAATGTTAATCTTATGTGATGACAAAATTTTTTACTGGGCGCAACAAATCTAATTGTATGTTTTGTACGTCAGAATTGCTTTGAGACGAGGTTTGAAACTTTTTCATCGAAACTTATGCGTTCCATTTCGAGACTTATTATTCATCAGCATTGCATTTGTCAGGTCTCCAGAATCTAGAAAACACAGTATACTGAAACACATTCTGTAAATTTAAGTTTTGTTATTTGCGGAACTTGCTGTGACAATGGCTGGTACTTGAAATACCGTGGTTTACCACAGATAACTGGCAGGCCACTAGGAACCTCAGTTCTGGACAATCAGTTAACACGTAGTAACAACAACCTTGGGATTAGGAAGACCCCGTTGTCGCAACCCAGGAACATTACAATCTCATAAAATCTCGGATTTCAAAACGCTAAATTAAAATTGTTGATACTCATAATTTTAGTCAGTTATCAGATTCATGTTCAGGTATTGTATGACCGCATATCAGACTAGGAGGGCGGACTAATTGTGACTTAGTATTTGATCCTAGTGACGCTGTATCATTACCGTTAGAAAGTTTTAAATCTACTTTCCAAATATATAAATTGAATTAGATCACATACTAAATAGTACGACAGTAGCCTATGCCTTTTCTTACAAACATTTATACGGACGATGCCCTTCTCCTATTTGTACTTTTATATTTTTCGGATTTATTGCAAGCAGCCAGGATTTTCCTGACATTGATATACCTTTGCAACAGTGCTCATCATTTGAGATCATTGCTTTTACCTATCAAAGCTAATTTTGATTCTTGTGTATTCCGGAAAACAGATTTCGAAAGTGCCCAGTAATATACGTACAGATAACACATTTGAAACAAGACCATATTTGTAGCATTTTAGCTGCACTAGTTCTAGGACTGTATGAATTAATTCAAGGAGTTTCCTCATTTATAGATAGAAAGAATATAAGCACCCGGTAGGAGGCTAGGGAGAAGGTAAATATTGCACAAGATCTGCTAAAGGAGTCTCCGAAACCATTCATTGGTGGCCAAATTTGTAGCTCCCTTATGGTTGGCCAAGACGTCTATATACATGCCAATCAAAAGAGACTGTGAGACAACAAAACTGGGTTTTTAACAATGTAGTAAATAGCCAAGGATTCCCATAGGTTTGCCGTTTGGCCAAGGCAGCCGCTGAGGCGGATTACTGGCGGCATGAATAAGTTAGAAGATAATACAGTATAAATGAAAGACGCGATCTCTGCCTATTTGAGTATATTCAGTTCACCAATAGTACAAACCACTAAATTAGATCTGAATAAATTATTACTAATTTAACACAGTATTCAATTTTAAAACCTTTTAAAAAAAATATATACCTTTATAAGAATTGGATATCTCAACCGTATTTAGGTTGTCTAAACCCATTTACCGTGATAATATAGTCTGGATGAGTACACTTAATAAATATAGGCTTACTATTTAATTTTAGTATATGTATTTGAACAATAATTCGTTTACATTTTGTAGCGTGACAGATAAACACATAATAATGAATGGCATTGATCATTAAAATAATATAATATAATAACATTAAATCCGCAGAAAGCATTATAATATAAAGAATTAATTCAGAGCAACCGTGCAGAACAATCATGGATATTAAAAGTATAAGTTCGTATAAAAGAAATGTTACTAGTGATGAATCATCAAAACCAGTTTAATAACTCAAGGTAAAAAAATATAACCCAGGAAGGTAAGGAGTCGATAAGGAAGCAACCCAGAGTATTACTAAACCCACAACGAAGGTAAAGAATAAATAAAATAGAAACCCAGAACAAGGCAAGATCCATCATGAAAGGTGATGTATTTAAAGAAACCAGAAGAGTAGATGAAGAAGTAACCCCAAGAAACCCGATGACATCCAGAAGAAGATGAAGAACATACCATTCAAAGAAGCCAGAAGAAAAGAAGACATCATTGAAGAAACAAGAAGAAGACAGCATCCAGAAGAAGAAGGAATGCTCTTATAAAAAACACCCATATACCCATATCCCAAAATATATAAAAACCATAATAATAAAAAGTATAACGAAGTATTCATGAACAAAAACCATATGTACAATAGAAATAAGAATAAAAGTGTATAGAGTAAGAGTTGCCAGTGGACCAAGGTGAAACAATAATATAATACCCAAAGAACAAATCTTCATTGTAACCCACAAACAGATCTCTTGATGTTAATAAGACTAAACAACCATTTAGAAATAGCATCAAGGAGTGTAAAGTGAACCAGTGCTAGTTTGTGTATTGTAAAAAATAAACCTTATGTTTCAACCTTGGCATCCACAAACTGTGTAGATAATGAAAAATACAACTTTTGAATGACTTATGATTTGTACGGAGTGAATATAATACATGTTAATATAGAGCTGTAAATCTGTTTGAAATGATATTTTATGTAAATGATGAGCGAAAACAGAAGCAGACACAGGATTAAAACACAAAGTGACAGGGTACAATTACCATAAACCATATTAAAAACAGTTGAAAACTGATAATTAAAATTAGTATAAGAAATAGTGCATAAGAATATAGAAATAAGGTTTTGTTTATTTAGAATAGGATATTTTAAAAATGTATTAGGGATAAGGATATTTAAACAGTTTAAAACCACTAATATCCTAATTGTAAAAATAATTATTACTTGTATTAATGGTAATAATTAAATAGGATGTTAGCATGGAAAAAACATTCTTTATAAATAATATTTCTGTTTTAGAATTAAGTTTTTATTATAAAAAATGTCTAATTAGTTGAAGACAACCATTATTTAAAATTATTTCTTATCTGTTAATAGTATTGAAACAGATACTAATTGTTATTATGTTTAATAAAAAAATGTTTAATTTATATTACAATGTTAAAAAGTCAGAGAGGGTATAATTTAATGTGTATTGTTTATATAAAAATTTGTATGAAAAATTGTTAGGAATCTAGGCAAAATGATGAAAACTAAACCTCATCAAAACTGAGAAACTAAGTACTTAAATACATTTAAACTAAAGGGATTTACATAACATAAACCAGAAACAAAGCCATATAATTAGAAATATAAATTAGATAGATTTTATAAAATTATAGCCAGGATTAGTAATAAAAATGGAAATGACAGAACTCAAAAATTTGGAGAGGGGAGTCATATATTCCAACATAATATTTTAAAACTTAACCAATTCATATAATTGCAAGAAATTAAGGGAATATAAACCTTTTATTACGATATGAGATTTAATAATCATAAATATAACTTGAAAATGGCAGATTTTGGATAATGACAGGACGCTTATTTTGAAATTTACAAGATACAAAATGAAGGTAAAATTACCAATTTTAGATAAAAAAACTTAATAAAACGGCATTATTCGATATCAAAATACGCCGAATAAACTGAAGGATAAAATTAAGTAACACCTAGCTAATAAATTTGAATAATAACCAAAGTTGAAGCAGTTATATAATGTAACTTTAATACATGCACAGGAAACAATTTAAAATTCGAACAATGTAAGGAATAATATTGCTTTGGCTAAGGTTTTAGTCGAAAGTGAAGGAAGTAAAGAGTTAATTATTGAACGTTGTACGGGACACTTGACGAGCATATTAGAACGTGTTAACCTAGTTTCGAGTACCGTAATGGCGAGCAATTGTATGATACGAATTTGAAAATCGCGAGTGAAGACAAAAAACATTTCACAACTTCGACACAGTGACCTAAACACTTACAAAAGACTAACTAACATTTTATAGCACGAAACTACAGTTTAATAACATTTTAAACACCATAAAACAGTATCTAACATAACCATTAAAAGTGCCTGATCGACAAAAAGTGAACTGACTTATAAATACACCACTTTTCAACATACAACACCGAAACTTAACCAAAGACACTACACCAACATCAGAAGGAAGATTTGAAGACACCAGGACGTGAATTCGGCAAGAAAATATCTTTATTGGAACGCCAAAACTACGAAGGGACGATTGACCACTTCAATGACAGCCATTACAGATTCGTCACCGCTCAACTGAACAGTGCCACCTAGTTTGTCAGCGACACGGTTCGCAACATATTTATTTATTTTAATCTTTTCAATTGAATATATGTACTTTAGTATTAAGAATTATTCTTGTAACGTTATACTTTTTTAATCTTTGCCCGATTTCTCTGACTTTTCCAATGAATAGCTGTTAAAAGAACATTTTGTAATTTATATAATAATTTGTAATAACATCGATACCCTGAGAGTCGATTTAAAAATCGACAAGAGTCTTTATAAACAATTGTCAAATAAATAATTTATACTTTTCATCTTAAAACTGTTCTTTCTTTTCTAAACATAGCAATTTAAACATACTATAATTTAAACAACATCTACTACAAGAATTTCACCACATTGAAGGAAGATAACCTCCAAAACTGAAAGTAAACAAGGATCGATTGTATTTGGAGACAATCCTATAAGTGGTTGGAGTTTCTTCAAAAATACAGAAAAGCTAATAAAATTTTTTAAACAAGTGAGAAACTTTTTGGGACTTCACGAAACTCAATTAATTAATTGATTCTAATTAATTAATCAATAAAAGGAAGAAAACAATTTTTTTTAATTATAAATTTTTTTAAACAAACAATTTTTATTTCTTTCACAACCAACATATTTAAAATATTTTTGTAACACTACATCTATACAACTTTAACACTATTAACAGGTTTCGTTACAATTTGGACAGCTCAACAGAGGGGCTTAAGATTAAACTTAAACTAAAAGAATAGGAAGGAAGAACAGAAGAGATTTAAGAATTTGTAACAACATCAATACATAAACACCATACACACGTTTAGTTACAATTTTAATGAAGAATCTTTAATTACATGGGATTTTCTACTATGAATTATAATCTGAGGTATGTTGGAAAAGTTGATAAGTACATTCATATTTCGAAGTGTATAAAATGTGAATATCGAAACGTCTGTCACCTGTGTATTGAATCATTACTGCATTCATTACTCTTTTGCTCTAAGATTTTCATTATAAATGAGACTTTACAAGGTTCCATATTTCTGAATAATAAATGAGATGTCGGAAAGATCCATTAGGAATATTAACTGCTTTCGCTAAGTGTTACTTGCTGATTGGATATCATCGCTATCAACGTTCATTATCAGTTCAGTACCCATGCTATAGAAATAACCATCCTCACATTTTAAAATAGAGCCTCAAAAATTATGAAACATTCTGCAGCCTATTGTTATTTATAAATAAAAAATTATACATTCATGAAAAACTCGTTCTGAGACAATTGAAATCATAAAAACAATGTCTGAATCAATTAATTATCTGAACTTAGTTTATACAAACACAGTTACTAGTATTTGCTTCATGCGTAGTGTAAAATGTTTAAAAAGTGATATGTCTGTATACCGTTGACAGTCATTACTTAAGTTGGTAAATGTCATTACCAATCGTTACGTATCACATACAAGAGCATGGTCTTCCTCTGCTATGGCAATAGTTGTAACCTGGTTTCTTTCGTCCACTTGCAATTTTTTGTTAGGATAGGGCGTATTTTCCAACTTAAAAGCTTCATCACTAATGAATACATGCGGTAATGTAATGTTCGTGCCGGGAAATGGGAACGGGTTAGGTGATTTACAAGTTGCTTCATAGATTACTGAAAAATGTATCTATGCATCACCTTCTTGTCCACAGTTTCCTAACTCAGTTACTAAAATCCTGTAGTTAGGTAAGTACAGGTGTTCATCCACTAACATTCCTACTGCAATATGCATTTTTCACTTAATAACCTATTCACTCACTCGATTGAGACTGTCCACAGTGAACAGCGCGTTCTTAAAAAACACCCTCTCTGCGCAATATAGCGGAAGCGTGAATCCCGCGTCTTAACATTACGCATCACGTATTGCGGATCCGTAGTTCATAGAAACTGTAATCTAAACGGGCAGAAAACTGTTGGCCCCGACTTTCTCTAGTCACTGATTAAGTAGGAGTTATTGTCTCCTTACCTCTGCGCATCTCAACGTTCAAAAACGGTTACTGAATTTCTTCTAATCTTTGTTGGACTCATCGAGTCAAGCTATATTTAATTGTATGATATGAAGATTTGGCAGTTTCGGAATAACAGAAACAACGCTATTTAAAACCAATATATAAAGAATTATCAATCCAATAAAACATGCTGAGTAATATTTATTTCTTTTTTTATAACAGGATGCATTTTCTGTTCCTTTAGAATATCCTTTTCCTCTCATCTGTTTTTTTTAATATTTCGATTTTACTTTTAATAAGAACGTTAATTGCCGTATTTATAGTCCCGAAAGATTAATGTTCCATCTACAAAGAACTCCCGCATTACATAGCTGTTCCGCAGTTACACAGTACCCTTGTATAATATCTAATACCCAAACTGGTGTACGTGAATAAGTACGTAGCACACAGAGGGTGGCATATAAATGTCTAGTGGCTTACACAACTAAAGTGTAACGTTCCCGTGTTAATGAATGCTTCAAGTATCATATTTACTCATATATTCTTAATAAAATGTTTTATTTGAACGATCACACACATTTTCATTATGCTTGAGTTCAAATAAATTACAAGTATGTACAGTAAAAAACTAACAAGTTTTTAGTAAATTTCAGCACATTCAAGTAAGACACATATGAAATTCAGGAAAGGGAAAATAAATTTCTACTCTAAATGTGTTAAACACCGCATTAAAAATATCCATAAGAGCTTACATATAGGCCTATTTATAAATTATGGTTCTATGTTTCTACAGTAGATTTTACTGTTCCTTTACGACACAATGAAAACAGATTAACTTATTCAGTATCGTGTGAAACAAGGATATAAAGACTGTAACGTATAGATTTAATTCCCCTTATTTTAAAAGAATTTAATAAAGGGTCATGAGTCTCAGTAATACATGGTAATAAAGTAATAATAAAGTCTTAGGGAATTTATAAAGAGACCTTTATTGAGTTTCAATATGTAGGCGTGCCTTTGTGTCGTAGATATTATTTTAATAACTAAAGCCTTTTTCCTTATAATTTGAGAGTTGAAATCGTGAGTTTCTAAATTAACAATTCCAACAATATTGTTGATTTTATGGTATACTTACTCTCCTGGAATATGAATTTACTTCTTATATATGCCGTTTTAACTTAATAATCCGTTTTAAGTAAATTTGTATTATATTTAAACGTGTTTTACTTCTATCTCTTAAATCTTGACTAAAATACTCTTTGTCAGAATTTTTTCGTAATTCTGTATTACTTGTTTTATTTAAACAGTACTTAATTTCAGCATTGTAATGAGTGGTCCGAAATGATTAGGCTTTCACAAGCATTTATATTGACTTTAATATAATTTTCTATTGACGTGCAGTAAAATCCCCTCGCCTGGAGGACCTGAGACACTTCTGTAGGGGTTGTTATTTTTTAGCCCCAATTTTAGGACACCGCGAACTCGCTCTCATCCTTCTTCTTGGAAAAGAAGTTTGGCATTCCATCTGGAATTCTGATGGAGAACTCTTCTAAGCACTTTCAGGACGCACTTATCGATATCATAGTTACCCTTACACCATAAACCACCCTTTTGTAACGATAAAAAAAAGCAGGAAGCACAAAATGACAGGTAAAGTTTGTAGGATTGTATGTAATACAACATGAACCGTTGACTTTGTCTGGCCCCTTGGTCTGAGTAACTAGTAACGGAGGTCGTACCAGTAGCTGCGCTCTCAACTTCATTACATCATTCAAAACTCCTCGCTGCCACTAAAAGTATTACTGTAAACAGATGGCCCCTGAGGAGTCAAAATGTTACTGCAGGTAATTATTACTACAGGTATTACACAATATCTCTCTTCCTTTTCTAACATTAACACTTGGCTTTATATAAAAACCAAATTTTAAAATCTTCGGTACACATTGAAACATAAATTAAATGTTTCCTTACTTGTGGCATTCTCTACTAATATCAGAACATTTTCATGTGATATCTACAGTGTTATTAGCAGCAATTTTAAGTATATTTTTATTTATCATATTAAAAAAAATTTCGCTCATAAAATTGTTCACACTACAGTTATGTACCAATATATAATAGATGTTTATTATAACTACATTTATTTTTATAACTAAATTCTTCTAAAGAATTTCGAAGTATTGCTACAGATTTTTCAAATAAACGTTAAATCAAGCAAAACATATCAGTAGCAATTGCTATCATCTGTTTTTGTATGTATCTTGATCTGATAAATGGTGTATAGTTTCGTTTTTAATGTTTACACACATGGAACCTGCTTTAATGTGCCTGTTTCAAGTACTTTGTTTTATTAAGATCGTCAATAATAAGAAAAGTAAAATGCTTGTCTCTGTGTGTCAGATATACTGTAAACTTATTCTCTTATTAGTATACATAAACATATTATTGCATTATTCTATTATATGGTGTACTGTATAAGGACACGTATTTCATATAACTATTTGAAAATAATTAAATTATTTCAATTTATAAAATATCTCATGTGAAATATATACTAGTATATTTTAAACTAAATTTAATTAGTAAAAAGAAGATTAAAATGCAATAAATATGTAAAAATTGCATTGAAGCTATGCCTGAGGAAAGAAACACCACAGTAAAACACTTGGGGAGAGGCTGTAGTTAAAAACTATTACAATGAAGATTGGAAAGTTATAGAGGCTTCTATAGCCATCATCTGTACTTCATATTCTTGAAAGGTGTATTTCAGCTACTATAATAGCCCTTGCCGTACTACAAAACGCAAGAGTTCTCTAATCTCAATGTGTCTTTGATTCTTTTCTTGATATTTCTTCCTCCCAAAATTTCTTTCAAACAATAAACATCGTATGCTGTTTCAGCGGATTATAGGAACAGTCTATTTACAATAAAGAAATGAACTCTAAAGATGTGGAATCTAAGATAGACTTTTTTTTATAAAAGATTTGAACAAATTTTCCTCAAACAACTAATAATTAAAAATGTAGAAACAAGTAACATGTAACAAGCAATCGTTGTAGAAATCCAAAGTTTTTCAAAAGTAGACGATATAGGTTTCTTTCCAGGCATTAGACTTTTGTAACTTTCTAGAACAATTTATTTCATAAGTTTAATGTTTCTAGAAGGTTAGACTATTTATATGTTATATTGTTTTTGCATATCTGACACTACTGATACAATGGCAATATCTGAAACTCTGTTTTGTATCACTGTGGAGCGCAGGCAGTTTTTTATGATTTTAAGTTTATAAAAGTATCGTTCCGTTGATGCTACAGACACCGGTAATGACAAAGAAATCCGAAGAGCAATTGTCAAGTTTGGATAAACTGTCCAGAGCACCAAAAAGGTTAATACAATTAACTGGTGAATAATAATATTTTTCAAATATTTCCTCCTTGCTTCAAAATTTTAGCGGCTTTGCTATCCTGGCGCCTGTGTGCGACTCACAATTTGTACACTGCGTCGGCGAGCCACTGGTTCCGACAAGATTAGACTATTTATATGTTATATTGTTTTTGGAACAGCAAGCTTTCATATTACATTTTATAGATATTTTATTTCTTTTCTTTTTACTATGATGTCAGATAAATACCCTTCACTAAGTAGGCTAAATCCTGAATGTCACACTAAGCTTTCGTATGAAATATTTCAATTTATGTGAATCCTAGACTTTAATAACGCAGGAAGTGTGAAGTCGATAGCATGAAACCTGTGCCGGCAATCTATTCTGTTATATGGTTTATAACACACTCTTCTATTCATTCATGTAAAATGAAAAACGTGTTCATACAGAAACGTTTTCACAATAATTGAAAACGCTGTTTCAGTGTTTTTAAATAGCTGAATTACATACCGTTTAAACAGTTGTATACAAGAAATATTTTATGTCGGGTTAGGCAAAATTGTAAATACAAATTGTGATAGAAAATGTATGACAAAAGATATATTGCGTCTTAAACGGTAACTGTGAACTGGGTATCATGTATTCAGAACTCAGTCGTTTGATGCGAACATGTAGGTTGTTTACTTTAATACGTAATACACATGAGTTAATCAGGTTTTCATGTCAACATGTCAACAAGTTGCACAATCAAATACAGTTTTTCTCAATTCACGTACTGCATAACGTAGAAGGTATAAATATGTTTCGTTTTATCGTATCGCCTCAATGTTACTGAATATTTTTATGTATATGTCTTCTACGTCGTAACGAAATGAAGTCTGCACTTATTCTACACACTTTCACTTGTCTTACTGTATACAGTACTCGCATTTTTAATGCAATATCTACTTCAGCTCTCTTGCAATCTTTGTAACGAATAATACGAAATAGAAAATATGTTTGATGTGTGTATCCGCAAAACAATATAACCTAAGTTATATAAATACACGACATTTAGTCAGTTAGTTTCAACAAATTGCTACAAAATTTAACAATGTAGAATGACAAATATAATTTTTATTCACTACTACAATATATATACGACAAGCAAGTAACTAAAAAAGTGTTTATAAAAAATTGATAACTGGAAAAGCCTCTTTATTCCTCCGCTTTACCACTGGAAACGTCACTGGACTCCACTTTACTCCTGCTTGTTTTCGGTTTTTATCCTTTTCTCATGACAGTGGTTCTAATAATCTTCTTGAAACCTACAGCACCCTTTAAATTATGAGCTTTGTATAATTAAATTAATTATAATTTACGAAAACATTTTGAAATGTGATTTATAGCAGGTATGATATACATTTGAACCTACTTCATATTTTTGGGCTTGTGAAATTCACTCAAGTTCTTTGTAGTAAAAGTATACAACACACACGCTAATTTAAAAATTATTTAATTTTTTTTTAATTTTCGTCAAATCATTATCATTTTTAAAGAAGTGTGACAAGTTTTTTTAGAGAAGGCAAAATTGTTTATCTAACAATGAGGAAAACGTGTTGTGTATACTACATAACACTTTCACTTGTTTTAGTTAGTATATTAAAATAATGAAATGAGCTGTTACTTGGCAACGACATAATTGATATAGTTTTTAAAACTAGATAAAGTCGAAATAATTCTATAAAAAATGAATGCAACTTGAAAGCGTCATTTTCATGGAAGTGATAATGACATTTAGATCAGATGTTTGTTGCAATAAGGTTTTACAAACTTGGGCAAATTTAAATTTCTGTTTGTACAGCAAAACATTTAGCAGATATCACTAAACACTGCAGTCTTCTCTTACTTCTTAATTGATATTAATTTTTTATGAACAGGTTCTGTCACTGTGTATGTGGTCCATCTACTACCAAAGACCTTGAACTATTCTGATATCCTAGTGGAACCTGTAATTTCTTGCAGCATCTAGTTGATCGCATTGTTTTTGGTTCAACTACATAAAATGTATTGATGCCAAAATGTACAGACCGGCACCATTCTGCAAACTAAAAGTTAGAACTAAGAATTGCTCAGATATTTTTCGTAGATTGTTGAGTTTACAGTCGTTAAGAATAGGTCATAAGAATCGTAGCTCAACGAGCTGTAATTTTGTAGGCATTGAATACAAACTGTAAATGGTAAAATAATTAGTATATAATGAAGTACAGGCTACTTCTAACTTCAGGTAAGATGTACACTAAGAGTACTTGCTCATTGGTAGTACAGTACACGCCTGCTCACTAGTACAGGCACACAATCGTACATCTTTTAAGCATGTGTTTTACACCAATACCATGTCTGCGATACCTGGCACGTAACTTGCATGATACGTTAATAGCGTACGTACGTGTTTATCATGTTAATAAACAACCTTTTAAAAACTTTTTATATATTAATTTTTTAGTTGAGATAGTTGAAATAATGCATGTGGTAAGTCTCAAAATTTCTTATAGAACTCTACTTTTATGTTTCATTTTTTTTTTAGAAGTAATTTCTCCTACATGACTGTTTAGGCAAACAAACGTATAGAGAGCTGATCTTCTAAAAGGTAAATATGTCTTGGCATGTTACAGAAAACTGGTTAACTGTTCAACCTTATAAGGGATTGTAATGAAAAATATCTCTTAAAGAGGAATTTTAGTCCTCTCTTAAATTACCAACAGTTTTTCATAGTTTATTTCAGGTTTTAATTTTCATTAAATTTTATTATTATTGTTGAGTTAATATGAACATAAAAATATGACTAATTGGGTTACACGAGTTTTTAATTTTTGAAAAATGTTCAGTCGGATATATTATACTATAGGTCTATTAGCTACCAAACACAAACTCTGTTAGGTGCCAGCGTTCATATACAGTGAGATTATGTGATACGTAGCCTATCAGAGAAACGAGTGCACTCATGATTACAGGCTTGCAAATTAATACACAGTAGTAGCGGCTCTTGTCACTGTGTGTCACAGCAGCGCTGTCGGTGTCGACTGTCATTTGCTTTGCCGTTACAAGTCAGGTGTGAATTTGTTTCTTGTGTCAGATTTCACGTAACTTGAGTTACGAAATTGTGTTGCAAATGGATTTTGAAACGCCCATTATAAAAATCACGCATAGAGCAGAGACGGAATCTGACGCAATAATACCTTCTATTAAAAATGGTATGGTATGGTCCCTGGTATCCACCTGAGAGTCCTGAATTGACCGCTTCTGATTTCACCTTGTTCGGCCTATGAAGGAAAGCCAACTTGGTTTAAAATTCAAAACGTCTTTCAGAAGCAAAATCCAGATATTTTACAACCTGGTTTTTATACTAGGATCGATGATAACGTAAATAGGCCTATATTGATAATATGTTTAATATTGGTTTTGTATATATCAAACGTGAAGATGTAATGAAGGTGTGAGTGTTACATTGCTCGGTTCGTTTGCGTACCGGCATTCACTTATCCAGCCTCTTTGACTGTTGCCAAAGTTCTACATAGTGTGTGTGTGTGTGTGTGTGTGTGTGTGTGTGTGTTAACAAGATAATGTGATAATGGGTATCTTTTCGTACTCCACAATTGATCAGTCCCACACTAGGAGTTGTCCTCGACAGTCCTGTCTCAATTCAGATTTTGTTTTCCACATAAAGACTATGTATGGCTCACCTGTCGTTATTGCCCACAACCAATAATGTTTCTAAACTAATGAAAAAATTATTACATCATTTTTTTAAATTAATAATAATTAGTGTTAGAAAATTCATAGAAATACCCTAGCCAACGTATGTTTACTCCCAGCAGAGAATCAACAAAAAGCATACTCAACCAAAAGTACTTGTAAATATATAAGGCTGCCATTTTACTATGGCGGTGAAGTAATATCCCTGTCGTTTGGGACGACCATTATCATCGAATTATTGTCAAATGTCTATGGACAATGACAAGTGTATAATACAGCCTACATTTATAATTATTAATCTGTTATTTTATTGATAAAATAATGACAAGTGAGAACATGTAAAAAGTTATACGTTTATAACTAATTCAATGTAATTTTTAAAACCTTATAAAATGTAGCATCTTGTATACATTTTAAAAAAATGCGTTAGCTGATTAAGAATTTTTTAAACAGATGTTGTTGAAGGAATACCATTACAAGTATAAAGGGTTTTTTGTGTTGAGAGTACTTCAAAACTCGTCGTCAGCACTCGTTTCAATCGATTTGACACAATTAAGCCTACGTATCAGCGTAATCACGCACACTTACACACCCGCGCGTGACCAAACAATGATGTGTTTTGCACAAAATTTATCCGTTGCAAAAATGTCTGTCAATGTTTGTAGGCGCCGTAAAATAAATGTTAATAACAACTAATTGTTTAAGCGTAACTTTCCGTGAGTACTTAGAAATACAACCTTGAGTAGTACCACGTGATACAACTATCTATGTAATCTATCCTTTTTATGAACTCACCTTTATTTTGAGTTTAAGTAGACTAACGTCTGCCGGCTGACGTCTACTTAGATTACTTGAAGTGACACAGGTAAAAGATCTTTTAAGAATATTTTAGAGATACAGGCTACCACTCAGACGTTGACAAAATAGAACACAAGGGTAATAATAATAAACAAATCCCACACTGATTATTCCAGTAAGTAATATGTGTCCCCAATTTATGAAGCTATCTTCATTAACTTTACAGTGTATTTATTGTATCTACTATGTATTAATTACGTATTTAATATATTTCTATTTATGTGTCTACATCTGTTTAACTATACAATTCAGTCTACACGTCCTTCTATATAATTCTATCGTATCCTGTCTTTAGAACCCGTTAGCATTTTCGTTCCTACAGATCCGTCAGCATTCCACATCTTCCCATTTTACAATTTTGTTCACTACTTTAAACTACTTACGATTTTATTTTAGCCTTATCTGGCGCTTTTGCATCGTTTATTTTTGTATTAGATCTTGTAATCCTTCGATTTTTATTACTGCTTCTATATATTCGTGTATTTCTAATTTAGAATTTAGAAGTATTCTTTCCATTTATTCATCGTCTACTTCTCTTAATTTAGTGTGTATTCTTTATTCTTCTTTTTAATTTGATTAATTTTAATCTTTTTCCTTAAAAGTTCAGTGCTTTATAGAATAACATCTGGTACCCTCTGCTGTACTACTCCGTTTCCCATCCACGTCTCTGTCTCACCGCTGTTAGAGGAACTTTTCTATTTATACTTTCTAGAACAAAAATTAATTTTTTAAATTAATGTACAGTTATAATTGGAAGACGTTGATTCAACCTATTTTTACGTAAAATTCGTTGTATCATATTCTATAATATGTACCATTATAGAGTAAACAAAGAAACTAAATGTGTTCGATGTACCTATATGTCTTTTGACAATCAGTCTGCCTAATTGTTCGTTTCAAACTAAAACAGTTAATTTTGTATAACAGGTATTTTTCTTTAGTAAGGGATTTTTAAAGGGTACAATCTAAAGGAGTATAAAAATCAGACAGATAGGACTTTTACGTTTTATTTAGATATTTCTGTATTATTTGAGGGGAAGTTGCAATGCGAGTTGGTGTTGTTTTTGTTACAAGGTATTGTAATACCGTGTCTACTTTTTGACTCCGCGATAATTGACACGTTTCACATAGGAATATTACTTGCGAAGCGTAAGGTAGTACATTACCTTACATTATACAGTAATGTAAACTTAGGCGTATCTTATTAGCTTTTTTTCATATTAGACCCACTAAACTTGTGTATAATTTTTTTTCATGAGGTCCATTCTTTATTTAAAGTTACATGAAGTACGTCAAAATTGGAAGGGACATATCCGGTAAGACAGTATAGAGAGAAAGCATCAGACTCAGAAAAGAAGCAGAAACGTTACTTTGTTTTAAGTACGTTAAGAAAAATTAATGTTGTAATTATTCACGTTCATGTTTAGAAAAGTGCTAATCTTCTATCAGCAGAAAAAGTATTGTTATATGCCGGCTTATTTGCTTTTACTATTACTAAATATCACAGAAATGAGGTCTCACGTTAAGTTATGGATAATTTGATACTATAAAGTGTTGGTTGAATCCCGTGTCAAATTACATTATTGAACAAGTATTTGTATTTTATATTTCAGTTTACCTATTACCAGTCTTCTTTTTATCTGAAAGTTTCTATTAACGATCATTCACCGCAAAATAAAACTTTTTCTGATAACATAAAATCTTCTGTACGTAAAATGATTACGCTTTAAAAATTCCCAAAATAGAAGGAATTTCTTAAACAAATTTGGCAACAAAACCCTTTAACTTGTAGTGACTGAATGATATATATATATATATATATATATATCCCTGGAGTCAGTCGCCACTCTTCTTAGTCTTACGCTTCTTTCTCACTTCAAATTTTAACGAGACCTGTTGTAGAATAGTTATTATTTTCGTGGCCGCCTATTTCTGGCATTAATATGAGAGCCCAATTCTTTAACAAATTCATAATATATTATGACGTAGTTCATCGTCATACTCGAAATTTCTGACATCTCGTGCCTATTATTAACTAATGAAAATACATCAGACAAATCTCCACGTGTCACAGCTTCCTCACATTGTTTCTCTTTCACTATTATTGTTATTGGGCTGTTTTTGTACTAACATTTTCTGTCCCCATTTAGAAATCTCATTTTTAAAGTCAGATTCAATCAATTCGTTTATGTCTACAGCAGAAAAATAAAGTATTCTAATTGTTTCAAAAATAAATAAATTAATAAATAATACAACAAAATCTGACGCTGTACTTTGTTTCACAGTGCACGAGTCGATGTTTGTAAGATAGAAATATTCGTTGTGCGCAGTAATTACAGGTACTTTCTTAGTAATTGTATATTATTGTAAAATATTTTTTTTCTATCTTTTAGGCTCTTCGAAACCCCAGATTTTATTTTTAAAGTGAATTTAATCATTTCGTTTTTGGTTTCAAGATATACGCGTTTCGGTTCACGTCACTGCTTTTATCTCGTCTTTCAGCACACGGTAACAACAACAAACAGTAGGCCTACAGACTGTAACAGATCGTTGAGGCAAATATCTCAATTTATTTTCGCTGGGAAGTGCGTACTGCAAATAATATTTGCGGTAATAAACAATTCTGAATTATTTTTCAATTAACTAGTTTACTTGGTAACATATTCCCAAAATAGGCATATTATACGGGTACAAACTTTAAATTGTTTAAGTATTTCTGTGTTACACAGACAACGCCTTATATGATGTACGACATATCCTGCTGTATTGTTAATACTCAGAACTTTGCCCATAGAATGAAGTCATTGTTGAACAACTCGTAGATTTTATAATCATAGATGCTTTCAATAATCGTGAGTAATACTCTATCTGTCTACGAGGGTGAGTTGAAAAGTTCGCGGAGCGCCATCTATAGCTCAGTAGTAGAACTAAAATCTATCGTGTGCTGCAAGACGTATATTTCGCGTGAACACCTGTTAATTTCCAGTTATATCTGTCAATTTAATCACTTTTTACCAGCTGTTTGAAATTTTCCTATCTCGCGTGTTTTTGAAATGCGCAAAATCAAGCACAGTGCTGTGATGAATTCTGTGTTAAAAAAGGTTTTAGCGCCAATGAAAAATCAAAACGAAATTGTATATGTGTTAGGAGATGCTGCGCCTTCAGAAACAACAGTAAGTGGTGC
This sequence comes from Magicicada septendecula, assembly GCA_034769895.1. Classification (NCBI taxonomy): domain Eukaryota; kingdom Metazoa; phylum Arthropoda; class Insecta; order Hemiptera; family Cicadidae; genus Magicicada; species Magicicada septendecula. The sequence continues at coordinate 1,234,661,778 of CM068367.1, forward strand.
ACACTCGAGTTTAAACGCGGTCGTACAAGCACTGAAGACGATCCCATCAGTGGACGTCCAAAGAGTGCAAAATAAAATAACATTATTGAACAAATTTCATAGGGTGTTGGAAGACCGCAGATTGAGGAGTGGATGACGTTGATGAAATCACAGTCATCTCATATGAGCGTGTGCATCATACATTAATTCAAGAACTAGGTGTGAAAAAGCGTTGTGCAAGATGGCTGCCGCATTTGGAGTTGTTGCATTTTTTGGTCATCCAGTGCGGTTTGGGGGGGTCACTGCTTGTACGACCACGTTTTAACTCAAGTGCCTACTTACAAACTGTTGGTTTTCAAGTCGCAGCATTTCCTGACACATTTACAATTTCGTTCTGAATTTCAGTTGGCGCTAAATAATTTATAACAAAAATCACATAAAATACAAGTCATTGAGCACACGAAAAATTTTAATTTTACCGCTAACGTACTGATATCGCTCCGCGAAATTTTCAACAGACCCTCGTAGATCTGATAAAATCAAAGACTGTGTATGACACTCTAAAGAACTTGCACTCACCATTTTGAAGTCTAATAACAAAGTTAACTGTAGCATCGGTGAGCGTGCTTCATATAGTAAAATCATTTGATATGATTTAATTAAATTTTAGGTTTAACTCTCTAGTCATGTTTCTAGAAAGAAAAGTATCCTTCTCTACGTCATCTATATTAAATAAGGATAGTTAGTTTAAACACGAAACCGATAAGTTGGTCTAAGATTTTAAATATAAATCTAAGAACATGGAAGTCATGTATGGTTCTCCATACCGATATGTAAATCAGCCATTATGTGATTTTTGCCAACCAATTGTAGGAAAAAGATGAAGTTATTCATGCAAGAGTTTTTCATACTGTCAGCGTTTAAAATATGAAATAAATTATATATACATGAGGACGTACAAGCAAGCATTTACATAAATTATGATTACATTTATATTTAAATAATGTCCTAACTTAATATTGGCATGGGAAAATTACATTTTTTCAGGATACGGAAAGTTTTCAACATCTTTGTAATGTAATAAACTTTGTGCAAGGCGAAGCTTTTACTACGTTAGTAAACTGTGTAAATGATATATGATCTTGACTTGAATAAAGAGAAACATGTCAAGTGCGTGTCAGTATACAGCAGACGTGTTCGTGAATACAAAGTGGCGACCACGATTTACCCAACCATATTGCTGTGTGTTAGAAAGAATATCATTTTTAACTTTACTATAGGACATAACTCTATAGTGACACTTCGTTTTCCTAAAATATTTTGTGTACAGACATGGGTACATTAACCACACGAAATAACTGTATTCTTCAACTTGTTTTGTGAAACCAGCAAACTCTATGTTTTAATACTTGATACATATAAATACATCCAGCCACTCGTATTTGTCATCATACGACAGTATCAGTTACAAATTATAATTATCTGTATAAATACATAGCCTTTGTACACGATATGGCCTTTATAAACGTGTCTGTAAGGAATGTAAATGCCTTGCAGACACGATACTGTTTATACATGCGTATGTAGTTAAAATCACAATCCGATTTTCTCAGTGATAATCCCATAGCTCTGCTTACGGCAGAGCTATGTAAACCGAACAAGTTTATCTCCTTCTGGAAATTGAAAGACATAGACTGTATTTAATACAGTGATTCTTGATGCAGCACAATTCTTGATAAATTAAAAGTATAAAAGTATTAGTACAAGGTGCTTATTACCACGTGTCCACGGCCTGGAACACAAACACTCACTCACACTCATCCACATATAAATTTAAAAAAACAAGTTTGGTGAACGACTGAGTAGTACTAATATGCAGCACTGTCACTTTGTACCATACGATTTTGGAGTCTCCAGCCACCATTGTATAGTGTTTGTAGCAATATTTCATACGGTGTTTGTAATCATATGTAATGACATTGGCTAAATGCTTTTGGTAAATTGAACTTTGCAATGAGCGTACGTCACGAATTTAATGAACTATAAATTGTTTGCTGGGATCAATCTATACACACTAAAGAATTCGTATTGTGTTCCATTATGAGTAAATAAACAGGAAATAACATAATAGACTTCAACATTTAACGTATCCAATACACAGAGTTCTCATGGATTATTATGTTTAACCAGTTGTTATGGATTTTGAGTGAATGAGGTAGAGGAAATGCGCTAAAACTGATATACCGTTTAGTTTATAGGCTACTTTTAAGTAGTGAAGAGGAAATACAAAATTGTTTTTACTTAAATTTATAGTAAATTTCATGTTTAGTAATAATCTAAAAACAAAGATTTCAGAACAGCCTTAGAACTTGTAGAACTGAGGTTCCTGTAAAAATGAATAAAACTATTTTACTTGGAAAACGGGTCCTAAAACCGATATACCTCTCCTAAATTAAAAAAAATGAAAATTTTAATAAAACTAAATACAAAGTAACATAAAGATTATGTTAACTTTACTTGTACCGTTTATAGGAATAATACATTTTGTTATAAAATTTAATTTATAACATACTTATAAGTTTGTAAATCATATTAGCAAAGAATATACTCACACCCACAGATATGAATTTATTTCCACGTGGATATAAATTGTTTGCCCAATGATTGCACTTAACTCATTAAGCCCAAAAACTCCCCACTATAATCTTTAGTAAAAGTCTTTTACAAATAATACATTCGACATCTTTATCATCAGTGGCAATAAATGTTGTCAATCTCTAAGGAAGGTCTGTCTTCATTTTCAGGGAATTCTCGGTAAATATTGTAACGCATCAAAAATATCGTTACATAAATATCATCACAAATACCCAAAATGAAGATCTACCATGAACATATCTAAGCTAATATAGCCAAACACACCAACAAGAGGAAAGACAACACTAAAATGTCAAAGCCAAACTTGCATATCCAGGAAGAAATAATGTTAAAGGAAATAAGGACCCAAAGGAAGAAGTTGTAATTAAATGACTCATCAATATTATAACAAAAGGAAAAGTGAACCAAGCAACCAGGACCCAATAGATCCCATAAGTGAGGGAAAAATATATAAGAAGAGAGAAAAATATATAAGAAGAGGGAAAATATATACTCGCCTGAAAATGCAATATGGAATATTGTAAATATTTAGTATTTAAGGAATAACTGATAAGAAATAATGACTTGAACCATTATCAGTGAGTGATATAAGTATCATGTGATACTATAAAGTGGAAAAAAACTTATATTTAAATAAGAACCACTAAAAGTGCATCGACGAAAGGGTAAATAAGTTAATCATGGACGGAATTAGTGCTTGTGTTGACTCAAAATAAAGAGCAGAGCATCCGAAACAACGTGATACCTTTAGTTTCCAAATCGGAGATGTATTAACAAAGTTATAAGCAATCATAATTTTTCAATCAATTCCAACAGAATTGATAACGTCACTTTTAGACTCTCCAACCCAAAGCCAAACGCTGAGAAATAAAATTTAATAATTTCTTATGGCGTATGGGTACGAGATTAACCGATTTTCAGCCAATAAGAAACGCTGATTTCAGCAGACGCCAGTCGAAGTAGCTAAGGAGAGCGACATTAAGAAACTGATCGTCAACGCCGACAGAACGTCTCTTCGACGAGAGTATTTTTTTCAAAATGTGCGCGTTCCCCAGTTAGTAAACAATTTTATCTAACCTAACTTATGTGTATTAATAACCTTAAACGTGTGAAGTGTAAACAGTGATACGAAATAATGAAATATACCATTGCCAGTGTATAATATCGGCAATGATGAGTGAAATAATAAGGGAGTATTTAGAATTAATAACATTTGAATAAATTTTAAACAATTATCAAATAATAATTTTTGTGTTGATACCACGTTAGTCAAGTGCATTCATACGTGACTAACCTCAATAATGATTGTGAATTAACACATTATTGAACAAAAGTTCTCAGTTTTATTTTTTATATAAAATACTATTAATTTTAAAGAAGAATTGCAAATCGAATTATTAATTAACCAATACTAATGTACTTGCACATAGATGCTGATTTGACTAAAACAATAACGAAAGACAATTCGATTATCAATAATAATTGAGAACTGTCAATAAGGTTAACGATTAATAAATGTATCATTAGCTAATATTATGTGTAACTATAAGATTTTATGAAGTTAATTTAAATATTTTTAACAATTCACTTAGAGGAATTTTCACTCTAACCTACCTGTTATTGAAAGGTACACAGATAATGCAGTGCTATGCTTTCAATTCAAGAAAGCCTAAATATTCTTAATTGCACTGAGATTATAAATTAATCATTATATTTTAATTGTTATAACCATTAAGGGAATTCTATTCCGATACACAACAATATTAATCATATTGCACATACTATACCATAACCTGCAAATTTAAAAGCAGACGTGCCTGATACGATGTTTTACAATATTATAATTAACTTTTTTCTAATTTTGTAACCACTCTCCATAATACGTCATTATCGTGTTTAAGCATTTTTTGTAGTAAGTATCTTGTATACTAAAAGAATTCACGATTTTTGTTAACTATAAATAAGTAAACTAACCAAATCAGGTTAGCGAAATACAATATAAAAAACCAGTGTTACCAGCCCTGAGTTTTAAGAATCTCAAAATACGAGTCAAAAGAATCTCAATGTAACGAGTTAAATTGTTTTTAATGTTTTATGAAATGTTTTAAAAGGTTTTAAATGAACTTTAATTATTGTTAATAAATTACCATTTCTCATATAATCGAGTCAGTTAGTCATTTCAAGGTAGATTATAATAACAACAACAGAGCATTTATTTTACAGATTGACAGTAAGGCAAATAAGCGGCCAAGACTTTGAATAATTTCAAAACAGTCTCATATACAGAACAACTTTATTTACTTTATATCCACATACACACTAGTGGTAAAGATTGTATGAATTGTGTTGTGTTATTTCCAGTAAATTACAGGAAGAAAGGATCTACTTTGGAAGGTTGACATCAGTAAGTAAGTGGTAACTGACAGCTAAACTAACCAGTGCTTCGAAAAGAGAATTTGAACATTTTTCAGCTTTTTAAACCTTTTTGAAACAACAAATTAAATAAATAATAATAATTTTAAATCTACATATTTGAATCAACACACACCTAAACTCGTCTAGTCATTGAGTGATATCAACAACGTGTGACTTATTACACAATTGAATAGAGGACATCTATGCACCTCTATCTATTATATTGTAATATACATATTACACTGTCTTCAATAGATATGACGCAGTCTTCAATAGCTAAAGCCATATTAAGAATTAGCCATGCCCTAATTATAACCACATTATTTTTTCAGGAGGCAACTGCAATACAATATTACAGACCCATTCTAATTACGGTTTTAGCCTGCGGCTTTTCGAGAATGTGGTCTAATAATTTTTAAATGGGAAGGTATGACGGCTTCGGCAAACAGAAAATCAAGGTATTCTACACAATAAAGATAATGTAATATTGTCTTCATAAGACAATTCTAGACATCAGAAATACTGCGTCTTATAATGGTATATGTACTAAAATCTGTTTGTAGCTGATCATTGTGGATTATATTTTACAAAACTACATTATCATTCATTTTATTTTACCCCGTTTAAATTTCTATTTGCAGCATGTTTCTGAATGTCTGTCTGCTTCGAATTTATTTCAAAGTGATTTTTATACAATACAATTTCTACTAAAGTACAAATACATAACAAGTACGAATACAAAATTTGATTCCATCACGATTGGGCTTGTGTAGGGATTAAGGTAGTCACAGTGTGTGTGATCTTCGTAATCGCAAATGTCGTCTTTTATGACAAGACAATATTCCACACCTTATGAATTCTTTAAAGTCTAGATTTTACATATTGTTTCATGCTGTTTCGTAACAAATACATAACAGGTAGTAAAACATATTTATGTTTTACGATTTCCTTTTATTATATCAAGTTTTTTGAAGTCAGCAGTAAACTAGGGAATGAAACGTGCATGACTGATTAAAATACTGTGACGACGAGGCCTTGACCTCATTATGAAAACGCTCTTCAATACATAATTCAACGTCGAAGATATACAGACAATATATAGAAGACTTGCGTGAAGACCAACTGACCGACCTCAGAGCACCTTAAAATACATTGTGCGAAATGCTAACAGATACATGACGTCATCTGTATCTCACGAAGTTGGTTCAGCAGATCGTTACAATACATAGCTTTCTTTTGTTAGAATCAGATTGCGCTTCCATTCGTTCACTATCAGATTAAAAAATATGGTGTTGTCTGATTTATGTTTACTGCACTTACTGTTGTCTACGTGTCTTAAGTCACATAGGCATATAGATTTTTATGATGCTGTTTTTTGTCTCTCCTCCATGATGTCGTTGTGTGTGTAATTGTTTTTGAACGTACGTTTGTGAGTAAATATTGTCAACTTATGTTAATACGCGTATATTGTGTATGTAAAGCATTTAATATGAACTCTGTTCGTAAATTTGGTTGATGTATCCTGATCAATTTTTTGTATGTAAGTTATATTAAAGCACCCTGTAAAGTATATTGTGCACTGTATGTGCTGCTGGGTATCTTACAGTTTTCTAATCTTACAAAAATTAGTAATGCAATTAAAATTATTTAGGAAACAGCAAAGATCTGACACAGTCAATAAAAACAAATATTTCTGTATGATGAACAACAACAATTTTATAGTCAAGCAATATGAACGACTATGTAAGATCCAGAGTCTGAAGAATTCATAAGGTGAGGAAGATTGTCTTATTATAAAATAGACATTTGCTTACTTCATCAATTACAAATATCACACAGTCTGTGACTACGTCAATCACTACACAAGCCCGACAACCACGATGGTGCCATGTATTTGGGTTCCCGCCGCCACAGAACGTAGTCTAACGGAATCGGGCATCACCCGTGTGATTGCCACCCACTACTGGCTCTACCACCCACTACTTATTACATTTTAAGGGACATGTACATTTTTATATTTAAACATTTTGCCGTTAAATTTGAGCCTCCAGGTGGTCTAGTGGCTAACGCGGGCGATTGATGCGCTCGTGGTCCCGGGTTTCAATTCCCGGCGGAGGTTCCGTACGGCGTGCACTCAGCGTCGTGAGGCAAACTGAGTAGGCGCTGAGATAACAGCGCCGCCTCCTGGCTGTGAATACCGCAACTAGCGGCTGGTGGCGCGTAGTACTAGCCATACACCGTCACACTAACACAAAAAGCCGTGCGGGTACGCCTTGGTCCTTAACGGACTGTTGAGCGGAGGTTTAATTTAATTTTTGCCGTAAAATTTAATTGGAAATTTATAATAAATTTAACATTTCATTTTAAAAATAAATATGTTTTTTTTCGTTGTTATGTTGTTAAAGAAATTACTATTACTTTTTAATTTAGGTAACACCAGCATATGGGTAAAGGCTCTGCTGCTATTTCTTACGCACTATGATGTTCAGTTTATTTATCAAAAATTCTTTGCATTATTTCCCTGCTTAAAAATTCATTTTATCTAACGCGTAGGTTTCTTTACACTACAGGTGAAGGTAACTCAGCACATTTTCTGTTATTAATACACCTTGATGTAGATGCTTGCCGAATAATTGTTGTTTGAGCGGTATGTCATTATTTTATTAGACGAGAAAGTTATGTTACTTTTAATAAAATAATTTAAATGTTATGCTCGCACACAATACCTGTTTAATTGTCTGTGCAACAATTATATTTCACGGAGAGCTAATTTAACTCTATACACGATTTCGTCGCCATGTCTTTTCCCGGTTTTCGACCTCTTCGGCTTCACCTGTGGACATCCCATAGTACGGCGTCCCTCAGGTTTATATTGACGAAACGTTATAGGTACCCTGTTCATATATATATTCCCAATTTGTCTTATATCTCTGCCCTTTTTCTTGTAGTGGATATGAAACGGTAAATGATTTTTCCTATCGTGTTTGCATTTACTTAACACTATCCGCTTTCGTATGTCCTCTAATTCTTCGGAGGAATTTCATCTACGATGTTCGGAGTCCTTGTTCCTTTATTGTTGTAAATGTCTATGTTTCACACCTGTACAATACTACAGGAAGAGCCAAAATATTGTATGAGCGGGCTTGTGTGTCAAATCTACCCTTGTACTTAACAAAACGTCTTTGCTAGTACTTTACGTGCGGCTTGATAGTTAGTAATTTTGTTGACGTGTTCTTTATCGTGTACATACGTAATGTCATAGAGAAGATACTGAAACTTGCTACAAGATCTTATTTTGTAGAACTATTATTGTTCGTACCGACTCTGCCCCAGTGAACTATTGCCTTTGTTTTCTTTGATGATATCCTTCCTCCATACTGTGTTTCAACTTTATCCCATTAGCAAAACTGCTTTTGGAGGTTGTCTTAAGATAGTACAATCAGTACAGATCATCAACAAGTACCAGTATGTCGAAGAAGTAGCCTTCATGAATTTTGATACCTCGTGGACCCAAGTGCTGCAATCCTATTATTATTTAGTAATATAAATATTGGATGGGTGGTAACTTTGTCTTATATCTACTATATTTATGCGTTCAAAACTCTTTGCGTCTTGTAAAAACTATGTAATGAAGTCAGAAATGTATCGTAAAATTTGTTAGTTTAATATTTTTCTTAAAACTATTCAACAGTACTTTCATTTTAAAAGTTCCATAAAACGTAATATTTTCTTTAATTAACGAATATTTGTGAATGTGTGCATACACACAAACTATTACTGAATATATGTAGTTACTATTAACTTAGACAGTTCAGGCTTTGACTCTACCTTTATATATATATATATTTATATAATAATAAAATATATTAAAAATCTTTCAAGAACAAGGATATACTGATTCGTTTAAATGGCGATGTATAGCAAGACGGGTCTGCTGTTACTGACGAGATACAAAGCAACTTATGAAAGAACGACAGTCATAATTGAGTATATCCTTCAGCTGAGAATTATCGTAGTCTAATTCTGTCGACATCCAGTGCTTTGTAGTTGTAGCCGTAGGCTTTGTAACCGTACTCGTCGTGACACTCCTTACAATCGACTACGTGATTTGACAAAGCAACAATTGAATCTTTCAAGTTAGCTGTCTGTGTAGTATTAACTGTATTTAGTAGACTACGGCCCGTATCAAGTTTCTGTCGCTGTTAAATATTTGATATAACGAAGTCGTTAGTAACATTAGCAAATAACACAATAAAAAATTAGGGTTCATAGAATCACTTTCTAAGAAAATATAAAGATATTAAAGGATTCCAAAAATCTTTCTTAAATGGGTACATGCAATTCCTATTAAATCGGATCTACGTTGAAAACGGCCTTCGTACCAATAGCTGTACGTAGGCTAATATTTCACCCATTTTAATGACACACATAACTGTTCTTCAAATTAGACCTTTCCCCGTTAATTAAATGAAACGCGCAGAATTCTCTCATGATTTCAGTACACCTAATGATCAATAATTTACATGAATAATTATACGAATGGATATGCCCCATATGCAAGTACTTTACCGTGTTACCGTGTTTTTGCTTAGTCAGTGTAATATTAAAATGAATTCTTTTAAAACATGACATTTTTTCCGGCTCAACCGGGTCTAATTTAGACCATATGAATTTTATATAAATGTCTCCGTCTATTTTCCGTCTAGTTATTTTTACTTATAATTTTACAATTTTGGTTTATTGTTTATAAATGTGTCGGGTTATTGTTTATAATTTTATACAGATGTTTCCGTAAGTTATTCGTCTATTCTTATCCTCTGAGGTTAGTTCCGTTAAACTGAAATTTTTACTAGAGGGTCATGTAGTGAAAAATTCAAGACAAGAATATAATATGAGATTTGAAATTATAAGAATGATCGCTTTACACTTTTATTCATCCTTAAACATTTTATTTGCCTCCAGAAACGGTTGAGACTATAAAACAGGTTAATTACCTTCTGTCACGTTTCTTTGAATCCAATTGCGGGCTTACTCGAGTTTCGATCACAACTGTGTCATATAAGATCTGATGATAACACAGTTGTGATCGAAACTCGAGTAATCCCGCAATTGGATTCAAAGAAACGTGACAGAAGGTAATATTAACCTGTTTTATAGTTTATTCATCCGTTCTACATAATTTTGACAGCCACTGGGCATCACAACCGTCGCATATTAATTGTAAAAATAAAATTCAAATTTATTTTATGTCTAGATATAATTCACTCTGATGAAACAATTTAATAATGTACCATATTAAATGGTTTCCCTGGAAATAAAATAATTTTAAAAGAAATAATGTGATAGAACAGTGTATATTCACCAATATATTATTTAGAAACCGTAAGTAATACGTAAGGATTCAGAGGTTACATGGAATAAATCTGTATATTAGCAATTATGTGTTCAGTAATTGTGTGTGTGTGTGTGTGTGTGTGTGTAGGTCTACATTGCAGGCAGAAAAATCTGGCTGTTTATAAGAGTTTATGAATTTCCAATTGCAATTTATTTACATAATTTTTCGAAAAAAAAATGGTTGCTAACCTAAACTAAATAACTGGTAACTAATAATGTTCCTGAAAATGTACCTCAAATTTCCATGTCCTCTGATTAAATCGTTAGTGTAATAAATGTTACTCAGTTATACGGGAAGTTAAATTTGTGTAGCACAGCGTGAAACTAAGTAAATTAAGTAAACATATTAATAGTCAGTTTAAATATTGTAAAACAATTGGTGGTAGATAAGAGCGTTATAGTTTGAAAGAGATCATTTGCATCTTTCCATACCACATTTACAGTCTACTGTCGTCGAAAACCACTGTGTCTATAAACACGAGGATGATTTCATTAAATGGAATTAATTTTTTTTAAATTAAACAAAACAAACTATACTGTTCGATATACCTATTGTATATCTCTTTTGACAACCACTCTGCCTTATTTTTCGTTTTCATCTAAAACAATTCTTTTGTACTTACAGGTTTTTTGAGTAAGGAATTTTTAAAGGGTACAGTCTAAAGGCGTATAAAAATCAGACAGGTAGGACTCTTTACGTGTATACTATAAAAGTATATTTAAAAAGATATATAAATAATATAAAAAGTATTTATTGACACAAAAAAGTAGTTTATATTTATTTGGTAGTAGGATATTTGAGGGGTCATGCATATAAAATTTCAGATCGCACAAGTCGAGTATTTCCAACACTACATTGGTTGATACTTGGTTTTCCAACTATACTAACTGTACCATAGTTTTCCTACTTACTCACAAGACACACAGACACAATCTCTATCACCTCTCTCTCTCTCTCTCTTTCTCTCTCTCTCTCTCTCTCTCTCTCTCTCTCTCTCTCTCTCTCTCTCTCTCTCTCTCTCTCTCTCTCTCTCTCTCTCTCTCTCTCTCACCTCTCTGGACACATTATGAATATCACTCTTTGTATATGCTTACTGTAATTTTACAATTATGCTTTAATAACGCAGCGGTGTATTGTTGTTATTGCAAATCGTTACACGAGTTCACTTACTATTGACACTGTTGCATGTTTATCTATTGTGTTATGATTATTACACTGTATACGTGCTGTACAGCATTACAATACGTGGTAGTCTTATTTGTGATATATGTCTAGTCATTTCTGTTATCAATTATACACCAAGTAATGTTTATATAAAAACTGAATATTGAATCGTGCTTATACAAATTCGGACTTCAGTTACTTAAAAGTGTCAAACTCACCTCAAATGATAAATTATAGTTTTAATTTTGACCAGAATGATTAATTTGGATACGTTTTACATATTATACTATTGTACGATTTAATAAAAATCAGATTGATCACAGTTGCACACCACTATGTAAAAATTATCCCAATTAGCGCTTTCAAGCTTCACAGCCCATCGTCAGATTGGAATAGGCTATTCCAATCTGACGATGGGCTGTGAAGCTTGAAAGCGCTAATTGGGATAATTTTTACATAGTGGTGTGCAACTGTGATCAATCTGATTGTGATTTCAACCACTAACACAAATTTCTTGATTTAATAAAAATTACATTTGTAACGTTGTATTTGTCCTTTATTTTGAATCAGTTTTCAAAATTTCATTTTAAACTTAAAACACTTTGTAAGGCTGATAAATTTGAAAGACCTGTTGTATGCCTTTAAAGTGTCATTTAAAGTTCGCTCGATTTTTTTATTTTATCTTTCACCAAGATATTGTAACTTTAAACTGTTTAAACTATTCATGCAGAGAACTTAGTTTGTCACAGCGTAACAAATATAATGTGTATGAAGTGATAAGTAACTAACAGTTTCAGGAATCTAGTGTTACATTCAAAGAAGTCCTTAATCTTTCGGATTAATTATGTTTGCTGACTTAATGTTCTGTTTTATTTATAGGACGCTTACAGTCTAATTATTATTAAAAAGAATCATCGTCTACAGAAAGTTTTAAATGTCATATATCTCTATTCTGCATCAATATAAAACTGCACAACAAGATAACACGTATACATTGCTATACGTTCACTGTGATTCCATTCAGGCATAAAACGTTTGGCCACATGCCTTAGATAGACGAAGAACCTAAGTTTACTGCAGAACGCTGAAAGTTTTTAAATGTACGTCTGCGCACGCGCAGACACACACAAACATACACACATCCATTCAAGCAAGCACAATTTAATTTATTTTAACTTATTTTTAGAAAATACTGCACACAGATATATGGAGGCTGTCAATTTGAGTAGTGGAATTTCTGCTTGTAGTAATATTCGTACTTTATGTATTATTGCAAGGGCTGAGGGAAAACCCGTGAGTTAAAAGATATTTCACAACGACACCAACACACTTTCGGGTAAGTAAAAACTTCAAGCAACTTTTTCTGTGAAAACGAATGCAAACAATTTATTGTCCCTTTCAAAATAGTCTCCCAGTTTTAGCAATATGATTCGTAGTAAGACTGTTGATTGCAAAAAAATATGCGATATGTGTTAACGTGTTAGCATATGCGTTTACGTGAAGATACATGTATAACGTTTTGTATACATACTTTCCTTCAATGTCATTTCTCAACATCTTATAATTATGTTTCCCATATTTTTAATGTTTGAATAATTATAAAAACTGTACATGTTGATATAATAAAAGTTCCATTTTTTGTATACTATTCCAGTAATTGTTGTTTACTCCAGTACAGTTATTATTATTACGTTGTACATGTTGAGCGTATCAACTTATTCCCCCAACTTTGTCAATACTTATTACCACACTGCTAAATACTTCGTTGTTGACGATGCCTTTCGGTATCTCCACCATCTTCAGGTTGTTTAAGACCTGAAGATGGTGGAGGGTTCTTTAAGACCTGACGATGGTGGAGACACCGAAAGGCCACGTCAAGAACGAAGTATTTACCATTTAGCAGTGTGGCAATAAGTACTGACAAAGGTGGTGTTATAAGATGGCTGCTAATAAAACTAACAAAACTGAAAATATTACGTTATTGTTAATTAAGGATGTATTGAACCAATGATATAACAAATTTTATTAAATTGTAAAGTGAGGAAGCGCACTACTTGTATCATTTAGTCTTTCCTTACAATATTCACAACATCTTGAGAAAATTGAACAAAAAGGCTGGGGTTTTTCCTTTAACTTAAAAGATATAGGTTAACAAAGTTAACAAGAAAAAAGCTTTCAATATCTAAAATTATAACCTGTCTTAAAAGTGGAAAAAGCCAAATTTATAATTTGTAACAGCAGTTACAGTAACTCCTGACTGTATCTTTTTTGGACACTTATTTCTTGTGCAGTCTGTGTTATTTGTAGTGTTTGCCTGTTAGTTATAATCTTATAATCTAACATGAACTGTGTGACCAAAACGACTTTATTTGTAAAACAAGTAACGTTGCAAGAAGGGCACCCTCTAAAGACAAATGTTTGCAGTAACTAGTAAACGTATGTAATACGTAATAGAAGAAAACTAAACAGTAAATAATAAAACCACTATGGTTCCGTAACAAACAACATATGTAAACTGGAAAAAAGGTATGTGAGTAGTCTTAAATCATAAAACGTAAGTAGACACATCCAAACAGCAGGCCTAATTGTTTTACGATGAAAGTGTATGTAATATTATAAAAACAAAGTACATGTACACTTTATAACGCAGACTGTGACAAGTGTACGTTATTTATTTAATGCGGTAACATGTAAAGGCGGAAACTCCGTCCTTTGCAAATCCGCTTTGAACAGGTTTTACTGTATTTTTTGCAAGTATAAAATGTAGTTTAATCCTTGTAAGCTTTCTGCAGATTACATTCTTGTATTTTAATGCTCTTTTGCAAGTGAATAAAATTTTACACATAACGATTTGCAGATTTTCTGCAATTTTACGCTTGTTTGAAACTTCCTGAAAAAAAAACAAGCTACATGCTCCTGACTTCTATAACGGAAAGTGAAAGCAAAACAAATTTAATTCAGTGGGATTAAAATGAAAATTACGTTAACGTTTAACTTTCTGTCAAGGAAAATTATAATTTTTCTTAAACCGTAATGTTTTGTAATTTAGGTTTAATCACTTTGAATGAAAATTAATCTAAGTAGTATATAAATATTAACAACTTTATATAAGTTTTATACAGTTAGAACTAGAGAAATCAGTTTTTCAAACCGAAATTTCTATTGCTTTGTGCAAGAAAGTAAGTAATGGAAGGTAGTAGGTTTATGGATTACATGAAAATTACTATAAATGGATAAGAACACAAGAAATACGATTTGTCATGATTACACAATATATCCAACTTTTTTCCCACACCCTCTCGTAACTTGTCAGATATTGTGTTGAAAGTTTGTATTCCATCACAGGCAACGTAGCCTATCAGGAGAGTAACAATTCTTGTTTCACTGTTTAATCGCAGATTAATAGTAACATCGTCGAATGCATCCATCAGTAAGAGTTAACATTAATAAGATAAATTATAGACATTAAAAATATTAACGTCTATTTTTCTTAACATAAACTATGAGTAAAGAAATTTAAACATTTATTGAACAGAAAATTTTTAGTGGAGTCCTTATAAAGTAGGTACACAATGTTGGAGAAACTTTAAATACAACAAAACGATTTGAAATATTTTAGTAAGGCTACACAAAATTAGTTATAATCGGTATTTATGAATTTACGTAGTGTAAACGTCTTATGAGTAAAAAATGAGGATAAATGAGTATGTTAAATTTACAGCTTGTATAACGCAAATGAAAGTTCGACATTTTGAATTGTACACTTCTGCGAGAAAAATATTGTAATTCGTTATAAAGAAAGTCCCACAGTAAACGACTTATTCTTCAGGTCTTCCTCACACTTGACAATATAGGGTTATAACGCTCTTTTTCAGACAAGCTGTAAACGTTTGTTGGTTTGTTGTCATTAGATAATCATTCACAAGTTGTTTGTATGTCTTTGGGATATAAGCAATAGCAAAGTTTGCTCCAGAAATACCTGAAGCTATTGTTAATTCATTGCATGGACTTATAAAGGAAAGTACAAAAAAACTTATATTGTTAGGCTAATTTTATTTTAATACAAAAAGAATAGTTGAATTTTATTAGTCAAATTTTTTAATTTTCCAAGTCCATGATCGTGCCACTAAACCATTTTTAGAAACCTGACGATAGAAACTGAACAGTGGCTTAGAGATGAGCAGTATACAAACACCTCGTTGCGAGGCTAACAAAATGTTTATTTAGTTCACACATGTACAGTCTTGTACAGTGTTTCATAGTGTGAACATTGGCTGCATCAAGACTGGCAAGAGCAATGGAAGCACATGTGTGACAGACAGGAAGATAATATGGAAGTGAGATAGCGAACTGTTAGCGCGTCGTCTCCCCTCTTGTCTCTCTAGATAACTTAGCTGTATTTGTAAGTGAGGGTAATTCATGGATGGGTCAGCAGGAATGAGTGTCGGGCCTATAACTACCTTGATATAATTGGGAGTAGAAACCTGGGATTCTTGTAACTTCTTGTTTTTTTTCAAATATTGAAGATTACCGACTTATACTTTAAGATGTGTAGGTAGTACATATTTCAATACAAGGAAAACTGTCGTATATATACTACATTAAAGGCTGTCGGGAAGAGGGACATGGATTCGGCTGAGGAGTACAATGTTGACCGGAGAAATTCTACGGGAATTATAAATATGACGTCACTGGACCAAGCGGGTTCAATCACAGTCACTGATATTACAATAATTGACAAAATCCCTTCAGAATATATCTTTAATATAATAAAGCACGGGTTAAGCGCAAAATCATAAGTAATTAATATCAAACAGTAAAACAAGTTCATTTCTTGACAATACATTAGTTTGTATTCAACCGAGTTATGTGCTAATCTGAAAATAATGTAGCTAAGAAGATACTAAGGTAGGGACTGTATACTAACTTTTATAGTTAGTAAGAATAAGAATAGGTGGACATTCGTTATAAAAGATAATGAGAATGTGATGGTCTTAATATTCTTGCTCTTCGTTGTTCTCAAATTACTAAGAAACTTAGGCCTTCGTATATACAATGTGTAGTAATTGTAAGTTACAATACCTCAACATATGCCGTACATTCCGTGTGATTTTAAAACTGTTCAAAAATTAATTACGTTAATATTGAGTTAGAACTCTAAAACGTAGTTGGGTTAGATAAATCTAAGACGTTTAATGGCACTATTAAGTTTTAATACGATTAGGATGACATTAATAGATGCTGTCTGTGTGTAGCTGGAATACCGAAGCACGGAGGATAACGAATGGTCAGAGTGGCTGGCTATTCAATGAGAGAAAAGTATAGAGGTTTGTTTAGGCCAGTCTAGAAGTTAGAGTATTGTTAAATTTACGACCTCGAAGATAAAGTGGGTGGTACATCCGATCGCTTGCGAACTTGGTCAAATATAGTGGATATACGTTCAAATTGTTGTATAAGGAGATAAATGAGTCTGCTGCAGATATTAACTTCACCGTTGTATTTTCAGTTCTAAACCCACACTAGGCCTAATCAGAATCTAGTTTAATAAATATGGTAAACGAACAGAGTACTCCTAGCTAGTTGAATCTGTACTCCTCTACAAAAGAAAAATCTGTTCGTCTACACCTATTAATCAGATTATTTCGACTGATTTAAGTTACACTATTGCACACACGTACTGAAAACAACCTTATTACAAAGTTAGATAGTATAAATATATAATTTAATTAAGCATGCTGCAGCATTACGTTAAGCTCTCATTTTCACCGTAACGGTCGGTCTTCGGGCTAAAAACAAATTCACCGTCACGGTCCGTCTTCGGGCTAAAAACAAACTCTGACTTACGAGATGCTAAGACGACAAACAAATACCATTGTGATAAATAAAATAAATGATCTTAATAATTTAAAAATTGGTAAAAAAATTATGTTTTAATTATGTTCTTACTACCTAGTTTACCAATATATGTGACTTGCATAAACATATACGTAATTAGAATAAACTTATTATGGTTACGTATTTCACTTTTTGATGAAGTTACTTACTGAATTTTTACTTTCACTTACTGACTTAGTTATGATGACTAGGTTGTTTTCTGAATCAATTCGTTAAGACAATAATTGTCTTTTCATTACGATAGTTGTATAAATTCATACTTAGTTGGTATCCTTAGAATTTTGGCCGGCGAATCATCAAAATAAATATAAACCGATACCTCAGTATTCTTTTGAACCTAGGAATACGGTTGTCCCACAGCTATGCAAGTCAGACATATGAATTACTCGTGTCAGGAACTATACACACAGCTTACAAAATTAAAATTTATTAATTTGATTTCATGTAATATTAAATGTATTTTTTACAAAATACGGGTCGAGTTCTGGAACTCACGGAGGTTACTGGTTTAACCTAATCATTCATGGTTAAATATATTGTAAAAGGCCGTCTGTCGTCGTAGCTACCATTTTGTCATCAAATAAAAACACACACACAGACACACACTCACACTTATTTGTGTGTGTTTCTTCTGTATGCATATAGGCGTGTATAAAATTGAATAGTAGCGATCGATACACGAAATCCGTAAATTCACATTCTAAATTAATTATCTATCATAACGCTACAATACTTCATAGACTTAATTATTTTTAACTACGATTTTGGACCAAATTCAAAGTAACCTTTGTGAACTGGCACTTTCTGTCAAATTTGTCAATGATAATATGTAGATTTTATTGTCCTGTCCATATGCTGTACATCGGATTTAATCAGTTATACTGTTTAAGTCAGTTAGATGAAATTATCTATTAAATATACGGCCAGCTGAATGTATAGACCATTAAATAATGTACGCAATCTAACTTAATGACTGTGTTAATGACTTATTGTCACACGTCAGATGTTCGTGTATACAATACATGTAATTAGTTGTGTTATATAATATTAATAAAATTATTTGTAATTATTACATTATACATGTAAAGTGTAATTACCTGTTCAAATATTAACAGTATATTAACAATATTTATGTCTTCTTATAATTTATTAGAGCAGTTTATGCACAAGTATAGATTTAGCACCTAATGAAATGCGAATAAAATGCAACGTTACATTAACAACTATTATAGTTCAACACATTAGGTGAAAAAAAACGGTAAAACTTCAGAACCCGTCTTCAATTTGTAGATGAGAGTGAAACTTTTTGAGCTATTTGGTAGACGTCATTAACCACTCAGTTTAATATAAAGATATTGTACAACAAAAACATAATAAACCCTTATATAAACATTTTGACAAAAAAGACCTTCCCCAGTTTATTATTTGTAATAATACATAAATATAAAACTTTGCAATCCCAAAGTTCTGATAAAAGCTTACAATAAATTGCAATCTAAATATTCTGAAATAATCTTACAACGCCATTTTGGCCGTTGATTTAGACATAATTAGAAAACAAATTTGAACATGGTGTTTGTAATATACGCCTGACCATAACCTTAAAACTACAATTTTTTAATGATTTTCTTATAAACTATATGGAACAAATGGTCACTGAGTTCACACTATTGTATTCGATACGATACGGCGCAATTAAATGTAGCATACAAATTATGACCACTTTCCATGACAGCATATAAGCGCATATTAATTATGGCGATGCAAATTACTAATGTATACAATTCAATAACAAACAATAGAGTAAGAAAATGGTTTCACATAAAATAAATGAGAAACTGCAAAATTTATTCTAATAAGAAATTAAGAACTTCAGATTTTTTGCTTTTCAATAACTTGAACAGTGCTGCTCTGTTTTTAATTTAAATTACGCAAACGTTGAATTTAAACAGCTTTGATCATTACTACGTTACTGGCTGTGTGGTTTTACAAGCACTATTAAAATTGAAGTGTGCGTGTAATGTAAGTATGCCTTTTACCATCTCTGTAATTGTAAGATTTAAGAATAAATGTAAGATTAAAAAAAAATTAATTTTGAAAAATTTAAATAATTATATTGAGATGATATTAAGAGAATATATAATAAGTACTTTAAATGTTTATATTTTTATGAACATTCTGAATTTCATATTTATGAATTCTTTTATTTATCAATCAATCCAAATTTTATAAGAGTAGTCGAATTCATTTTAATGTGAAGTAGTCTCATAAAATCCTTTAAATATTCACTACTTTTCGAAAAAATTTAACCACAACGATATCTACTGTGATACGTTTATTACAGATGCTTAGCGCCAACGATTGGAATTTTATTGGGTTCTCGGATAATTTTAGATAAAAATAATATGGATGTGGTTTATTTAAAGTAAATTTTCCCACCTTTCACATGACGTAAGTGGCAACATACAAAATGTTTTTTTCATACAAGTAATATTAAAATTTTTAAAGAAATGTATTTGCTTACCATAGCATTTACCAATTTACATTCCTTTTTTTACACTTTTTAATAATAAATTATTTAAAACCTTCTTTCTTGTATTTTTGTTGTCATTTTAAAATTAAAATAGATATAAGCCCATCGTATTTAAAAATTCTTTAAACCACATTAAGTTGACATCTAAAACCCAAAAAAATATTTTTTGAATGATATAATGTTATTTACAAAACAAAAATTTAAAAAATATTGAAATTTTTGCACGTGTTTTCATATACTTTCTTCCAAGTTAACTGCATACTTAAAAAACATAATTGTCGGAAAAGAGATTTTACCTCATATAAGTTACTTATTTCCTGACGTAAGTGTAGATAATCCTGCATGTTCCTTTCTAATTTCTCAATAATGGTTAAAATTTGAAATTTGGAAAATTCTATGTCAGTAAATTTTTGACTGAGCGTCCGCTATAAAGCAAAGTAGAAGAGTAAAGGGAGGTAAAGTGGATTTTATAATAAATAAAGTAATAGGCGTAACGCCTATAGTTACTTTTCAAAATACTTAATTTTCATCACCTTTTTGATCCTCTAGTAATTCCTAAACACGTCTGATATAATCTGTTCCTATTTCTTTTCTGTCACTGCAAAAGTTGTTCTCTTTAACAATTGCATAGAATTTAATTTGATTCTGAAATAAAATTTTATCGTCATTATACTGTTACTGCATGTACACAGTTACACATTGCGTTTGCAGTCTCTCTATCAAACGCGATATGTGTATTAGTTCCTTATACCTTAGACGTACTCTAAGTTACTATCTTAAACTTTTTTAAAATTACATGGCAATTGATTTTAATTTACTTTTTGATCGTAATTTATGTTAACAAACAACGGTCAACGTACATTTATGTGGTATCTAAACTGTAGTAAGTCAGTGGAATTTGTCGTATTATTAAATTACATCACGTGAATTTAAATTAAAACATAGAACTTCCGTACACACGTTTTACAGGATACTAAAGAAATTTAATAACCAACATTTGCAGGCTACAAATCTGCCGCCTTCTTGAATACACAGGGTGACGCAGTTATAGTCAGATTAATTGCAGAGACAATTTCTAAGTGAAAGTTCATACAGTTTCCGTCTACAAGGTTATGTTTATCGCTTTAATAAGTTTCCACGTGTCATTGTTGAGTTATGACAGTTTTACTGCACTTTCAGGAAACTGACACAGATTGTGCTTATACTGCTATTGGAATAGTCTTTATAAGATTTATAGCTTATGTGAAGTAAAGTAATTAAAATTTATTGAAAGTAGTATCCTGTTACAATATTAGCACACTTCGATTTTTACCCTTTATGTTATTGGAAAATCACGAGCACAGTTAGTAAAGGCAGGTATTTAATAAAGAGTAAAGGCCCAGATGTTGCTTCTAACATATAATATTCATAAAATATAATAACACAGTGATTACATAGTGACGCTTTACGAAAATTGGTGACCGGTATTAAAAAAGTAGTTGTTCAACAAATATGTATTGCTAGAAATTGTTATACAACCACAGATATGTACATTGCGGTAGATTGTAAAAATAACACAGAGAAAACGAAGAAAACACACCTTTTCAGAAACGTCATATTTAATAGTGTACTAACTCAAGACTACTAAATAGCTGGCAATAAATGCTTAAGTATGTTGAAAGAACATATATGTACAATTTCCGTAACTTTTGTATCGGGTGAAAGCAACTATACAGGTATCGGGTAGTGTTCGGTGTACATCTGTGGCTATTAGCGGCCTGAAGAAGATCCCCGACGGGGAACAGAAACGTTGGCCACCCATTGACATTTAACAGCCACCGATCACGGCCTAACAGCCTGGTTTTTAGTAGTAATTTTGAATTTACAATTTAAGTAATTTGGCCAACCTGTAATGTCCTTCAGATTTTGCATCCCTGCATGTCTAACTGAGAGTACCGATAGTACCGATAAAGAATGAATGAAATTACAGCCAAAGTCAAAAATAAAATTACATTACTTCACAGTGAATAGTGGTGGGAATATACAGAGAATATATGCATCCTTCACGTAATGAGGTAACTAAAATATTATTCTCCTCCTGACATTACCGATGTAGTGTGTGGAATAATAACCACATCATTCTTCAGATCAACCAACAGTTAAAAACAGAGGACCACGAAAGGAGAAATAACTCCAAAGATGAAAAATACAATTCGATTTCTGAAATTCGTTTTAAATTAGAAGCCCAAAGGAAGAAGAAATATTGTGTGATCTGTAAAGCAATGGTACCAACAATAGGAACATCAACAGTTCTTCGTACCTAAAGCTTGATGAAGAAGAAGAAGAAGGACAACAACAACAACAACAACAACAATAACAACATCATCAAAAACAGTAACGATATAAACTACACCTCAGTGTTTGCGTAAAAAAAATGTATGTTAGTGAAACAGTGACAATGTGATCATTCTAGTGTAAAGTTAAAAACTTTTGTGCCACACTGTTAAAAATAATTCAAAGATGTATTTGCTAATTACACTGTAATTAGAAGTAAGTAAATCAATTAGTAAATTAAAATAAAATATGCTAAACAAGAATAAATAAGTTCATCAGATTTTATTAATTATCAGTACCTACTTAAAGACATAACAAGCAATACAGAGATAGATTTGTTATTTTGTTTTCAAGCCAGAGCGTTCAGGGTTCTAATATCTATCAGAGCGGAATGCTTATCATGACTTCACTTCAAATTGTGAGTTTCACGACCTCAGTGAGTAGCCTGAGTTAGTTGAGAAAATTAAAGTAGTACGTAGTGCTAGCCACGTGATCTTACTTGAGTATTATACGGCAACTAGATGAAACGTAACCTACGTGCTTCCTACACCTGTACAGTATACAACGCGTCAACTAACGGATACTGTCTTGATTAATAAGGGTTACTTTCATAATTCATTAAAGAAGATGGAAAAATCATTACTTCTCTGAAGACAGAACGATTCCGGATTCAAAAATGATTAATATGTCGTTTGTTTATTCTTCCGTTAGCAAAAGCATGCACTATACATGTGACAAAATAATGACCAAATAATATGACAGAAGTGTATGAAACAGTGGCGTAACGTAACTAGGGGGGTATTAATCCTTCCCCACAAAGCCACTACTAAAAGTCAGCAAAATTTCTTACTCATTTAACGTAGGTCTATTGTTTATCTAAGCGAGTAGCTCAAAGACTTATAAATAACTATTGAAATAAAAGTCATTGCAGTATCGTGTAAATTAATGCAGCAATAATAATTACTCAACATTATAACAAACGTATCTGCTGCCGCCATCCCCCCTCAAAAAAAAGAAACAGTTCTACACATACCAGAAAACAAGTCAGCTCCTATTAATCAATCTTCTATCTTATCACCCATTAAAAATAACGAAATTTAACAGGAGCTAAAAGTTGTATGACAAAGTCTTTGGTGTATAGTCTTTAATAAGGGGTGAAAAGATAAAAAAAGAGGTTTTTAAAAAAATCATAAAACGCCGTTTTTGTAAATAATTAAATATATGAATTCAAAATTTAAATTATTCCTGATAATATGAAATGTATTACGTTTAATCTGAACAACAACTGATGGAAATAGAATGTTTCTAAATTAGCGTGATTTTCCTGATGTATTTTAAAATTTATATTTAATATTGACTTAGTAAAAAACTAAGTAACCCAGAACATATATTCATACGGTAAAAAAAAAATTTAATTCTCTTCAACTTGATATCTCTTACATACTTGCAAGGTAATAGCAACAATTTAGCCATTGCGACGGAAATTTATGATCGGGTATTGTCCTGACGAAAGAACCTTTTTGGACATTAATAATTCCCGTTTCTCCTTGAATTCATCGTCCAAACCGTCCAACAACATCGCACAGTAGGTCCTAGTTATGTTGCCAAATAGGCTGGAACTACGTTTCTAAGAATTATTTCTTAAGAATCATAAAACAATGGCTACCCACCTTCTGGACCCAAAATGTACCTATTTTTTGTGTACAAGATTCTGCAGTCTCGTTGAGCTATCTACCAAATTCTTATAAATCTGTCGCATTATGGAATGCCGTGGATATTATAAATGATTTCCTTCGCGGTGACCTGAATTAGGCGTCCTGTGTGCATATAAATATCACACACTAATTCAGGGCGTAACACTTTGTGTGAATTTGATACATACATTCTATAATAATTGGAAAACTCCACCGGACTCATTTTCAAGTATAAATTGGAAAGCAGAAAGAGAAAAAAATTAAAGTGTGAAGTAAAGTCCAAGTGAAAATAGTATAGGTGCGTTGAATGTCTAAAAATTTAATATTCACTGTACGGAGAAGAACGAAATACATCATTATCAATATCGCACGTCAGAACCAGAACCAGGGCTTACACCTGGCACACGTTCAACTAACAACTAATGTACTGATGACTGAATACACAAGGTCACTGTGAAACCGTGAATATACAGGTGATGGACAAGGGTACTATGTTTATACCTAATATATTTGTATAGAAAAAAAATCAAATAATAAAATTTCCAACATGCAGTTGGTTATATTATTTACATAGAAAGCTGAATTTCTTTTTCCAGATTTCAAGCAGTTTAAGAAACACCAATACGATTCAAAACGCAAAGTAATAGTATCATACGCAGTGCGAATATTCAAAATAATGGAGATTTAATATCGTACGCAGCAAATGCGACTGAACAGCTGCCAATACTGCTCACTCCCACGAGCGAATGCAACAGACACTAACAAACACTTTTATAATATCAAAGTAATATTTGTACTTATCTGAAAAGTTTAATATATAAAATAAAAAATTCTAACTTTTTAAAGACGATCATTTTAAAACTCCTTAAAGACTTTCATTCCATATATACCCTAGAATAAAATTTAAGGATGATGAAGAATTTTTAATAAAAAATTGTTTTTATCAGATTTAAAATAAGATAATAACCGTCACTACATCTCAAGTAAAAGCATTTACATAAGAAATATGAAAATCATAATATTTTCGCACTACGCTTAACTGTGCAGTAAAGACAGTAATAAGCAATATTAATTGCTTAATATTGTGAGTAGTAAACATAAGTAAGAGCACCTATATGAGCTTAATATTCTTATCTTCATGAAAATATTACGTGTAGGCCTACCACTTTTTGTAGTAAACTACAAACATATTCACGACTAGTTTTTCCATACGTGTGATTTCTTCTTAATTTTAAAAACAAGACGTACTATTAAAGTGGTTAATCAGTTATAATATATCTAAGAAAAATGTTTGAAATCCACTGCCAATTTTAGGAGAGCGAGTTGTAATTACATTCAGATGAACAGGGAGAATTACAGTTATGTTTACATACAAGTTGGTTTGACCTCGGACCTGTAGTATTATAATATGTAAAGGCGCACACTGTGCTTTGTACATATGCCTGATTGTCTTTATAACGATAATAAAGGTACATTTACTAACAGTTTCATCTGACTACGAATAAACGTTGAGGCTGAGAACTTATTTTGCACACTCTAGCTCTATAACAACGTTTGGTCCTCAAGCTATATTTGTAAGACAAATTTAACCGTATTGTTAAATAACTAAATTTACTCGATTCTCTTGGTAGGTGGTTACTGAAATTATTTACACGATTCTCAAATAGGTATCTGGATGGTTCTAAATAATATTTATATTTATACGTATCCCACACATATAAGTTTTCTTAAATATCAAGTTCCAGGATACTAAGCGTGTGGATCAATAACGGAGAAGGATTGGGAAAGCAAAGATCTGACCAATTTTTATAAATAGTGTCCACATGGCGTAGTTCTGAGTGTTTGCATCCAAACCGGAGACCCTGTTCTCAGCCAATTGTAATAGTTACCTCTCGCCAGTAGGTAAAGTTTATAGGACTAGAGGAGTCAAGAGGTTACGTTTGTCTAATTACTACACTTGTGTATGCATCTGACACTGGCATAGTCTATTAAAATCGTTAAAGAAATCACTGACAAATCGTTAGATTTTTAAACTGACAAATACAAATTACTTTTTAAATGAATGCTCTAATGTAACTCACAGCTTGTCATAAGCAACTAATATTTAACTCGTCGTTAAAGGGTGGCATTTGTTGCTTTTGTTGAACATTTTGTAAATTCACAATTAACAATTTAACTCAATTTAATTGAAGACAGAAAGTGAGGGAGCGTGGCAACCATCTGTGTGAACAATTGACGGAGATAAATGCCATTAGTCGGCTGTTGTTTTTATGGTTAATGAGCTGAACGCTACGCTGTAGAAAAAGACAAATAAAGTGTTCGGTTTAAATGCAAATGGCCTATTCCTACTGAGAAACATTATAAAATTGGAACCGACTTGTGAAAAGTAGTTGAAGAAAAATAACATTAAACTCTCTTGTGCCAAAACTTAAAATATGTTGAAGGTTACCAGATCAATTAATTTCTATATAATATTATTTTATTATCCATAAATTTTTATAAATATCAATTTTTTAAATTTTAGTTTTGGACGTATTTATGTCTGATAAAAGAAAACTTTTATTCGTTAAGGCTCTTTAAGTAAAGTCTATATATATTAGTTCATAAAAACGTATGTTAAATGAATAATTTCAAAGTGAATGAAAGCAAGTACACTATCGAATTACATTTATTTCTGTCTCTATCGTTATTTGAAACATGATTTCTAAAAATGTTTGAATAACCTTAACAAAATGTAAAAGCACCTCATTTATATAAAAATGCGCTCCTTATGTAAACAACACAGTTAATATAGTAAAAAATTGCAATGCCTGCCTTCCTTACAAACGACGTCAATATAAAACCTTTTTAAAGCCTTAGCCTATATATTGAACTTCAATACCGTATACATGTAGTCTTTTTGAGAATTTTCTTATGTAATGGATTATTAAAATAATGTTACAGTCATTTCTTTATTGACTTGGTTAACACACACCTAATTGTGTGTGTTACTGTAAGCATGTTAAAGGTTAGTATTGCTGCGTAACAACATTTAAACTCTGGGTTGTATTATCAGCACTATTCTGTTTTTTCTTAACGGTTTTAACTGGTCAATGGGAAGTCAATTCGTTATTATGAGGAAAAAATAAAGCTCCTTGACAAAACTGTGTGTATATTTTAGGAGCTGTATATAAAGGCAAAACTGTATCTTTTGTATTTTACTTGTTTTAGTTTAGCACAACACATGTACGATGAATCATATTAAACGCTGATATTATTGAAATATTTAAAGTCCAATCAACGGAAAAGGAGATAGCAAAGTCAGTTTGAGTGACTGTAAGTAAATATTTTGCAAAGTTTAGTTAATCGAGCAGATTCACTCGGCTTCCAGTGTTTAAATAGCCTAAGATTAATCAAGGGAATCAACAAGGAAGTCAAAGGGTACTTGTCATAATACAAAATATGTTTGGTACTTTTATAAGTAAAGTTTTCCAGGCTGTTTGACCGTGGTCTATGGTTTAATGACAAACCAAACTTTTCAACAGCTCCATTGGCTGCCATCATCAGTGGAAATAAAAGAAATCCAAGGCCTCCTGAACGTAGGTTGTTCGCGTCAGCCCCACAATACTGTGGTAAAGGCAGACGCGAACAACCTACGTTCAGGAGGCCTTGGATTTCTTTTATTTCCACTGATGATGGCAGCCAATGGTGCTGTTGAAACGTTTGGTTTGTCATTAAACCATAGACCACGACCGAACAGCCCGGAAAACTTTACTTATACAACTAACACCGGCCGTGAAAGCCTTAGGACAATTTTATGTTTGGTAGGCCTAATATTTTGCTATCAAGCATAGATTATATCAAGCGTATTTCAGCTAATCCATGCAAGAAGTTCATACTACTTCAGGAACAATATTTTCTATAATTATACCAGGAGGAAGTACAGACTTACATATATATGAGTCAGTAAGTGAGATATCTAAATATTTGAAGATAACGTTAATAGTGGTACTTCTTAAAACCTGTGTTCTATCGGCACTCTTTGAACTCTTCTTCAAACTCACCAAATTTTCCAGTTTGTAAATATAGGAGTTTTCTATCAACACTAATCACTGCATTACACCAATCGAATGGTCACTCGGCACTATGTAGAACAATGTATATTAGGCGGGGGAAGGTTGGGGCAAAGGATGCATTGGAAAGTCCCATATGTTCATTATTGTTAACAAACATTTTTCCAACCGTTTACCACTCCTTTTACATTTTCACAGCCGTACAGTATCTACAGTGTTATATCTGATGTCTATTTCTACATTATTACTTGCTTGACTTCAGAGTAGTCTAATCCTTTTGGCTTATAGCTATAACGACGGTTTTCACTTTGCCATTACTAAGCAAGGTTAGTTGTTCCACGTCTGTTTTTTATCCGTTTTCAATACTGAAATGCTGCAATACTGTTGCATGTTCTATTGCAATTATTCTGCATTCTGTAATCAATTTATAGACTTATTACGTTGCCCTAAAATTTTAAAATGTGTATTATTATATTTCATGCGCAAGTTAAACTAATGTATTTTATTCATAACAATCTTGATACCAGTAGAATTTAATCTTTTGTAGCTGCCACTCTGTACTTTGCAACAAACTTAAATAAAGAAAAGATGAAACTTCTTCTCCTCATGTATTATACTAAAAATTACCATTTCAAAACTGTGATAGTCGGTTAATTTTTTCCTTTAACAATCTCAACATTTGATGGATTGCTGTTGTGAGCAAATTTCAGAGTTCAATAGAATCGACTTCTCAACTCAAAGTATTTAATTAATATCAGAACTTATAAGCCACATAAATATTATATATTATACACATTCGTATTCATATTTATATAGAATATACGACAAAAGTAGTTGGTG
Organism: Magicicada septendecula; assembly: GCA_034769895.1. Classification (NCBI taxonomy): domain Eukaryota; kingdom Metazoa; phylum Arthropoda; class Insecta; order Hemiptera; family Cicadidae; genus Magicicada; species Magicicada septendecula. The sequence continues at coordinate 1,234,690,713 of CM068367.1, forward strand.
TGGTAACAAGATTTAATTTTCTGCGCACAATTATACTCTATAAATTGGTCTTCTTTGTGAAAGATAAATATTTTCTCTACAGTACAATTAACAAATTATATGTACAATTATTATACAATGTCGCTGTGAATATTATAACACAAAACTGTGTTGAAATGAAGGTAGAATCAGTAATTATATAGTTTTGTCTTAATAAATAACCCTTTTGTTTTCAAATTAATATTAGTGTCAGCAGTTCATTCATTTATTCATCACATTCCCTGTAAATTTTTATTAGCTTTTTATGTAAGTCTAGAATAATATCAAAGAAAGAAAAATTTCGAAGTACCGGTACTTATTAAATTCCTTTATACAAATCGCACGTAATTCAGTAATCCTTTACAATTATAATTTTAAAACTATAACAGCGTATTTTATAAAGTCGTGAACGATGAAATCGCATGTCACAAAGTCATACTTAAATCAAATTTACTGAAATACTCTAGATATTCAACTTTCATGTTTTAAGATATAGTTCAGTATATTTTAAAAAGAATAATCCAAGGTCTTGCTCCTATAATATAGGTCTACATATTTTATAAATTATCATATAATAATATTTATGCTAGGTTTTAAAATGGATTTTAAAATAAATCAGATTTCTGTAGTAGCTACTGTAGTTTCGAAATTACTGAAAAATATTATAAAATATCGGTATGGAGAACAATACATGACTTCCATGTTCTAAGATTTATGTTTAAAATTATTTAATTATTACATTGTAATGCAAAAAGTTTTAATGTTAAGTGACAATGATTGTTTAGTGTTGTCATTCATATATTGAAGAAATGTGACTTTTAATGTGCTAATGCACAGAATATATGAATTTTGAAAAATTGAAACAAGAATTAAATATCACTAAATTAAAAGAATATATATATTATTTTAAACAGTTTAGGATAAATCGAAGTGCATTAAACAAGTTAATAAATAGAGTTCAGATAGTAGTGGTATTGACTACCTATCACATTTTAATTTATGAATCATTAGTATTATAATTTGTCAATTAATATTATTATCAAAGTATTTAAGTAGAAGGACAATTAGTATACTAATACACAGTAGATACGATTTCTGAAGTTACAGAGATAAAACCCAATATTATTAAGTTAAAAGGATATGAAAAGACATTTCATGATAATCTAATAGTTAAAAAGATTTTAATACTATATAGTCAACTGTTGTTGAAGTTTCATTTTAATGTCCTAATGTCAATTGGAGTTAGTTATAATGAAGTATCATGTTATTTATATGTTTAGTTCATGTTTATGTTCCTATTTTCTATGTTCTGTAACAATTACAATTAGTCAGAAGGGATTAAGTCAACAGACTACACAATATTTGTAAACTAAAAGATGGTACTACAGAAATGGCCAGAACATAGGCCAAAACAACATAATTTCATTGTAAAGTGACTATTAAATCATAATGTCACTGTAAACCAGTAAAAAGTAGCAAAACCATTAATTTAGGCCTTACTTAGAAATCAAGAACAGCATTGTAATAGTTTAATGAATTTGTAAAAAAAACTTTATAAATGCTAAAGTATGTAATGGCCTAGGAAATGGAATTTTGTCAAAATTGTTAAAACAGTTATTATAACACTCACACATGGCATGTGAGATGTCAGAATATTTGTAATTTTAGGAAGATCATGATGTAAAGTAAGTTTAGGTTTATTCAATATTAATTAGGAAGTAATTGTGAGTAGGAAACATAAAAATTGTAAATCTTAAATAATTATAGTCACATGACCTAGTAACCCGGCGTTTTGACCAATGGGAATTTAGCTAATTTTGGTCAAACTCGTAGAGGGCAGAAGAAAAATTATTATTCTATTGTTAGACTTGAAAGTGAATACTTGAAGAAATCTGTGCCTCTCTATAGAAGGAAGTGTACCATAGAATCGTGTCTGAGGCAGATAAGAAGGAATTAACAAATATTAAAACAAATTATTAATCAAGAAAGTAATAAAGTGAAGTATAAATAGAAAAAGGAAGAATAAATTTAAAATTTTATAACTTTTTAAACAATTATTCTACGAGATTGTAAGAGACTTAACCTCATTATAATCAATCAATCAATCAAATTTGACAAAGTCTTAGCCAATTTAGATTATACTACTGAATATATTTTTGTTATTATTTGATTTTATGAAATACTAAATACATAATCTCTTTCTTTAGTTCATTCTGTTTGATTTGATACCAAATAAGATAGTTTCACAAAGTTTTTTACCTAAAATGCTATATTTCTTTCATTTTGAAAAAGTAGGCTTTAAAATTTACTTCCTGTTCTTCTCCAAATGTTTGCCATTTTATAGGTTATATTTATGATTGTACTAAATCTCAGGTTGACATAAAATGTTTATCTTCTCTTAATTTCTTGTAAATTTATTAATTGGTTATCCTTTTAAATATTATTCTTTATTTTGAGACTCCCCATTATGAATTTGCAGTTATTACATTTGCATTTTTTCTCATAATTCTTCCTATCTTTATACAATATCTTTTTAAAGCAGAATTTACATTATAGTAGTCGGTGACTGATTTACCTTACATAAATTTCATCAGTTTAACTATTTTACTGGACTTGATTCATCAATTATAATGTAGTTGAAATTTACCATTTGGCCTAGATTTTATCTGGTTTTACATACAAAGTTTTTTAATAATACAGCTCGTTTCTACCCTTTCTGACCTTCTATTCTAATACAATGTTAATTAACAATTCCTTACTTTACTACAAGAACGTTTAGTATTGAATTCTAACTAATAATACATAACAATTATTTGACATGAAAAACATGGTATTTAAACTCAGACATTTTAGTCTTGATTATTTCTAATAACTCATAATAAACATTCTATAATAAAAGAATGGTATCCACACTCAGACATTGCATTCCTGATTAAAACTATTAAACATAATAAACATTTTAGAATATTATTACATTACTCTCTAATTCAACATTTATGTATATAGTTCATTGATTTAACTAGAAACATAAAACATTTGTTTCTTCATTTTTAAACTTTTCTTAAAATTATTTGTGTGCAGTCTTATCTGTTTTTATTTTATTTTAGGGATGTATCCCTTGTCACTTTACTTATTCACTACCTGCTCTCTATTTATCTTACTCATTTCATTGAATTTTATTAGATAAAGAATGGCACTTTATTAGAAACATTAGTCTTTGCCTTTCATAATTCTATTCTTTTAAATAGTATTCATGAAGTTAAATTAAAACTTTAAAGTTGTTTAAAGGTACACTTTTATTAAGTTTTAGCATTCAATGCACTTTCTTGAAGTTTATTTACTATAATATAATAACTTGCACTTGTCCCCTGTTATTTCTTGATATTATCACTAATCAGTTTTATAGTTTTATATTATCAAGATATTTATTTATGGAGGACTGTTAAGATTTGTTTTTTATTCATTATAAAATAACTTTCCTGGGTGCACTTTTACTTATCACTCTAAACACTTTTGTTTACATTTATTTTACATTATTTCTGCTGTTTTTGGGTGTTATACTTTCATTTCGTGACATTTAATTTCCCTTGGGGTTTTGGTTTTCTCCTTACTGGGTCTCTTTTGGGTATTTGTTGTAGTCTTCTCCTCCTACTATCTTGTATCTTCAAACTCATTCCTGTTTATTAGGTATTTTGGTTTGTTCTGGGTATTTTCCTCATTCGTTCTTGGCTTCTTCATTACCATATAATTATTATTATAAATTTTGGGTATCTTCCTTACTTACTCCTATCCTACCTGGGTATTTTCCTTAATTTATTTTAGTTCTTTGGGGTTTATTTTTCTTTACACATATTTGTTGCATAGTGGTTTTTTCTGTATTTTTACTTTTTCAAGTTACTATTGTATTTTATTGTGATACAGTACTTATTTGTTTTCATTTGGATTTTTCTTTGATAGTTATTTTAATTGATATTTATTTATGATCATATTTCATTCTTTATTAAGTGGATAATCTGTCATGCTATAACATTAGTAAGCTTCCCTGAACTACAGAACTTGCTCATTATTTTGTGACTAAATTTATTATTAGATACATTTCAAAATTTGATCATTTTTCAATTATTAAAAAAATTATGATTTCTTAATGATTTTGTTAGAAAAGTAATGATTTGCAAAGCAGACAATCATACAATAAATACTAAAATTTCCAAGCTGCTTTATTAGACTTTTAGTTAAATTTATAAACATAATGCCTAAACGACAAATAATTTAGACCTAGCTTCTAAATTAATGTACATTGTGTACATTGTAGAATTTCTCTATATCTAATAGGCTACTTTTTACAAATATATGTAACTGATAAAAATATAAGTTATATTTTGTAAACATAAATTACAAACCTTTTTAAGGCGAACCAGAATCTGCAAGGAGTGTTAAGAGACATTAATTCTGACAAAATATGGCATATACCGGTTTTGCATTTTGAATGCAGTTTCTCATAACATGATCCCTCGGAGAGATTTATTAAAGTTTCTTAAAACGTTTATTACCGTTTTAACCTGAAAGTTAACAATTTTCATAGAAAACAAAAAATTGAGATTGAGTTAAAATCTCGCTTTTGTTTGAACTTTAGCTAGACTTTCATAATTAAAAACTAAAACAATTTGATAATGATATGTGTTTCTTTCATATGTGTTTACACTGAGAATGTTTAAAATAGCACAGACCCTAGAGACAAAGCTTTGTTAATTTTTTCTCATAAGCCTTCTTTTATGGTTTTTAAAGCAATTAACTCCTAAACTTTTGTGGCTGTGTTTCTTTTACTATGACTGTCATACCTGATTTTATTTAAAGAGAACAAATATAATCCTTTACATCTACTTATCACAGTTTTGAGGATTAACACCTGATGTAGGATATATACTATGATTGATCTAGTTTCACATACACGTTACACAACTGATAGGCATATGCCTTTTTACTGAAAGGTGAAACACCTTCCTTCCTTATGTGGTAACATCAGCTTATATCTTGAGATGACTATTTGACGATTTTTGTGTCTAATATTTTAATAAGACTACCATTAATATTTGGTTGTAGAATCACCATTTTAATATTAGAAATTATGTTTGCTGTGTTTACTGTACTATGTCTCATCAACTTATGGTCTAACGTAAACATTTATCGCTGTAATCTTTAATAATATAGTTAAATTTATTTGGAAGCATACACTGGCTTAAATGATTGTTTTGTAAATGACGGGTTCTGTCTTAGGGAATACATATTACGGTCGTATTTTGATTGACATTATTTCAACATAACATTTTATAGCGTTTGATGACAATTAAATGAACTACTGATAACCAAGATAATATGATGACGAAATGTTAACAGTGTGTTTCTTTGTAAAAATTTAATAAGATATTTAGTACTAAACGTAAACCAGCAATTTAATTACGGTATTCTGAAGAGATTTTCTAAGGAAACACGTGGCAGTGAATGTATAGACGTCATTTATTTATTTTTTTATTATTTTCATTGTATCACTTCTTCTCATTTTCCCTTGAAGCGATAAAAATGATTTAAAATCCGATTGATTACTGAAACGTGATACGTTTCCTTTAATCTCAAGCTCAGGGAAGCTTACTAATGTAAATGTTACAAACATTTAATATTTATATGTATGTATATATGTGTGTGTGTGTGTGTGTGTGTGTGTGTGTGTGTGTGTGTGTGTGTGTGTGTGTGTGTATTGCAACAGAACAAGATGTAAGTTTCATATAATAGGGATAACAATGCTATAACACATTTTTTGATGGCCATAGACATGTTATAAATTGATTATGTTCTTTTGTTTGTAACTAGTCATAAGTTTCGAATCAAGGTATGTTTAAAAAAGTATGTTATGTCAAAATATGCATAATTCTGTACTCTTTTATGTAAAGTGAAATATTTGTGTGTATGTGCGCGGGTGAGCGTGTGATTCACATTTTATATAATAACTTCGTTGATAATTGATATTTCATTTTAAAACTTGGACTGGGTGTTCTTATTGCTGAAAGCTACATTTTCCATATACTCAGTTCTCCACAACTATAATTTTTATGTTTTTTTTTATGAAATCAGTTCTTCTTTTATTTCGTTATCTCCTAGAAAGCAACATAATTTGTAGATTTAATCTAGACAGGCCTTTGCAGAATCGGACAGAGTTTTAACTTAAAGTCGGTCTATCAATGTGCACAACTATGACGTGGCTAGATTTTCCACCAACCAGAAGGTCTAAAAATTATTTGAGACGGTCCGTTACAGAGACCACATCGTTCAGTCGGATCTGAAGTCTTGTCATAGAAGGACGTACTTACTGTCGCGAGTTTATCGTGTCAGGACTAGTCGATTTATATAAGACTTAGTAGTTAGTAGACCATACGAGTTCATCGTAGTCGTAGCTACATCATAGAACTCAAATATATTTAATAGATCTTATTTTAGTGCTTTTTCGCTAGGAGAGGAAGATTTCCGGTCTAGGGGCAGAATACCTATCATGGTATTCTGAGTTAACGCGAGAACACTTGAAGAAGCAGGAATTGTGTAAGCCATATATACATAATCCATTTACACCCAGTTTTATCGCTGAGATTGAAGTATAAACAACAATAGTTTGATAATCGCAGTGCGAGTGTGCAGGGACGTTAATATTCAGCGTAGTGATCTTCGGACGACGCGCAGCAGAACAGCGAGAGCGGAGCGCTTGGTGTCTACGTAACATTTGGAATTCTACGCACAAGTAACTTATATGTAAAACGAATCAATAGACTTATTTATTTAAAGACAATTTAATAATAAACAATTTTGTGTTATAACGCAATAAGACAATAGTAAATTTTAATGTTTTAATTAATAAATTTGTCCTACCTCCAGATATAGACTCTGTTCTAGTAATTTCAATTAACCTATCTATGCAGTTATAATTTTTATCGTTGCATAGATAGTATTTGGCGCCGTCAACGTCGTTGGCACGAGTTAAATAGTTAGTACGATTTAATTTAAGAATTTTAATTATTGTGTATAGACTAAATTTTATTTGAACTGTATGTTAATTATATAAGTATTGTGTAGGAGGGACTGTATAAAAACTTCTGTATATTCTGTGTGAAACAAATTATTTTTGACGATATTAATTTAGTTTTTGAGTAATATTTTGAGGTCTGACGTAATATGTTAGTGCGTAAATAGGGTAATTTAAGATTTTGGACATTTGATTTGCGAAAACTGACGAACCCTGATCACAACAAACAATTTTACAGTTACATTCCTATATTCAGTACTAACAATAGTTGAACCGGATCCGTTTAAATCAATACGGTAAACTTTGTTTTGGTGATAAATTTATATTGTAAACAATGTCTGAGTCTCAAACGGAATCAGCTGATATGAAAGCGACACTGGCCGCTATTTTAGCTAATATGCAGGGACTGCGTGATAACATGCAAACTATACGTAATAAAAAATAAAGCCAGCATAGAGAACATACAGTCAAATATGCAAACGATATTCGATGAAAATAAATCTGCTAAAGAGGACGCAATTAAATAGAATAAAACCAAACATGATGAAAAGAAACAAATCTTTGCCGCGGTCCATGAACAAAGCAAACAAAACAAAGAATTTTAGAAGCGACAGAAAAGAAGATCTCAGATAAAGTGTAGTCAATCCGCGCTAATGTTGAGCTTGCTTTGGAAGCTAATAGTTCACGCATAAGCAAATGCGAGGCTAGGGTTGAGTCAATTGAGGAACGGGTTCAAGGGCAGACAACCACCATCAACGAATTTGTCTCCGAACAAGAGCATAGGTTCGAAGAACTTAGACACCAGATCAATAGGTTACAACTTATATCTATGCCTGCTAGGCAAACTACATACATTTATAAAACCATTGATGAACCCAACTCACAACCAAAATTGTTTGTCAAGAGAACGACAACCCGATCTAGGTTCTTCGGTCGTGCGAAAGTAGGCCTAATATGTAAGCAGTCAACGACAGTTTAAGCGAGGTGAACAAACTTAATTTGGTTGTGCGTCAACTAAAAGGTACGGCGGTAGAATGGTTCACGATTGTACATGATAAGATTAACGTATACAAAGAGCTTGTAGACCATTTCCGAGCACTGTACTTGAATGAAGAGGTACAGCGAAAAATCCGTGTACAATTAGAGTTCGGTAAGTATATATCAACAAAAAGGCCCAAGGAAAAATACCTGGATACAACTGGTATCAAAAGAGTGGAAAATTTCCGGTCTAAGTGTGACGATTTCATTAATAATAAAAATATTTTAAAAAAAATTAAGAAGAGGAGAAAATTTAGATTTAAATAAAATCGCACATTTAAAACAACTTTAAATCATTAATATAACGCAGAAATAAGATTTAATAAAGAGATTTAAGAAACCCAAAGGAATGCGAGTATAAAAGTAAGGAAACACCCTTAATAATTAACCATGCACTGACAGGCGGTAACCGGCATCAACATGCATATTAACCTATAAACAAAACTAATAATATGAGTAAAGTGCAACTCAATAAAAATAAGCAAGGAAAAAACAGTTGTATACAATAATCATTTCTGAAGTAAAGGATAGCTTTGGATAATAAATGTGTCAAAGATTAAAACGGTAAATATCGATTAAAAGGGGGAACTATTTTTCTGGTAAAGCGTAAACTCCGCGAAGTTACTTTACCTCTCCCAATAAACGTACAGTACTAGTGATGGAGCGCTCACGCAGTAAACTGGTCGCATCCGAACGATGCTACAAAGAAAACAATGTTTTGTTTCTTTTAAGTTCAACTAAGAACAGTGTGCAACGTAATGTAGCAGTAAATAGTGAGTCCTATATAAACATGTAATATAAAAAAAAGAATGAATAAGTGTGCGCGATGACATCTCTACATACTAATTTGTAAGAGAACAATGTATTTAAAATAAAATAGGTACTAAGTATCTAAGGTGAAAATCCCTTACAAATAATAATGTACAGTGCATACCTGTGGAACAAACATTAACATGAGTTATACTACTAACGAGGTTTTCTGCCAGACATCCGAGAAAAGAGTACCAGCCTCAGAATCACCGAACTCACTTCAGGAACTTCAACGTCAACGGAAACTACAACAACGACAGACCACCCCAGGGACCGAGGAGCCTAATCTGAATCAACATCAGGATACCATAAGGTGACGCGGAAGCCAGTCTTCCGTGATTAAGTAATATTCAAATAAAAATGTACCAAAGACAATTTAAATAACACTTCAAGACTTTTAAGAGTAGTCACTAATTGTAACCAGTAGTATGTAATATGCTTAAAAATATGTGTAGTAGAAAGTAACGCTTAAATTATAGAGCGTCTCTGTTTCTAAAGTTTAAATAAAGTCCATTCTTCAAATGGCAAGAGCTGAATAAAGTCCATTCTTCAAATGGCTTAAGTTTAAAGATCGTATATGATTAAATGAGCATTATTAACAAACAAGTTTTAAATCCCGGATCCGTGGAGAATTCAAACACATAAACTTCCTTATTTAAAGGGCCCTTCTGAAATATATGTTGTAAACTGTAATATGTAAATTAAGAATCAGCTATGTTAAAAACCTTATGTAGAGATTTTAAGGTTATAGAATAAAAAAGAGATGTCATTATATAACACAGAAAACTGAGTGAATACATCAACAGGAACCCATGTCTATTTTCCTTCAATTATAGAGATATCTCAAAATTATATGTGTTTAATTAGAAGTTGGTTAAGTCTATGGCAGCCTGTGTAAATGACCAGAGCCAATGAAGCACAGGTTCCCGGTATTATAACGTAGGTACGTTATAAAATGCGCGACTCTGCTATTATATAAAATGTTTGCGTACATCGTGACACAGATAAAATATGCCACTCTCTAGATCTATTCACTCAGATACTTTAACATATTCCAGTAACTTACAAAAATAATAAATAAGAGTAAAAAAAAATTAAATAAATAATTAGAATATAATATAATATAGGTAAGGATAATTGTGAATTTAAATGTGTAAGCCCATCTACGTGCTTGTCTGAAAATTTCAGTCACCAACGTGTCGATTTGACAACAATCCCAGATCGGTAGATATCTTGTTCTCTCCTGCGTAAAACGGTACCTTATCACCCTATAGTCACGGCGAGTTAAACCATTGTCCGTCTCCCCCTATTGTTTTTCAAAGCGTGCGACTTACCGTGCTTAGTAACAACATATTTCCACCATATGTTTTAAATTAAATGACGTCTGTGTGAGATTTCTCTTTCTCTGAGACGAGATTCAATTCTCTTGTAACCTATGTAAATATTCCACAGCTAATTAAAATTGTTTATTTTAGTAAAAAAAGAGAGTAGTATTTAGTATATAGAATTTAGTATTAGTATAGTACTTAACGTCAAGGAAACATGGCTTTATTTAACCCTGATTTGTTATTAAAAGACGAACTGTGCTACGAAGCACTTTTACGCGGTTTACCTCACGCGAACGTAACAGTTGCAGAATTACGCAAAACATTACACGAAAGTAGATCAGATACACCCGCGCAGTTAGGTAGATTAAGCGAACTAGGTTATGAGAGTGAAAGAAAAACATGTTATGCGAAGTACCGGGAATTGACGTTATTATCTCAAACACTACACGACGAAAAATCACCTGCAGTAATATTGCGCACCACGCAGAGAATAGATCATTTAATCCGTCGGATGAAGAATTTATTAAACTGGCCCAACGTTACTGTACTCCCACCCGATGTGCACAAATTTGCGGATGAGGCATTACAGCAGTTACCCACCATAATAAGACAATTGCGAAGAATGTCCGACTCATTTAGGATGGAGGAAATCGAGCAATCCTTACAGAAATTATATATCTACCCAGTTCAATCTCCTACTTTAGAAAACCCGCCCACCACCGCGAATCACGAATCAACCACTGTATCGAGAGTACAACTGAGTCATGATCAGCTACCAGATATGAACGTAAATACCCTAGCGCTATCAGAAGCCCCACCACCTAGTGGTCTCCATAATCGGACCAATAAGTATGCTTTTAGGATGACTAACCCAGCATCTGGTCCTCCTAGAACTATACCTCACGTAAATCTTAGTGCAGACCTCTACGGAAAGATCACGCATCCAGTAGAAAAAATTATAACCGAAATTCCTTACACGGATGGCTTGAGTATTACCAAACTATTAAACTTAATCAAATACCTCCTACAGATAAAAGATTTACAGCAACTAAATGATTGGCAAATCTTACAAGTCCTTCTACCCAAATGTAAACCACCGCTAAAAGATCGTGGTACTGGAGTCATTAGGCTCGCAACTTCCAGTAGAAGACCTTCATACTACCTTAATAAAACACTTTATTCCCACTGGAATTTATGAGGAACTCAAACGCAACACCGTACTTCGAGTACAAGGAGCCCATGAGAGACTGGCCAACTATATTGCTGATATTAGAGAATCTTCCCGACTACTGCAAGTCAACTGGAGCGAAAAACAGTTGGTCGATACAATCTTAGTAGGATTATCTCCGGAAGAGAGATCTCGTTTTGCATTAATAAATAGGCCCAACACTTTCGCTGATCTAGAACAGAGCAGTATTCACTCGTCAAACGTGCGGTACTCAGATCAGAACAGACATGCGTTACTCTCCACTGTACAACGTAGAAATGAAACGCAAGCCCTGGGAACAGATGCGAGAACCCAGCGTGAAAGACGACCATTTCGAAGACCTACAAACTTTCACAAACATGGTAAATCAAATGACACGCGACCTCAACGGGATACAAGTGATACAGCTCGTAGTGAAAGAAAATGTTATAACTACGGGAAATTTGGATACCTCAGTAGAAACTGTAAACAGAAACAGCACTATCAGAAACCCCCTTATTCAAAAAACATGTGAGGCAGGGAGATCCGAAATCCTGTGTCTTCCGCAGCATCATGAAAACAGGTAAATCCCGAAAAGTCAACGAATTAAACAATAAAAATAACCAAAGAAAATTAGACCCCTATGTTAAGAAGTTTATTGATAAATGTAATACTATTACTAAATGTGAAATCAGTAAGTGTCAATTACCATATATAGGCCTACAAGTAGACCTCGGTGTTACATCCACACGCGGATTAATTGATTCCGGATCAACTCGAAGCTTAATCAGCCAACAGCTAGCCGATAATTTATTTGAACATAACCTAGTTAAACGCAGTCAAACTGTGAATATTAAATGCGCTACAGCTGACAAACAAAATTTAATGATAAACTCAGCATCACGATTAAAATAAAAATGAAAAATCTAACGTGGTATTTTCCAATGTTGGTATGCGACGAATTAGGACCCGACTTAATATTGGGAGCTGACTTTATCAGTAAAACAGGTATAATTCTTGACATCCACGATAAGAAGTATTATTTTGGATTCGATCGTATACAAAAATATAGATTGATTGTGAAACAAATAACAGTAAAAATAACGGAACAGCTGCTACACATCTTGAACACCACGAGTCTGAATTAACCCATCTAGAAAGTAAAGATAGACTGAAAATACAGAAACTAATAAACGAATTTGGAACCGTCCTCACTCCGAAGTTAGGATTAACTAACCTGATTGAGTATGAGATCAATTTGAGCGACAATAAAGTGATACGTCTACACCCATACAAATTATCGCCGCCAAAAATGTAAATAATGAGGAACCAAATCAATAAATTATTAGAACAGGAAGTCATCGAACCCTCTGCTTCCCCTTATTCATCACCTGCGTTTTTAGTACCTGAAGGCTATGATAAACATAGACTAGTTGTGGACTACAGGCAATTAAATGAAAACATAGAATTCGAGTCTATAACACTTCCCGACATCCACAGTGCTTTTCATTATTTTACGAAAGCGAAAGTTTTCACTATTATGGATCTAAATCAGGCATTTCATCAAATACCCCTATCGGAAGAATCCAAACGTCTAACCGCATTTGCCGTCCCATTCAACCTGTACCAATTTAAGAGAGTACCCTTTGGAATATCCCAAGGAAGTTCTGTATGTAGCCGATTATTAGAGAAATTATTCCACGATATAAAATTTAAATATGTGTATCACTACCTAGATGACATTGTTATCTACAGCGAATCAATGGAACATCATATTAAACATCTACGTGAAGTACTATCCCGATTAAAGAAAGCCGGATTAACAGTAAATCCCAGTAAAGTAAATTTTGCCGTTACACAATTTTCATTTTTAGGTCACATAGTAAAGGCCAACGGAAAGGTATGCATAGACCCCGAACGAACCCGTGCGATCAGAGAATTTTTACCACCGCGGGATGCGAAAGGAATAACCCGATTTTTGGGAATGATAAATTACTTCCACAAGTATATCACTCATCTAGCCGATATAGCAGCACCACTGAATGCCTTAAGAAAAAAGGGAGCGAAATTTGAATGGAGTCTGCAACACCAAGCTGCATTCGAAAAACTAAAAGAAAGCATAATATCACCCCCAGTATTAAAATTAGCCGATTTTACTAAACCGTTCGTAGTGCAGACAGACAGGTCAAGTGTAGCCCTAGGTGCAGTAGTATATCAGGAAGTAGGTAACTCTAGATTACCGATTAGTTACGCTTCACGAACTCTGACTGACCAAGAAAAGAAATACTCCGCATACGAATTAGAATGTTTGGCTATAGTTTTCGCATTTGAGAAATTCAAACATTTTTAGAACATAAAGAGTTCCTGTTGGAAACGGATAATCAAGCATTATCTTGGTTATTAAATCACCCTAAACAGCTAGGTCGTATTGAAAGATAGGTATTAAGGTTAAATTGTTACCAATTTAAAGTACAACATATTCGAGGTACCCAAAATGTAGTTGCTGATACACTGTCCCGTATGTTCCAGCCGCCTATTAAAACATCCGAAAGTAAGGAGAGTAGAGAAACTCCAATTATTAATACGTTAATTACCGAATTTCCCCTTGCATTTAGGAACATAGCTCATTACCAACAACAAGACCCGCATTTAAGGCCAATTATAGAACAGCTAGATAAAGGAAATAAGTCAGAAAAATATATATTGAGTAAGAGAGTATTATGTTATAGAATAGCAAATGGAAAATATTTAAGAATAATTGCCCCTGATATTATTAAACCTATGCTGATGGAATACTACCATTCTTCCACCATTGGAGCTCATATGGGAATAAATAAAACGATACATCGCATTCGAAAAGAATATCATTGGGAAAATATGAACAGCGAGATAGCTGGTTTCGTAAAAAGATGTAAGTTGTGTGCACTAAGCAAGCCAGCACGAAAAAGCCAAATAAGTTAATTAATCTCGGAAACTCCTACTACCCCGTTCTCTAAAACTTATTTAGACTTTTCAGGCCCCTACCCTCGTTCTAAGTCAGGAAATACCATGCTACTCATTTGTGTTGACTCATTCACCAAATTTGTCTGGATGTATCCCATGCGGCGAGCGTTAGCATCGACCACCGTGAAGATTTTGCAGGAAAGATTATTTAAAGATTTCGGTACACCAGTACATCTAGTGTCAGATAACGGACCACAGTTTAAGTCTAAGGAATTCAAGAACATGTGTATCAAACTCGGTATAGACCACATTACCACTACTGTGTATCTTCCGCAAGGTAATATAGCTGAAAGGTATTTGCGAAACCTAAAATCTGCTTTAATAGCCTACCATGCAAACGACCATACGTCTTGGGACCAGAACCTATCCTGGATACAATTCGCCTTCAATTCAGCCTATCATGAAGGACAAAAATCGACACCCTTTGAATTGTTGTATAAATACAAACCTAACCACCCATTATCCACTAAGTGGAAAATACACGAGTTACTACCCCACGAAATTAGGGATAAGAATATAAAGAAAATCTGGAATGAAGCTCGCGCTAATTTAAGAGCGAACTTACGAAAATGACGAAAGTATCATGAGCGGAATAATAATAAAGTAGTAAAGTACCAAGTCGGTGACTTAGTAATGTATAGAACACACCCGACGAGTAGTGCAATTGATAAGACCACCTCCAAACTATCATACCGATCGTGTGGTCCTTACCAAATTTACAAATACTTAACTCCAGTAACAGTAGCCCTGTGCGAACCCACTACGCAAAAATACGTACGTAGAACACATATTTCCCAGATAAAGTATTATCACGGAAAAAGAAATGCTAGAGAGCAAGCAAACAAAAAGGTATACCTGCTACAGAGTACTTGAGTCACCACTTAATTACCTAAATAGGAACGAGGCCTGATCAACCTTAGATCCTGTTAAAAAAAGTGAGAAGTCAGCTGACACCGAATATAAGTAATTCTATACTTATATAACACCGCAGAGTAACTCTAAAATAAGAGTAACTCACAACTAAAGAAAAAACCGGTAGTAGTCTTAAGTAGTAGTATTAAGAAGAATTTTGTGTGTTTTAAATATATTTCATGAAGTTTGAATTTTATGTATTCTAAGCATTAGTTTGTAAGGCGTTGTATATCTTGATAATAGTAAGATGTAAGTTGAGAGTGACTCATGCACCTCTTAAAGAAATTGAAAAGAGAAAAGGGTGAGAGAAATTTCACACAGAAATGCCAAGCATACTCCCAGTTCATTACTGACCAAACAACCCATAGAAATCACAACCGTTCTTTTTTACCACCCTGTGTCTTCTTTAAGCGGCGGAGTATGTAACGATTTCATTAATAATAAAAATATAAAAAAAAGAGGAGAAAATTTAGATTTAAATAAAATCGCACATTTAAAACAACTTTAAATCATTAATATAACGCAGAAATAAGATTTAATAAAGAGATTTAAGAAACCGAAAGGAATGCGAGTATAAAAGTAAGGAAACACCCTTAATAATTAACCATGCACTGACAGGCGGTAACCGGCATCAACACGCATATTAACCCATAAACAAAACTAATAATATGATTAAAGTGCAACTCAATAAAAATAAACAAGGAAAAAACAGTTGTATACAATAATCATTTCTAAAGTAAAGGATATCTTTGGATAATAAATGTGTCAAAGATTAAAACGGTAAATATCGATTAAAAGGCGGAACTATTTTTCTGGTAAAGCGTAAACTCCGCGATGTTACTTTACCTCTTCCAATAAACGTACAGTACTAGTGATGGAGCGCTCACGCAGTAAACTGGTCGCATCCGAACGATGCCACAAAACAAAACAATATTTTGTTTCTTTTAAGTTCAACTAAGAACAGTGTGCAACGTAATGTAGCGGTAAATAGTGAGTCCTATATAAACATGTAATATAAAAAAAAAGAATGAATAAGTGTGCGCGATGACATCTCTACATACTAATTTGTAAGAGAACAATGTATTTAAAATAAAATAGGTACTAGGTATCTAAGGTGAAAACCCCTTATCAATAATAATGTAAAGTGCATACCTGTGGAACAAACATTAACATGAGTTATACTACTAACGAGGTTTTCTGCCAGACATCCGAGAAAAGAGTACCAGCCTCAGAATCACCGAACT
Source organism: Magicicada septendecula (assembly GCA_034769895.1). Taxonomy (NCBI): domain Eukaryota; kingdom Metazoa; phylum Arthropoda; class Insecta; order Hemiptera; family Cicadidae; genus Magicicada; species Magicicada septendecula. Next base: position 1,234,707,318 of record CM068367.1, read on the forward strand.
CACTTCAGGAACTTCAACGTCAACGGAAACTACAACAACGACAGACCACCCCAGGGACCGAGGAGCCTAATCTGAATCAACATCAGGATACCATAAGGTGACGCGGAAGCCAGTCTTCCGTGATTAAGTAATATTCAAATAAAAATGTACCAAAGACAATTTAAATAACACTTCAAGACTTTTAAGAGTAGTCACTAATTGTAACCAGTAGTATGTAATATGCTTAAAAATATGTGTAGTAGAAAGTAACGCTTAAATTATAGAGCGTCTTTGTTTCTAAAGTTTAAATAAAGTCCATTCTTCAAATGGCAAGAGCTGAATAAAGTCCATTCTTCAAATGGTTTAAGTTGAAAGATAGTATATGATTAAATGAGCATTATTAACAAACAAGTTTTAAATCCCGGATCCGTGGAGAATTCAAACACATAAACTTCCTTATTTAAAGGGCCCTTCTGAAATATATGTTGTAAACTGTAATCTGTAAATTAAGAATCAGCTATGTTGAAAACCTTATGTAGAGATTTTAAGGTTATAGAATAATAAAAAGATGTCATTATATAACACACAAAACTGAGTGAATACATCAACAGGAACCCATGTCCATTTTCCTTCAATTATAGAGATATCTCAAAATTATATGTGTTTAATTAGAAGTTGGTTAAGTCTATGGCAGCCTGTGTAATTGACCAGAGCCAATGAAGCACAGGTTCCCGGTATTATAACGTAGGTACGTTATATAAGGGAAGAATACTTATCGTGGTATTCTGAGTTAACGCGAGAACACCTGATGAAGCAGAAATTGTGTAACCCATATACACGCGATCTATTTATAAGCAGTTTTATCACTGAGATTAAAGTATAAACAACAATAATTTGATAATCGCAGTGCGAGTGTGCAGAGACGTTAATATTCAGCGTAGTGATCTTCGGACGGCGCGCAGCGGAGTGTCTACGTAATATTTGGAATTCTATGCACAAGTAACTTATATGTAAAACGAATCAATAGACTCGTTTATTTATAGACAATTCAATAATAAACGATTTTATGTTATAACACAATAAGACAATAGTAAATTTTAATGTGTTAATTAATAAATTTTTCGTACCTCCATATATAGACTCTATTGTAGTAATTTCAATTAACCTATATATGCAGTTATAATTTGTATCGTTGCAATATATATGATAATAAGTTGTACAAATTACAAAGATCCGATCTAACCAATTTTTCGTGTATTATATGCATCGACCTGAAAAGTATGGAATACTATATACTTAGTTTGGATTTCTGCAAATAAAATTACTTACAATAAAATAAAGGTAAACAAAACATTACAAAATTTTTACACTACAAAGTTAACGGTTGCTCAAACATTAAATTTTGTCGTTAGTATACTCCTCATTCGCGCTTGGCATAGTGTCAAGTGTACCCTGCTTTGGCAATTTCCAGAGTGTGAAATCCGTATGGTTTCACGCGAGATTTGTTTTTTTTTTTTGTACTGAGGGAGATAAAATACTTGGTGATAAGCGTTATCCTGTTATTTAATAACAGTAGCCGACTGAAAGAATAATATAATAAACTGTAATATAATATACAGTTTTCAAAAAGTCGATTGTTCTTGAAATATATATTTGTTTGTTTAAATGTTTTAAAACATTCAGTTTCCGCTGACAGCAAGAAAACATAAAAGTTAATATGGTATTATGTAGACAGTTATCAGTTATTTGTACACTATTTTAAAATTTATCTATTCTTTTATTTTTCTAGTTACAACATTAGTTCATGTAATTATCACACACACGCCAGCGTACATCGGAACGAAGTCGCTGCTGGAAACGAAGACGCTGGTTTTAAGTGTATATAAATCATAAATAAAATCTAATACGAAAATTAAAACCTTTTAAAACAAGTGACCCATTTAGAGTTATAAACTTAGTAGCTTATAATGATGATACTGGGAAGAATGAATTGTGTCTTATTTTACTTTTTAACTATACAGTTTTCAAGAAGTCGTTTTGTTCTTGAAATACGTATTTGTTTGTTTAAATGTTATAAAACATTCAGTTTTTAAATGTGGTATACTATCACTCATTCAGGAATGTGCTACTGACTTGCATACGCACATACCCAGTAGGCCTGTTGCCTCTACCCCACTCTTTCCACACACATATTCTCTCTCTCTCTCTCTCTCTCTCTCTCTCTCTCTCTCTCTCTCTCTCTCTCTCTCTCTCTCTCTCTCTCTCTCTCTTCTCTCTCTCTCTCCCTCTCACCCTCTCTCTCTCTCTCTTTCTGTCCTCTCTTTTCCCGTCTCTCTCACTAAATATGTCTTTCCCTTTCCCTTCTTCTCTTCATTTTTTCCACTGTTCACATATTTAGATGAAAAGACGCTAATTGAAATATGCTAAAATGTGTAAGACTATTTCATATGCAATTAATTTATTGTGTGAATATTAGTATCAATATTTTGATACAGACACACTTTACGTCATAAAAAAACATTGCAACAAAGCTTTATCTTCAAGTAGTGTCGAACGATAACGTGTCTCCACATCAATAAAGGTATATTAGGCCCATGGTGTATTAGTCATGAGAATTCTACAAAAAATAACTTCAGCTACGTAATTTAACACCTAAAAAGTACAAATTATAAATATTTTATTAGGCAATGTTGTTCACTAACATTGTCTACAGCTATAAGTACCACAGTGTCATCCGGAATTTTACATTTGCTACGGTCTGTCTATGGAATGTATGAGCCTATATCAGATATCATTTGTTGCCCCATGTTATTTCACGAGTAAAAGAGACAGACAAAAGAATACAGAATATAAAAAATAGAGGGTTTATGAGAACAGGTAATCTCCACAAACAATAATGTCCAGCTGTCGAATACATTGGAAGTACTACATCCAGTGTTATTATTTACATGTTGCATATAGCAAAATGACCGTCATGCTTACCCACAAGATCTAGTAATTTTATACAAAATTTTTTAAAAGCGTACGCTTTGTAATTGTCCACAATTAATAGAATAATAGGTAAATGTTTTAAAAGTGAAAAGTCTGAGAAATATTTAACTTCAAGGCTTAACAAGATTGTAGCGGAGCGTTCCAGTTTTCCGATAATTGGAACGTAAACAGTCAAAAGTTATTTCTTCTCAACTGAAAACTTTATAAGTAATAAATTACAGTGTTTGCCAGACGTCTATCAAATGCTGTTAAAATCTGTTACCCACAGAACACATTGCTTCACCAAAACGAGGGGAGTTCCTTGAACCCAACTCAAATATGTTTATATTGCTTTGATCGATTAAATGGCCAACGTATACGTTTGAACCAGCCATAAGTTGGAAACCTTGTTGACGGTGTGGTGACATCACTGTATTTAAAAGTCAATAAGTAATGTATACGAAGAAATCAAATCACTCTAGTTTATTTAAACATATATCGTATGAGCAAAATAGTAAATTCAAATTCTAACAAACAAAATCGATTACTATAAGTTACAGCAAGTAAAATTATGTAAAGTAAGGCGGTATTTCCGCTTATGGCTGTCTGTTAAACAACTAAATTGTGTAAAGTAAGGCGGTATTTCCTTTTATTGCTGTCTGTTAAACAACTAAATTATGTAAAGTAAGGCGGTAATTCCGTTTATTGCTGTCTGTTAAACAACTAAATTATGTAAAATAAGGCGGTATTTCCGTTTATTGCTGTCTGTTAAACAACTAAATTGTGTAAAGTAAGGCGGTATTTCCGCCTATGGCTGTCTGTTAAACAACTAAATTGTGTAAAGTAAGGCGGTATTTCCGTTTATTGCTGTCTGTTAAACAACTAAATTGTGTAAAGTAAGGCGGTATTTCCGTTTATTGCTGTCTGTTAAACAACTAAATTGTGTAAAGTAAGGCGGTATTTCCGTTTATTGCTGTCTGTTAAACAACTAAATTGTGTAAAGTAAGGCGGTATTTCCGTTTATTGCTGTCTGCTAAACAACTAAATTGTGTAAAGTAAGGCGGTATTTCCGTTTATTGCTGTCTGTTAAATAACTAAATTGTACTTAGTAAGTAAACATGTCATCAAAAGAACAATGTATAACATCAAGAACTGCCATAAGAAAATATAATCCACATAGACAGTATTATGTTAAGTAGTAAAACATGTAACATAGAACTGTTTGAATGCTCGTAAAAGACCACTGAGCTAACAAGGTATAGGTCTACTGACTCACCTTAATAACACCGCTAATAACATAAGCAGAATTATTACAGAAGAGAAAACCATCATTAAATCTAATGTCAAGAACATTGTAGTCTGTTTAGAGGAAAATGGTGCAATAAAATGTTTCCTCATGTTTCCACATCTATTAATTGGAACCAAAAATATCTAATGAATTACATATATCGCGTGCGCTCCTCCGTTTTTACCCGTGGAGAAAATTTCAACGATGTTAGGTTACTTAAGGTTCATTTTCAGAAACAAATAAAACATGTAAAGAAATATGTCTTCTGACTTAAGGGTATGGAAAAGACATTTTAATTTACAAATGTACGAGTATACACATTGTTTCCTGTAACATATTTTTGTTTAAAGGTAAAATAAAAACGTTGATCGAACGGTGCTCTAAAGAAGATTTTCATTAACTCATTTTCTGTTTACAAAGAATCAATGTTAATAGAATATCGGTGAAGTAACAGCTAAGGTAATAGGTAACCAAGAAACTTACTAGATTTACCTTCGGAAGTCATAATGTTGGACTAATTATGTACTTCTTTAAAGAACTTCAGCTGTTGTTTACACGTGTCATTAAATTTTGTTTACATTACAGTCAAAGGCTACAATTCGCACCTTGTCATAGGAAACAACATGCCAACAAAATATATACCGCGTATAATCACGTATATATTGAACCCTTGATAACTTTGTTTTTAAAAACCGAATATTAGACACAATATGTTAAGCGTGTTTAATATGAAGTAGATGCTGAAATGTTTATGTCTGTACTATTCTCTGAATTTAATGTATTTAAAGTAACAACATACTTTTACAGTTATCATTTTACCTTATATAGACCATGACGTCATTTTTAACAGAAAATTTCCTTTTTTCAATAACAAGAGATTTAAAAAGTTTTGTAGCACATAATAGTGTCTTAAAACTGTTACGAACATAGTTATAATATATACACGTACTTCACCTTTGTACAATAAATTTCTATTTCACTGCACACAAAAACAGAAAATTGAAAACAGAATGATGGAGTAAGCGGTGAAGGGCGGTGGGTGTAAAGTGGGAACACAAACATCACCTGTTGTACGTGTTGCGTCTACAGGGACCGAAACCGGCTAACAACATCAGCAAATAATTTCCGAACGTGTTTATCACATAAATAGCTGTTGAACTTTTCCGGAGCCGAGTCAAAACGTAACGCGTGCTTCATAATCAGAAAATCGCTATAATCTTATTACATAACCTCCAAAACAAAAATAGATACGGATAAATCGTGAAGAAACATACGCTCAGAAGTAGCGTAATATGTTATAAAATAGCAAAAGTTTAATTAAGAAAGTTGTGTTAGTGGTTATAATCACAAACAGAATTGTCACTGTTGCACACCACTATAGACAAATTATTCCGATTAGCGCTTTCAAGTTTCTCAGCTTATCGTCAGATCGGAATAATTTTTCTATAGTGGTGTGCAACAGTGATAATTCTGTCTGAAAATATCAATATTATGGGCGCATATCGACTACACACAATGCCCTATTGGAAAACATTGAATTCATGTTTTTACACCACAGGACCGTTAGTATAGTGGTTACCGGATCAAAGATGCTGTAAACCTGAATAAGGTGTTTATCGAATATTGTGAAGTACTGACGTGGACTCCTGGTCTCATCTGTTTCTCCCAGTTTGTTTACAAACACCTGCTGGGACACAGGTAGGTTCATAACATAATGAACCTACACACATAACAATGATTTACGCAAAACCATGATAATTAGGGATATCAAATCATGTTTAACTATTTGATATTCTGCAGTGACTTTACTTAAAGTAAGGCGAACGATTAAAGGATTTTTGAAGATGATATCTTTAAACATGAAGGCGGAGGAAACAAATTATTGATGTGATATTAAAATGGAGAGTCCTTTGGGGTTTATTTGCAAAAGTATCTAGTTACCGTATAACTGTCTGAATACCGGTGCTGTAAATACTGACACAAGTTCAAGTGCACTCAAATTTCCCAATTCATATGACTCAACAAATAAATTTGTTCATACGCTCATATCATCATCCACAACCACTTCATCCATACGTATTTGTGTGTGTGTGTGTGTGTGTGCGCGCGCGCGTGCGTGTGCAAGTGAAAGACAACGACACACAAACAAAGAGGATTAGGGATACGACCTTGCCTGTGAAGCCAGGCAAGGAGCGTGGCGCATAATCAGTTTAGGGACGGGTGACAGCAATCTTGTCACATGAGATTAGGACGCCACCGATCTTTTCCTTAACCGCGAAATTTTATTTATAAAATTTTGATAAAATTTGACCTTATGAAAGCCACTTCAGTACAAAGTTTCATCAAATTTTAGATAAATTACTGTTTCCATATTATTAAAACAACAGACTAACAAGAGCATTAGCGATGCAAGTTCACTGGTGTTGGTAATAGCACAACGGTGTATCCTGCAACTGATTCGCCAGCTGTAAACAGTAAAATAACTTACATTGATACCTTAATTATGAAAGTAAAAAGTTCTTACTTTTTAGTACTAAACTGTAGTAATTTCAAAATAACGTACTACAGTTATCTGAAAACGCGTTTGATTTTTTTTTATTCGCGCAGAATAAGTTGAGTGCATTAATGCTGATTGTATTTGTTCTACATTTGAGCTTTACTCAAGAGATTTGAAGAGTTCGGTTACGTCAATAGTGTGAATCACACTAATTTCATGACGGAAGGAGGGATACCCATCACCTGAGATTAGTGTGAATAGGCTATGCCTGAAATCTGCTCTAGCATTCTAATTAATAAAGCGGAGAAATAAAAAATAAATACAAAACGGAAGAATAGAATATAATTAAATGCTGCGTAGTCTGAGGAAGCTCTTAAATCAGGCTATCTTTCCACAATACTTTTGGAAACGCTTTTATAATAAAGACGTTATCCTTTATTTGGATTACAAAAGTCCAAAAGCCTTCAGAAAAAAAATAATATACACGCAATTGAAAGAGAAGTTTTTGGGGCAAAAGTGTTAAAAATGGAAGGAGTCCAGGGTAGGAGAGAGAAAACCACAGGTTAAAAGTGGACTGAAGACAGGAAGAAGAGACACAGTGAAAAGATGAAAGAATATTGTAGAAAAAGGAAAGAACAAAGAATAAAGAACTGAAATTGGCATACGGTCGAAAATAATATATTGCCGAAAAGAATATATTAATTATATGGCCGAAAAGAAGTTATGCATTTTTGCCAGTCGTTTAGCTGTAAGCGTACTTGTATATAAAAATAGTATGCACTCATAAAGTACGTATTTAAACATAAACATAATTCGTTTTTTGTGAAAACGTATTTGTGAAAATATACATTCACAAAAACCTTCTGTGTTTCATTACTAAGCATAATTGATTAACCACAACTTATTAAGACATAATTAAAATATTAGTATTAAAATTTTTGTTATTTTAAAAATTGTTTAATCCCATATTTTTGCAACATATCAGTCTTTTTAAAAATCATGTAACATGAATGACTTTCTTTTAGAGATCAGTTTTCCTAGCATTTCTGCAATTAGAATGTTTAGACAATTGCTGTGGTTTAAGTAAAAGGAGGAAGATATCAGTTATCCGAAACGAATCAGAAGGATAATTGAGGATGTACTCTTGCAGCTCATTACGCATTAACCGATGTAGGTTGTTTCTAGGTGTGTTAATAGAATTACGAAGTTATTTAAAATGTAGGAGTACATAATATACTGAACAGAATCATAAAAAAGTAACAAGGAAAACAAGCGTGTAAACTTTAAACACATTTTTCTGGAAGCGGCAGACAGTTTATTTAATGTTATCGATAAATGTCAACAAAAGCTCTGAACGCTCTGTAGTTAACAAAACAAAGAAAAGTTTCGTTGCGCGACAGCCTTCTGCCTGCCGGACTATTATAGCAATAAAAGCGTGTTTGAGTGCTTTTGTAAAGAGAAAACAAGAAAAAATACTACAAAATCATGTACTTCTAACAAATACAATTGCGGATGAAGTATGAGAATTGCAATCTAGTTATCTTTTTTTTTACTTAACACATTGTGACAAAGCACGTCATGCATGCTCCCATGGAATACTTAGTAGCGTGTCAATGAATAGGCATAATGTTATAATTTTCAAACACTGTTATAATCCACAAGTGTGTCGTTTGTATTCAAATATTTTTTAACGTTTGTGTAGTTCTTAGTTTTATCGAACGTAAATTGTGTCGTTCGGAAGCGTCTGGTAGCCTGCGTGCCTTACCTGTCCCTTCTCGCACTGTTAGTAATTCCGGGTAGGCGCCAAATTGTTTTTCTTGAAAACAATTAAAAGTTTTTATTTGTATAGTATGGTGATTTGTTATCGAAAATTCGAATAGTTCGCCGTCTGGCTTGTAACTGATTCTCGTGTGAGTGGGGGAACACGTGTTGCCAACTTGAATTAATGTTGGTTATGTCGACCCACTGCTAGTAAACAAAACATACATGATATTTTCTACAAATAAATACTGGACAGTTTGTTATCAGTACGCACTTTTTTATTCGGCTTTTGCTTGTTAATTATCGTTAACGCTTCATAAAAATAATAACTGTTATAATAAAATTTTAGCCTCGGCAATATAATCTCTCGCTCTGCGGAGCGCTAGGTTGGCAGTGCAATGTTTACAATTTACTCTGGTTATTATTTTACAAAATAAATCTGCCAATTGGGTTCTTTTAAGTACGAAACAGAGGTTTACATAACAAGATAACAAAATTAGAACATCATTAAAAGTTTGTGATCATTAAAATTATACAAGGTTTGCTATAAATTAAATATTGGGTGTTGAAGTGTGACAGTGTCGTTGTGTAACATAGGTTATCATGTGTTCATTCAATGTTTACAAAGTTATTTCTTTATTTTATTAATCCTTGAAAATATTCAGTGATAGTGAGAGTATTATTTTATAGTTAGAATTTTTGAAAGAGAATTTGTTTTATAATATTCAAATAAATTCAGCAATACTCAACGTTAGTAGATATGATGGGTATTGTCAGTCGTCCATGTAAAGTAATGGGCTGATGTAGATTCTTCCTACTTCTGATCTTGGGCTCAAAAATTGGTTGTCATCTTCTTCAAGTTGAATTACAGGTATTTTCCGGACATCTGGATTAATTCCTAGCTGGTCCTTGGTGTAAATTAGTTGTAATGGCCTCTCATCTGTTGTACTGCTACTCCTTCTCAAAATTGTGGGCACTTATACTGTTTTTTTATTGAAAATTTGGGCCCTTCACGGCGTGGCGTCTCTCCAGTTTAGCGTCACTACATAAAGTATTGTTCCTAACTGAAATTAGTCAATATTCGGTTGTTGTCATGGTTACTCAATGTTTTTGATTGGCTGAAATTGGCTAAAGAGTATTGTTAGGGTATTTGAATTTTTATTTAAACTGGTTACAGATCTTCTAAATGTAATTAATCTTCAGTACTCCCTTTTTAGTAGTAAATATTATTACCTCTGTTCATATTTTGGCTCAAGGATTAATTTGACATCCAATATTATAGTGTTCACTTAGGTATCAACATTTTGACAGTTTTGTGAATTTTATTTAATTATACTGTTTTCTCAATTTACATTATTATCATAATATTTCTGTCTTAACATGATTGTTTATTTGTATTTCATAGTTTATGTGGTTTAGTCTTCCTAATGTCAGTGTTTAATTCTATAAATTGAAGCTTTTTTTTGTAGTTGACAGTTGGGAATTTGCATAGGCTTAAACAGCAATTGACTATTTTTCTTTAATTACTGATATTATTTCTTATTCTCCTTGTAATGGGTCCTGATTGTTTGAATACAAGATTCTGTTCATTTGTTCAATGTTTAAGTCGGTTCTTGTAATTGTGTGTAATTTTATTGTTTCCCTATATTAATTTGTCTACTGTGATAACTCATTTTTAGTGTCATTGTTTTTGAATGTATGGCTTGTTTCTTGTTTACTGGTTTCTGTTGGTTTTAAAATCTTATTTCTTACAACATATAACATAATATCTAATGGTTTTAACAATTCCCATAGCTATAATTCTTATCATTTAAACATAATTATTGGAACATAAACCTTAGTCATTAAAACATAATTCTTATTCATTTAAACATAATTATTTGAAACATATTATCCACTCATACTCTTCATCTCCCCATACTCTTTGATGACTTATAATTATTACTTGACGTAAAAAATAAAGACATAAACATGAATTAATTATATTAATACAATGGTATATTGTTATGACTAACTCTAAATGACATTAAGCCATAACTGAATCTTCAACAACTGTTTACTATCTAATATTAATATCTTTTTTTTTATTATTATCAGTTTGTCATGAAAAATATTCTTTAATGTATCATTTTAAATTAATGATATTGGATTCTTATTTCTGTGAATAAAATCATATATTTTGGTGTATTAACACACTGATAGTCATTCGTTCTTAAATACATGTGTAACAATACTAATTAACAAATTATTACCTAACATTAAGATTTGCAAACTAAAATATGACAAGTAGTAAGTACTACTATTATCTAAAACCTACTTATTATCTAATCTGTTACACTTTGTTTCATTTTGTTATTAATACACTTGTGTTCACTGGATAATTGCTATTACGTGCCACAGTCCTTTCTGTGATTAGCCATTATCAGCTTTCACTTATTTTTTACCACTCACTGATGGTTTTTGATCACTCTTAACTCTTTAGTGTTTTTTTTCTGATTATTTGGTGTCTATCCCTATCAATAGGGTTCTATTTAATTTGGGGTTTTCACACTATCACTTTGCACTTTATATGTTTAATTTAAGTGTTACTAGTGGGTATTACCTAACTTTAAATTCACTTTCTCACTTTACTATGTTCACTATTTCTCTAACTCTCTACCTCTCACTTTACAAGGTTTAATTATAATATTACCAAGTTCATGTCGTTTTATTGTACCACTAATATGTTAGTATTATGCTAATGTGATTTGTGTTAGTTTACTCTATTTGTCTGGGGTTATTGTGCCCCTCTATATCTTAAGTACTTAATGATTAGTATCTCTAACTTGTCTGTCCTTACAATTATTAATATTATATACAATTTTCATTAGTGATTCTATTTCTTTGGTTTAATACAAGTTTCGTGTTCCTTCTTAGTTCACTTCCTTTTGTCATACATTATACGTCACTTCCTTAGTGTTGTGGCTGATTGTATCACTACACTTCCATGTTAATTGTCTGTTAGTCACTATTCTTCTTATTTACACTTATGTTGGTGCGGTGGTTATTTCTAGTCCATTTGCAGTTGTCATTATTTATGTTATTCTTGGTCCTTTGGGGCTAGTTCTACTCTCTCACTTACCATCTATTGGGCTATTCGGGTTAAATCGTCTTATTTCTGTATTTACCATTTTGGTTTGTTTGTTTGTTACTACTTTACTAATATAAGTTACTGTTCTGACTACCTTGATATGTTTGATCGTTTTATTATTCTGATTCACCCATTCTTCTATTCTAATTCATCCCTTTTTATTCTAGTGTTAATGACTAAATAATTTATCTGGTCATGTCTTCTTCAATATGGTTAGGTGAAGATATGTACCATTACAACACGTGAGCATAAATATTCACTATTTGTTTTTCATTTGTTAGTTGAATATGTTACGACTATGTTAAAACTAAGTTCTTAATTTAGTAACATTAAGATCTTGACCGTTTCTGTAAGATACATGTTTTTAGTCTACAATAAATCAGGTCTCTTTTATTATATATTTTATGCTTGTCACATTGCAGTATATCAAAGCATAACGTATGCATAACGTATATGTACGTTATTGTTACAATATATAACGTATATTGTGTATCAATGTATGCATTCGTATAGCCTAAACGTAGGCCTATATAGTTTATTGTATAATGTATGTGAATTATGTTGGCTACTAGTATTTATATAAAGCATTGTTTATATTAGAAACGATCTTTAAACATATAGCTTACAGAAAAAGCTAAGGAATGGATAAGAGCGATTATAATATTTGGTCCCCCGTAGGGTAATAACATAACATGTTAATTAGATAAACATTATTATACTTTACAGTTTATTGTCACCTACATTGCCTGCTGTACGATACGCTTTTGGATCATGTAACGCTAGACTTGATTTTAGATTTGTTAAGTTCAGTAGTTAGTTGTAGTAGCTCGCGTCATCAATAGACAAAGTGAACTACAAATAAATTTTGTGAGCGTGTCTTAAGAAAATATAAGATCTTATTAAAAATACAAAATACAGATTTTGCATTAAAAATGTAAACTACGAGTCTCATAAGTCAGCACTACTGCAAATAGCCATAAAAAAGTGCAGTAAATTATTAAGGCACACATTGTTAATGAGTTTTCATTTATTGTGGAAAATGTTCACATAATACTTAATATGAAAAATATTAAATCTACCAAAAATCTTTGCAAGTACTTTTAGTTACCTCAGCCTTACTGTCAACAATAACGGAAAATAAATGAAGTTGTGAAAAAATTGGAAATAGTCAAGTTCACTAACAAACAGGGTAAGCTGAGCGAAAATAGAAATATAAAGAAAACACCTCATGTAACTTGCGAGGAAGCGAGGCCTTGAGCAACTGAAGCTATTAAGTGCACCAAAAGTGAAAAAAATATTAACAACTTAATATCCTATAATCAAAGAAGGAAATGAAAGGGAGATATACAAGTTTTCAGTCTGACAATTATTATTTAACATATACACCGATGACTTAATTAAAAGGAAGAGAGCTTCATTTCAAATGGGAATTCGCCTCGGCCCAGGATTCCTCGAAAATAAAACTTCTATTTGCAGACTATCAGGGACTCTTTTACTCTCCCAGAAGACGACCTCGTTAAATCCGGCCATCTTCTCACCAATGTAGGACATTAATACAATTGTGGCAAAACACTAATAATGGCAATCCATACCTAAGGCTTTCACGTCTGCCGTCAACTGTGTTACAATCAGGACTATTAAGCCGTGGTCCACTCCTGCTATTGCGAACAGACCTTTCGGCCTCTCCTCTGGAGGCTATCTTCAGTGTAAAAACGATTCGATAACTGATACGGTCTTCGCCAGTTAACTACTTCCCCACTAAAGATTGCCTCCAGAGGAGAGGCCGAAAGGTCTGTTCGCAATAGCAGGAGTGGACCAAGGCCTAATAGCCCGGAGACATGTCAACTTGATTCTAACACAACTAATAATGGCATTTGAAGGACACGAACTGATTACAACAAATATTTGTGCAAGAGAAAATATTCTAGTTAAGCAGTCCTAAAGAAGGAATTGCTTTTACGTAGTTGGAGTAGTAAAGATAATAGATAATGGTCGTTTTTCTACTATAACATTACATTATTTCTTAAAATAACATAACATTTTTTACTAGTATATTCTATTTATTGTTATCCTACCGTTAGATAATTATTTTCATACTTTCCCAATAACTGTACCTACAATGGTTTTCGATAATTCTATTACGCGATATTTTATTTCGATATACATAGTAAACATCGCATATAATTTCAATTAGATAATAATAGAAATCGTGAAAATATATTTGTGTATGTTCTAAAATAGCTTGGTGACAATTGTAATCGTTTTCCATTTTCATGTTTAACGAAAAATATTTCTAGCAATAATGTGACTTCAATCTGCCCCTGAGGCGGCAAAAGTTGAAGTTGTCAAGTTAACAGGCAAACTAAAAATACACACAAAAACCCACATCCGTTTTAAATAATATTGGTTTTTTGTGAAAACCACGTAGCAAAACACAACTTGAATTAAAGCGTAATTTCAGTAATACCAACTTGCGGGTTCTTGTGAAAACTTGCTTTTCGCTGTCAACAGTAAATTTGACACACATAGTTCTTTGGTCGCCGAAATCTATTTGCAGTTGGCGCTTTTCTGTGGTCCCGTACTACATTTACAAATGTTTGTACATACGGTTACAATACACTCCGTAAAGATATAATATTCTTATACTCGCAACACCTTGTGTAAAAAAACGCTTGAATGTCAAAATAATGCTGTTGCTTTTAGTTTTTTATTTTTGTAAACGTTCTAAGATTTTTACCAAAATCAATCTGTTACAATCATTATAAAACATATATTTATCAGATGTTATATTTTGTCAACCATGAGTAATTTGAAGAATGAAAATGTCATGACGAGGTGAGACTTCTTGCAGACATTAGGTCAAAAAAGAACCAACTATACACAATTTACATTATTAAAAATAATATGTATGACATGGAACTTTTGGAAGACTATTTTAAACACGCAGGAAAGAAGTACTGACAAAAGAAGTAGGAAGTTGTCGCTTACGTTTATTGACACATGTATTGAATAAGGAACATCAATATGAAAATACTACACAAAATTTACAAACGTATATATCGTATGCTTCTTTTGATTCGCCACTGCATTACTCCTTTAGAAAAGCCCAGACTGTAATACATTTATTCTATTCAAAATTTTATGATGTACACTTTATGAATTTTCATGGAACACTGGAAAATGATGTCCCTTCTACTCAAGGAAAAACATACTTTTTGTAAAATTGTGTTACCTGTAAAAATAATCTGACGATGTAGGATTTAGTGCTTCATTATACACTGCTTGTTAATTTAACAACCAATTCTAAATTTAATTTTTTTTTCTTAGCGCCGTTGATATGTAATATCAGTGACACACGAGCCTGTATAATTTACTAAGATATTCCATAAAAAGCAGATTAAAATTTTTGTAATTGTATATAAAATGGGGCTGATTATTTGTTTATACTATCTGATTAAAGCGAGATATTTCAGTGCAAGAATGCTTACTTTACATGAAGCTTTCCGTGAAAAACCTGTTTTTGAAGGATCTGTTAGATATAGTGTACACTGTTTTAATATTGGTTTGTGGTAAATAAAATAATTCGTTGTAGATATAACGTAATCTAGAACTGTACCATATTATTTCATAAAATAACTATACGTCTGAAGCCGCACGACCGGTGCCAATAAATTCAAAATTACGTCTAAAACCGGGCTGTTAGGCCGTGGTCGGTCTTTAGACGTAATTTTGAAGTTATACTTATAACCCATATTCTTTTCTGCTCTTTAAGGTATTGTCAAGTGAACTTAATGTTTTTTTTTATCTACAATGAGTAAAGAAACGTTCGAATGGCATTCTTTTAACGAGATATACACTACGTAGCGAAGAGTATCTAGTAAATTTCTTTGAAACCTCTTATTATAAATCATCGATGTAGGCTTCCATAAGATGAGAAATTCTAAAGAAAAAGTAAATTGCTGTAGTCATAACCACAAACAGAATGAACCAACCTAATTTTATAGTTTGCACAGAACAGATTAACTTTGTAATCTGCATATACCCGTATTTTAGACGGGTGTTTCGTACGCATTTTCAAAGTATCGGCTTAACCTTTAAGAACTATAGTTCACTACCCGGTTGTACATAGATTCCTTTGTGTAACTAACGTTTGTATGTACTCTTTGATTTATCATTATATGTTTTATGTTTGACAAACAAAATAAATTACTGAATACAGAAAAATTGTGAAACAGATATATTTGATGTTTATCAGAGAGTACACATAACTCATTCCTAGCCCACTACCATGTAATGATTTTTTTTCACCTTTACAAAATATTATCTTTAATTAACTTTGTTTGCTTCTTCAAGTGTTGATTTCTTTGTAATAATTTTGCTCGTGTTGTCAGTAAAAATGTTTTTACTTTTGAGTCCCACCACACTATGGTAATATAGATATTATAGTTTTATTTTACGTGGCGCTGAAAATGTTTATGCTGTATACAGCAGAATATGGTACCAATAATTTTATTGCAGTCACAACGTTGAATATATAGAACCTTAAGCAAGACCTTTTTAGCAGACACGCACCTATAAAAATTATATTTATTTTTAGATATTTTATACCACTAATAAAGTTAAGAATAATTTTTCTAAGAACTTGTTGTATGTATTGTGTTAGCATTCTTGTAAACAGTATATAATATCAAAATTTGCGTGCTTTTTTACTTAAGAAAGTAAAAACATCATGTATATAATTTTCTACTTACTGTAATTTACATGGCAACCGAATCACGGTGTAAACTAACATTCCATGTAATGTTAAACTCATGTGTATTTTGTTCTCGGTGGCAGAGGTGGAGACTTAATGTTTTCAGTACATATAGGTCTAGTTAGTACAAGCTTTGTCGTCAGTAAGATGTCAAATGTATGTGGACATGTGTAGGGGCAAAATGTTCTGCTGTAGACGCTTTATGTACACTCCGACTCAGTACTAAGGAAATCCTTACGTTTATGTGTGCTTTACTGTGTTACATATACAAGTAACTCGTCCTATGTAATATGTGAAGTGGTCACTGTACTTGCTTCTTTGACAAAGTAATAACTTTACGTTGTTGTATGAAACGTTGGCTCATTGTTTAAAAGCCTCTTCAAGCCTTAAGCGTAACGTCTTTCAAAGTGAATTTTTTGACTTAACATTTATGCCTATCTTACTTATGTAAAGACCCATGTACCCAGTACATGTACTGTAACCCTCAAAAATGAATTCCACTTCATACTTCTGCTAGTAACAGTAACTTGAAAGAATAAATAAGTAACAATAAACATGTGTAAGAAACAATCTGTTGATTCGTCAAATACTACTTAAGCAGAAAATTCCTTTCAATTTGAAAATGTGGGCTAATAGTATACATTATTACAGTTTTGTAAACTGTAGGCTTGTAGGCTATATAGGCTAATATTGCTTTAGCGATAAGTGGAGTTAGTGGTAAGTGACTTCTGGCCACGGGGAATATCAAACTTACTGTCACTTACATAGTATTCATAAACACAACGCATATCTATGTACAGCAATGGTAGCTTTGCATTATAGCCTACGTTTTTGTTATGGGGCGTGAAATAGGTGTCACAGGTGTTTGTACGACTTCATATTAGTCGCGTATACTATCCTACTTCTCCTGCTACCGTCCAAGTCAGTGTATTTCTAACTTTACAAATATTCACCAAATGTATTTTCAACTCCGAACGTGCCTTCGTTTGCAACTTTTAATTTTATTCAACGTTACGATTTAGAGAAATTTACATTAGACAATATAACGTTAATTTCTATTTTCCTTGCACTATATTCCGCTCACTGTCGCTTACTGATTAAACAAGCAAGAATATATTTAAGTGAGCATAGGTTTACAAAAAAAAAAAAACAACAGACAGTCTTTGGCGTGTGTGTGTGTGTGTGTGAACATTCCTGTTGCAGAAATCTTCAGGAGACTGAACCACATGTTAATGTCAACGACTAGACTGACAACGGAGGTGACCCCTCTATGTAACTCTAGGAAACAAGACTCCCTCCTAATTGATCCAAACGTAGCTGACCGAGCACAACGCGCCGTCTCATTACAGGCTTGTTGATCACACCATGCAAAGCCGACAGGTCTTGGCCTTCGTGAACTCAACCGGTATTCAAGGATCGCAGATACAGTCGGGAGGTTCGTGTTTATGGTGAAAGTCGCCATTATATTAAGCCTTCAATGAATCGGGACCAAAGAATAGACCTCTCCATTATCACCTGGGACGCCAACCGTCTACCAGACAAGCTGCATGAACCTTGTAGGCCGACTAGAATGCAGTTTTAGTAGGCCGACTAGAACCTAGGCCAATTTGTTAGGATTTGGATTAACCGTGTAAATGGAGGAATCAGAGTTGCGTGCAAAATGCTTAAGACTCTGATGTTTGCAGATGATCAGATTTTATTGGCCACAAATGAAGATGACTTGCAAAGAATGCTCCACTCCTTAAGTAACAGTCGAAAGAATTTAATATGGAAATGTCTGACAGAAAACAAAATGTATGACTTTTAATGGAACATGGTCAGTTAGATCTAAAATTATTTTTGGTGGTAAAATTATAGAGCACCTGTATAGGTGGTTAATTATAGAATTTAACTATTTAGGTTGTAAGTTTTTGTATAAAAACGAAGAATATAATAATAGGTAAATTAATAAATTTAACCAGATAACAGGAACTGTCCGACGAGATCTAAAACACAAGGCAAGGAACGAGTCTATAATAAAATCATACAAATTCATGGCAATTCCTACCCTTACTTATGGTAGACTACCCATGGGCAATTTCTGGAAGACGAATATAAAGAATTCAGGCTATAGAATGGGCAGTGACAGATTCCCCAAGGTAGACTTATTTTATCAGCCGAAAGGAAAGAAAAGCCTGGGAATACTCAAGAATACTCAAGGGTCCGACCAGTTTGGAGCCGGAACAGACTATATATTTTGATCAGACTTTACACCATTGATCGTAGTGCTGACAGTCCAGACCTCTTCGAGTTTCAGGACTAGACCCACAATGGAAAGTTGCCGATAACGAAATGAAGAGTGCCGCGGTGCTGTTCCCTAAACGCCTAAATGACTCGCAAGATCGGGTCTTTATCCAAAAAGGAAGTTACTAAGCCTCCGTCGGGTCGTCTGGATCAACTGTTTTCAATAGTTGTCGTCAAGGCTATGATCCATAAGCTTCGTAAGACAATAGTCAGCTTGTATCTGTTGCCGGTCATCACCTACACTGGCCCTGTCTGAATTATGTTACCACTTTGCACAAACAAAGTCACAAAACTAACAGCCAAACTTAGCCGTCGTTTTCTTGTACAACTCAGCTAAGAACAATGCATGAATTAAAAATAATAATTACAAGAGAATGGAAAAACTAATCTCACAATTCCATTTTCCACTGTTCATTTACTAAACATAATACTGTCCCTAGTTTTTATGTTCTTAATTTTATTGAATATTCATCATTATGTTACAAACGTGTTTAATTTTAATTTGCTTTTAAATGGGATCTTGAAAACTTTGTAATAAGAAAACAGTCTAGAAGAGCGAGAATAAGTTACTCTGTTTAAGTGTCTAGCTGTTTCTCATGTTAAGCACGATAAACAGCAAATTCTCTAAGCATCGACTGAATTACAACCATATTGTTTCGATCTCTAAACTATACGTTACCGTTCGCGCTAGCGATACGTACATCCCTCACTCACCACCGAATGATGGGGTACTCACTGCGCTCAAAGCACTTCGCATCTGGGTGGGTTTTTGGACCCACGGGAAGCCGCCCGCAATCGGCGGTGATGACCAGCCGCGAGTCCCCGGGGTCCCTCCCCGGCCGCCGGATGCGTATATTGGGTTCGCCCGTCGGCTTTCCAAAGATCGGATCGCCTTGAGACTACTTGCCAGGGAGGAGAACCCTGGTTCCCAAAACCGGCAGCACTACGTCGGATTCACTGCACCTCGTGCAGCTACTGGACCTGGGACGCCAAAACCCTGGCTCCTTTTCACGGCCGCTATTAGTTCGCGTTCGCATTTCATTACTTTTTCACAGTCTTTACGTTTGTTGTTATACAATCTTTAGTATAAGACGTTTGTGCCTGATTTCTACCTATGCATGTATCAGTGTCATAACTAAAACGACACATAACCAACTTTTATACAAGTATAAAATTTTGCTTTTTACATGGCGTAGAAATTCTCGGGGTGTATCGTTAAAAATACTGTCTGGTAACCACAGTTACGAACCAAACGCTTATCTCTTTCCACACACTCATATAAAATACACATAATACATTATATAGGTTCTGCATACATGAAAGCAAACAGTTTTATTACGTAATGCATGGAATACTCTGCTTTCCCTGTTACAGGAAGGTTGTACCAACTGGGTTATTTGTTTCATAGTGTGTCTGTATTGCTTCTTATATACTTTCCACAATAAGGCAAATTAACAGATTATCAAATGTGACATACAAAGTTCTATACATTTTTATAAATAATAGGTTGACTAAATATAGTGAAGAAATATAACATATAAAAATATAACATAGACTTACATATACTATATGTAGACTTCAAACAAGCTATTGATAGTGTTAACAGAAAAGAAATACAAAACGATCTTCAGATATTGGGAATACTAGCTAAATATGAAAGACTAAGGCTGGTTCCAAAGCTGCAGTAAGACCTACTGGAGAGTTAACGACTACTTTTTGTATTGGTACTGGTGTGCGACAAGGAGATGCACACTCCACTACGTTGTTTAACCTAGTTCTGGAGGCAGCCATTCGAAAACTAGATGTTTCTGGACACATCGGCATGAAACCCACACACTGAGGAAAATCTACTACTAACACTAGATAGTGAAGCGCATAAAAGAGGTTTAAGATAAACGAAGGCAAGACCAAATGTATGGAACTTCAACGGAATGTCACAAACAACCAGGCACATCTATCAGTTGGAAATTACACATTTCAACGTAGTCAACAATTTTCTTACTTAGGTTCACAAATTACTCAGAACTACTCTTGTAGTAACGAAATAAAGTCCCGCATCGTACGTGGCAGCAGATGTTATTACTCCTATGTAAAGCTTTTCAAATCCAGAATGTTAAGCAAACAACTTAAGCTGACTAACTTATATACAAAAGTATTGCACGACATGTAATAACATAGGAATGCGAAGCCTGGACATTAACCAGAACAGACGAGCAACATCTAATAATATTTGAACGAAAAGTCTTGCGAAAAATCTTCGGACCTCTGCAAACTGAAGATGGCTACTGGTGAATTCGAATGAACCATGAACTGGATCAACCGATTCAGGAGACCTACATAATACGTTTTATTAAGAGTAGGAGGATTGAATGGCTGAGCCACGAAAGGCGAATGGATGACAGAAGAGTGGCTAAGAGAATTGCAGATTGGAGACCGGTAGGAAGAAGAATTAGAGGCAGACCCAGAAAAAGATGGTTGGATAACGTGGAGGATGATTTGTGATGTATGAGCATGAGGGGATGGAGATGGATGTGTAATGAGAGGGCAGAAAGTCATTGAGCAGGCTAAAACCCACGTTGCCTTGTAACGCCAGGAAAGGAAAAGTAAAGGAACACGACTTTAAGTAATAAAAGTATAAATACAAAATCATACAGTAATTTTAAACCTCTTTGTGGACTTTAAAGTGTTTTAAGTGCAGAACATAAATGTATTTACAGCATTTAATTAGACTAATTGCATTTGATTAATGAAAGACTAATGGCATTTGATTAGATTTCATTAACAACATTAATTTATTTAGAACTGCCTGTTTAATGTTTACTCATAAATATCAAACGAATGCTCGCATTAATTTCACACTTTTTGTATAGATGTGTTCTTTACGTTTTACAATTTTTTTCACATTTAGTTTAACTTCAAATATACCACATGAGCAGCAATAATAAAATTTTAATTAGAAAAGAATATGTAGAGTTCCAAACAGTTATTAGGACGATTTTTCTTTGCATGGGTATGAAAGTAACTGGAAAACGTTTAAAGGCAATAGTGTTTACGTAAGTTGGAATCTTATCTAGTTACTCCATGTACACATTGTCAGATATACTATGTAGGTAAATGAAATGAGAAAGTTATATTGCCACTATAAATATTATTTAGTAAAAGATGTAAAGTATCTAACCGGCCGTGGGTGGTCTTCAAATCTTCAAACCTTTCAGCTACGTCCATAGTAGCCAGGTTGAGCCGCATAATCGGATTAAACGGTAGAGTTGGTATAGAGCTTACAGCAGAGAGCAAGCAAACAAATTAAAATTTTATTTTTTTGTATCGTGCTTTCAGGTTACAACTCCACTGCCTAGTCCGTCAAGGGCAAAGCTGTAATGTTCGGTAGGGGATCTGAAAAGCGACCATGGCTCACAAGCCAGGAGAGTTATTAATTAATTAATGTAAAATCATATTTAACATTTAAATCATTGTATGTGTTAAGGCAAGTAGTTTTAGTACACTGTATCACTCAAACGATGTTTCAGGGAAAGTTGTGGATACGGTAAGTGATTGGAAACAAAGACGGGAATTTCTAGAGGTACAGCAAACGGAGCTTTCCGTAAGATCAGCAAACGGAGCTTTTGTATTCACGAGTATATGCAACCTGTATAGCAATATAGGCTGGACACAGAAATGTTCTCGTTTCAGCAATAAATAAACTGTTGCTGAACGGCAGATCGTAACAGCTTTGAGAGACAGACAGGGAGAGAGAAATGTTTGTTACCGTAAATCGTATCAAACCAGAAGAAGTATTCCACGCAGCAGCACAAATGTTAATCATTCTCTTTCTGTTTTACACGTACGCATAATTTAACCTTTCACGATCTGTTACACGATCGTACATCAATTACAATTCACATAGACACCAGAATATTTGTAAGTAATTATATAATAATTACAAGTAACCACGTTGTAATTACCATAGGTCTAACAATGTTCTTGTCGCCGGGAGACTGATGATAGTGTGGAGAAATTTAAATATTCTTATACCTTATTCAACTCAAGTTTGACCACTTTGACCACCTGGTTAAAGACATCATCGGTATGCATTATTATGTGCACATATTATGATTACGTTTAATGTGGAATTTAGAAACATAATCCCTAAAACAATGTGCAAGAGAATGTGATATTATACACAACTAAGCTGAAAAAATGTCTACGTATTTGCCAGAGCAGAGAATTTGAACGGTGTATGGGAAAGACAAAAAACTAATTACAGACAGCTGTTCATGACTTAGAGAAAAACCAAGATTAGAACAAGAAAAACTTAATACAAAGTACGATGGTGTTCATGGTGCTAAAGACGATATTAATTAGATATTAGAAGAAATAAATATGGAAGAAGGACAGTAACCGAAAAAAATTTATTTGCAAGCGTGGAAAGAAGGTGAAAGTATTCAGACTCAAACCAAATTATCAACATCATTTTGGTAACATAAATAGGACCGTCGTCAGTTTTAATGAGAGACAGTGACATAGTGAGCGAAAATCAAAATAAACCCTAATAAAAGTGATGGAAAGAAAATAATTTTCTCCAATGGTACAGTATATCTCTCCTCGAAACTCTGTGATGGAACACGTTAAATTATTATTGATGAAAACACAGAATACGAAATAAATAATCTAGCTCTTTAATAAGCTAATAAATATTTTATATAGGAAAGGTAAAAAGTTCTAACAGATTCATGGTAAAAAAAATACTTTGAAATGATTCTTATTGTAGGTACTATTACAGGCACAATTAAAGATTACAACAGTAATTAAAAAAATAATGAGATTATTTGCAAAAGATATGGACTAATGATTTAGTTTCACTATGTTTAGATCAACCATGTTTAAAAGTTTGGTCAATGACATGTTTAAAACATGGAAACCTTATGTTGACCCAGGGATTTTTCTGAAAGGAATGTTTTTAAACTCCATTTTGTACGCATATGATATATGAATGAATATGGCTTTAAAATGTCAGCGGAGAAGACTAAAAGAATTGGATTCAGAGGGCAGCAACCGGTAAGAACTAAGATAATAATAGATGGAAAAATGATGGAACAAATCCAGCACTTCAATTACTTGGGATGTTACGTTACATATGGGACAAAAATTGATCTAGATGAAAAACTAAACACATTTAGAATATGTGTGGAACAATTCACAGATACCTTACAAATAAGACAAAGAAGGAAACAGGATAAGGTTTTTAAACACGGTAGCGGTACCAGTTTTGATGTATGGAGATGAAGTTATGCCACAAAGGGACAAAGCAATGATTTAGGCAGCGGAGATAAAGTTTATGAGGAGTACTCTGGGCTGTACCATTCTCGATAGAAAGAATAATGTGAATATAAAGACGGAACTGGGAATAAGGAGCAACAAAAGAAGTGCTGTGAACATTTGGAAAAAGTGGCAGGTGACAGGATTCCAGTGCTAGCAATGGAATATAGACCGGTGTGGAAGAGCGTTATAGGACGGCCGAGAGCGAAGTGGGTCCCAGAACAGGATCAGGATGAGCCTAATCATTGAGGTTGATGAGGATGACGATGACGTTACAGACAATAACCAGTCAGGAACGCGCATCTCTGACGAGTCAAATGTATACACCTTTAAATTACACTGTTCGTTTAATAGTATACTCTATCTTTACATGCCAAATAATTTGATAATATGGCAAAGCTATAAAATTACGAATTTCCAATTTGCAGATTTACAAACCTGAAAGTACTGTACTACATTATTACAACGAAAATAAAGTTTCTTTTGAAACAATCAATTCGTTTTAGAAAGAGAATGTTAATGTACGTGCTGAACTAAATTAAATTTCGCACGAATACGATGCTAACAAATTCAAATTTGTCCTACCCTGGCAAAACCCGACAAACGCGTTTCTGCTAACGACGCGGATGTTACCGAGGGGCTATACGTAACAGCAGGGCTAGGTAACCACTAAGGGTGATAATGTTCATAACCAATTCTACTACGCTTTATAATTACTTTCCCGGTAAGTGAGTAATTAATCAACACATTGTACTGTCATGAAAATGGAGTGTAATATCGATTATTCCATGGTACGAACTGTACTGGTTTACTGTATGTCACATGCATCTCATAACATACCTAAGAATATAATTTTTTAGTTTACTAGCTTTCAAAAATAAGGTCGTAGTTAATGTGTCTACCTAACGTAATGTTCAGCATTAGGAGCACTCACCTATTCAACTTTCAAATATTACTTAACGAAAACCGGCAGAACGCTATAGAATGTAAAACCTTTGTGTTGCTCAAAATAATATTGTAAAGTACTATCATGGAGCATATGATATCCATTTTTCTCAAAATATTCAATGTCTGAGTAAGTTCTTCTCTAAGCTGATGCCCTATTTAACTTTATCCTTCACAGAAATCGAGACTTTCGTCTATTGCTCTGAGGTATACATCTAACGTATAGGCCTAACATGCTTTTTGTTTACCGTGATTGTGCATTATGTTCTCTTAACACACACCAAAGAAGTGTAGACCTAATACTTTCTTTCGATACAAACATACACACACGCATACGCAGACAAGCGCATTTACGCGCGTTATTGTCCTTAGGTTTGTCTTTAATTTTATGCATGATATGGTCACCAGGTATGCAGTGCACCGGAGAGAAAGAGAGAACTCACGAAAATATCAGTAACAAACGTCAGATTAAGTTAATCTAATTACAACTTGTAGTATTTAAATATTTCCAATTTCTATCAGTTATTAGTCTATGCAAACCTTAGAAAAAATCGTTATACTTAAGGACTGCAGTGTTGAAAAATGTAACCCCATTATTGTACTGTGTTCGGGACAATGCGCGCGCTTCACAGACACTCGCCTTCTCTTTCTCACCACTCTTCACACATAGACACGCACTCTCTCTCTCTCTCTCTCTCTCTCTCTCTCTGTTTCATTTACGCAGCAATGTTTAAACGCATTAGCAGGAAGCAATCATCGGTAATTGTCATTACATTAAGTTAAACGCGGGCGTGTGTGTGATCACTTAACAATGAAACAGACATGTGTTTACTTTTAAAACGCTGTCAGTTTATTTTTATTCTTTAATCTACGCCTACAGAGCTGCGTTCTTGACATATTCCTGTATTACTTAAACAAGGCCTACAGTGATAGCAAAACGCCAACGGGACGACACGGGTCGGCTTCATTGGAGGTGATAACTACCGTTACTCAATAATAACCTGTCACACTGCCGCACGTACAAGGTCATGTATTTTGCTGAATTTATATTATTATACATAAACATTAGACATAACTAATGAATAAATAAGTGTCGTGGCAACAACGCTCATAAGCAATATGAATGCCATTAGACCTTGAGGTTTTTCATTACAATAATTGAAATTCCTAACCAGGTAGAAGCATTATTTTCTTTTAATTGGTTTAATAAGTTACATTTTGGTAACTGTCACTAACCAGCATAGAAACTGTATAACTTTCGAATGGTTCTTCATATTGCCAATTCAATTTGTAAGGCATGAAAATTTTGTGTGTTTCTTTCTACATTTTCCCTGCACCTTCAATTACACATCATGAATCTTTTCATCATTCTATTACACGTTGTAAGTTGGTGAACAATGATTTATTTTTTGTCCGTTTTAGTAAATAACTGATTCGCCTTAAAAACTACATCGCTTGCATAATACCTTAAGTAATCAACGTCTATAACCAATGGAATAATTCTGCAGTGATTTTGAATTGTTCGGTCCTACTTCCTCCTAAGAAATTATAAAACAACTAAGATTTAACGATACGGCAGCTTTTATTTACATTTACTGTTATTACAGACAGTTGGGTACAACATTTGTATTAGGCAATGAAATCACTGAGATTTCATGATGTAGAACTTCATAACTTTTACAGCGGACGAGATAACCACAGCACATTTAGACTGTAGTAGCACTTGCTGAAAATTAATGTATTCACAGTTTTATTATGAGCGCTTCACTTAAACAAACGACAAACATGAAACCACATTCAGTAGAAGTCATATTTAACTTAGACCCCGTGTTTTCCATGGAGCCTGGAATACTTGCTATTCACCTGTTTTGGTTTACTTTGTTAAAAACGAATGCATGCTGTAGCCAATAGAGTGTAAGTGACGAAACCTTCTTCTGGCCTTTTAAAATGCCTTCACCATTGTCTTTCAGTTACAATATTATGAGACCTATTTAGTTTGTGTATAATACGGTGTCATCGTTTATGTATTTTATGATCGTCAATGATTCTCTCGAGGTGTTATTAAATTGTAGGAATCGGTAAATCGCATAATTTTAAAATATGAAAAAAATCACAAAACACATTTTAATGCAATAGTGAGTAAATTAATAAAATCAGTGATGTTGAACTGCGTCCATTGAGAGATATAAGATATATTTCTGTCTATTGTTTTCCCTTTGCAGCTTCACAGTTGACGGTTTATCAACGTTACAATTAAGACGAACTGTAACGTCTTTATTGTCATGTCAGGTATACAGTACAGCATAAAGAATAATGGAAAAGTCTTCTTTCCTGTTTTCATTACAGCGGCTCAATTTACATGAACTCACTTGTCTCATTTAGTTGAGAGTGATATACCATTATACGGAATGTCAACATGCTTGTCACTCTCATATCATTAAACACTGTTCATTTCAACTGATTTTATCAGATGAGTCTTATTCTGTAGACATAATGTGCAGACAATGTTATACCCTTCACTTGTGGTTCACAGAATGTCTACGTTATCAATTACTGAGAATAATAAATGCAAATTCCTCTGAGTTATTGCAGTATACTATCTATTCCTAAAGTAAAACATACCTTGATTTATTTTTGTTAAAACCTACAAATGGTAATTGATTCGCTAACTCCATGATCCCCCTCTTTACGGAGAGAGGATTAGTTGTATGACTGGCTTGGGACACACGTATCAGCTTTCTAATAAAGCTTACTTATTAGAATAGAAGTAACGTCAGTTGCTGATGTAGATCTCCCGAGGAAAACAAGATGCAAAGTGTTATCTAGTTCAGACATTGTTCTAAGCTGCCAGCAGACGTATCTGCCTTAAATCACAGATAATTCTCCATTGGTCCTTCTCTAGGCCGCAGCTCCGTCTAGTTGGTAATATACTTAAAATCTCTACAGGAATTGTGTTTCCCAACATAAAATGACTGAAAAATGAATAAACGTATCCCTATAAAATAATTGTGCCAATCGTGTATGCTTGTCAGAACCACATAATATATTAATTCAAACTATTTAGATGTATTTACCACAGGTCCTGCAGATAGAGGATTTTCCATTAAGAACTGTCTAATGATCATAAATAGATTGTAGGTTGTTTGTGTAAATCTTACCTTTCATATAACAAGAGAAAAAAATATAATGTCAAATCACACAAGCAATTTACAGAAAATTGACATATCCGTTTTGTAAATGTATTCTACCTTAAAAATGTTTTTATCTAAGTTATCTTTTTCTTACCCTTAAGACATCGTCTTGTTGGAACTACGTACATGTCATCCAAACCTATATGAAACGAGCCTTGCTAGACCTACATAAAAACATTCATCATCGTGCAGTAGTGTTCGAACGACGTACATTTGATATTCTTTCATGTTAAGCAACCCTTTCGTGAATCCGGCAATGTTTCCGCTGAACAAGGTGAATCAGCATGCACAGGCATCTATACATATTTACAGATCTATTTTTGTAGACTTTATATATTACAGAGGGGTTGTTAAATGTTTTGTCCTTTGGGCGAGAAAAAATAACTAATCTAAATAACCAAACTGAATAAATAGCTAGTGAAAAGAAATTAAATTTGAATTACTACTGTTAAGAAGAATATATACAGTTTGGTAAAAGTATTAGAATTATAAATAAAACATTCTTTGTTATAATCAATTGTTTGTTATAACATTGCACGTTACCAAACAATGAAGTAGAAAAAGTATAAGCTTACTATGAACAAAATTGTGTTAAACAATAAGATGTAGACTTCTGCAAATGAACCCGATTTCCATTAAATCTACAAATCATCATGATTTCCATTAAATACAAATAACGTTGACATGAAAAAACAAACGTATTTTATAAATATATTTATAAAGATATATTTTGTATCTTTTAAAACAAACTAGATTTTTTTGGTGTGGGGGAAGACATTAGCGAGCAGGTAGACGTTGGATTATCGTGTGTGCATAAACTTTAGTCGGTATTGAATATAATGTATTTACTTATCCAACAAGCATTAATAAAAAATTAAGTGATAAAATACATTTTTAAAGTGAATAGTTAATAATTTAACGACCTGTTCAACTTTAGTTGTATCCAGGCTGATGAAAGTTTTGTTAAAACAGTAGAACGCTGTTGGAGTAGTGTTTATAAACTAGTAATCAAGTAAACATGAAAATATATCCCCACATCAGATCTCAGCAATCATTCGCAATACCATCACCACATACACTATCACTAACGATTATAAATTTCTCTAGTCTGGAATCAATTAAGCTGAAACAATAAAAACGTGTTGACAAAGTCTCCAAACTTCAATATTTTTGCTACATGTAGTTGTCCATCTTTTTCCCTTTCATGTACTGAAGTACGTAAAACACACACACACAATTAATTACGTTTTTATGCGTAAAGCTTAACACATTTAATGAACAGCTTTTACAGTAATTTGAAGTAAATTCGACTTCTTGCAGGGGCGGACGACGCCGGCGGTTGAGTGCTTCATATGTAGGCCTAACACTGTATTACTTCCATGTTCCTTAAGGAAATGGAAGTATGGTGATGGCAAAAAAAATCGTGTTCGAGATTATTGCAGATTCTGATTGTACTACACTCAAAACATGAAAAAAAAGTAATTTTTCGAAAAGTGTCTGTGTGTCTGTCTGTGTGTCTGTGTGTCTTTAGATTTTTTTTTTTTGGCAAACGATAACAGCCGCAAATTCAAACTGAATCAAATCATTTTTTGCATGTAGCCCTGATTTGTAGAGTACTCAAGACCTATTGATTTTGGTGAAGATCGGTTAAGGGAAAGGGGTAGTTTACTAGCAACGGTTTTTTTTTAACAAGTGTAATTTTTTTCTATGGCAAACGATAACAGACGCAAATTCAAACAGAATCAACTACTCTTTCGCATACAGCCCTGAATTATAGAGTTCTCAAGACCTGTTGATTTTGGTAAAGATCGGTTAAGGGGAAGGGGTAGTTTACCTGCAACGTTTTTTTTATCGGGAGTAATTTTTTTCTATGGCAAACGATAACAGCCGCAAATTCAAACAGAATACACTACTCTTTTGCATACAGCCCTGAATTTTAGAGTTCTCAAGTCCTATTGGTGTTGGTGAAGATCGGTTTAGGGAAAGGGGTAGTTTACCAGCAACATTTTATGTTTTAACAAGGGTAATTTTTAATATACGACGATCGATAACTGCCGCAAATTCAAACAGAATCAAACGAATGATTATTTGCATACAGCCCTCAATTTTAGAGATCTCAAGACCTACGGTTTTTGGTGAAGATCGGTTAAGGGAAAGGGGTAGTTTACCTGCAACGGTTTTTTATCAAGGGTAATTTTTTATATGGCAAACGATAACAGCCGCAAATTCAAACAGAATACACTACTCTTTTGCATACAGCCCTGAATTTTAGAGTTCTCAAGTCCTATTGGTGTTGGTGAAGATCGGTTTAGGGAAAGGGGTAGTTTACCAGCAACATTTTATGTTTTAACAAGGGTAATTTTTAATATACGACGATCGATAACTGCCGCAAATTCAAACAGAATCAAACGAATGATTATTTGCATACAGCCCTCAATTTTAGAGATCTCAAGACCTACGGTTTTTGGTGAAGATCGGTTAAGGGAAAGGGGTAGTTTACCTGCAACGGTTTTTTATCAAGGGTAATTTTTTATATGGTAAACGATAAAAGCCGCAAATTCAAACAGAATCAAATAATGTTTTGCATAGAGCCCTGAATTTTAGAGTTCTCAAGACATGTTGGTTTTGGTGAAGATCGGTTAAGGGAATAGGGTAGTTTACCAGGAACATTTTATGTTTTAACAAGGGTAATTTTTTTTTACGAATGATAACTGCCGTACATTAAAACAGAATCAACTACTCTTCTGCATACCTTTTTGAATTATACAGAACTCAAGGTCTGTTGATTTTGTTGAAGATCGGTTACGGGAAAAGGGTAGTTTACCGGCAACGTTTTATGTTTTAACAAGGGTATTTTCTATGGCAAACGATATCAGCCGCAAACTCAAACATAATCAAATAAATTTTTGCATGCAGCCCTGATTTGTAGAGTACTCAATTCCTATTGTTTTTGGTGAAGATCGGTTAAGGGAAAGGTGTATTTTACCAGCAACATTTCATGTTTTGACAAGGGTAATTTTTTATATGACGAACGATAACTGCCGTAAGTTCAAACAGAATCAACTACGTTTTTGCATACCTTTTTGAACTAAAGAAAACTCAAGGTCTGTTGATTTTGTTGAAGATCGGTTAAGGGAAAGGGGTAGTTTATCAGCAACGTTTTATGTTTTAAAAAGGTTATTTTTTATGACGAACGATAACTGCCGAAAATTCAAAGAGAATCAAATAATTTTTTGCACAATTTCCTGAGTTTTAGAGAACTCAAGGTCTGTTGATTTTGGTGAAGATCGGTTAAGGGAAACGGGTAGTTTATCTGCAACATTTTAAGATGTAACAAGAGAAATGTTTCCATGACGAACGATAACTGCCGCACATTCAAACAGAATCAAATGTTTTTTTGCATGCATCACTGAATTGTATAGGACTGAAGGTCTATTGATTTTGGAGAAGATCGGTTAAGAGAAAGGGGTAGTTTACCTGAAACATTTTTGATTTAACGAGAGTAAAGTACTTAATTTTTATAAATAAAGTATCCTGATAAGAAGCTCATAATAATCCACTGTAGAAACGTAGATGAAATATCTATAAATGAAGAGGTTTGGTGAACGGGGTGGGGGTAATTTTCTATTATTAAAAATTATAGCTGAAGGTGGAGGGGAGAATTTTTTATGTGTACTACATTATCGGCAACAAAGAAGTAGTTTTTTGTTAAAATTGCTTCCCGGGCTGTTTATTTCCTATGGCAAACGATAACAGCCGCAAATTCAAACAGAATCAACTACTCTTTTGCATACAGCCCTGAATTATAGAGTTCTCAAGACCTATTGGTTTTGGTGAAGATCGGTTTAGGGGAAGGGTAGTTTACCTGCAACGTTTTTTTATCGGGGGTAATTTTTACTTCCATGTTCCTTAAGGAAATGGAAGTATGGTGATGACATAAAAAATCGTGTTCGAGATTATTGCAGATTCTGATTGTACTACACTCAAAACATGAAAAACAGTCGTTTTTCGAAAAGTGTCTGTGTGTGTGTGTCTGTGTCTGTCTGTCTGTGTCTGTAGATTTTTTTCTATGGCAAACGATAACAGCCGCAAATTCAAACAGAATCAAATAAGTTTTTGCATACAGCCCTGATTTGTAGAGTTCTCGCGACCTGTTGTTTTTGGTGAAGATCGGTTGAGGGAAAGGGGTAGTTTACCAGCAACGGTTTTTTTTTATCAAGGGTAATTTTGTTTGTTTGGCAAACGATAACAGCCGCAAATTCGAACAGAATCAAATAATGTTTCGCATACAGCCCTGAATTGTAGAGTTCTCACGATCTGTTGATTTTGGTAAAGATCGGTTAAGGGAAAGGGGTAGTTTACCGGCACCGTTTTATGTTTTAACAAGGG
The DNA here is from genome assembly GCA_034769895.1 of Magicicada septendecula. Lineage (NCBI taxonomy): Eukaryota > Metazoa > Arthropoda > Insecta > Hemiptera > Cicadidae > Magicicada > Magicicada septendecula. The sequence goes on from CM068367.1 coordinate 1,234,739,820, forward strand.
TATTTTCTATGGCAAAGGATAACAGACGCAAATTCAAACATAATCTAATACGTTATTGCATAAAGCCCTGATTTCTTGAGTACTAAAGACCTATTGTTTTTGGTGAAGATCATTTAAGTGGAAGGGGTAGTTTACCGGCCACGTTTTTTGTTTTATCAAGGGTATTTTGTATGGCAAACGATAATAGCCGCAAATTCACACAAAATCATATAATATTTTGCATACAACCATAAATTGTAGAGTTCTCAAGACCTGTCGTTTTTGGTGAAGATCGGTTAAGGAAAAGGGGTAGTTTACCTGCAACGGTTTTTTATCACGGGTAATTTTTTTCTATGGTAAACGATAACAGCCGCAAATTCAAACAGAATCAAATGATGTTTTGCATACAGCCCTGTATTGTAGAGTTCTCAATACCTGTTGGTGCTGGTGAAGATCGGTTAAGGGAAAGGGGTAGTTTACCTGCAACGTTTTATGTTTTAAAAGGGTATTTTCTATGGCAAACGATAAGAGCCGCAAATTCAAACAGAATCAAATACGTTTTTGCATACAGCCCTGTTTTGTTGAGTACTAAAGGGCTACTGTATTTGGTGAAGATCGGTTAAGGAAAAGGGGTAGTTTACCTGACACGTTTTTTGTTTTATCAAGGGTATTTTATATGGCAAACGGTAACAGCCGCAAATTCAAACAGAATCATATAATATTTTGCATACAGCCCTGAAATGTAATGTTCTCAAGACCTGTTGGTTTTGGTGAAGATCGGTTAAGGGAATAGGGTTGTTTACCAGCAACATTTTATGTTTTATCAAGGGTATTTTTTTTTTTTTTGACGAACGATAACTGCCGTACATTAAATCATAATCAACTACTCTTCTGCATAACTTTTTGCATTATGCAGAACTCAAGGTCTGTTGATTTTGTTGAAGATCGGTTAAGGGAAAGGGGTAGTTTACCAGCAACGTTTTATGTTTTAACAAGGGTATTTTTTCTATGACGAACGATAACAGCCGCAAATTCAAACAGAATCAAATAATTGTTTGCATGCAGGCCTGATTTGTAGAGTACCCAAGACCTGTCGTTTTTGGTGAAGATCGGTTAAGGGAAATGGGTAGTTTACCTACAACGCTTTTTTATCAAGGGTAATTTTTTTCTATAGTAAACGATAACAGCCGCAAATTCAAACAGAATCAAATGATGTTTTGCATACAGCCCTGTATTGTAGAGTTCTCAATACCTATTGGTGTTGGTGAAGATCGGTTAAGGGAAAGGGGTACTTTACCAGCAACATTTTATGATTTAACAAGAGTAAAGTAAAGCTCACAGTAATCCACTGTAGAAACGTAGATGAAATATGTATAAATGAAGAGGTTTGTTGAACGGGGTGGGGGTAATTTTCTATTATTAAAAATTATAGTTGATGGTGGGGGGGAGAATTTTTTATATGTGTACTACGTTATCGGCAACAAAGAAGTAGTTTTTTGTTAAAATTGCTTCCCGGGCTCTTTAGCCGTAGGCCAATGTTTTCTGCAAAACCAGACTTTTCGGCAGTGCCATCGACTGCCATCATCGGTGAAAATCGAGTGCGAAAACGTGAGGTGGTATACGTTAGTGACCACAGTACTGTGGTTAATGCTGAAGCAATAAGTAGAAAGACGTAGTTTCTATGGAAATATTTCATTTCGAATATGATTTTAAATATAAATCTTAGAACATGGAAGTCATGTATGGTTCTCCATACCGATATTTTACTGTATTGATATGGATAATGAGATGCGATTGGATTCAAGAATATTTTCTTTTTGGTTTTCTGAAACAATTCATTTCTGGCACTAATAATACTGTCAGGTTTCTGTTGACCTCGACAATCGAAATAACCTACAATCTGTTACCTTTCTTTTCATTACCATCAGTAAGTTTCTCTTCGGTTTTCTTCCAGTTTGGTTCTATTGTGCTTTTCGATACTAGTGAATTTAGTGTTTACTTCTTCTTTAAAACCCTGTACTTCCCGCTCAGTCTGGCTACATCTTTCGTCAACTTCCAGAATTTGTTGTTTATTACTATTGTTTCTTCTTCTAATTTCTTGTTTGTGGATTCCTTATGATCGTTGATTTCCTTGCTCAACTCTTCCTTTAACAGCTCTATTTTTTCGTCTAACTTGTCCATATTTTCTTGGTTAACCTCCCTTAATTCTTCTCTTAATAGTTGTTTATCCTCTTTCAATTCTGCCAACTTCTCTTCCATCTTCTCTTCCATTTTCTTATTATTTTCCTCCATTTTTTCTTCCATCTTCTTGCTATTCTCCCTCAACTCTTCCTTCAACTGTTCGTTGTCACTTTCCATTTTCTTGCTAGTTTCGTCAATTTTCTTATTTGTATTTTCAATATTATTACCCAATTCTTCCTTTGTTGATTTGTCGTTCTCATCCATCTTCTTTCTTACTCAATTCTCCCAATTCTTCCTTTGATGATTCTATATTTTTATTTATTGTTTCTATACTCCTCTGATTCTCTTCCATCTTCTTATTGGTATCTTCCATCTTCTCTTCCATTTTCTTACTCTTTTCTTCAATTTTTGTTTTTGTTGATCTGAATTCTCGGAGGAACATTTCCATCATCTTATCCAGCTTTGTATCTTCTGTTGTTTTGGATCTCTCTATCTCTTTCTCCTGGATATTGACATCCCCTGTTTGTGTGGGTATGTCAGGTTGTTCCTCTGGTTGTGCGGGTTGTTTCGGTTCCGCAGGAGGTAATCTTCCTTCCAGATCTTCAACCGGAGTTGCCTCTTTGTCATCCATATCGATCTCTTCGATTTCTTTTTCAGCTTCTGCCGCCCTTTTCTTAGATAGTGCTCGTTTCAGCATTTTTCTTACTCTTCTGACCTTATAACAGCTGCCAAGCTAAAATTAGAAATTGGGCAAATTCTTCTTATTTTATACGGCCTATCAATCACTAATTAAAGCCCCTTCAATTGGACGCCAATTTTGTAAGAAAATATAAATTTTGTTTATTTTTAAAAATATTATTTTTATCTTTTTTATTTATTTATAAATTTTTAATTAATTATTTTAATTATATGGATGTATTTTTATTTCTTTTATTTATTGTTGTTATCAATTTAAATCACTGAGTATAACCAGAATTATGGTTCTGCGTTAAATAGATTGTCTCCTGTAACAATCGATTAGCGATCTTTCGTTATACTAAGTGTGTCCCCCTTTAAAGTTGTTAATTTCTGCTTTTCTTGTAGTCCATGTATCAAATAATAATTAAGATTCTTCTAATTATATTATTTCAAATAAATAGAAGCAACAATTATAACATTAAATGATTTTTATTGATAGAATATAAAATAATCGATTTTGAATCGATTAATTAATCAACAAAATTATCGACTCGTTCTCAGGACGAGTGAATTTATTATATAAATTATTAATATCAAGTCACAGGTTCTTTGAGCTGTTATTTTATAATAGTCAGAGAAAGGGCAAAGTCTGATAAGTATAACATTTACAGTAAAAAGCTTAATTGTCTAAAAATACAAGTTATTATTTAATATATAAAAAATGAATGATTATAAAAGTTTATGCGAACCCAAGCGAATGTCGAGGTCTGGCCGTGGCTGCGGAGAATTGTGGGAAGTCAAAATGGTCGCTCCGTGCTGCATATGTTGACTCACGCCTGCACAACGGAATCCTCTTCAAATAAATGTTCTTCTCCAAGTTTTCCTCGTCCCAGCAGTAGTGATTAATTCCTCTGGTGATAGTGCAGTTGTCCTGGATCAGCGGTCAGTTATTCGTCTCGATAATCATTGTTGAATGGTGTTCTTATTTCACTTTAGTCCATAAGGTTCATAATGGCAAATTTCGTCTCGATAAACTCGGATTTAGCGTTTAATGTTTTAAAATCGTTATTGCACTTTTTATTTTTCACTAGTGGTTTCTATTAGTAGTTAAGCTGGTTTAAGTCACTGAATTTAGTTTTCACTTAAGTTTTTTCAAAATTCGCGAGTTTAAATTTGCTAGATTTGATTTCTGTCAACCAACTTTTTCTGCTCTCGTTATATGTGAATTAATTGCCAGAGTTTGTTCTGATGTGTTCCACTCAACGTATAACAATCAACTGTTTTACTTTCTTCTTCATCCGAAACGTCCTGGCCAAATTAATATTAAAATGACATTGTTTTAAATCTCTGGCATTTCCGCTTACAAAATTGACTTTTACATTATATGACTGAATACATTTTTACTATTATTTAATTTTATTAAGTACCTAATACATAATCTCTTTCCTTAGTTAATTCTGGGTTATTTAATACGAAATACGATACTTTTACAATGTTTTCTGTCTCAAAATGCCCTATTTACAGTATTTTTTAAATGTAGGCCTCAAATTTTACTTCCTATCACATTAAATGGTTTACAATCTTTACTATGTTATAATTATTATTGAACAAGATGCCTGATAGAAATAAAATGTTTATTTTTCCTTAATTCCTTGTAATATTATTATTTTGTTAACTAATTTAAATATTATCTGTAATTTAAATCTTTCCCCTTAGGTTCCAGTGTTATTACACTTGCATTTTTTCTAATAATCCTTTATACATTTCTTCAATATCTTTATAAAGTATTGGTACTGCTAGAATACACCGTGATTGATTTACATTATACAAATTTCATCAATTTAAATAATTTACTTAACTTATTTATCAGTTATAAGGTTGTTGAGATTTACCATTTGCCCAGATTTTACTTTTGTTCACATATAATGTTTTGTGACTATTACAGCTTGCTTCTGAGCCCTTCTGACATTCTATTCTTATACAATCTTAATTAAAATTCCCTTACTTAATTTAAATTCATGTAGCATTGATTAATACTATTAACACGTAACAAATATTTTATAACAAAATAATAGTACTCAAACTCAGACATTTCAGCCTCGAGTTCATTGAACTTAATATAAACAAAACACATCTGTCCTTTCATTATTTAAATTATTTCTTAAAACTAATTTTTGTGCAGTCTTGGCTGTTTTTGTTTTATTTTATGGATGTACCCTTGATCACTTCATTTATTTATTGCCTGCTCTTAGTTTATCTTTTGTCATTTTAATGAATGTTGTGAGATAAAGAGTGGCACTTACTTAGGAATATTTTTAGTCTATTTTCATAATAATATTCTACTAAATATTACTTCTGAATTCAATACAAAAAACTTAAAAGTTGTGTAAAAGCGCAAATGTACTTAGTTTAAGAATTTAACCACTGACACATGAAGTCTATTTAACATAAAATAACTTGCACTGGTACTTTTTTAATATACTACTAGACATTTTTCCTTATATGAACTTTACAGTAGTATTTATTTTAGGTGTTATACTGTTTTAGGGACCTTTAATTTCTTTTGGGGTTTTATATTTTTGTTTTTCGGTTTCTTCCAATAGCAGTCCTCATATCATGGTTTTCGGTTTCTTCTGGGTATTTCCTTACTTACTCCTATCCTACCTGGGTATTTCCTTACTTTATCTTAGCTTTTTGCTTTATTTTTTTTATCACTCATCATATATTGCATACTTGGTTTTGATTGATATTCTTTCTTCAGACTATGATTGCACTTTACTGTGGTCCTTAATTAATTTTTTAATGTAGTTTCCTTTGATTTAATTATACTTTTAATTTATTTATGATCATTTTTTCATTCAGAACAATGTGGATCATCTGTCATGCTACAGTGTTAGTGATGCATGCAAAGACAGGAATCTCAGCAACCCGCCCCAAGTAATTAATAAAATAAATATTTTAATTCACTGTGCGAAAACTTATTAGTGTATGAACAAACCAAAGGCACCAAAGTGTGTGCAGAATTTATAGTTATCCCCAGTGAAAAGATGACGTTAATGGAACACGCTATGCGAAGACAGTGCAAAATAAACTTGCCAAAAAATACGCAAATTACCCTAAGACGCTCAAATTAATATAGTGAGTGCTTAATCGAATTAGCTATGACTTGTGCTATTTCGATTCCGTGCAAAACATTGCTATTTGCTAATAATTGCAAATAGTTGAAAAGGTTCGGGTGTGGGGGCTATCACGCGATATGCAGGTATCGACAGGACAATTTTGGAGCCAACTGGCGCGGAATCTCGAGAGGGTATAAGTTAAGGGTTCGACCAAAAACCCTTCTCTTCATTTCAAGACACAGTTGCAGTCGGACATGCTGTCCGTCAGCAGAACAGTTTTATTTTTATTTCTATTACAAATCGCAGTAACGAAAGAATAAAACGTTCGTTAAATTCGTGACAATATTCCGGAAAAAGTAAATACCGAAATAGTAAGTCTACCAAGAGTATATACGGAAAAGATACCAGAGCGACGAGGGATGCTGGACGTTAGAAGATGTTTAAGATCTACCTTGCAGCAGATAACTCTGATGAGCACCACACTGCTGTAGAACGACGCTGGACTCTAGACGTATCCAGGACCACACACGCTGCTGTAGAACGACGCTGGACTCTAGACGTATCCAGGAACACACACGCTGCTGGAGAGCGACGCTGGACTCTAGACGTATCCAGGACCACGCCAGGACAGGAGGAATGGAAAACTAACTCTGGACAACGCTGGACCCCCGACAACAAGTCGTAAGATCATCAGAACTCGAGGTGAAATGCGTAATGCATGTTAAATGATTTTTTAAAAAGAGCTCATAAAGACTATATCAAAAGACATTAAATTAAAACAAAGAAAAATGTATACTTAGTAATATTATTTTAGAAATGTAGATAAATGTTTAGTCGTAAGAATGAGCGATCGCATATAAAGAAGTAATAAATAAAAAGAGAATTTAAAGTTGAGAGAGTAGAGTTTGTTATCAAAATAAATAGTTAAATTGATTTGATAATTGAATTATAGAAAAGAATAATTTAAATTTGAATATTGAAACAAATGCCAGTCTAAAAGTAATTAATACAAATTTAAATTTAATTTTAAACATTGGTATAGACTGAGCGAGTTGAGGTCAGATCTGAATTAAGAGAATTAAATTCCAATTACATTTTAATTTTATATTTTATTAGTAAATCAATTTATTAACATGTCTAGATTAAGATTATTAACATGTCTATATATAAGAGGTTTTTAAATATGTGTAACACTGCATATTATAAGATATAAACATTTAATAATGAGAAATATGTTGACCGACGATTATTAAGGATGTTTATGATTATTTATAAGATTGAGTAAACAATAAATATGAATTTTAAATACTCATAAATACAATACTCTTATTATAATTACACCTAAACCCCAATTACACATACAACCTACATTTATGTATATGAATCGTTGTATAGAATGACGCCCTTGAACGTGAGGCCCGACACGCCTACATTTAATAATTAATGTATGCTCTATGATTACCAATGTTTGATGAGTTATATGATATAACTAATATTACATTTTAATTAATTTTGTGTGTTAGTATTTTAAAATTGTTGTGTGTATTGTATTGTAATAACGCAACTGGCGCCCACCCAAATAAACAGGTGTAATTGTAACAGGATTAAAAAAAATAAATAAATAAATACCAGTTTAACAATAAATAAATAAAAGCTTGCATACGGTTCACTAATAATAATAAATTATAAATAAATATTTTTAATAATTCAAGATGACGACTCCAGGAAATTTGGACATAGAGGCGTTTCAAACGATGATGCGTGCTTGGATAGACGAGATAAGCACAAAACAAACAGAAAACATAAATGCTAAACTTAAAGAACAAACAGAAAGCTTAGAAAATAATTTAGAACAACAGACTGAAAAATATAATATTGAATTAGAACAACAGACTGAAAATTTGAAACAAGAACATAAAAATCTCGAAGAGGTAGAAGAATTAACAGAGAAAATTGTTGACATCAACTCACATATTGAGACTATCACAGAAAAAGTATGTGAAAGAATTGTTAAGCAAAGGGAACAAATATGTGAAATGATAGAATGCAAACAAACAATTGTAATTGGAAGTAAGAGAGAACAGACTTTAATAATTACTGATGATAATTCTAAAACAATAATTAACTCTAGGGAAGAATGTAAAATACATTTAATTAAACACTCGTACCGTGTTGGCGGAGGTATCCAAAGTAGTGGGTTAATCTCGCACACTAATAAAACAATTCAAAAATGTAACACGATTGAAAAAAGTCACACGCGACAAGGGTACGCACAGTAATTATCGATTGAACGATAATCATAATGATAAGCACAATGAATATAAATACAATAAAGATTATCATAAACGAAGCACAAAAGTATGTTCCACTGTGTATGTAAAACGCATACAAACAACTAAGGAATGCGTTCGACAAGAGGGGCACAGCAGTGAGAATGAGAGAGAAGAATGTAGAAAGAGAGAGAGAGGTTATTTGTGGCTGTCAACTAGAGAAAAATTCTCGCCCTATAGACAGGTAGGTCACGCGGGGAATATGAACAATAACGAGGAAGGAATACGAGACGGAAATAACTGTGATGTCGGCTAATATATGACAACGGCCACTACACGTCGAGGTACAATAGATTTCCTGTTGACGGACACAATGCAATTGTTAACTTAAACTAGGGAGAGTGTAAATTGAATAGAATCACACTCAACACCCGAATGTGAACAAATAATTATTTTTAAAAGAAAAATGTTACTGTTAATTATTATTAATAAGAAAAGGGGATAATTAATAAGAATAATATGTGTAAAAAGATTAAAGAATTAATAATAGAAAGAATGTTATGTTTGTAAGAAATGGTGAGGAATGTTAGTATTCAAAGTAAAGAATGGCACGAAAGAAATATTTAAGAAAATAATGGTAAAGTATGTTAGTGTTGTTATTAGTATAAAGAAAGGATTAGAGATGAGAAATCAAGGTTAATTGTCAGAATGGCTGATCAAGCGAAATCTTCATACCTTAGTGGAAAGGCAAGGGCACAGAAGATAGCGATAGTAAAAGTCAAGGACAGAGATTATTTAGAGCTCCAAATACTACGATTAAAACAACGAGTAGAATTAAGCACATAAAGTCTGGATATAGACGTGTTTCTAAGGTAGTCATCTGTAGCCGATAATGACTCACTACGAAGCTAACGAAAAAGGTGTATTTCAGAAAGTAATGGTAAGGATGAAGAAAATTATTAGCGATAAGACAGGTAATAGTAAAGCAATGTAATAATAGAAGGTAATGAGGGTTAATGTATTGTATAAGATTAATGTAAGAAACTTTAATGTATTGTATAAGTAATATAAGAAAAGGTAAGGAAGATAAAGTAATGTTCATGTTAAGAAAAGAGTTAAGAAGCGAAGGTAAGAATGTATGAGTAAGGAAATGTAAAAGTACAGAGCGAATCTACATACCTATGTGGAAATGCAGAGTATCCGAAAGGACCAGAAAGGAGAGCTAATTGCGGTGGATTTTCTTGGACCACTTCCGAGATCAAGTCGGGGAATGAATCACATACTTGTTTGTATAGATGTATTTTCCAAAGCCGTCCATCTGTATCCAATTCTGCGACCCACAACTAAACTTGTTTTGAAAATACTCTTGCAGAAATATATTCCTGCAAGAATGTAAAATGAAGAAGGTCAACGCACCACTCACACGTTCATCGTATACGATGAGAGAAAGGAAAAGGACATTGGCAAATATCATGCGACGTCATTCAAGAAATTCTACGTATGAATAATGAGAAGAGAGAGTGAGAGTGGGACAATGCCACTGAACCGGTACAAGGTCAACGCACCGATCAGCTGTTATAATGGGGGGTGAATCTTGTATTCCACCAACAGCGAGCGTTATACGGACTACTCATTATTATGTGTTGTTTAACTGGTGTAAACGTAAGTTAAGCGAAAATAATATGATTGTATTTGTCTAGACCAAATAGACAAAAATTTAATAAATATATATTTATTAAATTGTTTTCTCAGGGCAGAGGAATAATGCAACGATTGAGCCATACGCAGTATTAGGCATTAATTTGAATAAATATAAAATTTGTAGAATTTGTATAAGTTACGGGTAAATGGACAGGTCTGAGATGGTAAAAATATTTCATTGTTAGATTAGGGGAGAAATTAACTTGTTCCGACAGGCAGTGAACACCTGCTCAATTGTATGTGTGTTACACGTGTATCTTGTGTGTGTTAGTGATACCTGCAAAGACAGAAATCTCAGCAACCCGCCCCAAGGAATTAATAAAATAATTATTTTAATTCACTGTGCGAAAACTTATTAGTGTATGAACAAACCAAAGGCACCAAAGTGTGTGCAGAATTTATAGTTATCCCCAGTGAAAAGATGACGTTAATGGAACACGCTATGCGAAGACAGTGCAAAATAAACGTGCCAAAAAATATGCAAATTACCCTAAGACGCTCAAATTAATATAGTGAGTGCTTAATCGAATTAGCTATGACTTGTGCTATTTCGATTCCGTGCAAAACATTGCTATTTGCTAATAATTGCAAATAGTTGAAAAGGTTCGGGTGTGGGGCTATCACGCGATATGCAGGTATCGACAGGACAATTTTGGAGCCAACTGGCGCGGAATCTCGAGAGGGTATAAATTAAGGGTTCGACCAAAAACCCTTCTCTTCATTTCAAGACACAGTTGCAGTCGGACATGCTGTCCGTCAGCAGAACAGTTTTATTTTTATTTCTATTACAAGTCGCAGTAACGAAAGAATAAAACGTTCGTTAAATTCGTGACAATATTCCGGAAAAAGTAAATACCGAAATAGTAAGTCTACCAAGAGTATATACGGAAAAGATACCAGAGCGACGAGGGATGCTGGACGTTAGAAGATGTTTAAGATCTACCTTGCAGCAGATAACTCTGATGAGCACCACACTGCTGTAGAACGACGCTGGACTCTAGACGTATCCAGGACCACACACGCTGCTGTAGAACGACGCTGGACTCTAGACGTATCCTGGAACACACACGCTGCTGGAGAGCGACGCTGGACTCTAGACGTATCCAGGACCACGCCAGGACAGGAGGAATGGAAAACTAACTCTGGACAACGCTGGACCCCCGACAACAAGTCGTAAGATCATCAGAACTCGAGGTGAAATGCGTAATGCATGTTAAATGATTTTTTAAAAAGAGCTCATAAAGACTATATCAAAAGACATTAAATTAAAACAAAGAAAAATGTATACTTAGTAATATTATTTTAGAAATGTAGATAAATGTTTAGTCGTAAGAATGAGCGATCGCATATAAAGAAGTAATAAATAAAAAGAGAATTTAAAGTTGAGAGAGTAGAGTTTGTTATCAAAATAAATAGTTAAATTGATTTGATAATTGAATTATAGAAAAGAATAATTTAAATTTGAATATTGAAACAAATGCCAGTCTAAAAGTAATTAATACAAATTTAAATTTAATTTTAAACATTGGTATAGACTGAGCGAGTTGAGGTCAGATCTGAATTAAGAGAATTAAATTCCAATTACATTTTAATTTTATATTTTATTAGTAAATCAATTTATTAACATGTCTAGATTAAGATTATTAACATGTCTATATATAAGAGGTTTTTAAATATGTGTAACACTGCATATTATAAGATATAAACATTTAATAATGAGAAATATGTTGACCGACGATTATTGAGGATGTTTATGATTATTTATAAGATTGAGTAAACAATAAATATGAATTTTAAATACTCATAAATACAATACTCTTATTATAATTACACCTGAACCCCAATTACACATACAACCTACATTTATGTATATGAATCGTTGTATAGAATGACGCCCTTGAACGTGAGGCCCGACACGCCTACATTTAATAATTAATGTATGCTCTATGATTACCAATGTTTGATGAGTTACATGATATAACTAATATTACATTTTAATTAAATTTGTATGTTAGTATTTTAAAATTGTTGTGTGTATTGTATTGTAATAACGCAACTGGCGCCCACCCAAATAAACAGGTGTAATTGTAACAGGATTAAAAAAAATAAATAAATAAATACCAGTTTAACAATAAATAAATAAAAGCTTGCATACGGTTCACTAATAATAATAAATTATAAATAAATATTTTTAATAATTCAAGATGACGACTCCAGGAAATTTGGACATAGAGGCGTTTCAAACGATGATGCGTGCTTGGATAGACGAGATAAGCACAAAACAAACAGAAAACATAAATGCTAAACTTAAAGAACAAACAGAAAGCTTAGAAAATAATTTAGAACAACAGACTGAAAAATATAATATTAAATTAGAGCAACAGACTGAAAATTTGAAACAAGACCCATAAAAATCTCGAAGAGGTAGAAGAATTAACAGAGAAAATTGTTGACATCAACTCACATATTGAGACTATCACAGAAAAAGTATGTGAAAGAATTGTTAAGCAAAGGGAACAAATATGTGAAATGATAGAATGCAAACAAACAATTGTAATTGGAAGTAAGAGAGAACAGACTTTCATAATTACTGATGATAATTCTAAAACAATAATTAACTCTGGGGAAGAATGTAAAATACATTTAATTAAACACTCGTACCGTGTTGGCGGAGGTATCCAAAGTAGTGGGTTAATCTCGCACACTAATAAAACAATTCAAAAATGTAACACGATTGAAAAAAGTCACACGCGACAAGGGTACGCACAGTAATTATCGATTGAACGATAATCATAATGATAAGCACAATGAATATAAAAACAATAAAGATTATCATAAAGAAGCACAAAAGTATGTTCCACTGTGTATGTAAAACGCATACAAACAACTAAGGAATGCGTTCGACAAGAGGGGCACAGCAGTGAGAATGAGAGAGAAGAATGTAGAAAGAGAGAGAGAGGTTATTTGTGGCTGTCAACTAGAGAAAAATTCTCGCCCTATAGACAGGTAGGTCACGCGGGGAATATGCACAATAACGAGACGGAAATAACTGTGCATGTCGGCTAATATATGACAACGGCCACTACACGTCGAGGTACAATAGATTTCCTGTTGACGGACACAATGCAATTGTTAACTTAAACTAGGGAGAGTGTAAATTGAATAGAATCACACTCAACACCCGAATGTGAACAAATAATTATTTTTAAAAGAAAAATGTTACTGTTAATTATTATTAATAAGAAAAGGGGATAATTAATAAGAATAATATGTGTAAAAAGATTAAAGAATTAATAATAGAAAGAATGTTATGTTTGTAAGAAATGGTGAGGAATGTTAGTATTCAAAGTAAAGAATGGCACGAAAGAAATATTTAAGAAAGTAATGGTAAAGAATGTTAGTGTTGTTATTAGTATAAAGAAAGGATTAGAGATGAGAAATCAAGGTTAATTGTCAGAATGGCTGATCAAGCGAAATCTTCATACCTTAGTGGAAAGGCAAGGGCACAGAAGATAGCGATAGTAAAAGTCAAGGACAGAGATTATTTAGAGCTCCAAATACTACGATTAAAACAACGAGTTGAATTAAGCACATAAAGTCTGGATATAGACGTGTTTCTAAGGTAGTCATCTGTAGCCGATAATGACTCACTACGAAGCTAACGAAAAAGGTGTATTTCAGAAAGTAATGGTAAGGATGAAGAAAATTATTAGCGATAAGAGAGGTAATAGTAAAGCAATGTAATAATAGAAGGTAATGAGGGTTAATGTATTGTATAAGATTAATGTAAGAAATTTTAATGTATTGTATAAGTAATATAAGAAAAGTTAAGGAAGATAAAGTAATGTTCATGTTAAGAAAAGAGTTAAGAAGCGAAGGTAAGAATGTATGAGTAAGGAAATGTAAAAGTACAGAGCGAATCTACATACCTATGTGGAAATGCAGAGTATCCGAAAGGACCAGAAAGGAGAGCTAATTGCGGTGGATTTTCTTGGACCACTTCCGAGATCAAGTCGGGGAATGAATCACATACTTGTTTGTATAGATGTATTTTCCAAAGCCGTCCATCTGTATCCAATTCTGCGACCCACAACTAAACTTGTTTTGAAAATACTCTTGCAGAAATATGTTCCTGCAAGAATGTAAAATGAAGAAGGTCAACGCACCACTCACACGTTCATCGTATACGATGAGAGAAAGGAAAAGGACATTGGCAAATATCATGCGACGTCATTCAAGAAATTCTACGTATGAATAATGAGAAGAGAGAGTGAGAGTGGGACAATGCCACTGAACCGGTACAAGGTCAACGCACCGATCAGCTGTTATAATGGGGGGTGAATCTTGCATTCCACCAACAGCGAGCGTTATACGGACTACTCATTATTATGTGTTGTTTAACTGGTGTAAACGTAAGTTAAGCGAAAATAATATGATTGTATTTGTCTAGAACAAATAGACAAAAATTTAATAAATAAATATTTATTAAATTGTTTTCTCAGGGCAGAGGAATAATGCAACGATTGAGCCATACGCAGTATTAGGCATTAATTTGAATAAATATAAAATTTGTAGAATTTGTATAAGTTACGGGTAAATGGACAGGTCTGAGATGGTAAAAATATTTCATTGTTAGATTAGGGGAGAAATTAACTTGTTCCGACAGGCAGTGAACACCTGCTCAATTGTATGTGTGTTACACGTGTATCTTGTGTGTGTTAGTGATACCTGCAAAGACAGAAATCTCAGCAACCCGCCCCAAGGAATTAATAAAATAATTATTTTAATTCACTGTGCGAAAACTTATTAGTGTATGAACAAACCAAAGGCACCAAAGTGTGTGCAGAATTTATAGTTATCCCCAGTGAAAAGATGACGTTAATGGAACACGCTATGCGAAGACAGTGCAAAATAAACGTGCCAAAAAATATGCAAATTACCCTAAGACGCTCAAATTAATATAGTGAGTGCGTAATCGAATTAGCTATGACTTGTGCTATTTCGATTCCGTGCAAAACATTGCTATTTGCTAATAATTGCAAATAGTTGAAAAGGTTCGGGTGTGGGGCTATCACGCGATATGCAGGTATCGACAGGACAATTTTGGAGCCAACTGGCGCGGAATCTCGAGAGGGTATAAATTAAGGGTTCGACCAAAAACCCTTCTCTTCATTTCAAGACACAGTTGCAGTCGGACATGCTGTCCGTCAGCAGAACAGTTTTATTTTTATTTCTATTACAAGTCGCAGTAACGAAAGAATAAAACGTTCGTTAAATTCGTGACAATATTCCGGAAAAAGTAAATACCGAAATAGTAAGTCTACCAAGAGTATATACGGAAAAGATACCAGAGCGACGAGGGATGCTGGACGTTAGAAGATGTTTAAGATCTACCTGGCAGCAGATAACTCTGATGAGCACCACACTGCTGTAGAACGACGCTGGACTCTAGACGTATCCAGGACCACACACGCTGCTGTAGAACGACGCTGGACTCTAGACGTATCCAGGAACACACACGCTGCTGGAGAGCGACGCTGGACTCTAGACGTATCCAGGACCACGCCAGGACAGGAGGAATGGAAAACTAACTCTGGACAACGCTGGACCCCCGACAACAAGTCGTAAGATCATCAGAACTCGAGGTGAAATGCGTAATGCATGTTAAATGATTTTTTAAAAAGAGCTCATAAAGACTATATCAAAAGACATTAAATTAAAACAAAGAAAAATGTATACTTAGTAATATTATTTTAGAAATGTAGATAAATGTTTAGTCGTAAGAATGAGCGATCGCATATAAAGAAGTAATAAATAAAAAGAGAATTTAAAGTTGAGAGAGTAGAGTTTGTTATCAAAATAAATAGTTAAATTGATTTGATAATTGAATTATAGAAAAGAATAATTTAAATTTGAATATTGAAACAAATGCCAGTCTAAAAGTAATTAATACAAATTTAAATTTAATTTTAAACATTGGTATAGACTGAGCGAGTTGAGGTCAGATCTGAATTAAGAGAATTAAATTCCAATTACATTTTAATTTTATATTTTATTAGTAAATCAATTTATTAACATGTCTAGATTAAGATTATTAACATGTCTATATATAAGAGGTTTTTAAATATGTGTAACACTGCATATTATAAGATATAAACATTTAATAATGAGAAATATGTTGACCGACGATTATTGAGGATGTTTATGATTATTTATAAGATTGAGTAAACAATAAATATGAATTTTAAATACTCATAAATACAATACTCTTATTATAATTACACCTGAACCCCAATTACACATACAACCTACATTTATGTATATGAATCGTTGTATAGAATGACGCCCTTGAACGTGAGGCCCGACACGCCTACATTTAATAATTAATGTATGCTCTATGATTACCAATGTTTGATGAGTTACATGATATAACTAATATTACATTTTAATTAAATTTGTATGTTAGTATTTTAAAATTGTTGTGTGTATTGTATTGTAATAACGCAACTGGCGCCCACCCAAATAAACAGGTGTAATTGTAACAGGATTAAAAAAAATAAATAAATAAATACCAGTTTAACAATAAATAAATAAAAGCTTGCATACGGTTCACTAATAATAATAAATTATAAATAAATATTTTTAATAATTCAAGATGACGACTCCAGGAAATTTGGACATAGAGGCGTTTCAAACGATGATGCGTGCTTGGATAGACGAGATAAGCACAAAACAAACAGAAAACATAAATGCTAAACTTAAAGAACAAACAGAAAGCTTAGAAAATAATTTAGAACAACAGACTGAAAAATATAATATTAAATTAGAGCAACAGACTGAAAATTTGAAACAAGACCCATAAAAATCTCGAAGAGGTAGAAGAATTAACAGAGAAAATTGTTGACATCAACTCACATATTGAGACTATCACAGAAAAAGTATGTGAAAGAATTGTTAAGCAAAGGGAACAAATATGTGAAATGATAGAATGCAAACAAACAATTGTAATTGGAAGTAAGAGAGAACAGACTTTCATAATTACTGATGATAATTCTAAAACAATAATTAACTCTGGGGAAGAATGTAAAATACATTTAATTAAACACTCGTACCGTGTTGGCGGAGGTATCCAAAGTAGTGGGTTAATCTCGCACACTAATAAAACAATTCAAAAATGTAACACGATTGAAAAAAGTCACACGCGACAAGGGTACGCACAGTAATTATCGATTGAACGATAATCATAATGATAAGCACAATGAATATAAAAACAATAAAGATTATCATAAAGAAGCACAAAAGTATGTTCCACTGTGTATGTAAAACGCATACAAACAACTAAGGAATGCGTTCGACAAGAGGGGCACAGCAGTGAGAATGAGAGAGAAGAATGTAGAAAGAGAGAGAGAGGTTATTTGTGGCTGTCAACTAGAGAAAAATTCTCGCCCTATAGACAGGTAGGTCACGCGGGGAATATGCACAATAACGAGACGGAAATAACTGTGCATGTCGGCTAATATATGACAACGGCCACTACACGTCGAGGTACAATAGATTTCCTGTTGACGGACACAATGCAATTGTTAACTTAAACTAGGGAGAGTGTAAATTGAATAGAATCACACTCAACACCCGAATGTGAACAAATAATTATTTTTAAAAGAAAAATGTTACTGTTAATTATTATTAATAAGAAAAGGAGATAATTAATAAGAATAATATGTGTAAAAAGATTAAAGAATTAATAATAGAAAGAATGTTATGTTTGTAAGAAATGGTGAGGAATGTTAGTATTCAAAGTAAAGAATGGCACGAAAGAAATATTTAAGAAAGTAATGGTAAAGAATGTTAGTGTTGTTATTAGTATAAAGAAAGGATTAGAGATGAGAAATCAAGGTTAATTGTCAGAATGGCTGATCAAGCGAAATCTTCATACCTTAGTGGAAAGGCAAGGGCACAGAAGATAGCGATAGTAAAAGTCAAGGACAGAGATTATTTAGAGCTCCAAATACTACGATTAAAACAACGAGTTGAATTAAGCACATAAAGTCTGGATATAGACGTGTTTCTAAGGTAGTCATCTGTAGCCGATAATGACTCACTACGAAGCTAACGAAAAAGGTGTATTTCAGAAAGTAATGGTAAGGATGAAGAAAATTATTAGCGATAAGACAGGTAATAGTAAAGCAATGTAATAATAGAAGGTAATGAGGGTTAATGTATTGTATAAGATTAATGTAAGAAATTTTAATGTATTGTATAAGTAATATAAGAAAAGTTAAGGAAGATAAAGTAATGTTCATGTTAAGAAAAGAGTTAAGAAGCGAAGGTAAGAATGTATGAGTAAGGAAATGTAAAAGTACAGAGCGAATCTACATACCTATGTGGAAATGCAGAGTATCCGAAAGGACCAGAAAGGAGAGCTAATTGCGGTGGATTTTCTTGGACCACTTCCGAGATCAAGTCGGGGAATGAATCACATACTTGTTTGTATAGATGTATTTTCCAAAGCCGTCCATCTGTATCCAATTCTGCGACCCACAACTAAACTTGTTTTGAAAATACTCTTGCAGAAATATGTTCCTGCAAGAATGTAAAATGAAGAAGGTCAACGCACCACTCACACGTTCATCGTATACGATGAGAGAAAGGAAAAGGACATTGGCAAATATCATGCGACGTCATTCAAGAAATTCTACGTATGAATAATGAGAAGAGAGAGTGAGAGTGGGACAATGCCACTGAACCGGTACAAGGTCAACGCACCGATCAGCTGTTATAATGGGGGGTGAATCTTGCATTCCACCAACAGCGAGCGTTATACGGACTACTCATTATTATGTGTTGTTTAACTGGTGTAAACGTAAGTTAAGCGAAAATAATATGATTGTATTTGTCTAGAACAAATAGACAAAAATTTAATAAATAAATATTTATTAAATTGTTTTCTCAGGGCAGAGGAATAATGCAACGATTGAGCCATACGCAGTATTAGGCATTAATTTGAATAAATATAAAATTTGTAGAATTTGTATAAGTTACGGGTAAATGGACAGGTCTGAGATGGTAAAAATATTTCATTGTTAGATTAGGGGAGAAATTAACTTGTTCCGACAGGCAGTGAACACCTGCTCAATTGTATGTGTGTTACACGTGTATCTTGTGTGTGTTAGTGATACCTGCAAAGACAGAAATCTCAGCAACCCGCCCCAAGGAATTAATAAAATAATTATTTTAATTCACTGTGCGAAAACTTATTAGTGTATGAACAAACCAAAGGCACCAAAGTGTGTGCAGAATTTATAGTTATCCCCAGTGAAAAGATGACGTTAATGGAACACGCTATGCGAAGACAGTGCAAAATAAACGTGCCAAAAAATATGCAAATTACCCTAAGACGCTCAAATTAATATAGTGAGTGCGTAATCGAATTAGCTATGACTTGTGCTATTTCGATTCCGTGCAAAACATTGCTATTTGCTAATAATTGCAAATAGTTGAAAAGGTTCGGGTGTGGGGCTATCACGCGATATGCAGGTATCGACAGGACAATTTTGGAGCCAACTGGCGCGGAATCTCGAGAGGGTATAAATTAAGGGTTCGACCAAAAACCCTTCTCTTCATTTCAAGACACAGTTGCAGTCGGACATGCTGTCCGTCAGCAGAACAGTTTTATTTTTATTTCTATTACAAGTCGCAGTAACGAAAGAATAAAACGTTCGTTAAATTCGTGACAATATTCCGGAAAAAGTAAATACCGAAATAGTAAGTCTACCAAGAGTATATACGGAAAAGATACCAGAGCGACGAGGGATGCTGGACGTTAGAAGATGTTTAAGATCTACCTTGCAGCAGATAACTCTGATGAGCACCACACTGCTGTAGAACGACGCTGGACTCTAGACGTATCCAGGACCACACACGCTGCTGTAGAACGACGCTGGACTCTAGACGTATCCAGGAACACACACGCTGCTGGAGAGCGACGCTGGACTCTAGACGTATCCAGGACCACGCCAGGACAGGAGGAATGGAAAACTAACTCTGGACAACGCTGGACCCCCGACAACAAGTCGTAAGATCATCAGAACTCGAGGTGAAATGCGTAATGCATGTTAAATGATTTTTTAAAAAGAGCTCATAAAGACTATATCAAAAGACATTAAATTAAAACAAAGAAAAATGTATACTTAGTAATATTATTTTAGAAATGTAGATAAATGTTTAGTCGTAAGAATGAGCGATCGCATATAAAGAAGTAATAAATAAAAAGAGAATTTAAAGTTGAGAGAGTAGAGTTTGTTATCAAAATAAATAGTTAAATTGATTTGATAATTGAATTATAGAAAAGAATAATTTAAATTTGAATATTGAAACAAATGCCAGTCTAAAAGTAATTAATACAAATTTAAATTTAATTTTAAACATTGGTATAGACTGAGCGAGTTGAGGTCAGACCTGAATTAAGAGAATTAAATTCCAATTACATTTTAATTTTATATTTTATTAGTAAATCAATTTATTAACATGTCTAGATTAAGATTATTAACATGTCTATATATAAGAGGTTTTTAAATATGTGTAACACTGCATATTATAAGATATAAACATTTAATAATGAGAAATATGTTGACCGACGATTATTGAGGATGTTTATGATTATTTATAAGATTGAGTAAACAATAAATATGAATTTTAAATACTCATAAATACAATACTCTTATTATAATTACACCTGAACCCCAATTACACATACAACCTACATTTATGTATATGAATCGTTGTATAGAATGACGCCCTTGAACGTGAGGCCCGACACGCCTACATTTAATAATTAATGTATGCTCTATGATTACCAATGTTTGATGAGTTATATGATATAACTAATATTACATTTTAATTAAATTTGTATGTTAGTATTTTAAAATTGTTGTGTGTATTGTATTGTAATAACGCAACTGGCGCCCACCCAAATAAACAGGTGTAATTGTAACAGGATTAAAAAAAATAAATAAATAAATAACAGTTTAACAATAAATAAATAAAAGCTTGCATACGGTTCACTAATAATAATAAATTATAAATAAATATTTTTAATAATTCAAGATGACGACTCCAGGAAATTTGGACATAGAGGCGTTTCAAACGATGATGCGTGCTTGGATAGACGAGATAAGCACAAAACAAACAGAAAACATAAATGCTAAACTTAAAGAACAAACAGAAAGCTTAGAAAATAATTTAGAACAACAGACTGAAAAATATAATATTAAATTAGAACAACAGACTGAAAATTTGAAACAAGACCCATAAAAATCTCGAAGAGGTAGAAGAATTAACAGAGAAAATTGTTGACATCAACTCACATATTGAGACTATCACAGAAAAAGTATGTGAAAGAATTGTTAAGCAAAGGGAACAAATATGTGAAATGATAGAATGCAAACAAACAATTGTAATTGGAAGTAAGAGAGAACAGACTTTCATAATTACTGATGATAATTCTAAAACAATAATTAACTCTAGGGAAGAATGTAAAATACATTTAATTAAACACTCGTACCGTGTTGGCGGAGGTATCCAAAGTAGTGGGTTAATCTCGCACACTAATAAAACAATTCAAAAATGTAACACGATTGAAAAAAGTCACACGCGACAAGGGTACGCACAGTAATTATCGATTGAACGATAATCATAATGATAAGCACAATGAATATAAAAACAATAAAGATTATCATAAACGAAGCACAAAAGTATGTTCCACTGTGTATGTAAAACGCATACAAACAACTAAGGAATGCGTTCGACAAGAGGGGCACAGCAGTGAGAATGAGAGACAAGAATGTAGAAAGAGAGAGAGAGGTTATTTGTGGCTGTCAACTAGAGAAAAATTCTCGCCCTATAGACAGGTAGGTCACGCGGGGAATATGCACAATAACGAGACGCAAATAACTGTGCATGTCGGCTAATATATGACAACGACCACTACACGTCGAGGTACAATAGATTTCCTGTTGACGGACACAATGCAATTGTTAACTTAAACTAGGGAGAGTGTAAATTGAATAGAATCACACTCAACACCCGAATGTGAACAAATAATTATTTTTAAAAGAAAATGTTACTGTTAATTATTATTAATAAGAAAAGGGGATAATTAATAAGAATAATATGTGTATAAAGATTAAAGAATTAATAATAGAAAGAATGTTATGTTTGTAAGAAATGGTGAGGAATGTTAGTATTCAAAGTAAAGAATGGCACGAAAGAAATATTTAAGAAAGTAATGGTAAAGAATGTTAGTGTTGTTATTAGTATAAAGAAAGGATTAGAGATGAGAAATCAAGGTTAATTGTCAGAATGGCTGATCAAGCGAAATCTTCATACCTTAGTGGAAAGGCAAGGGCACAGAAGATAGCGATAGTAAAAGTCAAGGACAGAGATTATTTAGAGCTCCAAATACTACGATTAAAACAACGAGTAGAATTAAGCACATAAAGTCTGGATATAGACGTGTTTCTAAGGTAGTCATCTGTAGCCGATAATGACTCACTACGAAGCTAACGAAAAAGGTGTATTTCAGAAAGTAATGGTAAGGATGAAGAAAATTATTAGCGATAAGACAGGTAATAGTAAAGCAATGTAATAATAGAAGGTAATGAAGGTTAATGTATTGTATAAGCTTAATGTAAGAAATTTTAATGTATTGTATAAGTAATATAAGAAAAGTTAAGGAAGATAAAGTAATGTTCATGTTAAGAAAAGAGTTAAGAAGCGAAGGTAAGAATGTATGAGTAAGGAAATGTAAAAGTACAGAGCGAATCTACATACCTATGTGGAATTTGCAGAGTATCCGAAAGGACCAGAAAGGAGAGCTAATTGCGGTGGATTTTCTTGGACAACTTCCGAGATCAAGTCGGGGAATGAATCACATACTTGTTTGTATAGATGTATTTTCCAAAGCCGTCCATCTGTATCCAATTCTGCGACCCACAACTAAACTTGTTTTGAAAATACTCTTGCAGAAATATATTCCTGCAAGAATGTAAAATGAAGAAGGTCAACGCACCACTCACACGTTCATCGTATACGATGAGAGAAAGGAAAAGGACATTGGCAAATATCATGCGACGTCATTCAAGAAATTCTACGTATGAATAATGAGAAGAGAGAGTGAGAGTGGGACAATGCCACTGAACCGGTACAAGGTCAACGCACCGATCAGCTGTTATAATGGGGGGTGAATCTTGCATTCCACCAACAGCGAGCGTTATACGGACTACTCATTATTATGTGTGTTTTAACTGGTGTAAACGTAAGTTAAGCGAAAATAATATGATTGTATTTGTCTAGAACAAATAGACAAAAATTTAATAAATAAATATTTATTAAATTGTTTTCTCAGGGCAGAGGAATAATGCAACGATTCAGCCATACGCAGTATTAGGCATTAATTTGAATAAATATAAAATTTGTAGAATTTGTATAAGTTACGGGTAAATGGACAGGTCTGAGATTGTAAAAATATTTCATCGTTAGATTAGGGGAGAAATTAACTTGTTCCGACAGGCAGTAAACACCTGCTCAATTGTATGTTTGTTACACGTGTATCTTGTGTGTGTTAGTGATACCTGCAAAGACAGAAATCTCAGCAACCCGCCCCAAGGAATTAATAAAATAATTATTTTAATTCACTGTGCGAAAACTTATTAGTGTATGAACAAACCAAAGGCACCAAAGTGTGTGCAGAATTTATAGTTATCCCCAGTGAAAAGATGACGTTAATGGAACACGCTATGCGAAGACAGTGCAAAATAAACGTGCCAAAAAATATGCAAATTACCCTAAGACGCTCAAATTAATATAGTGAGTGCTTAATCGAATTAGCTATGACTTGTGCTATTTCGATTCCGTGCAAAACATTGCTATTTGCTAATAATTGCAAATAGTTGAAAAGGTTCGGGTGTGGGGCTATCACGCGATATGCAGGTATCGACAGGACAATTTTGGAGCCAACTGGCGCGGAATCTCGAGAGGGTATAAATTAAGGGTTCGACCAAAAACCCTTCTCTTCATTTCAAGACACAGTTGCAGTCGGACATGCTGTCCGTCAGCAGAACAGTTTTATTTTTATTTCTATTACAAGTCGCAGTAACGAAAGAATAAAACGTTCGTTAAATTCGTGACAATATTCCGGAAAAAGTAAATACCGAAATAGTAAGTCTACCAAGAGTATATACGGAAAAGATACCAGAGCGACGAGGGATGCTGGACGTTAGAAGATGTTTAAGATCTACCTTGCAGCAGATAACTCTGATGAGCACCACACTGCTGTAGAACGACGCTGGACTCTAGACGTATCCAGGACCACACACGCTGCTGTAGAACGACGCTGGACTCTAGACGTATCCAGGAACACACACGCTGCTGGAGAGCGACGCTGGACTCTAGACGTATCCAGGACCACGCCAGGACAGGAGGAATGGAAAACTAACTCTGGACAACGCTGGACCCCCGACAACAAGTCGTAAGATCATCAGAACTCGAGGTGAAATGCGTAATGCATGTTAAATGATTTTTTAAAAAGAGCTCATAAAGACTATATCAAAAGACATTAAATTAAAACAAAGAAAAATGTATACTTAGTAATATTATTTTAGAAATGTAGATAAATGTTTAGTCGTAAGAATGAGCGATCGCATATAAAGAAGTAATAAATAAAAAGAGAATTTAAAGTTGAGAGAGTAGAGTTTGTTATCAAAATAAATAGTTAAATTGATTTGATAATTGAATTATAGAAAAGAATAATTTAAATTTGAATATTGAAACAAATGCCAGTCTAAAAGTAATTAATACAAATTTAAATTTAATTTTAAACATTGGTATAGACTGAGCGAGTTTAGGTCAGATCTGAATTAAGAGAATTAAATTCCAATTACATTTTAATTTTATATTTTATTAGTAAATCAATTTATTAACATGTCTAGATTAAGATTATTAACATGTCTATATATAAGAGGTTTTTAAATATGTGTAACACTGCATATTATAAGATATAAACATTTAATAATGAGAAATATGTTGACCGACGATTATTGAGGATGTTTATGATTATTTATAAGATTGAGTAAACAATAAATATGAATTTTAAATACTCATAAATACAATACTCTTATTATAATTACACCTGAACCCCAATTACACATACAACCTACATTTATGTATATGAATCGTTGTATAGAATGACGCCCTTGAACGTGAGGCCCGACACGCCTACATTTAATAATTAATGTATGCTCTATGATTACCAATGTTTGATGAGTTATATGATATAACTAATATTACATTTTAATTAAATTTGTATGTTAGTATTTTAAAATTGTTGTGTGTATTGTATTGTAATAACGCAACTGGCGCCCACCCAAATAAACAGGTGTAATTGTAACAGGATTAAAAAAAATAAATAAATAAATACCAGTTTAACAATAAATAAATAAAAGCTTGCATACGGTTCACTAATAATAATAAATTATAAATAAATATTTTTAATAATTCAAGATGACGACTCCAGGAAATTTGGACATAGAGGCGTTTCAAACGATGATGCGTGCTTGGATAGACGAGATAAGCACAAAACAAACAGAAAACATAAATGCTAAACTTAAAGAACAAACAGAAAGCTTAGAAAATAATTTAGAACAACAGACTGAAAAATATAATATTAAATTAGAGCAACAGACTGAAAATTTGAAACAAGACCCATAAAAATCTCGAAGAGGTAGAAGAATTAACAGAGAAAATTGTTGACATCAACTCACATATTGAGACTATCACAGAAAAAGTATGTGAAAGAATTGTTAAGCAAAGGGAACAAATATGTGAAATGATAGAATGCAAACAAACAATTGTAATTGGAAGTAAGAGAGAACAGACTTTCATAATTACTGATGATAATTCTAAAACAATAATTAACTCTAGGGAAGAATGTAAAATACATTTAATTAAACACTCGTACCGTGTTGGCGGAGGTATCCAAAGTAGTGGGTTAATCTCGCACACTAATAAAACAATTCAAAAATGTAACACGATTGAAAAAAGTCACACGCGACAAGGGTACGCACAGTAATTATCGATTGAACGATAATCATAATGATAAGCACAATGAATATAAAAACAATAAAGATTATCATAAAGAAGCACAAAAGTATGTTCCACTGTGTATGTAAAACGCATACAAACAACTAAGGAATGCGTTCGACAAGAGGGGCACAGCAGTGAGAATGAGAGAGAAGAATGTAGAAAGAGAGAGAGAGGTTATTTGTGGCTGTCAACTAGAGAAAAATTCTCGCCCTATAGACAGGTAGGTCACGCGGGGAATATGCACAATAACGAGGAAGGAATACGAGACGGAAATAACTGTGCATGTCGGCTAATATATGGTATAACGGCCACTACACGTCGAGGTACAATAGATTTCCTGTTGACGGACACAATGCAATTGTTAACTTAAACTAGGGAGAGTGTAAATTGAATAGAATCACACTCAACACCCGAATGTGAACAAATAATTATTTTTAAAAGAAAATGTTACTGTTAATTATTATTAATAAGAAAAGGGGATAATTAATAAGAATAATATGTGTATAAAGATTAAAGAATTAATAATAGAAAGAATGTTATGTTTGTAAGAAATGGTGAGGAATGTTAGTATTCAAAGTAAAGAATGGCACGAAAGAAATATTTAAGAAAGTAATGGTAAAGAATGTTAGTGTTGTTATTAGTATAAAGAAAGGATTAGAGATGAGAAATCAAGGTTAATTGTCAGAATGGCTGATCAAGCGAAATCTTCATACCTTAGTGGAAAGGCAAGGGCACAGAAGATAGCGATAGTAAAAGTCAAGGACAGAGATTATTTAGAGCTCCAAATACTACGATTAAAACAACGAGTAGAATTAAGCACATAAAGTCTGGATATAGACGTGTTTCTAAGGTAGTCATCTGTAGCCGATAATGACTCACTACGAAGCTAACGAAAAAGGTGTATTTCAGAAAGTAATGGTAAGGATGAAGAAAATTATTAGCGATAAGACAGGTAATAGTAAAGCAATGTAATAATAGAAGGTAATGAAGGTTAATGTATTGTATAAGCTTAATGTAAGAAATTTTAATGTATTGTATAAGTAATATAAGAAAAGTTAAGGAAGATAAAGTAATGTTCATGTTAAGAAAAGAGTTAAGAAGCGAAGGTAAGAATGTATGAGTAAGGAAATGTAAAAGTACAGAGCGAATCTACATACCTATGTGGAATTTGCAGAGTATCCGAAAGGACCAGAAAGGAGAGCTAATTGCGGTGGATTTTCTTGGACAACTTCCGAGATCAAGTCGGGGAATGAATCACATACTTGTTTGTATAGATGTATTTTCCAAAGCCGTCCATCTGTATCCAATTCTGCGACCCACAACTAAACTTGTTTTGAAAATACTCTTGCAGAAATATATTCCTGCAAGAATGTAAAATGAAGAAGGTCAACGCACCACTCACACGTTCATCGTATACGATGAGAGAAAGGAAAAGGACATTGGCAAATATCATGCGACGTCATTCAAGAAATTCTACGTATGAATAATGAGAAGAGAGAGTGAGAGTGGGACAATGCCACTGAACCGGTACAAGGTCAACGCACCGATCAGCTGTTATAATGGGGGGTGAATCTTGCATTCCACCAACAGCGAGCGTTATACGGACTACTCATTATTATGTGTGTTTTAACTGGTGTAAACGTAAGTTAAGCGAAAATAATATGATTGTATTTGTCTAGAACAAATAGACAAAAATTTAATAAATAAATATTTATTAAATTGTTTTCTCAGGGCAGAGGAATAATGCAACGATTCAGCCATACGCAGTATTAGGCATTAATTTGAATAAATATAAAATTTGTAGAATTTGTATAAGTTACGGGTAAATGGACAGGTCTGAGATTGTAAAAATATTTCATCGTTAGATTAGGGGAGAAATTAACTTGTTCCGACAGGCAGTAAACACCTGCTCAATTGTATGTTTGTTACACGTGTATCTTGTGTGTGTTAGTGATACCTGCAAAGACAGAAATCTCAGCAACCCGCCCCAAGGAATTAATAAAATAATTATTTTAATTCACTGTGCGAAAACTTATTAGTGTATGAACAAACCAAAGGCACCAAAGTGTGTGCAGAATTTATAGTTATCCCCAGTGAAAAGATGACGTTAATGGAACACGCTATGCGAAGACAGTGCAAAATAAACGTGCCAAAAAATATGCAAATTACCCTAAGACGCTCAAATTAATATAGTGAGTGCTTAATCGAATTAGCTATGACTTGTGCTATTTCGATTCCGTGCAAAACATTGCTATTTGCTAATAATTGCAAATAGTTGAAAAGGTTCGGGTGTGGGGCTATCACGCGATATGCAGGTATCGACAGGACAATTTTGGAGCCAACTGGCGCGGAATCTCGAGAGGGTATAAATTAAGGGTTCGACCAAAAACCCTTCTCTTCATTTCAAGACACAGTTGCAGTCGGACATGCTGTCCGTCAGCAGAACAGTTTTATTTTTATTTCTATTACAAGTCGCAGTAACGAAAGAATAAAACGTTCGTTAAATTCGTGACAATATTCCGGAAAAAGTAAATACCGAAATAGTAAGTCTACCAAGAGTATATACGGAAAAGATACCAGAGCGACGAGGGATGCTGGACGTTAGAAGATGTTTAAGATCTACCTTGCAGCAGATAACTCTGATGAGCACCACACTGCTGTAGAACGACGCTGGACTCTAGACGTATCCAGGACCACACACGCTGCTGTAGAACGACGCTGGACTCTAGACGTATCCAGGAACACACACGCTGCTGGAGAGCGACGCTGGACTCTAGACGTATCCAGGACCACGCCAGGACAGGAGGAATGGAAAACTAACTCTGGACAACGCTGGACCCCCGACAACAAGTCGTAAGATCATCAGAACTCGAGGTGAAATGCGTAATGCATGTTAAATGATTTTTTAAAAAGAGCTCATAAAGACTATATCAAAAGACATTAAATTAAAACAAAGAAAAATGTATACTTAGTAATATTATTTTAGAAATGTAGATAAATGTTTAGTCGTAAGAATGAGCGATCGCATATAAAGAAGTAATAAATAAAAAGAGAATTTAAAGTTGAGAGAGTAGAGTTTGTTATCAAAATAAATAGTTAAATTGATTTGATAATTGAATTATAGAAAAGAATAATTTAAATTTGAATATTGAAACAAATGCCAGTCTAAAAGTAATTAATACAAATTTAAATTTAATTTTAAACATTGGTATAGACTGAGCGAGTTTAGGTCAGATCTGAATTAAGAGAATTAAATTCCAATTACATTTTAATTTTATATTTTATTAGTAAATCAATTTATTAACATGTCTAGATTAAGATTATTAACATGTCTATATATAAGAGGTTTTTAAATATGTGTAACACTGCATATTATAAGATATAAACATTTAATAATGAGAAATATGTTGACCGACGATTATTGAGGATGTTTATGATTATTTATAAGATTGAGTAAACAATAAATATGAATTTTAAATACTCATAAATACAATACTCTTATTATAATTACACCTGAACCCCAATTACACATACAACCTACATTTATGTATATGAATCGTTGTATAGAATGACGCCCTTGAACGTGAGGCCCGACACGCCTACATTTAATAATTAATGTATGCTCTATGATTACCAATGTTTGATGAGTTATATGATATAACTAATATTACATTTTAATTAAATTTGTATGTTAGTATTTTAAAATTGTTGTGTGTATTGTATTGTAATAACGCAACTGGCGCCCACCCAAATAAACAGGTGTAATTGTAACAGGATTAAAAAAAATAAATAAATAAATACCAGTTTAACAATAAATAAATAAAAGCTTGCATACGGTTCACTAATAATAATAAATTATAAATAAATATTTTTAATAATTCAAGATGACGACTCCAGGAAATTTGGACATAGAGGCGTTTCAAACGATGATGCGTGCTTGGATAGACGAGATAAGCACAAAACAAACAGAAAACATAAATGCTAAACTTAAAGAACAAACAGAAAGCTTAGAAAATAATTTAGAACAACAGACTGAAAAATATAATATTAAATTAGAGCAACAGACTGAAAATTTGAAACAAGACCCATAAAAATCTCGAAGAGGTAGAAGAATTAACAGAGAAAATTGTTGACATCAACTCACATATTGAGACTATCACAGAAAAAGTATGTGAAAGAATTGTTAAGCAAAGGGAACAAATATGTGAAATGATAGAATGCAAACAAACAATTGTAATTGGAAGTAAGAGAGAACAGACTTTCATAATTACTGATGATAATTCTAAAACAATAATTAACTCTAGGGAAGAATGTAAAATACATTTAATTAAACACTCGTACCGTGTTGGCGGAGGTATCCAAAGTAGTGGGTTAATCTCGCACACTAATAAAACAATTCAAAAATGTAACACGATTGAAAAAAGTCACACGCGACAAGGGTACGCACAGTAATTATCGATTGAACGATAATCATAATGATAAGCACAATGAATATAAAAACAATAAAGATTATCATAAAGAAGCACAAAAGTATGTTCCACTGTGTATGTAAAACGCATACAAACAACTAAGGAATGCGTTCGACAAGAGGGGCACAGCAGTGAGAATGAGAGAGAAGAATGTAGAAAGAGAGAGAGAGGTTATTTGTGGCTGTCAACTAGAGAAAAATTCTCGCCCTATAGACAGGTAGGTCACGCGGGGAATATGCACAATAACGAGGAAGGAATACGAGACGGAAATAACTGTGCATGTCGGCTAATATATGGTATAACGGCCACTACACGTCGAGGTACAATAGATTTCCTGTTGACGGACACAATGCAATTGTTAACTTAAACTAGGGAGAGTGTAAATTGAATAGAATCACACTCAACACCCGAATGTGAACAAATAATTATTTTTAAAAGAAAATGTTACTGTTAATTATTATTAATAAGAAAAGGGGATAATTAATAAGAATAATATGTGTATAAAGATTAAAGAATTAATAATAGAAAGAATGTTATGTTTGTAAGAAATGGTGAGGAATGTTAGTATTCAAAGTAAAGAATGGCACGAAAGAAATATTTAAGAAAGTAATGGTAAAGAATGTTAGTGTTGTTATTAGTATAAAGAAAGGATTAGAGATGAGAAATCAAGGTTAATTGTCAGAATGGCTGATCAAGCGAAATCTTCATACCTTAGTGGAAAGGCAAGGGCACAGAAGATAGCGATAGTAAAAGTCAAGGACAGAGATTATTTAGAGCTCCAAATACTACGATTAAAACAACGAGTAGAATTAAGCACATAAAGTCTGGATATAGACGTGTTTCTAAGGTAGTCATCTGTAGCCGATAATGACTCACTACGAAGCTAACGAAAAAGGTGTATTTCAGAAAGTAATGGTAAGGATGAAGAAAATTATTAGCGATAAGACAGGTAATAGTAAAGCAATGTAATAATAGAAGGTAATGAAGGTTAATGTATTGTATAAGCTTAATGTAAGAAATTTTAATGTATTGTATAAGTAATATAAGAAAAGTTAAGGAAGATAAAGTAATGTTCATGTTAAGAAAAGAGTTAAGAAGCGAAGGTAAGAATGTATGAGTAAGGAAATGTAAAAGTACAGAGCGAATCTACATACCTATGTGGAATTTGCAGAGTATCCGAAAGGACCAGAAAGGAGAGCTAATTGCGGTGGATTTTCTTGGACAACTTCCGAGATCAAGTCGGGGAATGAATCACATACTTGTTTGTATAGATGTATTTTCCAAAGCCGTCCATCTGTATCCAAT
The DNA here is from genome assembly GCA_034769895.1 of Magicicada septendecula. Lineage (NCBI taxonomy): Eukaryota > Metazoa > Arthropoda > Insecta > Hemiptera > Cicadidae > Magicicada > Magicicada septendecula. The sequence goes on from CM068367.1 coordinate 1,234,771,662, forward strand.
TCTGCGACCCACAACTAAACTTGTTTTGAAAATACTCTTGCAGAAATATATTCCTGCAAGAATGTAAAATGAAGAAGGTCAACGCACCACTCACACGTTCATCGTATACGATGAGAGAAAGGAAAAGGACATTGGCAAATATCATGCGACGTCATTCAAGAAATTCTACGTATGAATAATGAGAAGAGAGAGTGAGAGTGGGACAATGCCACTGAACCGGTACAAGGTCAACGCACCGATCAGCTGTTATAATGGGGGGTGAATCTTGCATTCCACCAACAGCGAGCGTTATACGGACTACTCATTATTATGTGTGTTTTAACTGGTGTAAACGTAAGTTAAGCGAAAATAATATGATTGTATTTGTCTAGAACAAATAGACAAAAATTTAATAAATAAATATTTATTAAATTGTTTTCTCAGGGCAGAGGAATAATGCAACGATTCAGCCATACGCAGTATTAGGCATTAATTTGAATAAATATAAAATTTGTAGAATTTGTATAAGTTACGGGTAAATGGACAGGTCTGAGATTGTAAAAATATTTCATCGTTAGATTAGGGGAGAAATTAACTTGTTCCGACAGGCAGTAAACACCTGCTCAATTGTATGTTTGTTACACGTGTATCTTGTGTGTGTTAGTGATACCTGCAAAGACAGAAATCTCAGCAACCCGCCCCAAGGAATTAATAAAATAATTATTTTAATTCACTGTGCGAAAACTTATTAGTGTATGAACAAACCAAAGGCACCAAAGTGTGTGCAGAATTTATAGTTATCCCCAGTGAAAAGATGACGTTAATGGAACACGCTATGCGAAGACAGTGCAAAATAAACGTGCCAAAAAATATGCAAATTACCCTAAGACGCTCAAATTAATATAGTGAGTGCTTAATCGAATTAGCTATGACTTGTGCTATTTCGATTCCGTGCAAAACATTGCTATTTGCTAATAATTGCAAATAGTTGAAAAGGTTCGGGTGTGGGGCTATCACGCGATATGCAGGTATCGACAGGACAATTTTGGAGCCAACTGGCGCGGAATCTCGAGAGGGTATAAATTAAGGGTTCGACCAAAAACCCTTCTCTTCATTTCAAGACACAGTTGCAGTCGGACATGCTGTCCGTCAGCAGAACAGTTTTATTTTTATTTCTATTACAAGTCGCAGTAACGAAAGAATAAAACGTTCGTTAAATTCGTGACAATATTCCGGAAAAAGTAAATACCGAAATAGTAAGTCTACCAAGAGTATATACGGAAAAGATACCAAAGCGACGAGGGATGCTGGACGTTAGAAGATGTTTAAGATCTACCTTGCAGCAGATAACTCTGATGAGCACCACACTGCTGTAGAACGACGCTGGACTCTAGACGTATCCAGGACCACACACGCTGCTGTAGAACGACGCTGGACTCTAGACGTATCCAGGAACACACACGCTGCTGGAGAGCGACGCTGGACTCTAGACGTATCCAGGACCACGCCAGGACCGGAGGAATGGAAAACTAACTCTGGACAACGCTGGACCCCCGACAACAAGTCGTAAGATCATCAGAACTCGAGGTGAAATGCGTAATGCATGTTAAATGATTTTTTAAAAAGAGCTCATAAAGACTATATCAAAAGACATTAAATTAAAACAAAGAAAAATGTATACTTAGTAATATTATTTTAGAAATGTAGTTAATGTTTAGTCGTAAGAATGAGCAATCGCATATAAAGAAGTAATAAATAAAAAGAGAATTTAAAGTTGAGAGAGTAGAGTTTGTTATCAAAATAAATAGTTAAATTGATTTGATAATTGAATTATAGAAAAGAATAATTTAAATTTGAATATTGAAACAAATGCCAGTCTAAAAGTAATTAATACAAATTTAAATTTAATTTTAAACATTGGTATAGACTGAGCGAGTTGAGGTCAGATCTGAATTAAGAGAATTAAATTCCAATTACATTTTAATTTTATATTTTATTAGTAAATCAATTTATTAACATGTCTAGATTAAGATTATTAACATGTCTATATATAAGAGGTTTTTAAATATGTGTAACACTGCATATTATAAGATATAAACATTTAATAATGAGAAATATGTTGACCGACGATTATTGAGGATGTTTATGATTATTTATAAGATTGAGTAAACAATAAATATGAATTTTAAATACTCATAAATACAATACTCTTATTATAATTACACCTGAACCCCAATTACACATACAACCTACATTTATGTATATGAATCGTTGTATAGAATGACGCCCTTGAACGTGAGGCCCGACACGCCTACATTTAATAATTAATGTATGCTCTATGATTACCAATGTTTGATGAGTTATATGATATAACTAATATTACATTTTAATTAAATTTGTATGTTAGTATTTTAAAATTGTTGTGTGTATTGTATTGTAATAACGCAACTGGCGCCCACCCAAATAAACAGGTGTAATTGTAACAGGATTAAAAAAAATAAATAAATAAATAACAGTTTAACAATAAATAAATAAAAGCTTGCATACGGTTCACTAATAATAATAAATTATAAATAAATATTTTTAATAATTCAAGATGACGACTCCAGGAAATTTGGACATAGAGGCGTTTCAAACGATGATGCGTGCTTGGATAGACGAGATAAGCACAAAACAAACAGAAAACATAAATGCTAAACTTAAAGAACAAACAGAAAGCTTAGAAAATAATTTAGAACAACAGACTGAAAAATATAATATTAAATTAGAACAACAGACTGAAAATTTGAAACAAGATCCATAAAAATCTCGAAGAGGTAGAAGAATTAACAGAGAAAATTGTTGACATCAACTCACATATTGAGACTATCACAGAAAAAGTATGTGAAAGAATTGTTAAGCAAAGGGAACAAATATGTGAAATGATAGAATGCAAACAAACAATTGTAATTGGAAGTAAGAGAGAACAGACTTTCATAATTACTGATGATAATTCTAAAACAATAATTAACTCTAGGGAAGAATGTAAAATACATTTAATTAAACACTCGTACCGTGTTGGCGGTGGTATCCAAAGTAGTGGGTTAATCTCGCACACTAATAAAACAATTCAAAAATGTAACACGATTGAAAAAAATCACACGCGACAAGGGTACGCACAGTAATTATCGATTGAACGATAAACATAATGATAAGCACAATGAATATAAAAACAATAAAGATTATCATAAACGAAGCACAAAATTATGTTCCACTGTGTATGTAAAACGCATACAAACAACTAAGGAATGCGTTCGACAAGAGGGGCACAGCAGTGAGAATGAGAGAGAAGAATGTAGAAAGAGAGAGAGAGGTTATTTGTGGCTGTCAACTAGAGAAAAATTCTCGCCCTATAGACAGGTAGGTCACGCGGGGAATATGCACAATAACGAGACTCTTATTATAATTACACCTGAACCCCAATTACACATACAACCTACATTTATGTATATGAATCGTTGTATAGAATGACGCCCTTGAACGTGAGGCCCGACACGCCTACATTTAATAATTAATGTATGCTCTATGATTACCAATGTTTGATGAGTTATATGATATAACTAATATTACATTTTAATTAAATTTGTATGTTAGTATTTTATAATTGTTGTGTGTATTGTATTGTAATAACGCAACTGGCGCCCACCCAAATAAACAGGTGTAATTGTAACAGGATTAAAAAAAATAAATAAATAAATAACAGTTTAACAATAAATAAATAAAAGCTTGCATACGGTTCACTAATAATAATAAATTATAAATAAATATTTTTAATAATTCAAGATGACGACTCCAGGAAATTTGGACATAGAGGCGTTTCAAACGATGATGCGTGCTTGGATAGACGAGATAAGCACAAAACAAACAGAAAACATAAATGCTAAACTTAAAGAACAAGCAGAAAGCTTAGAAAATAATTTAGAACAACAGACTGAAAAATATAATATTAAATTAGAGCAACAGACTGAAAATTTGAAACAAGATCCATAAAAATTCGAAGAGGTAGAAGAATTAACAGAGAAAATTGTTGACATCAACTCACATATTGAGACTATCACGGAAAAAGTATGTGAAAGAATTGTTAAGCAAAGGGAACAAATATGTGAAATGATAGAATGCAAACAAACAATTGTAATTGGAAGTAAGAGAGAACAGACTTTCATAATTACTGATGATAATTCTAAAACAATAATTAACTCTAGGGAAGAATGTAAAATACATTTAATTAAACACTCGTACCGTGTTGGCGGAGGTATCCAAAGTAGTGGGTTAATCTCGCACACTAATAAAACAATTCAAAAATGTAACACGATTGAAAAAAATCACACGCGACAAGGGTACGCACAGTAATTATCGATTGAACGATAATCATAATGATAAGCACAATGAATATAAAAACAATAAAGATTATCATAAACGAAGCACAAAAGTATGTTCCACTGTGTATGTAAAACGCATACAAACAACTAAGGAATGCGTTCGACAAGAGGGGCACAGCAGTGAGAATGAGAGAGAAGAATGTAGAAAGAGAGAGAGAGGTTATTTGTGGCTGTCAACTAGAGAAAAATTCTCGCCCTATAGACAGGTAGGTCACGCGGGGAATATGCACAATAACGAGGAAGGAATACGAGACGGAAATAACTGTGCATGTCGGCTAATATATGGTACAACGGCCACTACACGTCGAGGTACAATATATTTCCTGTTGACGGACACAATGCAATTGTTAACTTAAACTAGGGAGAGTGTAAATTGAATAGAATCACACTCAACACCCGAATGTGAACAAATAATTATTTTTAAAAGAAAATGTTACTGTTAATTATTATTAATAAGAAAAGGGGATAATTAATAAGAATAATATGTGTATAAAGATTAAAGAATTAATAATAGAAAGAATGTTATGTTTGTAAGAAATGGTGAGGAATGTTAGTATTCAAAGTAAAGAATGGCACGAAAGAAATATTTAAGAAAGTAATGGTAAAGAATGTTAGTGTTGTTATTAGTATAAAGAAAGGATTAGAGATGAGAAATCAAGGTTAATTGTCAGAATGGCTGATCAAGCGAAATCTTCATACCTTAGTGGAAAGGCAAGGGCACAGAAGATAGCGATAGTAAAAGTCAAGGACAGAGATTATTTAGAGCTCCAAATACTACGATTAAAACAACGAGTAGAATTAAGCACATAAAGTCTGGATATAGACGTGTTTCTAAGGTAGTCATCTGTAGCCGATAATGACTCACTACGAAGCTAACGAAAAAGGTGTATTTCAGAAAGTAATGGTAAGGATGAAGAAAATTATTAGCGATAAGACAGGTAATAGTAAAGCAATGTAATAATAGAAGGTAATGAAGGTTAATGTATTGTATAAGCTTAATGTAAGAAATTTTAATGTATTGTATAAGTAATATAAGAAAAGTTAAGGAAGATAAAGTAATGTTCATGTTAAGAAAAGAGTTAAGAAGCGAAGGTAAGAATGTATGAGTAAGGAAATGTAAAAGTACAGAGCGAATCTACATACCTATGTGGAATTTGCAGAGTATCCGAAAGGACCAGAAAGGAGATCTAATTGCGGTGGATTTTCTTGGACAACTTCCGAGATCAAGTCGGGGAATGAATCACATACTTGTTTGTATAGATGTATTTTCCAAAGCCGTCCATCTGTATCCAATTCTGCGACCCACAACTAAACTTGTTTTGAAAATACTCTTGCAGAAATATATTCCTGCAAGAATGTAAAATGAAGAAGGTCAACGCACCACTCACACGTTCATCGTATACGATGAGAGAAAGGAAAAGGACATTGGCAAATATCATGCGACGTCATTCAAGAAATTCTACGTATGAATAATGAGAAGAGAGAGTGAGAGTGGGACAATGCCACTGAACCGGTACAAGGTCAACGCACCGATCAGCTGTTATAATGGGGGGTGAATCTTGCATTCCACCAACAGCGAGCGTTATACGGACTACTCATTATTATGTGTGTTTTAACTGGTGTAAACGTAAGTTAAGCGAAAATAATATGATTGTATTTGTCTAGAACAAATAGACAAAAATTTAATAAATAAATATTTATTAAATTGTTTTCTCAGGGCAGAGGAATAATGCAACGATTCAGCCATACGCAGTATTAGGCATTAATTTGAATAAATATAAAATTTGTAGAATTTGTATAAGTTACGGGTAAATGGACAGGTCTGAGATTGTAAAAATATTTCATTGTTAGATTAGGGGAGAAATTAACTTGTTCCGACAGGCAGTAAACACCTGCTCAATTGTGTGTGTGTTACACGTGTATCTTGTGTGTGTTAGTGATACCTGCAAAGACAGAAATCTCAGCAACCCGCCCCAAGGAATTAATAAAATAATTTATTTTAATTCACTGTGCGAAAACTTATTAGTGTATGAACAAACCAAAGGCACCAAAGTGTGTGCAGAATTTATAGTTATCCCCAGTGAAAAGATGACGTTAATGGAACACGCTATGCGAAGACAGTGCAAAATAAACGTGCCAAAAAATATGCAAATTACCCTAAGACGCTCAAATTAATATAGTGAGTGCTTAATCGAATTAGCTATGACTTTTGCTATTTCGATTCCGTGCAAAACATTGCTATTTGCTAATAATTGCAAATAGTTGAAAAGGTTCGGGTGTGGGGCTATCACGCGATATGCAGGTATCGACAGGACAATTTTGGAGCCAACTGGCGCGGAATCTCGAGAGGGTATAAATTAAGGGTTCGACCAAAAACCCTTCTCTTCATTTCAAGACACAGTTGCAGTCGGACATGCTGTCCGTCAGCAGAACAGTTTTATTTTTATTTCTATTACAAGTCGCAGTAACGAAAGAATAAAACGTTCGTTAAATTCGTGACAATATTCCGGAAAAAGTAAATACCGAAATAGTAAGTCTACCAAGAGTATATACGGAAAAGATACCAGAGCGACGAGGGATGCTGGACGTTAGAAGATGTTTAAGATCTACCTTGCAGCAGATAACTCTGATGAGCACCACACTGCTGTAGAACGACGCTGGACTCTAGACGTATCCAGGACCACACACGCTGCTGTAGAACGACGCTGGACTCTAGACGTATCCAGGAACACACACGCTGCTGGAGAGCGACGCTGGACTCTAGACGTATCCAGGACCACGCCAGGACCGGAGGAATGGAAAACTAACTCTGGACAACGCTGGACCCCCGACAACAAGTCGTAAGATCATCAGAACTCGAGGTGAAATGCGTAATGCATGTTAAATGATTTTTTAAAAAGAGCTCATAAAGACTATATCAAAAGACATTAAATTAAAACAAAGAAAAATGTATACTTAGTAATATTATTTTAGAAATGTAGATAAATGTTTAGTCGTAAGAATGAGCAATCGCATATAAAGAAGTAATAAATAAAAAGAGAATTTAAAGTTGAGAGAGTAGAGTTTGTTATCAAAATAAATAGTTAAATTGATTTGATAATTGAATTATAGAAAAGAATAATTTAAATTTGAATATTGAAACAAATGCCAGTCTAAAAGTAATTAATACAAATTTAAATTTAATTTTAAACATTGGTATAGACTGAGCGAGTTGAGGTCAGATCTGAATTAAGAGAATTAAATTCCAATTACATTTTAATTTTATATTTTATTAGTAAATCAATTTATTAACATGTCTAGATTAAGATTATTAACATGTCTATATATAAGAGGTTTTTAAATATGTGTAACACTGCATATTATAAGATATAAACATTTAATAATGAGAAATATGTTGACCGACGATTATTGAGGATGTTTATGATTATTTATAAGATTAAGTAAACAATAAATATGAATTTTAAATACTTATAAATACAATACTCTTATTATAATTACACCTGAACCCCAATTACACATACAACCTACATTTATGTATATGAATCGTTGTATAGAATGACGCCCTTGAACGTGAGGCCCGACACGCCTACATTTAATAATTAATGTATGCTCTATGATTACCAATGTTTGATGAGTTATATGATATAACTAATATTACATTTTAATTAATTTTGTATGTTCGTATTTTAAAATTGTTGTGTGTATTGTATTGTAATAACGCAACTGGCGCCCACCCAAATAAACAGGTGTAATTGTAACAGGATTAAAAAAAATAAATAAATAAATAACAGTTTAACAATAAATAAATAAAAGCTTGCATACGGTTCACTAATAATAATAAATTATAAATAAATATTTTTAATAATTCAAGATGACGACTCCAGGAAATTTGGACATAGAGGCGTTTCAAACGATGATGCGTGCTTGGATAGACGAGATAAGCACAAAACAAACAGAAAACATAAATGCTAAACTTAAAGAACAAACAGAAAGCTTAGAAAATAATTTAGAACAACAGACTGAAAAATATAATATTAAATTAGAACAACAGACTGAAAATTTGTAACAAGACCCATAAAAATCTCGAAGAGGTAGAAGAATTAACAGAGAAAATTGTTGACATCAACTCACATATTGAGGCTATCACAGAAAAAGTATGTGAAAGAATTGTTAAGCAAAGGGAACAAATATGTGAAATGATAGAATGCAAACAAACAATTGTAATTGGAAGTAAGAGAGAACAGACTTTCATAATTACTGATGATAATTCTAAAACAATAATTAACTCTAGGGAAGAATGTAAAATACATTTAATTAAACACTCTTACCGTGTTGGCGGAGGTATCCAAAGTAGTGGGTTAATCTCGCACACTAATAAAACAATTCAAAAATGTAACACGATTGAAAAAAATCACACGCGACAAGGGTACGCACAGTAATTATCGATTGGACGATAATCATAATGATAAGCACAATGAATATAAAAACAATAAAGATTATCATAAACGAAGCACAAAAGTATGTTCCACTGTGTATGTAAAACGCATACAAACAACTAAGGAATGCGTTCGACAAGAGGGGCACAGCAGTGAGAATAAGAGAGAAGAATGTAGAAAGAGAGAGAGAGGTTATTTGTGGCTGTCAACTAGAGAAAAATTCTCGCCCTATAGACAGGTAGGTCACGCGGGGAATATGCACAATAACGAGACGGAAATAACTGTGCATGTCGGCTAATATATGACAACGGCCACTACACGTCGAGGTACAATAGATTTCCTGTTGACGGACACAATGCAATTGTTAACTTAAACTAGGGAGAGTGTAAATTGAATAGAATCACACTCAACACCCGAATGTGAACAAATAATTATTTTTAAAAGAAAATGTTACTGTTAATTATTATTAATAAGAAAAGGGGATAATTAATAAGAATAATATGTGTATAAAGATTAAAGAATTAATAATAGAAAGAATGTTATGTTTGTAAGAAATGGTGAGGAATGTTAGTATTCAAAGTAAAGAATGGCACGAAAGAAATATTTAAGAAAGTAATGGTAAAGAATGTTAGTGTTGTTATTAGTATAAAGAAAGGATTAGAGATGAGAAATCAAGGTTAATTGTCAGAATGGCTGATCAAGCGAAATCTTCATACCTTAGTGGAAAGGCAAGGGCACAGAAGATAGCGATAGTAAAAGTCAAGGACAGAGATTATTTAGAGCTCCAAATACTACGATTAAAACAACGAGTAGAATTAAGCACATAAAGTCTGGATATAGACGTGTTTCTAAGGTAGTCATCTGTAGCCGATAATGACTCACTACGAAGCTAACGAAAAAGGTGTATTTCAGAAAGTAATGGTAAGGATGAAGAAAATTATTAGCGATAAGACAGGTAATAGTAAAGCAATGTAATAATAGAAGGTAATGAAGGTTAATGTATTGTATAAGCTTAATGTAAGAAATTTTAATGTATTGTATAAGTAATATAAGAAAAGTTAAGGAAGATAAAGTAATGTTCATGTTAAGAAAAGAGTTAAGAAGCGAAGGTAAGAATGTATGAGTAAGGAAATGTAAAAGTACAGAGCGAATCTACATACCTATGTGGAATTTGCAGAGTATCCGAAAGGACCAGAAAGGAGAGCTAATTGCGGTGGATTTTCTTGGACAACTTCCGAGATCAAGTCGGGGAATGAATCACATACTTGTTTGTATAGATGTATTTTCCAAAGCCGTCCATCTGTATCCAATTCTGCGACCCACAACTAAACTTGTTTTGAAAATACTCTTGCAGAAATATATTCCTGCAAGAATGTAAAATGAAGAAGGTCAACGCACCACTCACACGTTCATCGTATACGATGAGAGAAAGGAAAAGGACATTGGCAAATATCATGCGACGTCATTCAAGAAATTCTACGTATGAATAATGAGAAGAGAGAGTGAGAGTGGGACAATGCCACTGAACCGGTACAAGGTCAACGCACCGATCAGCTGTTATAATGGGGGGTGAATCTTGCATTCCACCAACAGCGAGCGTTATACGGACTACTCATTATTATGTGTGTTTTAACTGGTGTAAACGTAAGTTAAGCGAAAATAATATGATTGTATTTGTCTAGAACAAATAGACAAAAATTTAATAAATAAATATTTATTAAATTGTTTTCTCAGGGCAGAGGAATAATGCAACGATTCAGCCATACGCAGTATTAGGCATTAATTTGAATAAATATAAAATTTGTAGAATTTGTATAAGTTACGGGTAAATGGACAGGTCTGAGATTGTAAAAATATTTCATTGTTAGATTAGGGGAGAAATTAACTTCTTCCGACAGGCAGTAAACACATGCTCAATTGTATGTGTGTTACACGTGTATCTTGTGTGTGTTAGTGATACCTGCAAAGACAGAAATCTCAGCAACCCGCCCCAAGGAATTAATAAAATAATTATTTTAATTCACTGTGCGAAAACTTATTAGTGTATGAACAAACCAAAGGCACCAAAGTGTGTGCAGAATTTATAGTTATCCCCAGTGAAAAGATGACGTTAATGGAACACGCTATGCGAAGACAGTGCAAAATAAACGTGCCAAAAAATATGCAAATTACCCTAAGACGCTCAAATTAATATAGTGAGTGCTTAATCGAATTAGCTATGACTTGTGCTATTTCGATTCCGTGCAAAACATTGCTATTTGCTAATAATTGCAAATAGTTGAAAAGGTTCGGGTGTGGGGCTATCACGCGATATGCAGGTATCGACAGGACAATTTTGGAGCCAACTGGCGCGGAATCTCGAGAGGGTATAAATTAAGGGTTCGACCAAAAACCCTTCTCTTCATTTCAAGACACAGTTGCAGTCGGACATGCTGTCCGTCAGCAGAACAGTTTTATTTTTATTTCTATTACAAGTCGCAGTAACGAAAGAATAAAACGTTCGTTAAATTCGTGACAATATTCCGGAAAAAGTAAATACCGAAATAGTAAGTCTACCAAGAGTATATACGGAAAAGATACCAGAGCGACGAGGGATGCTGGACGTTAGAAGATGTTTAAGATCTACCTTGCAGCAGATAACTCTGATGAGCACCACACTGCTGTAGAACGACGCTGGACTCTAGACGTATCCAGGACCACACACGCTGCTGTAGAACGACGCTGGACTCTAGACGTATCCAGGAACACACACGCTGCTGGAGAGCGACGCTGGACTCTAGACGTATCCAGGACCACGCCAGGACCGGAGGAATGGAAAACTAACTCTGGACAACGCTGGACCCCGACAACAAGTCGTAAGATCATCAGAACTCGAGGTGAAATGCGTAATGCATGTTAAATGATTTTTTAAAAAGAGCTCATAAAGACTATATCAAAAGACATTAAATTAAAACAAAGAAAAATGTATACTTAGTAATATTATTTTAGAAATGTAGATAAATGTTTAGTCGTAAGAATGAGCAATCGCATATAAAGAAGTAATAAATAAAAAGAGAATTTAAAGTTGAGAGAGTAGAGTTTGTTATCAAAATAAATAGTTAAATTGATTTGATAATTGAATTATAGAAAAGAATAATTTAAATTTGAATATTGAAACAAATGCCAGTCTAAAAGTAATTAATACAAATTTAAATTTAATTTTAAACATTGGTATAGACTGAGCGAGTTGAGGTCAGATCTGAATTAAGAGAATTAAATTCCAATTAAATTTTAATTTTATATTTTATTAGTAAATCAATTTATTAACATGTCTAGATTAAGATTATTAACATGTCTATATATAAGAGGTTTTTAAATATGTGTAACACTGCATATTATAAGATATAAACATTTAATAATGAGAAATATGTTGACCGACGATTATTGAGGATGTTTATGATTATTTATAAGATTGAGTAAACAATAAATATGAATTTTAAATACTCATAAATACAATACTCTTATTATAATTACACCTGAAGCCCAATTACACATACAACCTACATTTATGTATATGAATCGTTGTATAGAATGACGCCCTTGAACGTGAGGACCGACACGCCTACATTTAATAATTAATGTATGCTCTATGATTACCAATGTTTGATGAGTTATATGATATAACTAATATTACATTTTAATTAAATTTGTATGTTAGTATTTTAAAATTGTTGTGTGTATTGTATTGTAATAACGCAACTGGCGCCCACCCAAATAAACAGGTGTAATTGTAACAGGATTAAAAAAAATAAATAAATAAATAACAGTTTAACAATAAATAAATAAAAGCTTGCATACGGTTCACTAATAATAATAAATTATAAATAAATATTTTTAATAATTCAAGATGACGACTCCAGGAAATTTGGACATAGAGGCGTTTCAAACGATGATGCGTGCTTGGATAGACGAGATAAGCACAAAACAAACAGAAAACATAAATGCTAAACTTAAAGAACAAACAGAAAGCTTAGAAAATAATTTAGAACAACAGACTGAAAAATATAACATTAAATTAGAGCAACAGACTGAAAATTTGAAACAAGAACCATAAAAATTCGAAGAGGTAGAAGAATTAACAGAGAAAATTGTTGACATCAACTCACATATTGAGACTATCACAGAAAAAGTATGTGAAAGAATTGTTAAGCAAAGGGAACAAATATGTGAAATGATAGAATGCAAACAAACAATTGTAATTGGAAGTAAGAGAGAACAGACTTTCATAATTACTGATGATAATTCTAAAACAATAATTAACTCTAGGGAAGAATGTAAAATACATTTAATTAAACACTCGTACCGTGTTGGCGGAGGTATCCAAAGTAGTGGGTTAATCTCGCACACTAATAAAACAATTCAAAAATGTAACACGATTGAAAAAAATCACACGCGACAAGGGTACGCACAGTAATTATCGATTGGACGATAATCATAATGATAAGCACAATGAATATAAAAACAATAAAGATTATCATAAACGAAGCACAAAAGTATGTTCCACTGTGTATGTACAACGCATACAAACAACTAAGGAATGCGTTCGACAAGAGGGGCACAGCAGTGAGAATGAGAGAGAAGAATGTAGAAAGAGAGAGAGAGGTTATTTGTGGCTGTCAACTAGAGAAAAATTCTCGCCCTATAGACAGGTAGGTCACGCGGGGAATATGCACAATAACGAGACGGAAATAACTGTGCATGTCGGCTAATATATGACAACGGCCACTACACGTCGAGGTACAATAGATTTCCTGTTGACGGACACAATGCAATTGTTAACTGAAACTAGGGAGAGTGTAAATTGAATAGAATCACACTCAACACCCGAATGTGAACAAATAATTATTTTTAAAAGAAAATGTTACTGTTAATTATTATTAATAAGAAAAGGGGATAATTAATAAGAATAATATGTATATAAAGATTAAAGAATTAATAATAGAAAGAATTTATGTTTGTAAGAAATGGTGAGGAATGTTAGTATTCAAAGTAAAGAATGGCACGAAAGAAATATTTAAGAAAGTAATGGTAAAGAATGTTAGTGTTGTTATTAGTATAAAGAAAGGATTAGAGATGAGAAATCAAGGTTAATTGTCAGAATGGCTGATCAAGCGAAATCTTCATACCTTAGTGGAAAGGCAAGGGCACAGAAGATAGCGATAGTAAAAGTCAAGGACAGAGATTATTTAGAGCTCCAAATACTACGATTAAAACAACGAGTAGAATTAAGCACATAAAGTCTGGATATAGACGTGTTTCTAAGGTAGTCATCTGTAGCCGATAATGACTCACTACGAAGCTAACGAAAAAGGTGTATTTCAGAAAGTAATGGTAAGGATGAAGAAAATTATTAGCGATAAGACAGGTAATAGTAAAGCAATGTAATAATAGAAGGTAATGAAGGTTAATGTATTGTATAAGCTTAATGTAAGAAATTTTAATGTATTGTATAAGTAATATAAGAAAAGTTAAGGAAGATAAAGTAATGTTCATGTTAAGAAAAGAGTTAAGAAGCGAAGGTAAGAATGTATGAGTAAGGAAATGTAAAAGTACAGAGCGAATCTACATACCTATGTGGAATTTGCAGAGTATCCGAAAGGACCAGAAAGGAGAGCTAATAGCGGTGGATTTTCTTGGACAACTTCCGAGATCAAGTCGGGGAATGAATCACATACTTGTTTGTATAGATGTATTTTCCAAAGCCGTCCATCTGTATCCAATTCTGCGACCCACAACTAAACTTGTTTTGAAAATACTCTTGCAGAAATATATTCCTGCAAGAATGTAAAATGAAGAAGGTCAACGCACCACTCACACGTTCATCGTATACGATGAGAGAAAGGAAAAGGACATTGGCAAATATCATGCGACGTCATTCAAGAAATTCTACGTATGAATAATGAGAAGAGAGAGTGAGAGTGGGACAATGCCACTGAACCGGTACAAGGTCAACGCACCGATCAGCTGTTATAATGGGGGGTGAATCTTGCATTCCACCAACAGCGAGCGTTATACGGACTACTCATTATTATGTGTGTTTTAACTGGTGTAAACGTAAGTTAAGCGAAAATAATATGATTGTATTTGTCTAGAACAAATAGACAAAAATTTAATAAATAAATATTTATTAAATGTTTTCTCAGGGCAGAGGAATAATGCAACGATTCAGCCATACGCAGTATTAGGCATTAATTTGAATAAATATAAAATTTGTAGAATTTGTATAAGTTACGGGTAAATGGACAGGTCTGAGATTGTAAAAATATTTCATTGTTAGATTAGGGGAGAAATTAACTTGTTCCGACAGGCAGTAGACACCTGCTCAATTGTATGTGTGTTACACGTGTATCTTGTGTGTGTTAGTGATACCTGCAAAGACAGAAATCTCAGCAACCCGCCCCAAGGAATTAATAAAATAATTTATTTTAATTCACTGTGCGAAAACTTATTAGTGTATGAACAAACCAAAGGCACCAAAGTGTGTGCAGAATTTATAGTTATCCCCAGTGAAAAGATGACGTTAATGGAACACGCTATGCGAAGACAGTGCAAAATAAACGTGCCAAAAAATATGCAAATTACCCTAAGACGCTCAAATTAATATAGTGAGTGCTTAATCGAATTAGCTATGACTTGTGCTATTTCGATTCCGTGCAAAACATTGCTATTTGCTAATAATTGCAAATAGTTGAAAAGGTTCGGGTATGGGGCTATCACGCGATATGCAGGTATCGACAGGACAATTTTGGAGCCAACTGGCGCGGAATCTCGAGAGGGTATAAATTAAGGGTTCGACCAAAAACCCTTCTCTTCATTTCAAGACACAGTTGCAGTCGGACATGCTGTCCGTCAGCAGAACAGTTTTATTTTTATTTCTATTACAAGTCGCAGTAACGAAAGAATAAAACGTTCGTTAAATTCGTGACAATATTCCGGAAAAAGTAAATACCGAAATAGTAAGTCTACCAAGAGTATATACGGAAAAGATACCAGAGCGACGAGGGATGCTGGACGTTAGAAGATGTTTAAGATCTACCTTGCAGCAGATAACTCTGATGAGCACCACACTGCTGTAGAACGACGCTGGACTCTAGACGTATCCAGGACCACACACGCTGCTGTAGAACGACGCTGGACTCTAGACGTATCCAGGAACACACACGCTGCTGGAGAGCGACGCTGGACTCTAGACGTATCCAGGACCACGCCAGGACCGGAGGAATGGAAAACTAACTCTGGACAACGCTGGACCCCCGACAACAAGTCGTAAGATCATCAGAACTCGAGGTGAAATGCGTAATGCATGTTAAATGATTTTTTAAAAAGAGCTCATAAAGACTATATCAAAAGGCATTAAATTAAAACAAAGAAAAATGTATACTTAGTAATATTATTTTAGAAATGTAGATAAATGTTTAGTCGTAAGAATGAGCAATCGCATATAAAGAAGTAATAAATAAAAAGAGAATTTAAAGTTGAGAGAGTAGAGTTTGTTATCAAAATAAATAGTTAAATTGATTTGATAATTGAATTATAGAAAAGAATAATTTAAATTTGAATATTGAAACAAATGCCAGTCTAAAAGTAATTAATACAAATTTAAATTTAATTTTAAACATTGGTATAGACTGAGCGAGTTGAGGTCAGATCTGAATTAAGAGAATTAAATTCCAATTACATTTTAATTTTATATTTTATTAGTAAATCAATTTATTAACATGTCTAGATTAAGATTATTAACATGTCTATATATAAGAGGTTTTTAAATATGTGTAACACTGCATATTATAAGATATAAACATTTAATAATGAGAAATATGTTGACCGACGATTATTGAGGATGTTTATGATTATTTATAAGATTGAGTAAACAATAAATATGAATTTTAAATACTCATAAATACAATACTCTTATTATAATTACACCTGAACCCCAATTACACATACAACCTACATTTATGTATATGAATCGTTGTATAGAATGACGCCCTTGAACGTGAGGCCCGACACGCCTACATTTAATAATTAATGTATGCTCTATGATTACCAATGTTTGATGAGTTATATGATATAACTAATATTACATTTTAATTAAATTTGTATGTTAGTATTTTAAAATTGTTGTGTGTATTGTATTGTAATAACGCAACTGGCGCCCACCCAAATAAACAGGTGTAATTGTAACAGGATTAAAAAAAATAAATAAATAAATAACAGTTTAACAATAAATAAATAAAAGCTTGCATACGGTTCACTAATAATAATAAATTATAAATAAATATTTTTAATAATTCAAGATGACGACTCCAGGAAATTTGGACATAGAGGCGTTTCAAACGATGATGCGTGCTTGGATAGACGAGATAAGCACAAAACAAACAGAAAACATAAATGCTAAACTTAAAGAACAAACAGAAAGCTTAGAAAATAATTTAGAACAACAGACTGAAAAATATAATATTAAATTAGAGCAACAGACTGAAAATTTGAAACAAGACCCATAAAAATCTCGAAGAGGTAGAAGAATTAACAGAGAAAATTGTTGACATCAACTCACATATTGAGACTATCACAGAAAAAGTATGTGAAAGAATTGTTAAGCAAAGGGAACAAATATGTGAAATGATAGAATGCAAACAAACAATTGTAATTGGAAGTAAGAGAGAACAGACTTTCATAATTACTGATGATAATTCTAAAACAATAATTAACTCTAGGGAAGAATGTAAAATACATTTAATTAAACACTCGTACCGTGTTGGCGGAGGTATCCAAAGTAGTGGGTTAATCTCGCACACTAATAAAACAATTCAAAAATGTAACACGATTGAAAAAAATCACACGCGACAAGGGTACGCACAGTAATTATCGATTGAACGATAATCATAATGATAAGCACAATGAATATAAAAACAATAAAGATTATCATAAACGAAGCACAAAAGTATGTTCCACTGTGTATGTAAAACGCATACAAACAACTAAGGAATGCGTTCGACAAGAGGGGCACAGCAGTGAGAATGAGAGAGAAGAATGTAGAAAGAGAGAGAGAGGGTATTTGTGGCTGTCAACTAGAGAAAAATTCTCGCCCTATAGAGAGGTAGGTCACGCGGGGAATATGCACAATAACAAGGAAGGAATACGAGACGGAAATAACTGTGCATGTCGGCTAATATATGGTACAACGGCCACTACACGTCGAGGTACAATAGATTTCCTGTTGACGGACACAATGCAATTGTTAACTTAAACTAGGGAGAGTGTAAATTGAATAGAATCACACTCAACACCCGAATGTGAACAAATAATTATTTTTAAAAGAAAATGTTACTGTTAATTATTATTAATAAGAAAAGGGGATAATTAATAAGAATAATATGTGTATAAAGATTAAAGAATTAATAATAGAAAGAATGTTATGTTTGTAAGAAATGGTGAGGAATGTTAGTATTCAAAGTAAAGAATGGCACGAAAGAAATATTTAAGAAAGTAATGGTAAAGAATGTTAGTGTTGTTATTAGTATAAAGAAAGGATTAGAGATGAGAAATCAAGGTTAATTGTCAGAATGGCTGATCAAGCGAAATCTTCATACCTTAGTGGAAAGGCAAGGGCACAGAAGATAGCGATAGTAAAAGTCAAGGACAGAGATTATTTAGAGCTCCAAATACTACGATTAAAACAACGAGTAGAATTAAGCACATAAAGTCTGGATATAGACGTGTTTCTAAGGTAGTCATCTGTAGCCGATAATGACTCACTACGAAGCTAACGAAAAAGGTGTATTTCAGAAAGTAATGGTAAGGATGAAGAAAATTATTAGCGATAAGACAGGTAATAGTAAAGCAATGTAATAATAGAAGGTAATGAAGGTTAATGTATTGTATAAGCTTAATGTAAGAAATTTTAATGTATTGTATAAGTAATATAAGAAAAGTTAAGGAAGATAAAGTAATGTTCATGTTAAGAAAAGAGTTAAGAAGCGAAGGTAAGAATGTATGAGTAAGGAAATGTAAAAGTACAGAGCGAATCTACATACCTATGTGGAATTTGCAGAGTATCCGAAAGGACCAGAAAGGAGAGCTAATTGCGGTGGATTTTCTTGGACAAGTTCCGAGATCAAGTCGGGGAATGAATCACATACTTGTTTGTATAGATGTATTCTCCAAAGCCGTCCATCTGTATCCAATTCTGCGACCCACAACTAAACTTGTTTTGAAAATACTCTTGCAGAAATATATTCCTGCAAGAATGTAAAATGAAGAAGGTCAACGCACCACTCACACGTTCATCGTATACGATGAGAGAAAGGAAAAGGACATTGGCAAATATCATGCGACGTCATTCAAGAAATTCTACGTATGAATAATGAGAAGAGAGAGTGAGAGTGGGACAATGCCACTGAACCGGTACAAGGTCAACGCACCGATCAGCTGTTATAATGGGGGGTGAATCTTGCATTCCACCAACAGCGAGCGTTATACGGACTACTCATTATTATGTGTGTTTTAACTGGTGTAAACGTAAGTTAAGCGAAAATAATATGATTGTATTTGTCTAGAACAAATAGACAAAAATTTAATAAATAAATATTTATTAAATTGTTTTCTCAGGGCAGAGGAATAATGCAACGATTCAGCCATACGCAGTATTAGGCATTAATTTGAATAAATATAAAATTTGTAGAATTTGTATAAGTTACGGGTAAATGGACAGGTCTGAGATTGTAAAAATATTTCATTGTTAGATTAGGGGAGAAATTAACTTGTTCCGACAGGCAGTAAACACCTGCTCAATTGTATGTGTGTTACACGTGTATCTTGTGTGTGTTAGTGATACCTGCAAAGACAGAAATCTCAGCAACCCGCCCCAAGGAATTAATAAAATAATTTATTTTAATTCACTGTGCGAAAACTTATTAGTGTATGAACAAACCAAAGGCACCAAAGTGTGTGCAGAATTTATAGTTATCCCCAGTGAAAAGATGACGTTAATGGAACACGCTATGCGAAGACAGTGCAAAATAAACGTGCCAAAAAATATGCAAATTACCCTAAGACGCTCAAATTAATATAGTGAGTGCTTAATCGAATTAGCTATGACTTGTGCTATTTCGATTCCGTGCAAAACATTGCTATTTGCTAATAATTGCAAATAGTTGAAAAGGTTCGGGTGTGGGGCTATCACGCGATATGCAGGTATCGACAGGACAATTTTGGAGCCAACTGGCGCGGAATCTCGAGAGGGTATAAATTAAGGGTTCGACCAAAAACCCTTCTCTTCATTTCAAGACACAGTTGCAGTCGGACATGCTGTCCGTCAGCAGAACAGTTTTATTTTTATTTCTATTACAAGTCGCAGTAACGAAAGAATAAAACGTTCGTTAAATTCGTGACAATATTCCGGAAAAAGTAAATACCGAAATAGTAAGTCTACCAAGAGTATATACGGAAAAGATACCAGAGCGACGAGGGATGCTGGACGTTAGAAGATGTTTAAGATCTACCTTGCAGCAGATAACTCTGATGAGCACCACACTGCTGTAGAACGACGCTGGACTCTAGACGTATCCAGGACCACACACGCTGCTGTAGAACGACGCTGGACTCTAGACGTATCCAGGAACACACACGCTGCTGGAGAGCGACGCTGGACTCTAGACGTATCCAGGACCACGCCAGGACCGGAGGAATGGAAAACTAACTCTGGACAACGCTGGACCCCCGACAACAAGTCGTAAGATCATCAGAACTCGAGGTGAAATGCGTAATGCATGTTAAATGATTTTTTAAAAAGAGCTCATAAAGACTATATCAAAAGACATTAAATTAAAACAAAGAAAAATGTATACTTAGTAATATTATTTTAGAAGTGTAGATAAATGTTTAGTCGTAAGAATGAGCAATCGCATATAAAGAAGTAATAAATAAAAAGAGAATTTAAAGTTGAGAGAGTAGAGTTTGTTATCAAAATAAATAGTTAAATTGATTTGATAATTGAATTATAGAAAAGAATAATTTAAATTTGAATATTGAAACAAATGCCAGTCTAAAAGTAATTAATACAAATTTAAATTTAATTTTAAACATTGGTATAGACTGAGCGAGTTGAGGTCAGATCTGAATTAAGAGAATTAAATTCCAATTACATTTTAATTTTATATTTTATTAGTAAATCAATTTATTAACATGTCTAGATTAAGATTATTAACATGTCTATATATAAGAGGTTTTTAAATATGTGTAACACTGCATATTATAAGATATAAACATTTAATAATGAGAAATATGTTGACCGACGATTATTGAGGATGTTTATGATTATTTATAAGATTGAGTAAACAATAAATATGAATTTTAAATACTTATAAATACAATACTCTTATTATAATTACACCTGAACCCCAATTACACATACAACCTACATTTATGTATATGAATCGTTGTATAGAATGACGCCCTTGAACGTGAGGCCCGACACGCCTACATTTAATAATTAATGTATGCTCTATGATTACCAATGTTTGATGAGTTATATGATATAACTAATATTACATTTTAATTAATTTTTTATGTTAGTATTTTAAAATTGTTGTGTGTATTGTATTGTAATAACGCAACTGGCGCCCACCCAAATAAACAGGTGTAATTGTAACAGGATTAAAAAAAATAAATAAATAAATAACAGTTTAACAATAAATAAATAAAAGCTTGCATACGGTTCACTAATAATAATAAATTATAAATAAATATTTTTAATAATTCAAGATGACGACTCCAGGAAATTTGGACATAGAGGCGTTTCAAACGATGATGCGTGCTTGGATAGACGAGATAAGCACAAAACAAACAGAAAACATAAATGCTAAACTTAAAGAACAAACAGAAAGCTTAGAAAATAATTTAGAACAACAGACTGAAAAATATAATATTAAATTAGAACAACAGACTGAAAATTTGAAACAAGACCCATAAAAATCTCGAAGAGGTAGAAGAATTAACAGAGAAAATTGTTGACATCAACTCACATATTGAGACTATCACAGAAAAAGTATGTGAAAGAATTGTTAAGCAAAGGGAACAAATATGTGAAATGATAGAATGCAAACAAACAATTGTAATTGGAAGTAAGAGAGAACAGACTTTCATAATTACTGATGATAATTCTAAAACAATAATTAACTCTAGGGAAGAATGTAAAATACATTTAATTAAACACTCGTACCGTGTTGGCGGAGGTATCCAAAGTAGTGGGTTAATCTCGCACACTAATAAAACAATTCAAAAATGTAACACGATTGAAAAAAATTACACGCGACAAGGGTACGCACAGTAATTATCGATTGAACGATAATCATAATGATAAGCACAATGAATATAAAAACAATAAAGATTATCATAAACGAAGCACAAAAGTATGTTCCACTGTGTATGTAAAACGCATACAAACAACTAAGGAATGCGTTCGACAAGAGGGGCACAGCAGTGAGAATGAGAGAGAAGAATGTAGAAAGAGAGAGAGAGGTTATTTGTGGCTGTCAACTTGAGAAAAATTCTCGCCCTATAGAGAGGTAGGTCACGCGGGGAATATGCACAATAACGAGACGGAAATAACTGTGCATGTCGGCTAATATATGACAACGGCCACTACACGTCGAGGTACAATAGATTTCCTGTTGACGGACACAATGGAATTGTTAACTTAAACTAGGGAGAGTGTAAATTGAATAGA
Source organism: Magicicada septendecula (assembly GCA_034769895.1). Taxonomy (NCBI): domain Eukaryota; kingdom Metazoa; phylum Arthropoda; class Insecta; order Hemiptera; family Cicadidae; genus Magicicada; species Magicicada septendecula. The sequence continues at coordinate 1,234,794,263 of CM068367.1, forward strand.
ATCACACTCAACACCCGAATGTGAACAAATAATTATTTTTAAAAGAAAAATGTTACTGTTAATTATTATTAATAAGAAAAGGGGATAATTAATAAGAATAATATGTGTAAAAAGATTAAAGAATTAATAATAGAAAGAATGTTATGTTTGTAAGAAATGGTGAGGAATGTTAGTATTCAAAGTAAAGAATGGCACGAAAGAAATATTTAAGAAAGTAATGGTAAAGAATGTTAGTGTTGTTATTAGTATAAAGAAAGGATTAGAGATGAGAAATCAAGGTTAATTGTCAGAATGGCTGATCAAGCGAAATCTTCATACCTTAGTGGAAAGGCAAGGGCACAGAAGATAGCGATAGTAAAAGTCAAGGACAGAGATTATTTAGAGCTCCAAATACTACGATTAAAACAACGAGTAGAATTAAGCACATAAAGTCTGGATATAGACGTGTTTCTAAGGTAGTCATCTGTAGCCGATAATGACTCACTACGAAGCTAACGAAAAAGGTGTATTTCAGAAAGTAATGGTAAGGATGAAGAAAATTATTAGCGATAAGACAGGTAATAGTAAAGCAATGTAATAATAGAAGGTAATGAAGGTTAATGTATTGTATAAGATTAATTTAAGAAATTTTAATGTATTGTATAAGTAATATAAGAAAAGTTAAGGAAGATAAAGTAATGTTCATGTTAAGAAAAGAGTTAAGAAGCGAAGGTAAGAATGTATGAGTAAGGAAATGTAAAAGTACAGAGCGAATTTACATACCTATGTGGAAATGCAGAGTATCCGAAAGGACCAGAAAGGAGAGCTAATTGCGGTGGATTTTCTTGGACCACTTCCGAGATCAAGTCGGGGAATGAATCACATACTTGTTTGTATAGATGTATTTTCCAAAGCCGTCCATCTGTATCCAATTCTGCGACCCACAACTAAACTTGTTTTGAAAATACTCTTGCAGAAATATATTCCTGCAAGAATGTAAAATGAAGAAGGACAACGCACCACTCACACGTTTATCGTATACGATGAGAGAAAGGAAAAGGACATTGGCAAATATCATGCGACGTCATTCAAGAAATTCTACGTATGAATAATGAGAAGAGAGAGTGAGAGTGGGACAATGCCACTGAACCGGTACAAGGTCAACGCACCGATCAGCTGTTATAATGGGGGGTGAATCTTGCATTCCACCAACAGCGAGCGTTATACGGACTACTCATTATTATGTGTTGTTTAACTGGTGTAAACGTAAGTTAAGCGAAAATAATATGATTGTATTTGTCTAGAACAAATAGACAAAAATTTAATAAATAAATATTTATTAAATTGTTTTCTCAGGGCAGAGGAATAATGCAACGATTCAGCCATACGCAGTATTAGGCATTAATTTGAATAAATATAAAATTTGTAGAATTTGTATAAGTTACGGGTAAATGGACAGGTCTGAGATTGTAAAAATATTTCATTGTTAGATTAGGGGAGAAATTAACTTGTTCCGACAGGCAGTGAACACCTGCTCAATTGTATGTGTGTTACACGTGTATCTTGTGTGTGTTAGTGATACCTGCAAAGACAGAAATCTCAGCAACCCGCCCCATGGAATTAATAAAATAATTATTTTAATTCACTGTGCGAAAACTTATTAGTGTATGAACAAACCAAAGGCACCAAAGTGTGTGCAGAATTTATAGTTATCCCCAGTGAAAAGATGACGTTAATGGAACACGCTATGCGAAGACAGTGCAAAATAAACGTGCCAAAAAATACGCAAATTACCCTAAGACGCTCAAATTAATATAGTGAGTGCTTAATCGAATTAGCTATGACTTGTGCTATTTCGATTCCGTGCAAAACATTGCTATTTGCTAATAATTGCAAATAGTTGAAAAGGTTCGGGTGTGGGGGCTATCACGCGATATACAGGTATCGACAGGACAATTTTGGAGCCAACTGGCGCGGAATCTCGAGAGGGTATAAATTAAGGGTTCGACCAAAAACCCTTCTCTTCATTTCAAGACACAGTTGCAGTCGGACATGCTGTCCGTCAGCAGAACAGTTTTATTTTTATTTCTATTACAAGTCGCAGTAACGAAAGAATAAAACGTTCGTTAAATTCGTGACAATATTCCGGAAAAAGTAAATACCGAAATAGTAAGTCTACCAAGAGTATATACGGAAAAGATACCAGAGCGACGAGGGATGCTGGACGTTAGAAGATGTTTAAGATCTACCTTGCAGCAGATAACTCTGATGAGCACCACACTGCTGTAGAACGACGCTGGACTCTAGACGTATCCAGGACCACACACGCTGCTGTAGAACGACGCTGGACTCTAGACGTATCCAGGAACACACACGCTGCTGGAGAGCGACGCTGGACTCTAGACGTATCCAGGACCACGCCAGGACAGGAGGAATGGAAAACTAACTCTGGACAACGCTGGACCCCCGACAACAAGTCGTAAGATCATCAGAACTCGAGGTGAAATGCGTAATGCATGTTAAATGATTTTTTAAAAAGAGCTCATAAAGGCTATATCAAAAGACATTAAATTAAAACAAAGAAAAATGTATACTTAGTAATATTATTTTAGAAATGTAGATAAATGTTTAGTCGTAAGAATGAGCGATCGCATATAAAAAAGTTATAAATAAAAAGAGAATTTAAAGTTGAGAGAGTAGAGTTTGTTATCAAAATAAATAGTTAAATTGATTTGATAATTGAATTATAGAAAAGAATAATTTAAATTTGAATATTAAAACAAATGCCAGTCTAAAAGTAATTAATATAAATTTAAATTTAATTTTAAACATTGGTATAGTCTGAGCGAGTTGAGGTCAGATCTGAATTAAGAGAATTAAATTCCAATTACATTTTAATTTTATATTTTATTAGTAAATCAATTTATTAACATGTCTAGATTAAGATTATTAACATGTGTAGATATAAGAGGTTTTTAAATATGTGTAACACTGCATATTATAAGATATAAACATTTAATAATGAGAAATATGTTGACCGACGATTATTAAGGATGTTTATGATTATTTATAAGATTAAGTAAACAATAAATATGAATTTTAAATACTCATAAATACAATACTCTTATTATAATTACACCTGAACCCCAATTACACATACAACCTACATTTATGTATATGTATCGTTTTATATATATATATATATATATATATATACACTTAGCGCCGCATAATTTCTTTATCATACCCCAATTTTTACCCAGGGTATCTAAAACAAATTTGACGAACTTATATAAGTACATTTTTAGGTGATGAAGTTATTTTGCCCAAGTTATGGTGTGTCAGCGTACGAAAAACTTATACAAATTTTTATACATCGTATTTTTGCTGTACGCTGAAGCCAGACAACCAGTTCGATATATACAAATGTATATAATGAAATATGGGTAGTTAGTCGGCCATATTGGCATTCGTAATAATTATTCTATAAAATTTGTAACATGTGTAAAAAAGACAGACACTACAGAGGAAAGTGTGTTTTTATTCTGTTTAGTTGGTATAACGAAATATTGGACCTGCCATAATTTATTCTGTTTAGTCGTCTAGTGCGGTAATTCGTTGAGTTTTCTAACGTGTGTGGGACAGAATTTTGTAATTCGTATGAAGTGTTTGTGATTGCAAGTCGAAGTAAAAATATGTTGGAGGCGCTAGGAATAATAATGAAAGGTAAGATGATCATTTATTTAGTGTATGTTGTCCGTTGTTTGTAGGAAATTAGCTGTTAGGTTATGTATGAATGTCTCGATTACTTTGGGTTGTACACTAGGCCTACCGGTTGTTATAGACCCAACTATACATAATATCACTGTGTCCTGTCCAAAATTTAATAATGGAGCAAATTAGCATTCTAATTTAATTAATACAATATACCTAGGCTAACGCCATGCGTTCTTATGGGAGTAAAAATTTAATTTTTTGTCTCCGTAAATAGGTTCGACCGCCGTTTAAAATTATTTTTCTCGTGTTTATATAACATAGAAGAATATAATAAAAATATATCAGCGCAATATCAGCATTGATGAGAATCTTCATAATTACCCAAGGGGTAATTAACTAATTTTTAAAAAAAGTCCCTGTAAGGCACTGAAGCAATTTAATTAAATAAAGTTTCTTTATTATAGATACTCCTGTAAGTCTGACATTTATTTTGTCTACTCTAGCCTACCTATATATGTGTAATGTATCCAATTTGTAAATCATTTTATTCGTAAAATGTGGTCCTACCTAACACAAGATGGTACGCCTTACTATAATATATTTAATTTGAACTCTGCTCGTATTTAACTAGTTACAAATTTTATTTAATTCTTCAGTCCAGCTATATTACTCTAAATATACTTTCAAATTCAGCATTTTTCAGAGAAACGTAATTACTTAATAAGATATGACTTAGTAAGTTAAGGTTAATTTTAAGACCTAATATAACAAAATTTATAATATAGGCCTATGGCTACTGTATCCTCACTGAAGCAAACTGTTGTAATTTTTTGTACACATAGTTACTTTCATACCATTGAGTCCATTAAATTGTAATATATTTGTCATAAAAATTTTGTTTTAACACAGCTCTGCTTTAAAAATTAAGGGCTAATATTTTTCAGGTAAAATAAAAAGTGAAAAGAGAATATGAACTGTGACTTCTTTAATTTTTGACTTAAACATGCATTTTAATCTCGATTAAATTTTTTAATAAAATTGTGCTGTTTTTAAATTTTATAATATTAACTTGCAGACAGAAAAGGTTTTGCTGGTGACTAAAGAAAGCATCGTTCTTTTATCTTATGTAAAATTTATTATTGCATGCAAGTCTGATTAAAGCTCACTAAACTAAAATTATCACTGCTTACAGCAGCAGGTTCTTAAACCCGATAATTGATGTAGGCCTATAGTGTTATTTTTATTTAATTTCTTATTATCTGTATTTATAATCTGTAACTTAATGTGTAGAATTGTATTTATATTGTTTAACCTCCTAAATGATACTCAACTAATATCACATGAAATTTTAAAAAAATAGTATCTTAATATTCTAAATTTTATGGGGTGTGTTATACTTAATAGTAGATTTAAATGATACGGAGTATGGATGAATTATCCGTAATGTATTTGCTAGTTATAATACCGTTATAATCAGGATTATATTATTCAATGTTAATCATTTGAACAGTTTTTGTTTTTCGAGTTTGTGTGATTATATTAGAAATCTTTTTCAGGAATCTTCAGTGCAGGGATGTAACCAAGCAATAGTGACTTGAGTTCATTTAAATTAAAATAGATTACTATAAAATAACTACTAGATTATGCTGTAAATTTAATTTTTTTTAGAAATTTACACAAAATCCATTAACTTTTTGTAAATTTATAATGCTAACCTACAAATATTGTGCTAGGTTAAGAAAATAAATTATTCTCTTAATTATTAGCTTAATATTCTTAATAAAATTATTAACTTAGTGAAAAATTATGTATGAGTTTTGTAATGATCTTTCAGGTTTCTCCTGAACTTTCCAGAATTGACTGGGAAAAAATGACTATTATTGCACCATCAGTAGTATCGACATCAGATGATATTGATGTGGAAAACATATGAAGTGGAGAAGGTAATATAACCAAAGCAATTTAGCCTATAGATAATTAAAAATTTTTTTTTCTGTTTGTGAATTTTGTAACATTAGCATATTTGATTTAATGTTTGTTTCATATGTAGTGTTAGGTTTACCTAAATTATCTTTACTTGACAAACTAGACTTGTATAGGTACTTTAAATCAATTAAGAAAATCAGCTTTGAATGTAGCACAATTAATTCAACCATATTTCATTAATGTTTTGTTTTCAAAGCATTTTTTTGTTTGGGTGTTAGCCTATTTAATTTGTGTTATGGCAAAGTTAATTTTCTGCATCAGGAATGTCCTACTTCATTGAGCAAGCTTTATAGGAGATTTTGAAGTTTGTGATAAAATAGCCATTAATGATTGTTTTGTCTTGTTAATGACAACAATATAAAGTTATTAACAGTCCCATTTACATTTTAAATGAGAAAATTTAGTAACATAGTAGTTGGAATCATTTTTAATTAGTAGTATTATGTGTCAATGCTTTCAAATCAGGGGCTTCCTTTGGAAAGTATAATCATATGATAATTTTAAGATAAGTATTGTTAGAAGCTCTAAATAAGTTTGTTTATATTATTTTTTATATAAAGAGTTTTGGAAGCTGCTGGAAAACAAAAGTTCTTAATAAAGTACATAATTAGTTTAATAACATTATTTCCCATAAAATTGCAATTATTTCATTTAGTAATTTGCACTTTTGTTGATACTGGCAATGATAATTATTTTTCTCTGTTAGCTAAAATTCTTTCTTTGTTACAGAGTCCATTGTTGTAGAAGCTCTTATATCGCCAGATGATTGTGCAAAATTTATAAGTTTGGAAGTAAATTTCTCCTTATAGAACTGCTGTATTCTTATATAGTTATCTCTCTCTGACCTCTATTTTGCACTATGAGGTGTACACTTATTTCCATTCTTATTTGGTATTCTTTTATCTCTTTCTACTATTATTTAGTTACAATAGTTTAATCATAGTAGTCTCTTTATAATTGGTTTAGTGTTTTTTGTACACTGGTCTGTCCCTTAGTGTATATCATTGACTAACATTACTTAAATGTGGTGTCACATGACAGGTGTTCTTAATTACGATTATAATACATTACGTCCTTTCCTATAATATTCTTATACTATTACAATAGTGGCATTACACCTTACTTGTGGTATAGACATTAACCTTTTACTTCTATTTGGTATTATAAAGTGGTTTTGTTCACGTTTTACTTAGTGAATCCCCTTTTGGTCGGTTTTGGTTCACTTTATTTACTTAAATTCTTATTTAAAATCCATTTTGGGTATCTTATATTGATACCTGTAGAAAGCTTATCAGTTCTTCTTGGTTTAAGGCACAAAACATTTTGGTTTAGGTAGGCTTTTCCTACTGATAGATGTGAATTTAGGTGAAATTTGTACCAACAATGTGTATGTTAGGTTGATACAAATTTACATTCTTTTAACCTTATTTTCCCAAGTTTGGTTTTATTAATGATAACTAATAACTCTTTAGTTATTGCCTTTTCTTATCTTACATGATTGTTTGACTATTTGAGTAATATTTGTTATTATTATGAGACAATTTTAATACTTCTTTATGTTACATGGGTGCTATGCATAACATGTTACTATGCTTTTATTCACAGCTTCTATTCAGTTAACAGTACAGTTACTTTCATTCTTTTATAACATATCTTGTCCTATACATTTATAATATTATCTGTTGTATATTGTACAGGAATGGGTTTCCTCTCCTTATAACCCCACTGTTGTGTTTGTCAATTTGTACATACACCTATGCCAATGTGTTTTGAATTATTTTAATTATGTAAATCTCGGAGATATTTGGAGTTGTGGGATGTATTGATGTAAGTAATTAATTATTAACTTAGCTCTCTAAAAACTATCAGTGTTTGTGTACCTGTAACTTAAATAATTAATGAGTTATTTTATAATTCCGTTCAACCCTATTATACCTTGAAGAGAATTCTGTCTAATTTTGTATTTTTACGCTCTCTCTTTGGTGTCAGATAATTCCGCTATAAGCGCTGTAGTATCGGCTCAACGAAACTTATAGGTTATTTCAATGTTTATGTTAACCAATTATTCTATACTTATTCAGTTACTTTTTTATTCCTAGCTCATTAAACCATACTCCAAATAACAAGATTTTGCCAATATATAAAGGTTCTTTATTTGTTTACTTCTTTAACATTGAATAATATATGTTCTAATTAACATATGCTTGGGCTATAGATTGTATGAATCGATTGTTGATTATTCTGATACTTTATTTAAATTTAGTTATATAGTGTGTTTTAATTTGTAATTAATTTAATTCAGGGTGTGAAGGTTCTTGTAACTGTGGGGAAGATTAAAAATACATAGATAAGAATGCAAGATTTACAAATTTATAGTGTTGTGTAGTTAGTATGATTAATATAATAATCATTTACCAGACTAGAACGAAGCCAATCGTGTAGGCGGTTGATTGATAAATTTACTGTTCTGGACAATTATGCCGTACGATTTTCTTTCTTCGATTTAATAGAATGGAATTCTTCTCCTGTCCACTTCGGAATTACAGCTTTGTGGATTGGTTTACAGCCCGATTGATGCTTCTTCTGCAACGGCAGGATCCAAATACGTTCTTCTCTTGGTTGAAGCAATTAGTGTTGTTCCGTGTTTTTGAAAGGTTATAACTTCTGGTGTAGTGAATATTATTAATTGTGATACTGTTAATTCTTTCTATTTGGTTTAATATATCATCAATTCCCTTCGGATATGGGACAGTTCAAGTTCTTCCTTGTATAATCCAGTTATTTATTCTCTATTGTGATTTCATACTGTAGTGTTATTTGGATTAAACTGTACTGGTGATAGTCATAAACATTGTCATTAGGATTTTGTGTTTTATAATCGTGTCTGATGATTTAAAATATTCCGATTAAATAGATAATTCTTGGGTTTTTTAATCTCATCACATTCAGATCATCAAAGCAATTATTGTCAAATTAACAACTTCGTCTTCTTCTGTCGTCCCTAGCAACACACGACTTCTTCCTTCCACATGTTTTGAATATAGTGTTTATTTCATATATTTTTTGTCTATTCCTTATCAGTTTTCTATCCTATCGGAATGTAACTTTACCGATAGTTGGTTTATTATTTTCTACACATATTCTGCTGGTTTTTTGATATAAGCCGGTTTTTTCCTTTTTTTATATTTAATCCACTTTCGATATTAAATGTTATTAATCGATATCATGGAATTATGGTATTATCATAATTTGTATAAATTTTATTATATATCATTATTAATTTAATGTTTTTTCTAGCTCTACAAATCGTATTCATTAATTATTATTAATTGATGTACCTAACCTGTATGTTATGAGTGGTTATATAGTGGTTTTGGCTGTTAGGCCTTTTATTGTAAACAGATCTACCTGTGTTTATAACTGGTACACATCTATAGCCCCTTTTACATAAATTCATACATATAATTAAATCTTAACTATTAACATTTACATAAACAATTATTTTTTCCATATCTAATAACAATTTTATCTTGACCTATGGATCACATATAAGAAAATTCAAATCTATTAACGTTAATTAGCTGCTTCACACTTCATTCTACAACAGTCATTGAATAATACATCTTGTTTCATTATCTTTCATTAACTCAACACATATTTGGTATAACATAACATAAACTTTATCATAACATTTGTTGTCACAAAATAATACCTCTTAACTCAAAATTCTTATTTGCTATTAGTAAATTATTGTTTCATTTTTTGTTTGTTTTTCATTAAACATATATCATCAACTATTGTCTAACTTACAGGTTCGGTTATTCTTGTTAATATTACCTTGCATCCTTATTTACCTTTATCTATGAATATAAATATAATTATTAGATCTTTGTTCTATCATGGGGTTAAATATTGACTTGTTTATTATTCTGTGAACCTTGTTTTTATGTAACTTGAATGCTAGCATTTCTGTTGTGTTACAATATTGGTCATCTCAGTTAGTCAGTTCTTGTCCATCTCTTCAATCTGTAAGTTGTTCAGTCATTGCATATACGGGTAAGATGTTCTATAGTTGACTGGCTCTTGGAATCTATATTTTATGCCATGGTTGTTAGGTGTCTTTCTCGTAGTATGTTTCTTCCTTGTCTTCATTGGTTCCTTACTGACCGAAAACTATTGGGTTGTTGGTTCCTGTGGTACAACCATTGTTCGGTGCATCTTCTTTTTCTTATAATGTTATTTCACTTGTTAGTTACCATTAGTTTTATTAACTCTTATTGTTGTGAGTTTATCCTTGGTGATGAGTAGCTCATGTAGTTTCATGCTTGGCCTTTTAGAAGAAACACTTGGTTTGTCTCTTTCACTCAATTATTGACATGTGTTAATATTTTGGGTTACTGAAACATTTGGGCTCATATGTCTCGTTACAATATTAACTGGTTGTAGGCATATAAACTTATACACTGTTGTGAGAATTGTACAAAAGTACCTTTAAGCTAATTTCAAAACACAACATTTCAGAATTAATCACATTTTTTTCACTTTATAGGCTACGTCACACCAAATGAAAATGTACAGGTCACTTTCAACAACAGTTGACAACAGCTGACTGAATATTATCCGATGACAAAATACTAAACAGATGGGAGATAGTCACACCAACCAACCATTTTGTATATAGTCTTTAAAATGAGATTTTTTTGCTTGTACACGGAAAACCTGGATCACTGTATTAAGATATATATTTTAGATATGTAGGTCAATTTATTAATTTTGAGCTATTAATTTAGCTGGTGCTAAGCTTTAAAACACAGTTATTTGTATGAAAGTAAAGTACAATTTTGTAGGCCAAGTAATAAATCCAACTATGATTCTGAAAAATTGTCACGGGTAGGAAAATAAAAATAATAATAATTCACCGATCTGAATGACGTTTTACAGAATCGTGATAAACATAAAATTACTTTTGATAGTGATCCCATGCTCATCCCAAGTTGAAACTTTCAGAATATGTAGAGGAAAACAATATCTTTCACATATATTTTTTTGAGAATTTTAAAAATACAGTTTTTCAAAATTCAGTAAATGCAATAATGATGTGTTTATAAAAAATATATATATTTTCAACTAATTATGTTTTATATCATATGAAAGCCCTTTAAAAGAGCTTTCAAATGAACTCGATGTCATTGTTCTAGCTTAATTAGAACACAAGTTGTGAACAAATCAATATTGCTGCGCAAGTCAAAAATTTTATTTATTTTTTTCATTTTTGAGCACCCATTACTCAGTAACCTTTCGTCAGAAAAATGTGAAAAAATTGATTTGTGTTACTATTTATGAATACTACATGCATACTTAATTTCAAATAAATCTAAGAGGGTCAGGTTGTAGCACTTGTTGATTTGACACGGAATATCTCTTAAATGTAACTTGAAGTTTTCATTTTGTTGTAAACATACCAGTCTAGTTTTTCTATTTATAGTTTATGCTATTTTTTTTTTAATAATTTGAACTAATTGAACCCCTAATCAATCCTACACTCCCTCGCAGAAAAACCTATATTTAGTTCATTTATATTGTCATCTGAGTTTAGTTATGTTTGATGTAATAAATAAAATGTTTATTTCATCAAAGGTGTTTTCACTTTTTGTAATTATGTTCTTGTAAATAAATATTCTATGTACTTTATTAATGTAATCTTATAGTTACTGATAAAGTAACAAAGCCCAAATGTCTGTGTGGTATTTTTGTTGTAATAATATTTGTCTGATATGTATTATTTTTGCAATGTTTTTATGTATCTTCTATGAAGAAATAATTTGTTCATTATCCTTAATATTTATTAATTATTGATACCTTAGAATTGAAACTGTTTTGTATAAATTTTGTAATAAAAATCAATGTACTTGTAAGTCAGTTTTTATCAATAACCTATTGAAAATAACGCATTTCTTGTGCAATGCAAGTAGGCCTACCAAATACCTACCAAAAATGTATATCCCCAATTTTTGATAGAATATTTGATTTTTGTTGCCATCAGAATTTTACTTTGATTTTACTTTCATGTTCCATAAGGAAATGGAAGTATGGTGATGGCAAAAAAAATCGTGTTAGAGATTTTTGCAGATTCTGATTATACTACCCTCAAAACATGAAAAAAAGTAATTTATCGAAAAGTGTCTGTGTGTCTGTCTAGATTTTTTATGGCAAACGATAAGAGCCGCAAATTCAAACAGAATCAAATAATTTTTTGCATGCAGCCCTGAATTGTAGAGTATTCAAGACCTATTGTTTTTTGTGAAGATCGGTTAAGATAAAGGGGTAGTTTACCTGCATTATTTTATGTTGTAACAAGAGACATTTTTTCATGACGAACGATAACTGCCGTAAATTCAAACAGAATCAGATATTTTTTTACATATGTGCCCGAGTTATAGAGGACTCAAGGCCTATTGATTTTGGTGAAGATCGGTTACGGAGAAAGGGTAGTTTACCTGAAACATTTTTTTGTTGTAACGTAATAGTTTACCTGATAATTTTTTGTATATATGTACTACGTTATTGACAACAAAGAAGCAGTTTGTTTTTAAAATTCCTTCCCGGCCTGTTTGGCCGTAGACCAATGTTTTCTGCAAAACCAGACGTTTCGCCAGTGCCATCGACTTCCATCATCAGTGAAAATCAAGTGCGATAACGTGAGGTGGTAAACGTTAGTGCCCACAGTAAGTGGCTGAAGCAGTAAGTAGAAAGAAGTAGTTTTAATGGAAATATTTCATTTCGAAAATGATTTTAAATATAAATCTTAGAACATGGAAGTCGTGTATGATTCTCCATACCAATATTTTGTTCTTAAGTGTGCTATTAAGTATTAGGAATCTTCTCCATGTCAAGGTATAGGATTACAGCCTGTTTTGCCTTCACTGAAGGCATCTCTTTTCCTTGCCCTACCTATATCTCGTCTTCCCTGAGCTCTGTATCTTATTACTTGTTTAGGTAGTCCCATGTTTTCCATTCTCTTGATATCCTGCCTCTATTTTATTTGTCCTTCCCTTATTCTGCCGGCTATAGAATATACATTTTACTTGGTTCTTATATTTTCATTTCATATTTGATATCTAAGGGTTTGCATTATGAATACTCGACACAATATTTTTCTTGTTAGATTCGAAGTTTTATAGTTGTCTTGATTGTTCATCTCTTCTTTCACAGCACTATCACTTTACTAAAAATGAACTTTATCTTGTGAAAAACTCACTTTTTTCGTCGGACGCGTTTCGGCTTAAGTATCCGCCTTCTTCAGCTTTTTGGTCTGACCAAAAAGCTGAAGAAGGCGGATACTTAAGCCGAAACGCGTCCGACGAAAAAAGTAAGTTTTTCACAAGATAAAGTTCATTTTTAGTAAAGTCGAAGTTTTAAGTAATTTTCTCTTAAAAAGTGTGTATGAACATTTTAGCACGACGAGATTGTCTGTTTTATTATTATTCTTAACGTTTTGGTTTTTATTATTAATTTTTGGTTTATTGATTTATTCTACCCAATTCAATCTATTATTGAATCCGATATGAATAAATCGGTTTACTTACTCTTTGACATCGTTTATTAATTTTGTTTAAATAGTTTAGAATGTTTTTTGTTCCATTTCATGAGTTCGATTCTGAAGAAGTTGCGTTGACTCTTCTATTATTAGCTGCGGTGAGTTGCTCTGTACTTTCCTGTATAGACACTAACATAAACACAACATGTACATGATACTTAATATTATTATAACATTAATAGTTAATAACATTTTATTATGGCCTATGCATACTGCATTGGTCATTGTCACTTCTGATAGTGTCCTTTTTCTTCATCTTGTGGTTTTATTACCTTAACTATAGTTTGTTAAGTGAGTTTACTATACTTTAGGAAGTTACCTTTTTATATGGGTTGTAATCCTATCAAATTATTCTCGTTATTGCTTGAATATCTCTTATCACTGTTTTGATAGCACTGTTATTTTTGTGCAGTAGTTCATTCTGCATTTATACTGAAAATTGCTTTGGTTTAAAGTAACCAAGGTTACTTGCATCTAGCTGTCAACATGGTTTATTTATTATTATTGTTATTATTAGTATTTGGGTGGCTATAATCCTTGAATTTACTTATTCGAATAGTATTCTGCCTCATTCAATGTTGTTGGTTTAGTTCCTACTCTTTTATGATAAGTTTACAAGATAATTTAGTTCATCATGCATCCATTCTATGGCAAGCATATAGTTATAATATACAACAATGGATTATTGTCGGTTTTTTGTTTCTGTATTACATTTGATTTATTTGACTTTATGTAGTACTGGTATATCTATTGGTTATTATTAGATTACATTTTGTTTATCTTTTACAGTCTTTACTATTGGTAATTAGTGGTTATTTCTAATATCAATTCCACTTTACAATTGGTCATTGGTGTTTTGGACATAGCCCGCTTTTCATGTCTACACATAATTTAGCTAAGAACTTATTATTATTCATTCTCTTTCTTACTTTTTATGTTCAATAATTCATTCTTATTGATTATTGTTTGTATTACATTGTCAAGGAAGGTATTCACTTAATAAGTTTTGGTCAGTGTCAATTTGTTTTGCAGCTTGGGGGTTTAAATCATGTTGTTTATTCTATTTATTCTTTCTTCTTTTATAATAATTCTTTTATTGCCATATGTTAGTTCATTATAATTCATGTTATCTCCCTTTTTTGTGTTTGATCTGGATATTTTCTTCTTGTCTTCACCGATTCCTTCCTCCCTCTTAATAAGTTTCTTCATGGCGTTGTTTTCACTGGTTTCCTTCTCACGGTTAATAGGTTTCTTCTTGATTTTGTCTTTAATGGGTTTCCTTCTCACTGTTTGATCTGTTGGGTAATTATGTATGTCGTCTCGTCGTTAGTCTTGCTTTATCTTCTTTAGTTGCACATTTACTGGTAATCCCTTCTTCATTTTAATTCACTTGGTTTTGGCTTATGATACTTCCTTTTTTATCCATGATCGTATGTTTGACCTTGTAGGTATTCTTAATTGTAGTGGCTTTCAACTTATTTGTGGTACGCTGGTGTTGGTAGTGTTATATGTACCATTACAACATACAAAAATTTGACAGATATTTTTGTCACAAAAAACTTTTATGATATATTGTGTATAAATACACATATAAAGGTATTTTTGCCACAAAAAACGTTTATGATATATTGTGTATAAATACACATATAAAGGTATACAATACATTTGATTTGTTTAACAGTCGTTATAAGACAGTATTACCATATAGGGGAGAGCAGAGAGACATAAGTTGATACTTTGTACTTCTTCAAGTGTCCCTTAGTCGCAGCACCTCTGCAAATGTATAACGTTTTTGTTATAGCTTGTAGTACATGCTCCTCCAGTCTGATTATAGCAGTGTACAGTAAAATGAGTCTTTGTTCCCTTTTGTATTTTAGAACGTGTAAAGCAACCTTTTTGTCACTAATTTGCTATGGGTGTTTACAGCTACGTACTTTGTTGGATCCATGGTAAGTGTACAATTGATTCATACTAATACAAAAGCAATGTGGCAACATGAGGTCAAGTTATGTTTCTCTATAACTTTTAAAAGAAAATTAATTCATAACCTAACAGATCTCAGAATTAATTATGTGTCAGTTACTTGTGATCCTATAATGAAGATTACGTGTTTATTAAATCCTAAAAAACTAAAATTTTTAAAATGATAATAGTAATAATGGCTCCTTTTTATGCCGCCTAGGAAATTTAGGAGGTAGAATAGGTTGCCTAAAGTGAGTGTTCGACACACGCACTAAAGGTAGAGTGGCCAGCAGCACTACACTTCAGCCACTAATTTTAAAATTAAAGTTGTACCTTCAAT
The DNA here is from genome assembly GCA_034769895.1 of Magicicada septendecula. NCBI lineage: Eukaryota > Metazoa > Arthropoda > Insecta > Hemiptera > Cicadidae > Magicicada > Magicicada septendecula. The sequence continues at coordinate 1,234,809,844 of CM068367.1, forward strand.
TTCACCAGAAGGAAAGTGGTATGTTGGTACAATGTAAGTAAAACATTTTGTTCTGTTTTCTTTTTTTCATATTTGGTTCAAACGTACGAGTGAAAAACTTTCTGGGGCGATGTAGCTCACAAACCCTACAAAGACTCAGCGTTTTCCACAACTTGTATTTAGGAAAGAACAAAAAGAAAAATCAGATTTATGTGTTATGATCTGCACTATTCTGTTAGTTATTATGGTTTGTACCCTAAGAATATTCGTATGTTAGCCTCCGAATACGTGTTTGCAAATAATGTCGATTTTCTGGTGAACTGGGCCGGTAAAAGATTGTTTTACTGGCTTCATGCAGCGACATTCAAGGTTGTCTTTTAGAGAGGCTGAAGCAACAAGTTTTGCAATAGCATTTAGTTTTAATAAACATAACATAAAACTTTCTTCAATATTGGAATTCTGTGATAAGTCGCCTTCATTTTTACTGTCACAATATTTGGAATGTGAAGGAAACCAGGCAGCATAACGACAGTGCACTGTCCTAACAAAGTTGTCAGTTTGAAGGGAAATAAACAAGTCAGCAGGGTTACCCCTTTGGAAAAGGGTGAAACCAGTGGTATTTTCATAGATAGCAGCTGGAAACCACCACTTATCGTTATATCCACAGAGTGTTATGTAGATATCACTTTGATTATTTATGGACCAGCAGGTTGTATTGGAGTAGCACATCCATCAAGATAAATTACAGCCTCTCTTTTTTTACTATTTATGAAACAGTTTATACCTCATACCCGTTACAATCTGACTTCAGCCATTAGACAAGTGTTTATATGGCCTGTTTCGGTGCAGCCGCTGAGAGCTGGATGACAATAAACCCAGGTAAAACCATGACATACCTGGGCTAGCAAAAGATACTCTTTCAAAGGCAGCTACACCATCTAACTGACAGCAGGTTTTAGTTCAACTGGAATTTGGCCATTAAATGAAAATATATTCAGTATCGAAGAGTTTCTGTGTTCACCTGTAATTGACAGAGAGGTAGGAGACAAAAGTAATTATGAAGGAAGATTAACACCAACAAAAGATTGTCAAGAGACCACAGTAGCCGGACCTCCCACGTCGGAAATAAACGAGACATCTGCTAATACCTTATCACAATTGACACCAGAATAAATTCGCCCTTATCCGAAAGCGACTGCAAAAATAAAATAAAAATGCGCCAAGAAGAAAAAGTCAAGTATTCTCACTGACTCCTATTAAAAAAGCAATTCGTATTGAAGAGGAGGCATGACAAAAGAAAGAGCGATCAAAACGGAAACTAATCATGAACGGTAAAACGAAGGCGATTTGTGGACTGTATAGAAACGGTCAATCAAACTCTCCAAGACTTAAGAAATTGTAACAAATTAGTGGGTAGCGTAACATTTGTTATTTCAGAGGATTCTCGCTAGAGATTACCGGTAACTGCAAGAGGAACCCGCGCTGATATTGTCTCAGTGTGTTTAAAGTCCTCGGCGATGTGGAATGCTATTCAGACTAAATTTGCAAAGCAATATGAGAGCCCATTTAGGAGGAGGAGGAGATGGTGATTTTTCTACAAACTTACTGCACCTCGGTGACGGTAGTGTTCCTAATGACGATAGCTTCACAGAAATTGACGAAAAACTGGGACATAGTAAATAGTACAACACTGTATTAATTGCTAAATTCTGTGCAAAACGTCAAGTGTTTACTTGATAAAAATTACAAGTGGTTATTCCCAAAGAATCGAATCTGTGAAGGAAAATAATGATACAAGTTTGGAAAAATTTTCTGGGGATAATAAAAAGTCCGAAGAATCTATTAACACCGTATTTAATATTGAAAATATAGTGTACTATCTCCAAGAATTTTTGAATTCTTTAAATCAATCTTGCATTCCGCCACAACGGTTCATTCTAAAGGTTGGCACTCCAACAATGTTGTTGAAAAATTTACATCCTCCGAATGTTTGCATAATACAAAATGCAGGTGACACGGGAATTTCTGTGTCAAGTAGGTAATAGCGTTATTATCGACTCAAAAGCCCTCTTCACACACACATTCGAATCAGTAGGCTACTGGTTGTTAGCATTACCTGGTGTAATTACCAACTTATAAATTGTAACATTCTTTACTTTAGTACACACTTGAAGGAAATTAACAGTTTCGAAATTACATCCGTTCCATTTACATAATTTTCATTAAACCTACTTAATATGTAGTAGTGGACGATAAGCTTTTCCAGGTTTTACTAGTACTTGACCTACAACGGTCTGATCTCCTACACTCAGTGCCTCTGTCTTTAATGATCACTGCTTTTTTTACATAATAATTTTCCCATTCCTGCATAGAATTTACCCGCTCGTACAGAAGGCAACAGAATTTAGTGAATCCAAGCTGCAATCGGAGTAAAACTACGTTACTTTCACATCTCCGTAGGTATGCCACGAATATCCGTCATACTGAATTCTGCTCAATAAAAGTTTCATACTATCACATGACTCCGACATGTAAGCAGTAAGTTATAAACTGAAGGGATTGGTGAATTATTAAAAATGGAGTAAAATCAATAGGTTAAAAAAAGTTCGTAGAAGTCTTGAGAGGAGGGAACGTTAGAAAACTGTTTATGTTATGAATGCTTAAGCCTACAAATCGTGATAGTTGTTATTATTATTATTATATTATTACTATAAAACAACATTTGTATTATTTTAATACAGACAGGGGTGAATACAGCCTTCGAATGAATTAGTAGTACGAACGCGTCAGCCTGCCAACACACATTAGATCTGTATATTTGTGTCGTGACAACGGTAGTAATTTTTGTAAACAAAGACTGTTGTGTCATTACGACATTAAGAATGTTGTTGGCGTGAATTTAATGCGACAGATTTTTTTTACCTCTGCCCATGTTTCTCTCTTTCAGTCCTCTCACTCACTCACTCACTCACTCTCTCTCTCTCTCGCGCACGCGCGCCAACTCGTACAGTTTCTTCTTTTTCTTGTCAACAATTTCAGTGTTACACACAATCCTTCACTGTTTGTTTGTGCGTGTTTGTTTAATCATTCATTGTGTTCGTATAGACTACACATTCAAACTTGAGTAATCTGTTTGTAGCAGTGTAACATTTCAACAAACACTTAAAGAGGCGCGCTTTGGGTGCAGTCGCAGAAGGACCTGCCGTGCTAACTTAATGAAAATAAAAGGAAATTAATAGTGAGATAGTCATGTTTAATTAAAGGTAGTAGTGAGGTTTGTCCCTATTAGTGAGGTAGATGGGGAAAATTGACAGAGAAAGAGTGAGGGGGAGAAGAGAGACGGGGGAGAGAGAATTACGAATTTTTAATTATTCTCATTCATACCGAATATCATTTGTAAGAATATAGTTATGCAGTTATTGGTATACAGTAGTACCGAAGCAACATGTTTCAAGTTGACTCCCATCCGTTGGAAATTTATTCACCATTCTGATTAATAAAAATTTCTACAAGTACCAATAATATAAATAACAACCTGCAGAAGCAGAAGAGTTTATATCTTACAGAGTTGAAGAGTTGTAATGTTACATTAATTATATTTTTGCTTTTCGTATATCACAGTGAGCAGTAATCTAATTTTTTTGAAATAATACGTGAAGGCTTATATATTAAGAATTAATTTTTTTTTATAGTTTCCGTAACTTGCTTGTAAAATAATTAGGTATCCAAAAGGTAAGTTACATATTTTAATAGCAACTTATAAGTTCCTCATCCTCGGTTTTTTCCTTTCTTCAAAATGTACCACTTCTTAATTGCGAATAAATTGTTTAACGTAATAATCGTTTCACCAATGGCTGTTTGGATCCTGTTAATAAAACTCTTGAGTCTGCTGCACATAATCCTCGCTTTTGGTTCATGTTTCGTTAACTTTCTACATTACAATAAGTTTAATTATTTTCAAGTTCCTTATAAGTAGCCAACTGTAGTAAACATCATGTACTTTGACCTCTCTCTCACTCTCTCTCTCTTTCTTTCTGTTACTCTTGTTCTTCTCAATAACTGTATCTCAGGAAGTCTGAACGTAACAGGTTCTTAAGTAAACTTCATATGACTTAACGTGCAAAATCTTAAACATCATTTGGGCTTCAGTTATGTTATAATTTTGTAAGAAAGCTTTACAAAATACTTTTTACACTGCTTCTGTATACGAAACTAGGTGCAGGTATGTAATCAAATTTTTAAGTAGGCCTATTTATTCTAACACTGTTACAGTTTCTTGAAAACGCCGTATGTAAACAAACATTAAAACTTAGTAATAAGGTTTATCAAACTACTATTTTTCTTGGACGCATTAACGCAAATCAGTAATCTAGAGACCAATTTTATATTGAAAAATCGATGTCTAATACACGGAATTTGATATGCAAAAATCCATTGGTTAAGAAAATAAAGTAAACTTGGTTAGTAACAAATAATTTTGGCAAAAATTTTTAATTTGATATAGGCTATAATTGATTCCAATTTTATTACAGTCTGAGAAATGAAGACAAATAGATTTTCATAAACGTTGGTCGAGTAACAAAAAAAGTTTCATTCTTAAGCGCACAATATTATAATTTCCCTTTCATCCCGGAAAAAAGACTGTATTAAGCTACTATCATACTTGTCTAGTCTACACTATTTAATGGGTATATTATAGGTTTCACAAAAATTGATTATCTTACACATGGTTTTAATATATCACTAAACTTTGTGAAAAGTCTGAGTGGAAAGAATTATATACACAACGGTTGATGTTAATACAGGTCTTAATTCGTTTCAAAATTTATAAATAAATAAATAATTAAAATTATCACATATATTGTGTGGTGTATAAAATAAATTGTAATAATCCTTTCTAATATTACTTAAGCCATAATATCCGAAGTTGGACCGTTCCTTTATTCTTCTGTAGCCTCCTACATTCTTGCATATCTGCTGTCATATTCGCGTCTCACAGTCATAGTAGACAGTACGCTATAATATTATACCTTTTTTTGCGTTGTCTGAGACTTGTCTCAGAGGATAAGACTCAGGCTGATCTGGGGCAAGCACCCTTCCGCCGATTGGAGATTTAGAGGAGTCGCACGCCAGCGCAGCGCGGACCGGTGGCGAAGTAGGTGGAGGCATTCAGGATAGAGTGTAGTGTATGGATGTGTATTTGTGTGTTTACGTAGTGTGCAGAGCCAAATGGGTGATGGTAGAGCCATAATAAAAGTATAAGTCAAACGAAAGCCAAGACGAGGTCGAGTAACGCAGGACGCCAAAGCTGGAGGGAGGTGTCAGAGAGGCGTCAAGGTAAGGCGGGGAGGCACAAAGGAGAGGGATAAAGACCGGATAGGTAGATAGGAAAATTTAAGATGTTAAGTTATCAAGAAGGAAGCCAGGTGTAGTAAGTATGACGAAGAGACTTAATTATTTCTATTTCTCCGTTGGCGGGGGTTTCTGGGAGGAGGTCCATCGGGAATGGTGAGGAGACGGTTTATGACAAAGGAAGGTCTGCGGTAGTTACAGGTAGTATTAATATTATACAATACCTCCTTCACATTTAAGTTGAGGAATTCCAATCAGCCTTCCGTTGCGTTACTTCTCTCTTGAGCCCTTGATATAATTCGTTGCCTGCTCTTTATTGCAGCTGTAATATCTCCTTCGTTTTATAATTCGTAACGTTAAATATTCTTCCTCACCCTGGAATTTTCCATACTCTTTTACTAATTTCTTTTCACTTCATAAGACTTTTCTATACAAAAGCAAGTATATAAAAAAGTTATAAGGTCGGGGATTAGCAACCAAACGGCATTGTTTAAAAACATTTATCTACAAGTTTCTTTTCTATAGTTCATCGTACACACCCTTGCGAGATAAAAATAACTACACGGTAGTTTCTTTCGCAATTTTTCGCATTATTTTGAGACAATCGACTGGTGATTTAGAGATAAATACTTAATATTAATGGGGTCTCATACATTTTATATTATATCTGTTTTCTATCCTACTGATAGAATTAGAAAAACGGTAGCTATTTCTCTTTTCCTTTTAAAAGCACAATACATATTAATTTACCAAGTAGCAGTTTCCTTCTTCATTTAAAATTTCTATCAAATCTACTGTATATTGGACAAAACAGAAGGGGAAACATACGTGCTTACAAGGTAGTGTAAACATCCTGTAATGCTGTCAAATCAAAATACAAAGGAAGGGGAAGTGAATACTGTAATGAGTAGCCCCTACATTCATATTTATGCAGGTGTAGGTGATGATTAAGGCCCGGATTTTTATGTAATTACATATTTGAATGCTGAGTGCACATTTACACGGAAAAGCCAGATATCGGCGAATCATACCAATAGGTGTCTTATCCGCGAGTTTAATTTTACATATTTTTACATATTTTGTTCATATTACATATTTCACTCCATCTTACATATTTCTACATATTTTAGCTATTTTACTATACTTTACTTCAATTTGAAAATTGAAATGGCAAAAAATAGTTAGGCCTATAACAACATTACTCAGATGCGCAAATGTGCAATTAATCAGAATCAGGTCCAATTAAATTTATTACAAGAAAAGGCAAAATATTGCATCTGTTGCAATTGCAGACATAGAGTCTACTTTCAAGAAGTACAATTTTTTACGAGCTCAAGCGACAAGTAAGGCATTTTGCACGGGATGTTAGATGAGAATGGTATGCGCGGCCGCACTCCTTATTTACGTTTCGTTCGCACGTTCAGCAGGCTCGATGGGGAAAGAACGTGCTGTCCGCGGTAAATAAATACTCTTCGCAGATCTTGCAATTCTCGCAACGGATTCCATCTACCTAAACAAACAAATATCTATATAACTCTATGCTATTGTAGGGCACAATGTGATTTTTGACGCCAGTATTATCGACGCTCTCGGAGTGTAAGCCTACACGTAAATAACAATCTGGTGTGCAGTGTGGTGTGTTGAAGTTATTGTCAAGTCAGTGTTTTGTCCTTCGCCTACACTTCTGCGCTTGCTTGTTTCTTGCCTTGGCGGATTCTCGTTGTTGGACAAAAGACGTCTTAAATAATATATTGTGCGGTATTGTTCAACGCAAGTTCTTAAGAGTTTTAAATACAAATATCCTTGTTTTATCATGGTACCGACCGCATCATCTTTGTCATCTAAGTTAAAATCATGGGTACAGATTGACAGTGCTTTTACAACTGACGATAAAGCTGTAGTTTGCCAAGTTTGTTATGGCCAAATGGTGTTAAAGAAGAGAAGGTACTGCTGTTGTATACAGATGCAGCAGCATACATGTTAAAAGCAGGTAATTCTCTAAATGTGTTTTACCCCAACCTACTACATGTTACATGCCTGGCTCATGGATTGCATCGAGTAGCTGAAACTGTCAGAGACCTTTTCCCCGAAGTAAATACATTAATATCAGCAACAAAAAAGGTGTTCTTGAAAGCTCCTTACCGTATCCAGTGCTACAAACAAAGGCTACCTGACACACCTCTGCCTCCAGAACCCGTAATTACAAGATGGGGAACCTGGATCGAAGCCGTAAATTTCTACAGTGACAACTTTGAAGCTGTGAAGTATGTGGTGGAAACATTATCTCCCGATTCTGCAGTGTCAGCGAGCGAATCCTTGTCTGCATTCAACAACTCTAAGGTGATATGTTCAGTTTCGTACATCAAAACGCATTTCAGTTGTATCAAGAAACTGGAGACTGCAGGTCTGACTCTCCAAGAGGCCATAGGAATAGTTGAAGAAGCAGTTAACAAGTTAAATGCTGTGCAGGGTGAAGTCGGTGACAAAGTTTCTACTAAAGTAAATGCTGTGCTGAATAGAAACCCTGGTTACTCAACTTTACATACCATTTATCGCATATGTAACGGCGAAACTGTAGAATCGATTGAGAATATTCTTCCAAGTACGATTCCTCTATATAAACATGCGCCGGTGACGACATGTGATGTCGAGAGATCCTTTTCTATATATAAAAACATACTCTCAGACCGAAGACAGTCCATGTCAACAGACAATATAGAAAAGTATTTAATAATTAATTGTGCAACTAAACAGTGGAAAAAAAAACTTACATGGACACTTTATTCTTATGCAGAGTTATATATATATATATATATATATATATATATATATACAATATAGATTTTCAAGTCAAAAATCTACCTTTAATTTTGTAGTAATTTCAACTCTCCTAGTAAAATACTTTGTTAAATAGTTAATAATTCTCAATTTTTTACTTTATACTCATGTCCTATACTACAGAAATCCATAGGTAAAATACTTTGTTGTTGTTAATTTTATAATATCAAGGTTTCTTTTTTAATACTGTTTTCTAAAATATGTTTTCATAAATTTTCTAAAGTACAATAAACAATTGAAAAGTAATTCACTTCTTATGCATGCTGTCTTATTGTAAACTCTTCAACAAAGAGTTGAACTTTCAGATACTGTGTATTCTGAGGGTTAACTTATTTTCTGTAACAGAAGTGGTAATCTAACTGGTGATTAGTGTCAGCCCCGAACTTGATTAGTATTTTATGGATTACATTGACTTTGCTCAAAATATATTTGCATATTTTGAAAGTGATTTTAAAAAGTTTAAAATGAAGCACCTATTATTTTCAAAACCTTTCAAAGAGGGCACTGTTATATTCTCGTAAAATGTAAATTATATTGTTGATGTGAAAGTATTTTAATACTACATATTTCTTAAATATTACATATTTAGCTACATATTTTCCTTATTTTTCCTACATATTTATGTACATAAAGGGAGACTGTGCGCTGCGCCGTACGCTAGACAGCAACTATCTCACTCTAATTTCGTCAGTCAAACTCGCGGACGGATGAGTAAATTTTATTCAATTCATTTTTGCAGTTCAACCTGCGATAACTTCAAAACCAATAAATATACAGCAATTCTGAAAACTGCATTGTGTTCAGTAATTAAATCTCTATAAGTAGCCAAAATCTCAATTAATATAATTAACAATTACAGAAGATACACAGAAGAAGAACGTGTTTTTTTAGACGTTTCTATTGGTTTAGCATTTGCATTTGTACACTGTACTCTTTAAAATACAAAAAGTAAAATTGGTTAAAAAGTTTTACTTACAGTACGCCTACATCAGTTTTTGAAAAAGTTTGTGATTCGGCTGCTTCATACAATGCACACGTTTTTTGGAAGCCATGAAGCCAAAGTGAGTCGACCTAACGCCGCTGCCCCAGACTCAGTTGCCCCAAATAAAGTATTTCAATTGTAAAAACTTAAATATTCAAAAATAGTGAACCATATCGCAGAATGACGTAAGTGTAGTGAAGAAAAAGTCGTGATCAGCCAAAACATCAAGAGTAGTATCTTTACATCCCTAACCATTCGCTAACCAAAATTGCAAAAATTAGTTTGGAGATACGTCCGGATATGGGAGGTTCCGGATATCACAGGTTCGGATGTGACAGGTTGTACTGTATTTACCTTATAACAATTCCCCCTAAATAAAAGGGAAATCCCCAAATTCCTATTTCGAAGCCACCTGTTGTAGATAAAACGGTATTTATCTTGGATACATACGTTTAATCTCATACAAACGTTTTTATGTGTGTTCCCATCAGCACCGACACACCTGTACAGGCTTCTCCATATTTTTCTACACCTGTCCAAATATGACTATACTGATTACAATAGTAATTTCTTCTACGGTTTGTTTATGACCATAAGATATGTCTTTATAGTTCCTTTTAAATACCATTATTTTCTGCTCATTCGTACAAAACTTTTAATTGTTGAATGTGCCAATTCTGATAATCTTTGCCAAACCCAAATTTTAATGTTATACGGCGTCACCTTATTATGTAGCAAACAAAATTAGAACAAATCACTGTTATTTTAGCAGTAGCTTTTTTAAGGAGCCCAGAGTAGGCCTATACCTACCCGACACGCACACATTTGAAGGATCAGTATTTTGTCTTGGAGTTCACTCTCCCAGCTGAGATACCCATGTTTTTAGGGACCAGGAACTCGCATTTGAACTTCTATCATCAGCTACATAATGTAAATCCTAGATAAATGTACAAGCCTATGCTCTAAAAGCCTAAGCTATGATACCCACAATCATCTACGTTTTACTAAAATAATGGTTGCAAGTTAAATTTTTTGATTCATGTTGATGCTTTTGTCTCGAAGAAACCAGGTAAATTAATCTGCTTTTCGTATCCGGCCGACGATGGTGTGCTCCCACTTACGAACAGTGGCACTTGCAACTCGTTTCACTTGCGAACACTCAAGTAGATAAGACACGTAATTAATTTTTGATACGTGAGAGTACCTCCCACTTGCGAACACACAAACAACGATGTATGTACATCCACCCTGTATTGTGTTTATGTTTTTATAATTCGTTAAATGTATTTTTTGTTACCAACTACGTTTGCCAAGTTACAATATTTATAAAACGCACACACACACACTTGCATAGCCGCTCCCTCACTCTCTCTCTCTAAATTAAAAAGGAAGGTTATTTTTTATTTATTTTTATTAGTCAACTTGTAGAACGGACGACGTGATCTTGAGAAACATCCCAACTTCAGAATCTTTTTCGTCCTTTTCGTAGCTTAAAAATTTCACTCCATCGTTACATCGTGTTCTGAATACATTTCTCTGCCTCAGATTATAAACATTTGATAATGTTTTTTATTCTTGGATGTGGTCTTCCAACGTGGCTGTTTAGTTTCTGATGCGTGCTTGTACGGTATTATTCATTGTATGACGTCGGAAGTAGCAGTTCCGTAACTCCTGTGGCACTAATCATTGTCTAGCTATTGTTCTACGAAACAATTAAAGAATTAATCGAGTTTCTCTTCCTCTGGAACTTGACCATGGATATACTGCCAGCCACATTCTACATCTTTTCGAAGGAAAGCAAGTATAGCACACATTAGGATTTTTGTGCTCCCTAAGTCATTTGAATGTGTATACTCGTGCAAAGTGACTACTGCAGCTTTTGAATTTTCCATTCATGAAAAATTACTTTTAATCTTTCAAACTCTCTTTTCTATTGATTTAACCAAAAATCGGGAGCTTAGCTTGCACAACGTCTTCGCCCGGACGGAAACTACTCTCGTCAATTTTCAAACCGGGACAATTGACAAACTGGCCGGGACCCCGGGATCAGGTCGTCAAACCGGGACAATCCCGGTCAAACCGAGACGTATGGTAAGCCTATTTATACATGTATTTATCGGTTTTCAATATTGATGTGAGCATTGTACTGTAGAATTAGGAAGCGATTGTATTGAACGAATCACGATTATCAAATGATATACGGTATTCCTTTTAGTTCAACAATTCCGTCATCTCGTCTCCGGTACTTTGGAAAACCATTGTTATTTTCAATAGTATAACGTAAAATGTTGCTCGGTTATTATGTGTACATATTCCATCAATCATGCAAGGAACCTTAGGATTACGAGCTCTACAAGATCCATGTATCATTCGAGATAACAATTTTATGAATCCTTGGAAAACTGACTGGGTCAGGTATTTCTCCGCACAAAACTTAAGATAAGCAAGAGGTAGTGTATTAACTTTTTAAATTGTATATTATTATTATTTTTATTATGTTTTTACTATAAAATATTCATATTATTTTAATATGATTTTCTGGAACACGTTTGGTGGAAACGTAAAACCGGCCAGCTGATAAATAAGAGGTTGCGAGTTCAGACGTAGATGTGTATATATGTGTCAGCCAAAACAGTGTTTTGTAAACGTACACGTCTGTCATTACAACATTAAGAATGTTGTTTGACCTTGAGTAGGTACTCATGTTGACGGGAATGAGAAATCTTGTGGTGTTAGCGCTGAATAGACACAACACATATCACTGTACATACCAGTGGCTGACGTATATTAACCATTTCTGAGTTCGAGATACCAAAACTCAGATTAAACTGTGCACAATGTTTGTAGAAAATACGGACGTGTGTGATGTAGACGCCAGTTTGCAAAATGCATAATCGTTCCCGCCAGAAATGTGTCACGTTTCTCGTTTATCTTGTCTCAGCCAAATAAACATTACTATGCGTGACAGAGAGGAGCTGTTTCGTTAATCAGGGTAAAATTATATGCAAATTTTGAGAAGGACCGGTGTCCTAGGCCAATGAAAACTTAGCTAAAAACATTAAAAATACGAAATATATACAGTGTACACAAAATCTGAGGTGTACAAAACATATAAAAGACATGTCATAAGATTTATTTAACAAAAGAAATAATCGGAGTGGGCGAATGGTAGGAATAAATATGTAATTTAAACAATCCCTTTTAATAATAAATGGTTTTATAATAATTATGTTCAATACATATAGGCCTAAGTGTGTAAAACGAATTCCCTACAAGAGTTTTAAAGATTAATGAAGATTTAATTAATTCCCTACAAGAGTTAATGAAGATTTGTCTTAAATTTTTTCAGAGTTACATAATTATTATTTGTTAAAATATACATATATTTTATTCAAAAAATATTAGATATTTGTATTTAATCTTTTATTTTATTTTATTTTTATTTTACCGAGAATAGTTACTATTTATAGAAAACCGTAGCAAAAAATATTTGTAATAAAAGTCTATCTGCCCCGAACTTGATTAGTATTTTATGGATTACATTGACTTTGCTCAAAATATATTTGCATGTTTTGAAAGTGATTTTAAAAAGTTTAAAATGAAGCACCTATTATTTTCAAAACCTTTCAAAGAGGGCACTGTTATGTTCTCGTAAAATGTAAATTATATTGTTGATGTGAAAGTATTTTAATACTACATATTTCTTAAATATTACATATTTAGCTACATATTTTCCTTATTTTTCCTACATATTTATGTACATAAAGGGAGACTGTGCGCTGCGCCGTACGCTAGACAGCAACTATCTCACTCTAATTTCGTCAGTCAAACTCGCGGACGGATGAGTAAATTTTATTCAATTCATTTTTGCAGTTCAACCTGCGATAACTTCAAAACCAATAAATATACAGCAATTCTGAAAACTGCATTGTGTTCAGTAATTAAATCTCTATAAGTAGCCAAAATCTCAATTAATATAATTAACAATTACAGAAGATACACAGAAGAAGAACGTGTTTTTTTAAACGTTTCTATTGGTTTAGCATTTGCATTTGTACACTGTACTCTTTAAAATACAAAAAGTAAAATTGGTTAAAAGTTTTACTTACAGTACGCCTACATCAGTTTTTGAAAAAGTTTGTGATTCGGCTGCTTCATACAAAGCACACGTTTTTTGGAGGCCATGAAGTCAAAGTGAGTCGACCTAACGCCGCTGCCCCAGACTCAGTTGCCCCAAATAAAGTATTTCAATTGTAAAAACTTAAATATTCAAAAATAGTGAACCATATCGCAGAATGACGTAAGTGTAGTGAAGAAAAAGTCGTGATCAGCCAAAACATCAAGAGTAGTATCTTTACATCCCTAACCATTCGCTAACCAAAATTGCAAAAATTAGTTTGGAGATACGTCCGGATATGGGAGGTTCCGGATATCACAGGTCCGGATGTGACAGGTTGTACTGTACTTTTTAACTACATATTATACTAATGTACAATGAAGATATACTTATTATATCTTTATTTAATATATAGTTATTTACGTGTCAAGAAAAGAACGTGTGCATAAAGTGATCACAACATTTTATACCTTATATGTTTTCTGTCATTGAATGATTAACCCACTTTTTAATAACAGCGTTGAAAAATAGTTGATTACGTCTTTCAAAGATTATTTTTACTACGGTACTGAAATTAAAAATAACTAAGATCGTATACAGGAATTAAACGTAGGCGACTGGAAGCAGTAATTGTATAAACAGCCGAGACACACCACCTGCTAATATTGCAAGAATTGCTTACGTTCAGTAGACTTGGCAACGTTGTGACCTTCGTGACTTTATATACATTTTCTGGCAACACTGTGCATATTTTTATCATCACTAAAAGCTAAACCGATATCCGTGATAAAATAGTAATGCATTTTTTTACACGTGTGAGTCGTTTGTAACGATTATGTTAACAGGGTAATTATTATTCAACTTTTTTCAACAAACTATCTTGAAACGGATATATATTTTTACGGCGGTTTTTTATGTTGATTACGAATATGTAAGAATAAAATGTCTAAGCTTACTCGTAACTTTTATATATGGGGTCTCAAAAAGATCAACTTCTCTGGTCAGAACTTGCATGTTTAGCTAATGATGGATAAACGTGATTATATATATATATATATATATATATATTGTAATGCAACGGAATTAAGCCCCTTCCCATTCCATAATGTATTAAAATATAAACATTGATGCCATCAGCAAACAATGAAACTGATGTTGAAAGAACCCATTTTTCATGTAAACAAAGCCAGTAGTTTAAATGCGTAAAAGTACAACACAATTTTTGTAAAAGTAAAATAAAAATATATGTTGTAATCATCACCCAGTGACAGGGACAGTGATCGTGAGTGAAAAGAGTAAAATACCCATATATATATATATATATATGTATTTTTCAATCACTTTCTGCTACAGTCCGTTTCTTGATGTATATAATACTATAATACTTATAACTAATTTACCTCAAGATATATTTTTTCCGTTAGGAACATGTTTCGGGAGATCTTGTTCTCCCATCTTTAGCCTTCGCCATCTTGTTTCTGGTGAAGTATTTGTGTAACATCCAGAAGCCAACACACAAATACTTCACCAGAAACAAGATGGCGAAGGCTGAAGATGGGAGAACAAGATCTCCCGAAACATGTTCCTAAAGGAAAAAAGTGTATCTTGAGGTAAATTAGTTATAAGTATTATAGTATATATATATATATATATATATATATATATATATATATATATATATATATTGCAACGAATCACAGGATCATGATAGGCGGGGCAAGTTCATATATTACACAGACAATGGACATTCATATTATATTGGTAGATGGTTAAGTTTGGTTGTTATAATTGTATTTAGTAAGGATAAGGATTTAGTTTAGTAAAACTGTGCATTATTATTTATTGTTATTCGTGTACTGTGTTTGTGGAAGTGTGCGCGCGTGCGCGAGTGGTAAACGTTTCCCGGGCGGTGCGTGAAGTATTTATCGTTGTGTTGACATTAACTGAGCTTAGACATATGTAGTGCTACATTCCCTATACATTTCTGACTATTGTTTACGTTCATGTATGATATTAGTATGTAGGCAGTTATGCATGAGATACGGGTAGTCTGATTACCGCTATGCATGCTGTTACAAAGTAAATGCACTCTACTGCATGAAAAGTGCATTGTCACGATGTACTAACCATGTGACTTCCTTCCACCAATAGAATGCTGAGTGGTGGTTGGAAATTTTCTTAAGCCTGTCGTTACACAGGCAGTTCTTCTACGCCATCTACCGCGAACGGGACGTGCACTCCTTGTACAAGATTCTACCGCTTGCAAGGTGTTGTAAAGACTATTCGTCGTTAGTGAAACGGGAAGGCTCAGAACTGTGTGTGTAGTACATCTGCACACAGTATTGTTTTAACGCATTGCGCGTATAATTACGACAGTTCTTCTACGCCATCTACCGCGAACGGGACGTGCACCCCTTGTACAAGGTTCTACCGCTTGCAAGGTGTTGTATAAACTATTCGTCGTTAGTGAAACGGGAAGACTCAGAACTGTGTGTGTTGTACATCTACACAGTATTGTTTTAACGCATTGTGCGTAAAATTACAGGCAGTTCTTCACTGCTGCTACCGCGAACGGTACATACAATCCTTGTACAAGATTCTACCGCTTGCAAGGATCTGTTAAGACTTTTCGGGGATAGTAACGCGTGTGACGCATAACAGTTGATATTATCTATTTACACACGGTATTATTAATATTGTAGTACTACGTGTGTACTAAGTGAGTGTATCTGTATCACTGTGCGAGATTTTCCGCAGTGACAGCATCATTAATAGTTACGCAATAGTAAGTTGTTCCATCAAGACGTTTCCGTGCTAGTGCAAGATTTCCTCATAGGGTGGTCTGCCGATCGCGGTAGACCTTGGTATTCGCGAGAACACTTGAAGAAGCCGGAGAGGTATAAGCTCAATATACCGTTATTAGATTAAACTCACTGTCACCTGAGATATTACTTGGTCATAAGCTCTATATTAATTTTGCGAGTAATAAAATCCGTAGTACCGTTGTGTGTGCGAAGCGTCGGATTCATCGTGGGAATCGTAGGACATCAGCCCAGCTGTTATAGGACATCAGCCCAGCTGTTATAGGACATCAGCCCAGCTGTTATAGGACATCAGCCCAGCTGTTATAGGACACCAGCCCAGCTGTTATAGGACATCAGCCCAGCTGTTATAGGACCAGCCAAGCTGTTACAGGACGCCAGCCCAGCTGTAAACGTTTCTGGGGAAACGTCTGTCATTTGTAAGCCACACCTGACGAACCAACTACACCGCAAAGACCGGCCCTTCTCTTCAACAACATCATCGTGGGAGTCTTCTTATGTAACGTATCACGTCTTGCGTATGAACGTTATTTAACATTTTAAAAGAAAGACTCTATATCAAACATTACATTCTGTACATATCAAATATACCATATAAACAATTACTTGTGTTTGTACAACAAATAATCTTAAACCCTCCAATATAGACTTGTAATTTGAAATACACATACTATCATATCCTATGCGCCAATAGTTTAGTAATTTGTGTTGTCGCATAGAGATATTTTGGCGCTTAGCAACGTAGGGCTCGTAAAATAGCGGTAAATTTACGCTATTATATATTTATCTATGAGTAAGAAAAAAATTTGTTGGAAAAATCCGACGTATAAGTATAATTAACGTAATAATTGTATGTGTATTGTTCATATGAAAATGTGAGGATATAATTTTCAATTGTGCATATTCTCTTGTATCATATATGGACAGATTTATCAGTATATTGGAGGTAGATTATTAGTTGTTGTATGTTAGATAAGGTATTTACATGTTGATATTTTGAACTGCTTTCTGTGTGCATATAAACTGGTTACAATACGTTCTAATCTTGTGATAATAATAACTTGCTTTGCGTATAAATCAATAAATTTAAATTTACTAAATTTTAAATTAATTTGTGATCACTATGTCGAAGACAAAAGAATGTATAGAATATTTAAGGGCCAAGTCACTTGATGATAAAACCATATCTGAGGTGAGTAGAGCCATTAGGCGGAAATTGTGGGATAAAATTGAAAGTAATTTTAACGAGGCAACTCGCTTAGGGCATAGTATTTCATTGTTCGATATGGCCGGAGATATAGATTATGCATGCAGTTATAGTGAAGATGACGAAAGTGAAATTAGTAATAGCAACACTATTAGTCCAGAACATACTTCAGATAATTGCTGGGAGGAGGTGAAAGTTTATAATGTAACAGATATAGCATGCGAGAACTGTGAACGGATCATAGAATCTGAAGCTATTATGGAATCGGACAGTGTATTAGCTACCCATAAAATTTCCGAACCAGTAGTAGGGCCTGGAACTAGTATGGATAATAACGGTGCAGGTATTTCTGACACATGTCGTTATGAGGAGGTACTTGATGAGTTTATATCAGATACTGAGGTATTTATGGAGGATGGAGAGGTGAATGATACTGGTGACAATAAGGTGACAACAATTATGGTAAATAATAATTAACCGCCGCGTAATCAATTTCATGTTCAAACACTACAAAATGAGCCGCAATCACAACAACATAAAAATACAACTCAGCAATTTAATACCAACTTATTAGCAACAGTTACTGAAAATGATTCAGTTGAAAAGCAGTTCAATCAATCAAGTATGGAAAATGTTAGTTATAAGAATAAAACTGTTATGTATGGCCTATATCCTGCCGAAATTAGGGATAATTTAATGTGTAATAATGATAATAGAAATAAACATGAAGGAAATATTAGTATTGAAAATTGCACCGACCTTATTGTCGAAGCAAAAATCAGTGGTTATGTTGACGAGAAGTTGGTCGACAGCGGCACAGAAATATCGCTGTTGGACGAGCGGTTACGAAAGAGGTGTAAAATACACTTTGTACAAATGCCGATTCTGCAGGTAAGTCACACAAGGATAAAATCAGCAACGTGTGAGTCGCAGGTAATTGAAAAACAGGCAATTAAACAACATACGAACAGGGTACGGAAATAGATGCGACCGTGCTTGGAGTTAGAAAACTCGGACATAATATTATATTGGAAGTCGACGGATTGAATAAACCGCCAGTTGGATTTCCAAACAATACATTACGAGGTGAAGTCGTTAGTGTAGAGCACCTTATCAGACTAGGACGCTCAAAAGATAAGATAACGAATAACTCACCGACCCCCAAGGTTCAGTTAATGAGTTGCGAGATAAGGCAATTACGGCGTATATTAAACAAATTCAAATCTGTATTTCCAAGTAAACGTGTGCGTTTCAAAACTGAGAAAAATTTATACAAAAAACTCAGAAATAAATGTTAGGATATAGGGGTAAGAATGTGTAGTGATTTAAATATGTCAAGTTCAGGTTTAAATGTTGTATGTAAGATGACTCTGTGAATGAACAATAATCTAGTTTAGATAAGGAATGTCGTCTGTGTACTCTGTGACCCTGAATAAAATTTCGTTATCTGTGTGTCAAGAACATGTGTGTTTGTTTTGGTTTTAAGGTTACCACGTGTCTTTTGATTTGGTGCTTCTGTCAAAGTGACAGTTAGGAAATGTTAGTATTAATTGAGGATGTGTATTTGATTTTAGTTCGAGGGTACTATTATTATTTCAGGATTAGGAGATTGTTTTGGTGATATAAAAAAAAAAATTTTTATTTTTGTTAGTTAACTAAAAAAGAAAAAAAAATTTTTTTTTTGTGCGGGAAGGGGTTAATCCTGCAACGAATCACAGGATCATGATAGGCGGGGAAATTTCATATATTACACAGACAATGGACATTCATATTATATTGGTAGATGGTTAAGTTTGGTTGTTATAATTGTATTTAGTAAGGATAAGGATTTAGTTTAGTAAAACTGTGCATTATTATTTATTGTTATTCGTGTACTGTGTTTGTGGAAATGTGCGCGCGTGCGCGAGTGGTAAACGTTTCCCGGGCGGTGCGTGAAGTATTTATCGTTGTGTTGACATTAACTGAACTTAGACATATGTAGTGCTACATTCCCTATACATTTCTGACTATTGTTTACGTTCATGTATGATATTAGTATGTAGGCAGTTATGCATGAGATACGGGTAGTCTGATTACCGCTATGCATGCTGTTACAAAGTAAATGCACTCTACTGCATGAAAAGTGCATTGTCACGATGTACTAACCATGTGACTTCCTTCCACCAATAGAATGCTGAGTGGTGGTTGGAAATTTTCTTAAGCCTGTCGTTACACAGGCAGTTCTTCTACGCCATCTACCGCGAACGGGACGTGCACTCCTTGTACAAGATTCTACCGCTTGCAAGGTGTTGTAAAGACTATTCGTCGTTAGTGAAACGGGAAGGCTCAGAACTGTGTGTGTAGTACATCTGCACACAGTATTGTTTTAACGCATTGCGCGTATAATTACGACAGTTCTTCTACGCCATCTACCGCGAACGGGACGTGCACCCCTTGTACAAGATTCTACCGCTTGCAAGGTGTTGTAAAAACTATTCGTCGTTAGTGAAACGGGAAGACTCAGAACTGTGTGTGTTGTACATCTACACAGTATTGTTTTAACGCATTGTGCGTAAAATTACAGGCAGTTCTTCACTGCTGCTACCGCGAACGGTACATACAATCCTTGTACAAGATTCTACCGCTTGCAAGGATCTGTTAAGACTTTTCGGGGATAGTAACGCGTGTGACGCATAACAGTTGATATTATCTATTTACACACGGTATTATTAATATTGTAGTACTACGTGTGTACTAAGTGAGTGTATCTGTATCACTGTGCGAGATTTTCCGCAGTGACAGCATCATTAATAGTTACGCAATAGTAAGTTGTTCCATCAAGACGTTTCCGTGCTAGTGCAAGATTTCCTCATAGGGTGGTCTGCCGATCGCGGTAGACCTTGGTATTCGCGAGAACACTTGAAGAAGCCGGAGAGGTATAAGCTCAATATACCGTTATTAGATTAAACTCACTGTCACCTGAGATATTACTTGGTCATAAGCTCTATATTAATTTTGCGAGTAATAAAATCCGTAGTACCGTTGTGTGTGCGAAGCGTCGGATTCATCGTGGGAATCGTAGGACATCAGCCCAGCTGTTATAGGACATCAGCCCAGCTGTTATAGGACATCAGCCCAGCTGTTATAGGACATCAGCCCAGCTGTTATAGGACACCAGCCCAGCTGTTATAGGACATCAGCCCAGCTGTTATAGGACCAGCCAAGCTGTTACAGGACGCCAGCCCAGCTGTAAACGTTTCTGGGGAAACGTCTGTCATTTGTAAGCCACACCTGACGAACCAACTACACCGCAAAGACCGGCCCTTCTCTTCAACAACATCATCGTGGGAGTCTTCTTATGTAACGTATCACGTCTTGCGTATGAACGTTATTTAACATTTTAAAAGAAAGACTCTATATCAAACATTACATTCTGTACATATCAAATATACCATATAAACTATAACTTGTGTTTGTACAATAAATAATCTTAAAACCTCCAATATAGACTTGTAATTTGAAATACACATACTATCATATCCTATGCGCCAATAGTTTAGTAATTTGTGTTGTCGCAATATATATATATATATATTTAAATCACTTTCTGCTACAGTCCGTTTATTGATGTATATAATACTTTTATATTTATACTAAATTTACCTCAAGATGTTTTTTCTATTTGGAACATGTTTCGAGAGTTCCTGTTCTCTCATCTTCAGCCTTCGCCATCTTGTTTCTGGTGAAGTATTTGTGTGTTGGCTGCTGGATGTTATTAAGGTTGTTTGTTGGTCGTTGGTCAATCAATACAAAACATGACACAATATTCAAAGCACTCAACATCGAAAACACACAAAATACAAAAACATATACCACAACCACACACAATAATGCAACTTTAAAAGACCAAAGACCAACAAACAACCTTAATAACATCCAGCAGCCAACACACAAATACTTTACCAGAAACAAGATGGCGAAGGCTGAAGATGAGAGAACAGGAACTCTCGAAACATGTTCCAAATAGAAAAAACATCTTGAGGTAAATTTAGTATAAATATTAAAGTAACATATATATATATATATATATATATATATATTGTAGCATGACAGATAATGCACATATATCAATTACTAAATGATCATTAATAAAACTCAAGTATAGGGAATAACCAGAAATATCCAAATGAAAATCAATTAAAAAGCACTATAAATTATTATAATAACAAGAAAGGTAAGCATAAAGAAAAAATCTGCAAATAATATAGTTATACTACAAATTAAAAACCCAGAAAACTAAAATTTGAATAACAATATTACCCAGGTAGGATAGAAGCAGGCAATGAAGATACCCAGACAAAGAAAACAGACCAGAGTAAACAAAAGAATATAAAGCGAAATGGTACTGAAGAACCAAGAACGAAGAAAGAAGAAATATAGAATGAACCAATATACTGAAGAATAAGAAACCAGTGAAGATCAACTCGAATAAAGGAAGTGAAACTCGAACAATACCCAATAGAAACCCCATAGGGAGAAAACCAAAAAACCCCAAAAATAAATAAATGTTCCAAAAGAAAGTATAACATCCCAAAAAACCATATACTAATGTAAAACTGATAAAAACCAAAAGTGTTTAGAGTATTAAGTAACAGTGCACCCCAAAAAAGTTATTGTATGATTTAGATAGACAAATCTTAACAGTCCCCCCATGGTTAAATATTTCATATTGTAAAACTATAAAAGGACTAGTGATAATATCAATAAATAACCAGGGACAAGTGCAAGTTATTAAATTATAATCAATAAACTTTGAAAAGGTACATGAGTTACCTTGCAAGTAAATAACTTTAAGTGTTTTTGAACAGTATCATAATAATAGTTACTCAAATAATATGGTGAAGGAGCAAGGAATACTCTTGCTAATGAAATGCCACTGATTTTATTAGAACATTCCATAGAATGAATAATATAAACAGCGAGATTGGGTTTCATACATAAAGTAGCGGGGAATACATCCTTAAAATTGGGAAGGACAGATCAAACTGTAAATAAATAGTTTTAAGAAGAGGTTGAACATTTAATGGAATCAATATGTTACGTTCCTAGTTCCAAACATTAACTATAGAAATAAGATTTATTATTAAGCAGTATTATAGTTATAAAATATTATTTTGTTATTAATTTAAATTAGGAATGCAATATCTAAATGTAGATACCATTCCTATATTATAAAATGTTTTTATTATGTTACTGTGTGTAATCAGTACACAAAAAAGGTATGATTCAAAGTACCAGATTTAATAGTAAATAAGTGTTATATTTTAATTGTAAAATCAATGTTCAATGTTATAATAGTCAAGGAACAAATTGTTAATAAATTATATAAGAATAGAAGGTCAGAGAATGGTACAAACTAACTATATTAGTAAAGACTTTGCAAATAGCAACAGGTCAAATCTAGGCCAGATAGTAAATTTAGACTACAGAATAATTAACAAATATAATCCTATAAACCAACTAAACTGATAATATTTATGTAAGATAAACCCAACATATAGTAATACCATGTAAATAATTCTTTATAAAGATATGGTCAGCAGATAAGTAAAATTACAAATAAAAATGGAATGTACTAACTGACATTATCAGGGGAGGAGTCATAGATAAATGAATTATATTTTAAAACAATCATTAATAAACTAAATTGCAAGAAATTAAGTAAGAATAGACAATTATATCAATTTCAGATTTAATAGAATAATAATTATATCAGAGAAAATGGCTATTATCTGCTTAGAGAACAGGAAATACAAAATTAAGCCTACCTTCCGAAATGTAAGAAATATAATTTTTTTAATGAAAACTTTATAAAACTATATTAATTAGTATCAAAATAAGCAGAATAGAATAAAGAAACCGAATATGTATTTAGTATTTCGTACAGTTAATTAATAATGAAATTATTTTCCGAGTATAATGTATTCAAATAAAATGTATCTGAAGCTAAGATAATTTGAAACAATGTATAATATATATTAAATTGGCTAAGATTTTCAGGAGACGAAGGAAATGAGAACAGTTCATTATTATCCGTTGAAGAGTGTACTTAAACGAGATTTTTTGCTCGAAATAACCTATAATGGCGAACTATAAGTAAACCGAGTTCGGTGAAAATTTTTATAAATTTTTATTTTGAGTTATTACTTCCATATTCCTTAAGGAATGGAAGTATGGTGATGGCAAAAAAAATCGTGTTCGAGATTATTGCAGATTCTGATTCTACTACACTCAAAACATGAAAAAAAGTCGTTTTCAGAAAAGTGTCTGTGTGTGTGTCTCTGTGTCTGTCTGTAGATTTTTTTTCTATGGCAAACGATAACTGCCGCAAATTCAAACAGAATCAAATAATTTTTTGCATACAGCCCTGATTTGTAGAGGACTCGCGACCTATTGTTTTTGGTGAAGATCGGTTGAGGGAAAGGGGTAGTTTACCTGCAACGGTTTTTTTTTATCAAGGGAAATTTTTTTTTTGGCAAACGATAACAGCCGCAAATTCAAACAGAATCAAATAATGTTTTGCATAAAGCCCTGAATTGTAGAGTTCTCAAGATCTGTAGGTTTTGGTGAAGATCGGTTAAGGGGAAGGGGTAGTTTACCTGCAACCTTTTACGTTTTAAGAAGAGTAAAGTACTTGAAAATTCATTTAAACTTTTTCAAACAATGGTAATTGTTGAAAATAAAATAATTTTGTTGCCAGGCAATCTGAAAATTTCAGATTTTGTACCACAAAATCTGAAAAGATTATACGATAGTTTATGAAATGGTTAATAATACGTCAGTGGAAGGTGTAATGAGAAATTAGCAGAAATGGAAACCTGGGGAATGTTAACTGTTCTGTAGATACAATTTTGTCAGAATGTTTGGAAATGATCATCAACATTGAAGAAAAAGTAAGCATATTAAGAAACATATGTAAGTTATTATAAAAAAATAATGTTTGTTTTTTGATAAAGTCATTTTGATTATAAAATATAAATATTTACAACAAGAAAAGAATTTTCAGTTTTCAAAATTTAAAAATATTTTTATAAAACAATGGGTTCTTCATTGAGGTGGGGACCATGTCACTCACTCCATCTCAAGCCTCCTCTCCCATTTTGCAGAAAAAGAGGACCCTGTCAAGGCTGATACTTTGACGACAGTGACAGGGCTTTCCACCAAATTCAGCAGAGTGACAGGTAGGCCCAACTCTGATTGGCTCCTCAGATTTCCCCAGCGTTAGTAGGTTCTATGAAAATATTTTATTTCAAAAATGATTTTAAATATAAATCTTAGATATGTTTTATAAATCTCATGTTTTATGTTTTAACATGGGTAATTTTTTATATGACGAACCATAACTGCCGTAAATTCAAACAGAATCAAATAAGTTTTTACATATGTGCCTGAGCTATAGAGAACTCAATGTCTGTTGATTTTGGTGAAGATCGGTTACGGGGAAAGGGCAGTTTACCTGAAACATTTTTTGTTGTAACATGAGTAAAGTACTTAATTTTGATAAAGTATCCTGATAAGATCTTAATAATCCACTGTAGAAACGTAGATGAAATATCTATAAATGAAGAGGCTAGTTGAACGGGCTGGGGGTAATTTTCTATAAATCAAAATTATAGTTGAAGGGGGAGGGGATAATATTTTTTATATGTGTACTACGTTATTGGCAAGAAAGAAGTATTTTTTTGTTAAAATTCCTTCCCTGGCTGTTTGGCTGAAAATGATTTTAAATATAAATCTTAGAATATGGAAGTCATGTATGGTTCTCCATACCGATATTTTTTATTTGTGAACCGGTGAAATTAAACTATGAACAGTGCATCACCAATAAACAGAATCACACACGCCTAATTAATTAAAATAACACCAATACAATAAAATTTACAGACGAACAGACCAGGTTAAACCCGACACATATAGACAAAGTGAAATAGACATAATCACAACAATTTACACCAAGTGAACTATTAAACAATACACCAGTGTCACTCAATTAACTCCAGAACCATTGTACACAATTGCTGAGACCATTTAAACGGAGAAAAGACATATTTATTTGGAACAAATATTTCGTCGAGGTTAGACGTTTCCACTGCGCATGCGCCAGTCGGCCATTTTGGTTCGTCACTGTTCTTACTACAGCAAGGCAGATAATTTCTAGACTGCATTTGGTTTGAAATAATTATTATATAAACTTTTTTTATCAATTATAACATTGTATTTATTAGTATTAAGGCATTTATCATTGTAAGTGTTATACTTTCCTGTCCATATCCTTCTCTGGCTATTCTTAAATATCCGTTCAAAGAACTATATTATTATATATAACCAATGTAAACTTTTTTATCGACCGGCCCTGAGTGAGTCGATACTGCTGTGTAATATCGATTCTTATCGATAATCTCAAATAATTTGTTAATAAACTTTCTGTTTCTGCAATTTGGATTTAATTTTTCTTTGAAATAATTAACGAAGAAATTAATCGAGAACTCAGACTAACCGAAAGGCGGTGCATACGAAACAACGAACGCATCGAAGAAGAAGAAGAAGAGAGCCGTCTTTCGACTAGGACTGGAGTTAACCAGATTGTCATAAAGTGAATTTACAGAAAGTGACACTACTACACTAATAATCATAATACCATTCAATTTCTAAACACAAACCACGACCACGATTACCACGATTATTTTTTAAATATTAGGAATATAAATTACACAACAAATATTTTTTCAATAACAACAAACAAATTTTTTTTTTTTGAAATAAAATTATTATTTTTTTATTTCAAATTGTAATAACATTAATACACAGGTTATTTTGTTTTATTACAAAATTGGCGTCCAACTAAAGGGCTGTAATTGGGGATTGAAAGGCCGTAATAACTCGCCCAATTTCTAATTCAGTTTGGCAGCGGTTATCTAGCCAGAGAACCAGGAAAGATGCAACGTCGTGCCACCTCAAAGAAAAGAGCGGCGGAGGCCGAAAAAGAGTTTAATATGGAAGATAAGGAGGCGACCCCAGTGGAGGACATAGAAACGTTATTACCCACAGTGGAACATAAACAACCAGCACCACCAGAGGAACAACCCGATGTATCCACTCAAACAGGGGACGTACATGTCCAAGACAAGGAAATGGAAAAGTCTAGAACCACAGAAGAAAGCAAAATGGATAAGATAATGGAAATGTTCTTACAGTTAAGTAAGCAAATGGAATCCACAAAAGAAGAAAACAAATCAACCAGTGAGAAGTTGAGTAAGGACATAGAAGATTTGAAGGAAAACAACCGGTCAACCACGGAAGAAAGTAACAAGAAGTTGGAGGAAAATTTAAGCAAGAAAATGGACGACAACAACCATTCAACCAAGGAAGAATTGAATGAAATAAATAAGAACATAGAATCCACGAAGGAAGAATTAAGGAAGGATATTGAAGGGAACAGTAAGAAGATGGAAGGAGAAATGGGGAAAATGTTAGAAGAATTGAAGGAGGACAACCAATCCACAAAGGAAGAATTGGGCCGTAAGATCGAAAGGACCAATAAGAAAATTGAGGAAACCAGTAAGAAGGTGGAAAATAAAATGGAAGAAAATAAGAAGAATTTGGAAGAAAAGATGGAAGAAACCAGTAAGAAAATAGAAAGTGACCACCAACGATTAAGGGAAGAATTAAGAGAAAATAACAAGAAAATGGAAGAGACGATGGGGGAAAGGTTGAAAGAGTTAAGAGAGGATAACCAACTATTACGGGAAGAATTACGGGAAGTTAACCAGGAGAATCTAGACAAGTTAGACGAACGAATGGAACTATTAAGAAAGGAAATGAACAAAGAACTCAAAGATAATAAAAAATCTATGACCAAAAGGCTGGAAGACGAAACAATAACTATAAATCAACAAATAAGAGAAGTTGATGAAAGATGTCGACTGACTGAAGGGGAGGTACAAGAGTTCAAGGAAGTGGTAAACACCAAGGTCACAAATTTTGAAGAATCTAGTCGCAAGAAGGCAGAAGAGAACCGAAAGGAAGGCCAGGAAGAACTCAGTAAAGTAAAAACACAAATCACTGAAAGATGTGACGGAATGGAGGTAGTGATGACTAACATCACGGGTCAAGTGCGGCAGAGTCAGGAGGAAATGGAAGCAATTCGGAACCGACCAACCAGCTTCACGAATATCCCCATCAACGAAACCATGGAATGGCTTAACTTCCGCCAATATAAAAGGAAGCCGATGGAGTTCTTGGCCCGTATTGAGGAATATATGGCCAAACATAGAAGTAATAGATGGTCAAATAATCGAGAGGTATTGGACGAATCATTCCGTGAAATGACGGACAATTGGTGGATGGCAAACCGGAGCGAGATAAATGATTACCAGCAATTTAAAAATTTTTTCAAGGCCAAGTACTGGTCGGAGACCACCCAGAATTTAATAAGGGACAACATCTGCCATGGCCGATACAAAACCCAATTTGGCAATACCATGACCGCGTACTTCCTTGGGAAGGTGTGCCTGGCCAAGCACCTGGAACCGGCCATACCAGAGGAATGCCTGGTAAATAAGCTTTCCTACCATTATGACGAAGAGGTCATAAGAGCGCGAAGAGGTAGCCAGATAAAGACCATCCAGGCGATGACGGAGCTATTAGGAAATTATGAGAACGAAGAATATTACAGGCAAAGTAGAAGAAGAAATGAGCGGCCAGAATTTCGAAATAATCCGTCCTCGAACAATAGTAATCAACAGATCACCAGTGGGTACCAGGGGAACCGGTATAATCCAAATTACCATAATCAGCACCCTACGAACGGTAACAACAATAACCACGGTAATGTAAATCCAAACATTAACCGAAATAATAATGGATTGCCCGGTAATATAAATAATTATTACCCAAATAACAATGTAAATAGCCAGAGAAACCCCAACCATACCAATAATACCGAGCGGTTTTATAATAACAATAGGGGTTACCCAAGTAATAACAATAACAACAACAACAGGTTCTCCCGACCCCGGGTAAATTTTATACGCGCAGAAGGAAACAGCCAACGCAGGTATAACCATCAACGGCGGAACAGTTTCCACGAGTACGAAGATCGACGCAGAAGCCGAGAACGGGACAATTCCAGATATAATCCGCCAAGGCGAAGTACCAGCCTAGATGACCCGGAACGGCAAACAAATAGGGAGCAAATATATGAACAGCGAACGGAACGGCTGGAACCCACTCAAGGTTTCCCAACTGACGCCTCTGTTGGTCCCAATAATAACCAGGATAATTAGAATTTAAACGGGAGGAGGCAGTAATAAATGATAAGGACCTTTTGCTGCTTCTATCGCCTGGGTATAAAAGTGAATCGCCAAGAGCAAGTAATAACAACAAAATAACTATTATTCGTTGTAACTATTTAAAAAACATTCGAAATGAACTACTGGAGGAGGACAACACTCGCCTCCATAGTATAAATAACGAGATAATTTATATTAATGCGGAAATAGAAGGAACATTCGCACAGCTGATGATTGATACTGGTGCGAATGTATCTATAATTAACTCAACAGAATTGGACAGGATCCAAGAGAAATGTGGTAAATTATTGCCGACCTTACCTATCAATAACATAGTATTAATCGGTGCCACTGGTCGCCAAAACAAAACAATAAGAAAGCAAGTGTCGTTAAATGTGATTAGTAAGGGTATAGCTATAAACATGGTCTTCCTAATTGCAGCAGGATTACCTTTCAATATATTAGTGGGATGCGATGTGGTGAGAAAAAAATTCTGCCATCATTGATTTACGATCGGAGAAGGAATCGCTATTTACCGGAGATCTGACCTGGACGGCCGATTTAGTCGGTAGCGAGATAGCACTTCCCAGCAGCATCCACCAGCAAATTCGTAACATTAACTATACGAATAATAACACCATTTCTAACCCAATAGTATACGACAACACGGACGAAGATTTATGGTCCCAAAAGATACAAGAAATAAGGGATTTCCGGAGCGGAATTACTAGAGAGAAATTGCCCATAACTCAAGCAAATCAGTTGATAAGGATTTATGAGAAGTACCGCTCAGTATTTTCAGATGAGCCAGGCAAGGTAAGAAATTATCAATGTACCCTGAAGTTCAGAGATACAGTGGAATTTAATAGAAAATCCTACCCTATTGCGCATTCACGAAAGGAGGCTGTGAGAGCGGAAATAAACCGAATGATCAATAGCGATATTATAGAACATAGCCAATCCCCATACACCAGCCCTATTGTCGCTATTCCCAAGAAAAACGGCCAAGTCCGGCTTTGCTTGGATGCCCGGGAAATAAACAAAAAAAATAATAAATGATAGAACATCGCCCGGTGAGATTGAAGAAATCCTGAAACGTTTCCACGGTACCAAGTACTTCAGTACCTGGGATATGGTGTGCGGTTACTGGCAGGTAGAGTTACACCCACGGAGTCGCCAATATCTGGCTTTCATATTCGAGGGACGCAATTACCATTTCAAAAGATTGCCCTTCGGATTGGTAAACTCAGTTGCCATCTTTGTGACCTGCATGGACCAGATATTGGGACAGGAACCACTTCAGTTTACCACAGCGTATGTAGATGATCTACTAATAACACCCGAAACGTGGGAGGAACACTGCTACCGTGTGGAACACGTGCTTGAGAAATTATCTGTCAGTAACGTCACGCTGAAGTTAGAAAAATCCAAGTTTATTGCCAGAGAAGTGCAATTTTTAGGGTTTAACTTGGACGATCAAGGAATCTCACCGTCGGCAGAAAAGGTGGAAGCAATCCAGAAATTCCCGGCACCCAAAAACAGGAAGCAATTACAGTCGTTCCTGGGACTCTGTAATTACTATAAAAAGTTCCAGGAACAATATTCGGAATTAACCGCAAGGTTTCAACATCAATTGTCGTCAAAGAATAAATGGGTATGGTGTAGAGAACAGGATATGATTTTCCAACAAATTAAAGACAAATTTCTGGCAACAATAATACTTCGCCACCCAAACTTTAAATTACCATTTTTCATGAATTGCGATGCCAGCAACATGAGTCTGGGTACTACATTGTATCAAGAAGACGAGAAGGGTCAACATCAAGTAATTAGCTTTGCGAGCCGATCTTTGAACCAGTGCGAGAAAAACTACACTGTGACTGAAAAAGAATTACTGAGCGTAGTATTTGCTTGCGGTAAGTTCCGCACTTACATTTTGGGATACCCTGTTACAGTCCGAACATACCATAAATCTATTTCGTTCTTGAAAAGCTGCAAATTGAACCATGGCAGACTAACGAGGTGGATACTTGCCCTTCAAGAATACCATCTAAAATGGGAATACATCCCAGGTAAAAAGAATGTCGTAGCTGATGTGTTATCCCGGGTCAATGTGGAAGAACAGACTTTCGAAGGGGAGAAGGAAAGCGTGCTAAAAATATACCATCTTCTTAGCACCAGAGCCGATTTAACAACAATATTGACAAATATGAGCACCCACCAACAAGCGGACCCGAAATTGAGAAACCTCAAAACTCGATTAGAAGAGGGAGACGAAACCGTTGCTCAATATTACCAACTAAATAAACAGATATTGTTCGTTAAAACATCCCTGAAGGAGGAGACCTGGAAGGTGGTTGTTCCAACGCAGATAGAAAAGGAATTGATAGTAAACTACCACATACGATACGGGCATATGGGCGCCCTAAAGGTAATAAAAGCTCTGGAGGAGAGCTGCCAGATAAAAAACATAAATAGAAAGGTCCGAATGTATATTAAAAGCTGTAAAATCTGTCAGCTTGTAAAAACAAATAATGAGAAGAAGGAAGGTGTTATGATTCCTATCACTTCCCAAGCAAAATTGGAGAAGGTATTCCTAGACATTTGCGGACCATTTCCCCGTAGTGGAGGTCGACACCAATATCGATACCTAACAATCATAATGGACCACTTCACCAAGTATGTTAAGCTATACCCTACTAATCGAGCGACTACCCGGAAAATTCTGGGGATATTAACGGAACAGTATATCCCACACCTGGGGAAACCATCTTCGATCATCACTGATCATGGAACCCAGTTTAAGGGTAGGAAATGGCGAGATACCTTATTGTCAATGGGCATTCGTACATACAAGACCTCGGTCTACCACCCGAGTAGTAATCCGGCAGAGCGGGTGTTACGAGAAGTGGGGAGGATCCTAAGAACTTATTGCCACCATCAACAGAAAAGGTGGCAACACTATCTAGAAGCCACGGAGGAATTCCTCAACTTGGCATACCATCCAGCTATAGGAATAACCCCATATTCCGCCATGTACGAAAAACCACCCCCACGAGAGATCGCAGATATCCTCAAGTTCCCGATAAACAATATGTACAAATTTGACAAAGCTAAATTCTACAACAAGGTGGCAGAAGACCAGGTAAAACGGCAAAATAAGTATCAAAAGGCTAGTGGTAAATTAATAATTTATGAAAAGGGAGAAAAAATCTTATTAAAAAATCGTGAACTACCCAGCACACTGGAAGGAATAACGAAGAAGTTATTGCTGTTATACACCGGACCATATGTAATATCCAATGTTATTTTGTTTTATTACAATATATATATATATATATATTGTAATGCGACGGAATTAAGCCCCTTCCCATTCCATAATGTATTAAAATATAAACACTGATGCCATCAGCAAACAATGAAACTGATGATGAAATAACCCATTTTTCATGTAAACGAAGCCAGTAGTTTAAATGCGTAAAAGTACAACACAATTTTTGTAAAAGTAAAATAAATATATATTGTAATCATCACCCAGTGACAGTGACAGTGATCGTGAGTGAAAAGTGTAAAATACCCAAGATGTGAAAATAAATTAATCAGTGAAGTGTAATAGAGTCAGTGTTGAACTCCAACACATTCACTGTAAGTATTTGCTTAAATTTTAATGTATGTCAATTAAGAAACAATGAGGAATGACGAAGGGGTCAAAATGATAATAGACAGTGTCTGGTCATTCAAATTGTACCCCGTAAAAGGGTAAAACAATATTTTTTAATTGTAAGTGATGAGTAGTATAAAATCAATTTTGATGAAAGGAACTATGTTGTATGAGGGTGTGAACCTGTGGGCTATAGTTGAGTTTGTTGTTTAGAACCACAGGGGAAGGTTTAAAAGTAAAATTATAAACAATTCAATTTATATTTTTATGATATTGTTAGTATTGGTTAAAAGACCAATAATTATACTACATACAGCCATAGTAAATGGTTCATAGATAAAATGTAAAGGAATGTTGTTAGGAACTATTTCTTAACAAATTAAAGGACTTGGTGACGACCACACGCATAGCTTTTGTTAATTTTAAATGTCAAAATGTTAATCTTAAGAATTCTTTATATTAGTTGATAAAATGTTAATGTTAGAGTAATATAAAGCGATTATTGTATTTGTTATTATAAAAGATTGGGTAAAGGGTAATTGCATTCTGAGCTAATATAAATTAAATAATAACTGTAAACCAGAGAATGGCTTTAGGCCTAAATCAAATTAACAAAATGTAAAAATACAGTCAATAATGTAACAAATTAAACAGAAATAATGTATTAACACAATAATCACACAAAACCTACTGTAACACCAATTCAGCCACATAATTATAACAAAATGACAAAATATTATAGTAGTTCCAAAGATTAAAACACAGCTTATGTCTAATCAAAAACCACAACTTTGTAAACGTGTAAACACTCCTGTTGTAAAACCAAAACATATAAAATGAAGTACCAAAATGTTTATAATTAATCAAATCACCAGACTGGACCAACAAATTATAAATTAATAACTGATTAACAAAGGAGTACTTTTTAGAGGAATTGTAAAAAAGGTTGGATGAAGATGTTATTCGAAGAAACGGCCGGTTGACTTTTTATACAAAGCCAACCAATGAGAAGACAGAAAACGTGGTCAAGACAATTAATATTGAAAAAACGGATTTGTTTTTTTTCTAGTAACGACTTTCACAAAAAGCAGTTAACTGAGGCTAATGATGCCAGCTTAAAAATCTTAAAATAATAGTGAGTTGACGTAAAAATTTCAGAAGAGAAGTAATACCGAAAATCACTAAATAGAAGCATTACAAGAATCAAGATCAGTACAAACCAGACACTTCGCAAAAATAACCCCAAGACAGCGTGGAGCATTGTTGAAGTAGGGAGCCATTACCAAAATTTAACACGAGACGCCTGGCAGTAACTACGATTTTAAAACACTAATTTCAAACACTTCACTAAAAAACTAGTATTCCCAACTGCACTAAAGTAATCCTTAGGGATTTTTGAACTATAAACTTTATTTAATAAAGGTGCACAAATAGAATACACATTTAATTATTCAACTGAAAACTTGTACGTTCATTGCGCGAACGACCGTCTTGTATGACGGCGGCCATCATCGTTGGTGATTCATTCCGATGCCAACTTTAAATAACGCCAAAACACTAATTAAATCTTTATTAACATTATATTTTCTTTCAGTTATAGTAATTAAGTTTAATTAATAATATTTTATAGTTGTAATGTGTTGTACCTATTGTAGCATTTTTCTGGCGTTCTAATAAGTTCAAAGAATCCAAACCCTGAAGATTACCCAAGTTATATAAAACGTTTATTTTGAAAGAACTCATTGCTATTAATACTGAGCTAATAAAAGCATTCGTAATTGATAACGGGAAGACAGAATTTATTATTTTGGAGGGATTTGTGTGTGGAATCATTTTTTCACAGAAGCAGAGTAAATTAAAACTAACAGTCGTTCACCACGAGCAGACTGCAAACTTCACAACTGAACATAGGTGGGTTGCTGACGTCATCACTGCGGGAAAAATTCGAATTCTCTTTGCAGAGCGCTATACTCTCACGCTCTCTCCATTACGCTCGCACTCTCTCTCTCGAACACAATTACACCAAAATAAGACTATTTTTTAAAAACACGTAATAGACGTTCTGTTTCAAAGTGCCGCAACCAACGTGGGCATTAAACCCATACGAATAAATTTACGTCTGTGTTACATACAAATACACAGTCAACATCAGTAAAGTTGAAACAGTTAAATTGAAACCTTTATCGTCCTTTTTCAATATATATATATATATATATATATATATTGTAATGTTACATAAGATCACAACCACCAGGGTCCCAAACAACCAATAATCCAACAATAACAAACCATCAAGAAGGCTACACTCAAACTTTAATGTTTATAACCAAGACAAGTAGAAGGTGATCTTACATAAATAAAG
Source organism: Magicicada septendecula (assembly GCA_034769895.1). Taxonomy (NCBI): domain Eukaryota; kingdom Metazoa; phylum Arthropoda; class Insecta; order Hemiptera; family Cicadidae; genus Magicicada; species Magicicada septendecula. Next base: position 1,234,844,494 of record CM068367.1, read on the forward strand.
AATACATCTTTAACACACTGATGAAGATGATCAAAGAAATAATGACAATGACCTAGACGAAATGTAATTAACTGACAAATAACCCAATAGATTAGGTGAAAACGTGAATACCAAGGACAGAGAGAATAAACTATAAATTGAGTAAAGAAGAACACTACAAAGCCCAACTAGATACAAAAACAGAATGAAGAATAAGATATGCCAAGGCATAATAATAAGATATGACTCGACAAGGCAAGATGAATGGATCACAACAAGGAAACCCAGAGTAAAGGACAGAGCAATCATGATGCCTGATGAATTAATGTAAATAACTATGCCGACAAAGAAAGCTTATAAAGTAATTAAATTAGACAATAAACAAAGGTCAGGAGAGTTAAATAAAATTAGTAAAGTTATAAATTAACTCTGTATCTGGAAGAATAACAATCATGAATCATATAGACCAGCCTTGTAACTAAAGCAAATGTATCTCTGAGAAAGATATGAGAGAAAGAGAGAGAGTGAGAGAGAGAGCGAATGGTGGAAGACTGAGAGAGGAATGAAGGGAGACAGTGAGTGAGATGTAGAAGAGAGATAGAGAGAGAGAGAGAGAGAGTGGGGTGATAGTGAGTGATAGATCGATTTCAGGTTAAAGTGAGAGGCTGTGAGAAGGACTGGCAGGGGGAGAATGGGTGAGAGAGAAGGGTGATTGTGGACACATACATAAATTACATTATTCTGTAGTACTCTTGACTATATTTTATAATATGATTACAATTATTATCCAAGTTTACCTGTTAGTAAAATTTACCAGAAACGTTTGTTTGTAACCTTTGTCAACTATCTGATTTAAAGCAGAATGATCACTGTTGCGCGCCGCTGTATAGAGTTATCCCGATCGTGATAATTTTGTGTAGTGGTGTGCAACAGTGATCATTCTGCTTGTGATTTCAACCACTAACATAACTTTCTTCATTAAATATCTGATTTAAGTCGTAATGTTTTACAGTATTGTGTAAATTGTATGTTTCTAAATTATGATTGATTGTTAACACCAGTAGGGAGTGAAACATGGTAAAAATAACTTTTAATAATTACGTAGTGAACATCCCCTAATATGTTTTAGTTACAGGTAATATATTATGTACTTTACTATATGTTGACTGTTGTAGGCATAAACAATTTATGTACCAATCTAATATCCAATTGTTGATTACTGTTTGTTTAATTAATTAAAATAACATTACAGTTAGTAATTTAAATTGTAATACTGTATAAATTAAGTTCTCTCATACTATAATTTGCTCGTTTTCTTAAAGATAATTTGAAGATGTAAACAAACTATCATAATTCTTCACATATAAAATGATACATACATACGCACGCACACACTTACATCACCAACACGTTCACCCAAATATTTAATTGTTTCGTTATGTTTGATATTTCTATTGTATTTCATACACAGGTCCTGAAGATGACAATAAATATTGTCGAAACGTCGACGTAAAATAGCTAAAATTTGTATTATTGACCGATCCTCACTAACCATCCACTAAAACATTCATTGATTGACGGTCACTAAAAATTTAAGGACTGAATATATCATTAACCAAAATACACAAGAAGGGGTATTGATTAAGTCAGCCCATGATAACCAGAAGTTGGAGGGGACTTTTAAGAATAGAATTGAAGTGTAACTGATTCTGAAAATACCTTCAATAAATAATATAAGGTAAATCCAAACCATAATGCTACCTGTACAGCAGGGTTTATGCTCGAGTTTAGAGTTGTTATCATAGATAACTGGTTTATAATATGATTAAAGGACAGAAAGAGACTGAATAATAATCAATAAACCTAATTGTGAAATTGAATTGTAAATAATAGGAAGTAAGATAGTTTTAATTGAAAAATGTAATAGGCCTGAGTGGTGAAATTAAAAAAGTGTCAAACATTAACAGAATTATGGCTTGAGGGGTATCTAATTGATCTAGAGAACAATTAAAAACGATTGAGATTTGAGTCAATTAGAACTCCCAAGTACCATAAGAAAGTTAAATGCCTTTTTAAATATTTGTGTAAATTGATGGAAATATTTTCGTACTCTCAAAACGAAAGACCCACGCCGAAGCAAGCTGTCAGTGAGGTGTCATCGAAATTAGAACCAATCAAATTACCTGTAGCGAGGCTTGACAAGCAAAGGGATGCCAAGTTAAGCGTCATTCTTATGGTAGGATCAACTGAAGAAACACGACGAGAGTTCTGTACGCACTGCACTTTGCGTATCTGTGCGGATAGTAAACGTCTGATTCAGTACCAATACGAATCAAATGTCTAAAAGACATTTATTAAGTGAATTAAATGAAATAAGAAAGAAAAAGTGCAGTGCGTACACGATTGCCAGTGTACAATCCCAGGCAATCGCGGTATTATATAAATAAAAGGGAGTATGGTGATATAATATCATTATTGTAGACTATAAGAAGTGAACATAACTTGACACTAAATAGAATTAAGAATAAATAAAGGAACTTTCAAGAGGCGTTGAACCTCGTAAAGTCAAATAAGTATTAACGAAATTTATTCGACCTAAGTATAAATGAATCTTTATTAATATTGTAAAGACAGTAGGTTCTACTGAACCAAATAGGTTAAGTCGATGTACTACCATTTAATAAATCGTGGACATGCCAGTACAAATAAGGAAATTACCTGATAAAGGGTATCCATATTATTCCTAATGATAGTTGGATCTACTGAAGAGATCATAACTTTAGTAAACTGAATTTAGTTGTCAATTGACCACTTAAATGTTTAACGAACGTAACTGGCATTATATTAGACACGCCAGGTCTAACCTATAAGTTGACGCAAGACGTCTGTTTACATTTTTATAAAAGTAATGAATTGAGATTACAGTGATCCGAGGTGACCACTCTCCTATTAAATAATAATAATTGTTTTGTTGTATTAACGTTTTCGTATATTGTATGCTCCAAGAACCCCATGTTGATTATTTTAATAGTAAATAAACATTGTAGAGTATGGAATACACAAACGCAGAGTGACCACCCTGAGGTATTTTAAAAAGAGTCTAATAACCAATGAAAGGTAATTGTAAAGGTTTAACCTTAAATTGTTAAAGGTTCATGAGAGAAATGATCAGATATCAACAATAAATAAATTATGTTTAAATGAATATTTAGAGTTGGCCCGATTATTTCAAGTAGAGAGGTATTTACAGGCTTGGCAGACGACGTGCGACGGTTGGCAACGCAAACGGCGCCACGAAATATTTGAGTTGATATTGTTTTTTAGGGAAGCCGAGACACTTTGCTTGCTCCTGAGAACATCACACCAAGTAAGTACCTTTATACAAAAATGTCTTGATTACAGTTGGAACCAACGCCGCCGAAACCATCTACTAGCGAAAAGGAAACAAACTCTGTTCGATACTCAACGTTCGACAGACGATGAGCCGGCTAAACCAGAAAAATTAATCTTGAACGTTTTAACAACCACCTTTAATAATAAATAAAACCACAACCAAATATTAAATTAATTTATAAACAATTGAATTAATTAAAACAAACAGAATTAAAATTACTACGACGGATCGAGTCTTTTAAAACACGTACGACCGAGACATCTTACAATAAATATATTGCAACGTTACAATTATTTCATAAATGCACACAAATACAGAACCATGTACATGTAGTTGCACAATAATTAAATAAATTTTAAAGAGGAGTGAGATGTTGTTGACACGAAATACTTATTTAAAACCATTTAAAAATAATCATCCTAAGATTTATTCATTAATAGAGAAATATTCCAGTATTAAAAATTCAAAAATTAGATAAATCAAATATCCACTTTTATAAGTTTCACACATATTATGCTGCTCATAACATCTAAAAACTAAACAATCATATACTCTTATTCACTAAACAGACATGTTAAATAAGTCATCTAAATTCTTTTATTTTTTTGTGTGTCTGACTTTGATTCAATTTTCAAATGCTAATAGCAACTCATTTAAAAAGAAACAAACATAATATTAAACTTAAGCATAAAATTACTAGTTGCTACAGACAAAATAAACTAATTACATTTACTTTCAAACTATTATTTAACTTTATTGACACACCCAAATTTTTAACATATAACAAAATATTTAGTAACTTTCAAATTTTCTTATAAAATTAAATTATTGACTTTCACTATTATTTATATTTAACAATTTTAAGTCTTACTGTTCATGTAAAATTGTCTTTCTGAAAGTTCTTTTCACAACAAAATTATAAATATTTAGTCATCACCTGCATACTGCTGCCGTTACCGTTGTGTGTGTGTGTGTGTTTGTGTGTGCGTCCTGAATCCTGAGAATTTGATGATGATGATGATGATGATGATGATGCTGTGTTCTATGTCTCTATGGGTTGTTGTTGCTCCTCCATACGTCTTGTGTATGTGGCAAAAGTGTGTTCAGTCGATTGGCAGACCAGCAGCGTGACGTCCTTTGGAAATAGCTTATCAAACGGGCATAGTGTCCTCGTGTAGAGATTCATTGAGTCTGAGAATGCCATAAAATTGTCGGTCGTATTTATACTGGACTCAATCTGACATGTCCAGGAGGAATGCTCTTGACATGTTAGAAATTGTATCTTTAATGCAAAGCGTCCTTTTAATTACGAATCACTTTTTTGTTCATTTTAGCGAATTCGTAAAGACACTTGTAGCATGCGCGATATCATTCTTTGCGTAACTTTTCTGTTCACGCACATATAACACACATGTTAATTACTCTTTATGTACACCCGTAATTAACATTAATTACTTAGCGTCTTTAATATTGCAAATTTCTGCAATACTTTATATATCACTGCATTTGTTAAGAATTCCTTAATACAATGGTGTTTTTATAATTGGCGTAAGTCTTCGTTAACAGGTTTTAAACGTATTAATTAGTTTATTATAATCCTGTTAAACCTGATTACGGCTGTAACGCATCAGCTCATCTCTTCGTTCAATGCCTGTCGGAACTGGTGTCACACACACAAACACTCACACGCTGTAACTTTCGCTACCACAGTAGGTGTCCCTCTCGACAGGTTAGATATTGTCAAGTCCTGCACAAAATTGTATAAAACTGTTCCTTATTCTATTTATAGGCCTACTAATTACAATATAAAACATACCGCCCTGGGGAAATATGCAAATATGTGTATTGTTGCAATATATATAAACAATTTTGCTACAATCTGATATTTGATGCATATATAATTTATTAAATATTTATAATTTCTTTATTTCAAGATGTTTTCTCTTATTTGTAAAATGTTTTCAAAAATCCTACTGTTCCCATCCTCAGCCATCTTAATTTTGTATCTCAAAACACAAGTACTCAACACAAAATTAAGATAGTTGAGGATGAGAACAATAGGATTCCCGAAACATGTTTCAAATAAGGGAAAAACATCTTGAGGTAAACAAATTATAAATATTACATAAATTTTATATATCCCCTGTAATATCCATGTATAGAAAATGTATTGACATGTGATACAATTTATGAACGATTTATAAAATTACGTTAATAACTATGAGTATAAATATGTATACTTTAAAACCGGATAGCTACTTTAATATAAATCCAATATTTTATTTGGGAGCATTGCAAACCACTTTATTATAAGTAAATTAACGTTACAGTGTAGGTAAGTCTGTCAAGAAGCGTGGTGCTTGTTGCTGTATTTGAATATCACAATGGTGTATTTTTTGGTTTCCAATAAATTGGAAAATAATATAAATCCATGTAAGCTTTTTTTTAATGTTAATCTAAATCTAACCGAGACTTCGGCAAATACGTCGTGTCACAATATAGGCCTACAGTTTAATGAAATGAGTGCCCATGTTACAGATACAAAAATAATTCTGTAGTGATTCAGGGCGCATCTTTTATTACTTTTTGCGGAGTTGTAATAAGGAAAGGCAAGTGGAAGTGTTCTTAAAATTTGAATTTCGGTAAATTAGAACGTGTGTTATGTATAATATATTTCATAATATAAATTCAAAATTAAAGTTTTTGTTATTCAGAGTTTATATTGTACTAAAAGTAATTTAGTGAATACAGTCATGAATATAGTCACTACTAGTCATTCTAATGAATATAGTCATTTTATTTAATTAAAATGTCTATGTCCTCCTAGTGATGTAACAAGATCTAACCAAATAATATGTAAGGCATCCACAGCTATTGTGAGGCTAGCTAGATATTACAAAATAACTATCATATTTTGATAAAATGAAAATTTTATACTGACGATAACTTTAAAACTACTACTGTTGTGGTGGAATGTATCGATACGGAACGTTTATTGCAAAAGGCTGCTAACATTTATGTTTGAGAGAGACAAGTGATTACAAATATCCCAAGGGGCAGGAATTTACGGTATCTATTTGGCATTTGTCAGGCTTTGCTTTCACGTTTGCAGAAGCACTTATTTTTTGCTCCATATCCGTTTAGAGAAAAATCATCATCAATATTCAGCCCAACAAAGTAATCCTACTGAATTACCTACACTCCATTTACTCGCAAAAACTACCGACATATGTTGCTGTAAAGAAAAAGCTTTAGGCCGTGTATTTTGTAGTTTTACAAATTTTGCTAACTGCACAAAATGGTATAAAATTATCGATAGAATCTATAGTCACAGAATCCTTATTTATTAAGGGCAGAGAAGTAGAGATTCCTTATAATTACCAAACGTGATAAAGAAGACATAACATATCCATTTAAATATTTTGAGATTTATTAAAACCCATTAACTATACTACGTACGACATTCCAATACAGTGGCAAGTACACAGCTTCTTGGCAGATTCTTTATATTCTTATTTAAGGTAATTACAATAATTTGTAACACTCACAAAAAAATTACAGTATAAGGTTTATAATAACATAATATTTATGTAGATTACTATAAGTCTACCCGCGTATATTAGCAACTCAAGTAATAAGCCTTATATTAAATCGTATTGTAAGATTATATCTGTCATGACTATTCGTATGGAATATAAGATGTTTGTGTGGGGGGGGGCAAGATGGATTAGTATATATCACATGTTTGTTTTTGCGTGAAGCTAGGCGACATCAAGTAGCTTTGTCTGAGCCAGGCATTCCGCTAATAGGAGCATTTATATGTCTAAAACAAATTGTATTTTTTTCAAGTTATTCGACACGAGATTAGACAAGAAATTGGATTTGGAAGAGATGAAGATAGCGCCTTGGAAGATGAGAGGAGATATGACGACGAAATAACAGCAGACAAAGCTTGAAAACCATTCTCTTTGCGTAAGACCCAGCTATATTCGCCACTTCAGAAGATGATCTCCAGCGAACGATATACATCTTACATAAAATAGGAAAATAATATAACTGTAACATATCTGAAACAAAGACAAAAGTAATGGCCGGTTCGGACCAAAATATGCATAGACAACACATGCATAGAACAAGTAAGACTTTTCAACTATCTTGGACGTGACATTACTTATGATCAAGATCGAGATATAAAAAGATATAAATAGAGTGATGAATTTCACAAGAATGTGTGAAGCGATTTGGAGAACATTGGGAATTACATGTAGGAAATAAAACTAACTACAATTTTATAAAACAATGCTAATATCTACACTACTGTATGGTTTTGAAATTTGGGTCATTAAGAAAAAAGATAAACAGAAGATACAAACAGCAAAAATGAAATTTATGAGATCAGTTAAAAGGTGTAATAGACGAGATCATATAAGAAATGTGAGGAGATAAGAAGTGATTTAGATATTCTTGCAGTTAACGAAAGGATTAAAGAATACAGAAGAAAATGGATTCAACACAAACATAGAATGGAAGAAAGTAGAATACCGAAGATAGCAAAAGCTTACAACCCTAGAGCAGAAGAAAATTTGGTAGACCTAAGAAACGGTGGACTGTGGAATAGGAACAGGCCGCTAAAGACTAAAACCGTTAAGAAGATAATAATGATTCAAGTAATTCATGTCTATGGTAAGGGATCGCCAATTATTGTTCCAGTTCCTTAATGACGAGTTCTATGTTAGTTTGACGTTACAATACCGGTTTAATTAGTCAATTAAACGCCTTCGCAACTTTGCAGGATCATTTTCTTCCAGCAATTGTTTTCTAGCTTTTCCATTCACCTTGTATACAGCCCTGACCTTATATTAAAGAAATCGACGTTTATTTCTTGAAAAGTTTTGGAAAGTTCTTGAAAAGTTTTGCTGTTTAACAAACTTTTCTTGAATCTTGGAAAGGAGAATATTTTAAGTCAAATCCGTATATCACATTTTCAGCACGTCCAATATCTATTTTGAAGAGTTCTGCTCACATAAATTTAAATTCTTGGCTTGTAGTTTACCTTTGCTACTACTCTGATAAACATATTATTAAACTGACGCGACACAAAAAGAACATGCGCAGCTTTCGCGAAGTTTTCCACGGGATAATAAGTTACCGATAGTTATTACAGTCTCTAATCTTTACTTGATATTATTTGCGTTAAGAACTATTGTAGTTGCAGTTAAAACTGGTGTTCTTTCTGACCGAGGCAGAGTGAACTGGAAAATTTTGTAACAAAGGGAACTACTACAATACAAGTGTAAATTCTGTTCTGTAGTACAGAGTAATACAAGTGTCACTATTTTATCGAATTGTTAATGAAATAGGGAACATCGGTTTCACTGGTGTCTAACAATTAATTTCACTGTTTTAAGACTGCGATCCATGATACCATCTTAACAACCTGTTCCATGTTGTACTTCTTAGGAAACGTTTATTTACCTGGAATGTAAATAATTCCATAATGTAAATAATCTTCAGACGCCACTGCAAAAAATTATAATTTTCAGATGATGAATACCTACAAACCTTTTCCTTTATATAGAATTTGAAATTTTCTTACAGTGTTTCATTAATGTGTTAATTAACAAGCAATAGCTTATTATATTGTGTACTACGACTCCCTGTATGTTTGATATAATTATTTTGAAATCTATATGAGTACTAGTCGCTGTCTCCCCCCTGTACGTTGCTTACGTAACCCTCAGTAATACACACGTAATAAAGTAACTACTTAATTATCTGCTGATATGGTTATGAAATTAGCAGACATGTAAGTGTGCCGGTAATTGCCGGCCGTTGAATATTCGAGAAGAATTAATTGTAAAAATATCGCCGGTTATTCAGAACGACCTTTGTTCTGCTGTGTAAGTGAACGGCAGAATGTACGGTTGCGCGCGCAACTCGCAGTAAGTGGTCGCTTTGCTCTGTCGTGACGGAGTCCAGTTCAGCTCACTGCCCCGCTGCGAATACATCGGTCTCTCTCTCTTCGAACAATTACGGCGTAGTTCTCTGTATCTACATGGCTTGCTGAAGCGTAAACGACTCCCGGTAAGAATTGCATTATTTTATGTGTTATAAGTAATTCATATTAAATAGATATTTAATAACAAGGTGTATGCAACCGTATAGGGACCTAATTAAGTGTGTGCGATCCGACAGTTTTTTATTTTAAAAGAAAACTCATTGTTCAGTAATTTACTTAATGTTCAGTATATAGCACATGTTCCTTTTATTATTACTATAATAGTGTGAGAGGTATTGTAATTGTCATTGTCATGATAAAGGTGTAGAATGTTAACGATTAATAGCTAAAAGTTAGTGCGTAGTCAGGGAATGAACTGTGTCCATGCATGCAGCAGACTGTCGGGGAGCTTTTTAATTAACTTTACAGTAGAGAGTTTATTTGTGAGAACTTCCCTAGAGGAAATATTATTAATGATGAAACATTCTTAATACTGTGAGTGCCTTGAAGTTAGAATTTTGGTCAAATAATTATTATTGGTCACCACGTGGCGCTGTACCTGTTATTTTCTGTTCAAGCATGTAGACAGGGTGCTGATGACTTTTATATTATGCCACTTTTGATATATTCGTTTTATTATTAAAATTTATTTATTCCATGGCTGACTTTCTACCCTTTAAGCTGGTTGGAAAGACTTTATTAATGAAACTTGTGCATTTATTGAGAGTTGGTTGAAGGCCCGTTCTGAGGTTAATTACCTGAATTCGGGTGTACATTTTTGGTGAACATTTCTCTAATTTATATGAATTAACAGGGTTCTTGATTAAGACGGAGATTTGGCTTGCTGATTGCCGTACAACTGCATCAGTCATGGACCATTAGAGAAGATCCTGTCCGGAGAGGGAGGCTGATGACCGGTTCACGATGTAGCACTTATGCAGCAGTATTAAGGTGATATGCACTCTTTATTTTTCTTTTGGGGCCGGGCCGGCAGTGCACCTGTTTTACAGTCATATTCATTTGAATCCATGTGACCACGTGTCCAGACTGTCTGCTATAAATGGGAACAGCTGATCATCATGAGTGAATTTCAGAAACACTTTTAATAACTGAATTACCTAACACTATGTGCACTGCTTGTAATTGTGTGCTGCACTGGGGGAGCGTGCCAGAGATATTTGTTCACTTAGATATTTCACAGTTTGCACCTAGTTATTATATTACTCTTTACAAAAAATTATAGAACATGTTATGGACTCTGTTCCGGCTGGAACAGAAATGAGTAAATATTAAATTCACCTTGGGTTTAACATTTAAGGGCTGGGGGTTTTCTTTGTTTTTTTGGCCGTTTTCTGGAGTTTAAAAAGGGAACTTAGTTTTTGTCTGACACATGTTTGTGCAGCCTGAGGCAGGTTAGATTCCTGTCAAATTTTGTCAACCACATGCTGGCGCGCTTCCACAGCGGCTAGGGCACAACCGTTTTATTGTACTTTCATTTCAATTATATTTATATAGCCAGTCGGGTTTTAATAGAAAATAATTTGCACATTTTTCTGGGCATATACTAGTTAATTTTGTACCTCACAAAAGCCTAGACTGATTGTTTTTCTTTTACTTGTAAAACATATAATGATCAACCTTATCCACTTGTAGCATATACTGATTTATTTTTTTTAACTGTAAAACATACTGATTAATATTTTTAACTATAGAACATATAATGATTAATTTTTTTTTACTTGTAAAACATATACTGTTTGATTCATTTTTCAAAATTTTGTAAAGCCTCAACTGATTAATTTTCTACTGGTAAAGTATACTGATTTATTGAAACCTTCTGAAATTGTGAAGCAAATTAACCTTTTAGAATTGTATAACAACTGTTTAAAAATCAGGTGATGTAGTTTCCGTAAACTTTTATTTAATGCTGTGGAAGGAACTTAAGGTTCATACGCTCATGATGGGTCAGTGATCTGTGGAATGCTATACATATGGGTGGTCCGGTCTTACTTATGAGTATGAGTAATTATTATCCTTTTTGGAGTTTTGGCTTTAAGTAATTCTACAGAAATGGGTTGCTGATGGGCAAACATTTTGTTACTGCTGGGTTCTGGGTATGGTACTAACTCTGCCTGCAAGGCGGGTGCATTCCAGGGGCATTCGTGTTAGAATTGATGTATAATTGTGAGTCTATGTGCCTTATGTTTCAGTGTGTCTTGTTATGTTTGTCTGTGTCTAGCTAGTCACGAAATGGGGGAGAATTTTATATTTATATATATTTACTGAATATTATACACACTCGTTATGATATATATATATATATATATATATATATATGCTGCCTTTAATATTGTTAAAGCAGGGCTTAATTTATTTGTGATATTTATGATTCATGGGGGGGGGGATAACTATGTGATAGAGTTGCCTACATGTATTAATTCTTGGCAAACAATAAAAACGTTATTGTTATATTACAGCTGAGTTTCATTGCAAGTCCCGTCATACTGGACCCGGCACAATTTTTGTCTCTCTAGGCTCCGGCCTAGTCCTAATTGACTTGTGGCTTCTCTTTCAAAAAAAAAGAAAATGTTAAAATAAAAGAAGTTGTTTTATACTCTTAAAAATACATAAAAGGAAAGAGGGGTTACATAAGGTAGACACATATCTCAAAGTATTAAATATTCAAATTAACATTTTAGACTATAACGCTTAACTTAGTTTTCTATTGGAGTGATATGAAGGCGTATTGTTTGAATTCACAAAATTGGCATTAAAATGTATTTACTAGAGATTATTAAATGGAAGCATACCTTTGCAATCCGAATGTACTGCTAACGCTCCGTGTATTTTTATAAAGCATGTTAATGTCATTATGTACAGTTATAAACTAAAAGTAAACAGTGTATCAGACATACATTGTTTACTTTAAACTTTATTTAGGATGACGCGAGGCATTCTTACTATAATGTAGGCCTAAATATTGGAAACATTAGCATCAAGGCATCAAGAATGCCGGTCAAATTTGTAGTAAATAAGAGGCTTCTACAGGGGTGCTGTAGAACACTAACATCTTCCAAGTTCTACATTAACAAGACGTTAAAAGATGGAGCAAAAAGTGGTGTCGGTGTCATGGGTACAAAATCAGAGATAAAATACACAAAACTTTATTGGTCGCTGAGAATGAAGTGGCCATGGGATACTTTAGAAAGATTTTTCTACATAGGAAGTTACGAAAACGTTAATAAAGTATTACGAATGGCGGCATGAAAAGATGAAGATGAATTGGACCTTGGAAATGAAAAAAATTTAACTATGTACTAATTTTGAGTATTATGGTGTTGCATCTTGTTATAAATTATAGCAGAAGTGACCGGTCTACATCAACAAAAGTCCTGTGCAACAAGGAGTATGTTTCAATTAAATCAGTGAAGTGTTGTGGAATGATTCATACTATTTTTCAAAGAAACGAAAACTCATTGTATTACGTACAGAGTATTTCTAGTGTCCAAAATCTGAGAGTCAAGAGAGAGAAATAAACAAAAATAGAGGCAATGAAGTTGGACCATTAAGTAAGTACGACAGTACGTAAACCAGGAGGTAGTAAAAAATTAATACTTGAAAAATGGAGTAAGGTAGGCTGTCTGAAATGTAGCTAAGACTTTTATGTGTAAAAACAATAGGAAACAGCGAGCTACAAGTAAATGATTGGCAAGCAACATGGGGCATGTTGTTACAACAGACGCCGCATCATACGAAGAGAAAAGGAACCCATATAAACGCTAAATATAGGTCAGCTTTACACAGCTTCTATTGGTAAAGTATACGTGATGATTTCAAAAGTAGGATTACACCGCGACAGACACATAAAGCAAAGAGTTTGTTGGCTTCTCGTAACCTGGCAGATAAACTGCAGTTGTCACTATTCTTTGGACATTCTGATACATAAAGTAGGAAATACTTATTTAATAAAACTAAAGTATTAGTTTCCAGAAAGCTTTATACTTTATGTTTCAGTACAAAAAGAAAAAATTTGACTTTAGAACATTAACATACTTTATTCCGACTACTAAAGTATAAAGGGAACGACACTTACTTTTTTAAAAGTAAAAGAATCCCTTATTCCAAATGTTCGGTAAGGCCATTAGAAACCATTTACCGTAAATTTTAAATAGATGGAAATGCACTATCAGGGACCCTGAAAAATCGTTATCTCGAAGTACGTACTATGTTACTTTCTTCCTTATATCTCTGCTATTATAAAATATTTATAAATTCATAACGTTCTGCTCGATTTAATAGTAACTAAGCAGGGATGACGAAATGTCACTTTGTATTATTTACAAAACTTAATTTTTTCAACTTGAAATTCTTAATTTACTGAAAATTATTCTGTGACCTTAAACTATAGCCTAATCATCTAACTTTTGTTCTAAAAGAGGTAGGTTTAGATTGTAAGTAAAACGGTTTTAGGTCGCGTCTTACTAAATTTCTTAAAATCGTTTTGATCGAAACAAATGTTCCCGATGCAGTGAATATTTTGTCTACAATATATCGCCAATAACTTGGCCCATTTTTTGTTTACAACACTAATTAATTAAAATTAATTTTAAGAAACAGCTTTCATATCAAGTATATTTTAAAATGTAGTGATTTATTTAAAAAAAATGAATTAAAATAAAAAATTGTTATTAAGATTAGTTTTAAAAGTCAACCAACAAGAACAGATTTAGAAGCAATTTGCAGTCAATAACTAAAAACATAACTATTTTACCGAAACCATCTAATATCGAGAAAGAGTGTGACACAGTGCCGTCTCTACGTTAGAATCGGTCGTGTACACGCACACACACCCTGCGCACAAACACACCAACCCATGCCGCGGGTACGCTGATTTCCCTTTACAATAATAATATTGGCGAATAGCTTTGCAATGATATTTAAATCAATATTTAATTAATAAAGTTGTGTTACCTGACATCACCATATGTATCTATCTATTAGGTGGCAACAAAGAAGTTGAGAGTAATTTTAAAAAATTTTGGATAACATTGAATCTGTTAGAGATTTTGTGAAACTGTAGAGGATCATCAGTTAGTCTAGTTTAGGTCATCCAGTATCACTGCCAATAGGCTTCTCTTGAGCTAAGAGTGACATATCCTAATACACATGCAGAATAAAAGTAATCTGTATAAATTATAATACAGTAGTACCCATACTCATTTTCACAGAGATGTTGGAATAACAACAAAAACTGAAAATAAAATAAATTAGCTTAAGACTGTTCAAATGCATTTAATTAATTTGTAGTTCCACTGGCATTACTAAAAGTTAAAGACAGAAAGAAAATTAATAACGAATCGTAGTGAATATAATTGTAATTTGCAATGCTATATTACAATGATAGTTATAAGTTATATTAGTAGGGAGAAAATGAGGGTTCTGGCTCACACCTCAGGGCATATCTGGACCACAGCATCCGCGATCTGGACCGCAGCATCCGCGACTTTTTCGCTGATCTGTGTCCTGGACCCGCAGCATCCCAATGGACCACAGCATCCACGAATTTCCGCGAATAAAATTTTTTTTATTTCTTAAATTGATTTTTTATTTTTTAATTTTTTTTATTTGGTTTTTTATTTTTTTTTTTATTAAATTGATTTGCATATCAAGGGGGTGGGATGAGGTTCAATGGACCACCAGCATCCGTGAATATATTTTTTATTTTTTTATGAAAGCTGATTTGCATATCAGTGGGTGGTGTTGGGTGGGAGGTTGTTTTTTTTTATTTCATATCAGTGGGTGGGGGGTGGTTCCAACTCAATGCATTATAGTGTATATTAAAATATATGATCAGGTGTACCAACATTTGCGTGAGTTCAAATTTGTCGTGTGTTATAATTGTAATAATATAATAAATAAGATTGATGTGTGAATCTGTAAGTTGATTGATGATATAAGCTATTGTGGATTATGTGACTCCGATGTAATCAAGTCCAATGTAATATGTTTAATTGGTGTGTAATTGGTGTGGCTCTCGACGTCTTACTGGCCTGAAACACTTCCTTAAGTTTCCCAGCTGGTCGAGTCCCAATGGTAGCAAGACCGGTCGAGTAGCGTAAAGTTGATGAAGAAATATATATGCTCAGCTTCACCGAAAGTTTCAAAACAAAAATTATTGTTTTGAAGAAAATTAAAAAAAAATTATGTTTATAAAAAATAATAATAAAAAAAATTTTAATTTAATTAATTAATTAATTAGGATCAATTAATTAATATAGGGCTGTGAAGTTTTAAACAGTGTAATGCTCTTCTGAAAATTTTTATTAAAGTTTTAGTATAATTTAAATAATCTATCACCACTCATAAGACTGTCTGTAAACCAATCGATATTTGTTTACCTTTCTATTTTTTAGGTTATCTTCACTTACGGGTGTTAAAGTCCTTGTAGATTATCAATTAGAATTATATTATTGGTAATTAGTATTATTGAAGAAATAAAGAACTATTAAGTATTGAAAAGTATTAATGTTTTATTAAGTAACAGCAATATTGACTCTTATCGATTAGTATCGATTCTCAGGATATCGAAAAAAAATTACAAGTATATGTTATAAAAATTATATAGGGTTCTTTAAACAGCCAGTTATTACCAAAGTCAGAGAAATCGGGCTAATATTTAAAAAGTATAACGTTACAATCAAATTAATAGTTATTAATAAACACAGACATTGAATAATAAATTGTAAATATAATAATTGTTTTCACCAAACAGCTGTGCTGAACAAAGAAGAGGCACTGGAATTGTCAAAGCAAATGGCCGCCGTCAAGTCGATGAAAATGTTGCTCGTTGCTGCTGCATTCCAAATAATGTATTTTGACGTAATATTCCTGTTCTTGTGTCTGCAAATCTCTTGTTATATGTTGTGTAGTGACTGGTGTAGTGATTCTGGGTTGTATTTAGTATGTCTGTGTAATTATAAGTCAAACACTTTCTCCGATTCCGTCACTAATTTGGTTTAATGTATTATACAGTTTTCTAGTGTTTTATGGTGTTTTTCGGAGTAGATTTATATTGTTCTGTGTTATGGAGTGTTACTTGATCGTTTCTGTTATAATATGATAGTTTCAGAAGTATTTTACAAGTCACTCGCGATTTCACAATAACTCACTATACACTCGCTTGTATGACGATTATAGGTTAGGTTATCCACGTTATTAAACGTATGTCATGTTAACCGTTCAACTACCAATAATTAACTAACTGTTTTTCAGTTTCAATTAAACTCTTAGCCCATATAATATTATCCTTAATATTGTTTAAAAATATTTTCACATCCTGTGTACATTTTACTATTTCACTATATGAATGCCTAAACTTTGGTTATTTGTCAATTTTATTCACTAGATTTGATTTAAATTAATCTTTCATTTCATTCTGGTTATTTTCAGATTAAATAATGCCATTTTATAGTGTTTTCTGTACAAAAAAAATAGTAATTTCACTTTCAGTTTGGTATACTCTGTTTGGAAGTCAAAACATTAAAATTTACTTCCTGTCATTATATAAATTCAGCCATTTTATCAGTTATATTTAATATTAATAATTCTATATTGTATTAAAAGGTTCCTATTCCCTTATTTTCTGGTAATTAATTGAATTAGTTGTATTCTGAAACATTATTCTGAAATATATGACTCCCATGTCTAAATTTCTGAGTTTAGTCATTTTATTTTTATTTATAATTCTGAATATAATTTATTAAAATCTCTCTAAATGGTATGTGCAATTATATGGCATGATCTCAAGTTTATTTTGTCTAAACCCCTTTTTTTTATTTGCTTTTAAATGAGTAATTTCTCTGTTTTGATGAAGTTTGGTTTCCATTCTTTTGGCCTATGATTTTTTTTTTAACAATTTTTCTTACAAAATAATTTATAAACAATATATGATGTGTGATACCCTCTCTGACTTTTTACAAATAGTATTATAAATTAAACATGTTTTCAAATTACACAAAAACAATTAGTATTGGTTACAATACAAATAATAGTTAAACAGAATAAAGAACATTTTTTTTAAATAAATGGTTGTCTTCAAATCAGACATTTTGCAACAAAATTCCCATTTCCAACATGTAAATATGGTTTACAACAAAGGTTTTGTACTAACTAACATCTTAATTACTCTCTACTATTTACAAGTGGTAACTATTTTTATAGTTCTGATGTTAGTTGTTTCAGACCCAAACAAATGGCCTTATATCTAAAACATTTTTAAACATTCTTGTACTATATATATTAAAACCTTATATCTATATTCTTATTTCTAACTATTATTATAAGTAGGATTCTACAGTTTTTATACAGTCTTTTATACCTTGTCTTTGGGGAATTGTACCCTGTCATTAACAAATAAATAGTATGAACCGTTCAAAAAGCACTATGAAATCTGTTTTTCTTTTTTCATGTAAAACAAAAATGTTATTTTAAACAGATTCATGTCTTATGAACAACATATTGTCACCGTACACATTTTAAGTCATTGAAAAATGCATATTTCATTGCATCCAATGATTGTGATTGCCAAGAATGAAACACAAGGTTCATTTTTTATAATACCCAAAACTATCACTGGTTCACTTTCACTTATATATTATGTTAATGCTAAATGGTCGTATAGTCTTATCAACATAATAAATTGGTTAGCGTTTTTTCAATGGAGATTTGTTCCATGGGTACTATATTATTGTTTCATCTTAGTTCACAGGAAACTTTTACTTTATACACTCCTCTCTCTTAAATTTATATACATGTGGTTTTTATTTCGTTATACTTTTATTTTTAGATATTTATTTTGGGGATATAGGGATTTGGGTGTCTTTTATAAGAGCATGACATCTTCTTCAGGATGCTGCCCTCTTCTTCTTTCTTCAGTCTTCTTTTCTCCTGCCTTCTGGGACTGGTATCTTCTCCATCTTCTTCTTGTTGCCATCAGGTTTCTTGGGATCTTCTCCATCTTCTTCTTTATCACAGAAATACACAACCTGTATTGGTTGAGCTTGGCTTATTTTAGGGTTTCTCTTCTATTTATTCTTCCTCGTTGTGGGTTTGGTCATATTCAGTACTGCTTTGTTATTTTCTTTTTTACCTTCCTGGGTTATACCTTGAAAACCTTTGGTTATGAGACTGGTTTTGGATGACTCATCACTAGTAACTCCTTTTACTTTAACTTGTATTTTCTTTATAATAATGATTTCTTTCCACAGTTGCTATGAATTAATCTTTTTATATTAAACTTAGTGCTTTCTTCCAAATTTAAATATTATAACTTCATTATTCTAATGATCAATTGCCATTCAATATTATGCTTACATCTGTCACGCTACAGATTGCTCCCCTCCAGAAGTAATTATTTCAGACATGTTTATGGATGAAATAATTTCTTATGATAATTTCATCATTTCTTATAATTCATTTTCTTCTCCATTTTCATATCGACTTTTTTATATTAGAGTTTTATTGATTTTATATATATGGTTACTTGTCTTACTACTGATCCTTTTCGGATAGTTAGTGTCTTCTGAGATATATTATAATTGTAATACATTTTCTTTCTATATCAACTTCGTGTTGTATCCTTGGGATATTAATTCCCTAACATTCCCTATCACGTGGGCTGGGGCAGATCAGAGGGGCACTGTACGCTACTTCTCTGCTGGCCATACACCACTTCTATAAATTGAGTACAGGGGCATATCCATCCCTGCTCAAAAAAATAATGCTGCTGGAATTATCTTCAGTCAGTCATCGAATAAATAAATAAAAAGTAGTCTCATTTTCGACTAATAAAAATATCTTTGGATTCTCCACTTCGTAGTCTCTCAGATTATCTCACATTTTCTATCTTAATAAATCTTCATAATCATTATTATACTCATTACATATATATTTTTCCAAAACTCTTAACTTGTCTGATATATTTAATTTAATTATGGTTGAAAACCTTTCTTTTAATAATTCTGTTTACTGTTTACAGTGTAACTCTCTTTCTTCTCCATCTGAATTCTCTTTATACTTTCTTCTGGTTATTCATAGTATTAGCAAGGTCTTTATAAATAGTCTTTCGTATTCATTATTTTAATGGTCTTAATATATTATATTTAATTTTTTAACATTGTACCTTTACATTAGATATACAGGTTGTTATATTGATCATTTTATTTAAACATTTTGGTTCTTTCCTTTCTCTTAGAAAGTTATTAATCTGCCTTCGCATTCATTAACATTAATTCATTTATATTATATTTCATGTGGTATTTCTCCTCTTTGCATTTCATATAGGTCTTATTATTATCATTGGTTCAAAATCATCTTCTCCATCTGTTTGGTATGAGTTGTTCTTCTTTGCTCTTAATTAACTGTTTTCATTATCGTTTCATAGGTAATTAGTCTCTTTGCTTCCAATTTTTTTTTTTTCTTCTCTGGCATATTACACTCTTTTTTGTTAGTCTTCTCTACTCCTTCAAATGCTATTGTGAATGTCTAGCATTTATTCTGGATTAACGTTAATTCTCTTTTCTGAATTAATCACTTTATTTTCTTCTCAATTCAATCATAATTGACACATAATTATTTTTTGGAACTTGGTTAGTTTTAATGTAAAATTCAAACTATTCTTTTTATTTAATAGAAAAATATTTCTCATAAATCCTTGTAATATGTTGATCTTATCTTGTTTCAAAGTACTGACGTTCTATCAACATTCAAATTCTGTTTAATTCATTTATTCCCAGAATTGTTTCATTCAGAATTGTTTATAGTACTGTTATCTTACTATTATTTCTGAATGTTTTGGTATTTTTCCAAAATCAAATTCTTCTTAATTATTTACCATAAAGTTTTCTCATAAACTTAGTTATAGTAAGTTGGTCTTACTTCATTTTTAAATTTTTCGTATAATTAAGTTCAAAATTCTCTCTCTTTCTCTTTCTTCCATAAAGTTTTGTTCTAAATTATCAGGTTGTAGTAAGAAGTACTTACTCAATTTTAAATTTTTATAATTATATTTCAATTCAAAAGTCTTTCTTTTCCTTTCTTCCATAAAGTTTGTTCCAAAATTATTAGGTTGTAATAAGACGTACTTACATATTTTAGAATTTTTTTCAAATTATTAAAAATTCTTTTTCTTTTAATTCTCCAGAATGTTCTTTTCAAAATATTAGGTTGTAAGATGTACTTACATTATTTTAGGATTTTTAAAATTAAATTAAAAATCCTTCTTCTTATAATTCTCCAAAATGTTCTTCTCAAAATATTAGGTTGTAAGATGTACTTACATTATTTCCGAATTTTTAACATTAAATTAAAAAATTCTTCTTCTTATAATTCTCCAAAATGTTCTTTTCAAAATATTAGGTTGTAAGATGTACTTACATTATTTCCGAATTTTTAAAAATAAAATTCAAAATTCTAAAACTCACAACTCATTCTTCATAATATTTCTTCATAGAAGCTTGATTGTACACTCCTTTGATTCTTCCTGAAACGATTTCCCTCAACTCATATGTATTGTTATGCTTATCATTTACCACAACATATGGGGTTATAGTGTACTCTACACTGGCCCATATTATTTATACTTTTGTAAGTTGATCTCCACTTTTTCTTTTCTTATAAATTTTCTTTTCTTTTATATACCCAGGAAGATGGACGATTTTCTTTATGTCGTTCCATTGCTCATATTCTTATTGGTCATGTTCATTTTCTTACATAGTCTTCACTCATAAAACCCAGTTTTGTTTCTATGTTTATTTTTCGTATCATTTCCTTTCAATGATATTTATTTCGTCTCCTTCAACATTGTTTTTCGCCATAGTCGGTTATCATGATCCGTCCCTTTTCTTGATGTCGTGTGGTATTTGTGTCAACCATGGTCCATCATCTCAGTTGCTCTTATAAAATTTACCCTAGGGCGCGACACTCGGTTATTATTATTGTTATTATTGTTATTACTAAATTTATCATGATAGTAATTTCGGTTAGGTTGGTAAGGTCTGTTACCATTATTGTTGGGATATGGATTTCTCTGACTGTATGGGACATTATTATGTTGGTATAAATTGTTTCTATTGTATGGATAGGGGTTGTTATCCCTAACGCCATTAAAATTACCGATAAACTGGTTATTATGCGGCGGGTTGTTAGGGCCGTCGTAATTACTGGGCTGGTTCCCTCTATCATCATATTGTATACACCAATACTTTCCTGGTCCATGTTTTGTGTTACTTGACAAATATCTGTGAGGATCTTCATCTGGGTTATCACTTATTATTTGTTTATCTAAAACACCATAAGCTGGTTTACCATCACATATCCACTCTGAAGGAATATATTTTAGTCTAACCGTACCCTGGAACTGTCCTAGATGGCACGCTAATGGAATACATTCTGGTGATTCACCTGTGCCGTCATTACAGTCTGGTACGATATCACATTTCCATCTTTCTGAAATCCACTGTCCAGTTCTGCGCTGATATTGATCTTGTCCACATGTCGTATTCTGTTTACCTCTGGTCCTTTCCCATTGGTACACTACTGTCTTGTGGTAAATTATTTTGGAAATTACTTCGATTCTCCTCCTATAATTCCTAGAATTCATGATGTCTTTGTCATAGGTAACTGGGATGTTATTGCCATCAATTAACCCATGGTTCAACATCTCCAACTCTTCCTTCGTTTTTATTACATTCCTTGGATATATTCTTCTCATCCTTGATTCTCCTTCCCTTTGTTTAATATTTTCCTGGTTTCGGTTAGTTTCAATTTCAGGTACCACCATTACTTGTTCCTGCGTTTTGTCATTTAGTACTTCTTCTGGTTCTGGTTGGCTATCTTCCTGCGTTTTATCATTTATTACTTCTTCTGGTTCTGGTTGGCTATCTTTTTTTATTTCTTCGGTCTTCTCCTTTCTTAATTCTTCCTTGTTTAATCTGTCCTCTCTTATTTCTCTAATCCATTTTTGATGCTCCTCTTCCCTTTTTAATCTGTTCTCTCTTATTTCCTTAATCCATTTTTGATGCTCCTCTTCCCTTTTCTTCATCATCTGCTGGAACATTTCCTCCATTTTCTCAATCATCTTCTTGCTGTTTTCTTCCATCTTCTCTTCCAACTTCTTATTGGTTTCATCAATCTTCTTATTTGTTTCTTCCTTGCTGGATCTGATATCTTCTTTCAGAGACTGGTTATCATTTCCCATTTTTTTACTGTTTTCGTCTATCTTCTTGTTATTATCCTCCATCTTGGACTCTAGGTTCTTATTAGTATCTCCAATAGCATCTATTTTCTTACTCATTGATTTGTTTTCTTCTTTTGTGGATTCCATTTGCTTACTTAACTGTAAGAACATTTCCATTATCCTATCCATTTTACCCTCTTCCGTTACTTTGGATTTTTCTATATGACTTTCCTGGACATTTACTTCCCCTGTTTGCGTGGGTATCTCCGGTTGTTCAGTTTGTTTGGACAACACCGGTGGTAATACCTCTTCCGCTTCTACTGGCGTCGCCTCCTTGTTGTCCATGTCAACTTCTATTTCTTTCTCGGCCTCCGCCGCCCGTTTCTTAGATGTTGCACATCGTTGCATTTTCCCTTTATATTCTCTGGCTTTGTAGCTGTTGCCTAGCTCCAACTAGTGATTGGGCAGAATTTATTGGCCTTCCAATCGCTAATTAAAGCCCCTAAAGTTGTGCGCCAATTTGTAATAATATAATAAATAAGATTGATGTGTGAATCTGTAAGTTGATTGATGATATAAGCTATTGTGGATTATGTGACTCCGATGTAATCAAGTCCAATGTAATATGTTTAATTGGTGTGTAATTGGTGTGGCTCTCGACGTCTTACTGGCCTGAAACACTTCCTTAAGTTTCCCAGCTGGTCGAGTCCCAATGGTAGCAAGACCGGTCGAGTAGCGTAAAGTTGATGAAGAAATATATATGCTCAGCTTCACCGAAAGTTTCAAAACAAAAATTATTGTTTTGAAGAAAATTAAAAAAAAATTATGTTTATAAAAAATAATAATAAAAAAAAAATTTTAATTTTATTAATTAATTAATTAGGATCAATTAATTAATATAGGGCTGTGAAGTTTTAAACAGTGTAATGCTCTTCTGAAAATTTTTATTAAAGTTTTAGTATAATTTAAATAATCTATCACCACTCATAAGACTGTCTGTAAACCAATCGATATTTGTTTACCTTTCTATTTTTTAGGTTATCTTCACTTACGGGTGGTAAAGTCCTTGTAGATTATCAATTAGAATTATATTATTGGTAATTAATATTATTGAAGAAATAAAGAACTATTAAGTATTGAAAAGTATTAATGTTTTATTAAGTAACAGCAATATTGACTCTTATCGATTAGTATCGATTCTCAGGATATCGAAAAAAAATTACAAGTATATGTTATAAAAATTATATAGGGTTCTTTAAACAGCCAGTTATTACCAAAGTCAGAGAAATCGGGCTAATATTTAAAAAGTATAACGTTACAATCAAATTAATAGTTATTAATAAACACAGACATTGAATAATAAATTGTAAATATAATAATTGTTTTCACCAAACAGCTGTGCTGAACAAAGAAGAGGCACTGGAATTGTCAAAGCAAATGGCCGCCGTCAAGTCGATGAAAATGTTGCTCGTTGCTGCTGCATTCCAAATAATGTATTTTGACGTAATATTCCTGTTCTTGTGTCTGCAAATCTCTTGTTATATGTTGTGTAGTGACTGGTGTAGTGATTCTGGGTTGTATTTAGTATGTCTGTGTAATTATAAGTCAAACACTTTCTCCGATTCCGTCACTAATTTGGTTTAATGTATTATACAGTTTTCTAGTGTTTTATGGTGTTTTTCGGAGTAGATTTATATTGTTCTGTGTTATGGAGTGTTACTTGATCGTTTCTGTTATAATATGATAGTTTCAGAAGTATTTTACAAGTCACTCGCGATTTCACAATAACTCACTATACACTCGCTTGTATGACGATTATAGGTTAGGTTATCCACGTTATTAAACGTATGTCATGTTAACCGTTCAACTACCAATAATTAACTAACTGTTTTTCAGTTTCAATTAAACTCTTAGCCCATATAATATTATCCTTAACATTGTTTAAAAATATTTTCACATCCTGTGTACATTTTACTATTTCACTATATGAATGCCTAAACTTTGGTTATTTGTCAATTTTATTCACTAGATTTGATTTAAATTAATCTTTCATTTCATTCTGGTTATTTTCAGATTAAATAATGCCATTTTATAGTGTTTTCTGTACAAAAAAAATAGTAATTTCACTTTCAGTTTGGTATACTCTGTTTGGAAGTCAAAACATTAAAATTTACTTCCTGTCATTATATAAATTCAGCCATTTTATCAGTTATATTTAATATTAATAATTCTATATTGTATTAAAAGGTTCCTATTCCCTTATTTTCTGGTAATTAATTGAATTAGTTGTATTCTGAAACATTATTCTGAAATATATGACTCCCATGTCTAAATTTCTGAGTTTAGTCATTTTATTTTTATTTATAATTCTGAATATAATTTATTAAAATCTCTCTAAATGGTATGTGCAATTATATGGCATGATCTCAAGTTTATTTTGTCTAAACCCCTTTTTTTTATTTGCTTTTAAATGAGTAATTTCTCTGTTTTGATGAAGTTTGGTTTCCATTCTTTTGGCCTATGATTTTTTTTTTAACAATTTTTCTTACAAAATAATTTATAAACAATATATGATGTGTGATACCCTCTCTGACTTTTTACAAATAGTATTATAAATTAAACATGTTTTCAAATTACACAAAAACAATTAGTATTGGTTACAATACAAATAATAGTTAAACAGAATAAAGAACATTTTTTTTAAATAAATGGTTGTCTTCAAATCAGACATTTTGCAACAAAATTCCCATTTCCAACATGTAAATATGGTTTACAACAAAGGTTTTGTACTAACTAACATCTTAATTACTCTCTACTATTTACAAGTGGTAACTATTTTTATAGTTCTGATGTTAGTTGTTTCAGACCCAAACAAATGGCCTTATATCTAAAACATTTTTAAACATTCTTGTACTATATATATTAAAACCTTATATCTATATTCTTATTTCTAACTATTATTATAAGTAGGATTCTACAGTTTTTATACAGTCTTTTATACCTTGTCTTTGGGGAATTGTACCCTGTCATTAACAAATAAATAGTATGAACCGTTCAAAAAGCACTATGAAATCTGTTTTTCTTTTTTCATGTAAAACAAAAATGTTATTTTAAACAGATTCATGTCTTATGAACAACATATTGTCACCGTACACATTTTAAGTCATTGAAAAATGCATATTTCATTGCATCCAATGATTGTGATTGCCAAGAATGA
The DNA here is from genome assembly GCA_034769895.1 of Magicicada septendecula. Taxonomy (NCBI): domain Eukaryota; kingdom Metazoa; phylum Arthropoda; class Insecta; order Hemiptera; family Cicadidae; genus Magicicada; species Magicicada septendecula. The sequence continues at coordinate 1,234,870,316 of CM068367.1, forward strand.
AACACAAGGTTCATTTTTTATAATACCCAAAACTATCACTGGTTCACTTTCACTTATATATTATGTTAATGCTAAATGGTCGTATAGTCTTATCAACATAATAAATTGGTTAGCGTTTTTTCAATGGAGATTTGTTCCATGGGTACTATATTATTGTTTCATCTTAGTTCACAGGAAACTTTTACTTTATACACTCCTCTCTCTTAAATTTATATACATGTGGTTTTTATTTCGTTATACTTTTATTTTTAGATATTTATTTTGGGGATATAGGGATTTGGGTGTCTTTTATAAGAGCATGACATCTTCTTCAGGATGCTGCCCTCTTCTTCTTTCTTCAGTCTTCTTTTCTCCTGCCTTCTGGGACTGGTATCTTCTCCATCTTCTTCTTGTTGCCATCAGGTTTCTTGGGATCTTCTCCATCTTCTTCTTTATCACAGAAATACACAACCTGTATTGGTTGAGCTTGGCTTATTTTAGGGTTTCTCTTCTATTTATTCTTCCTCGTTGTGGGTTTGGTCATATTCAGTACTGCTTTGTTATTTTCTTTTTTACCTTCCTGGGTTATACCTTGAAAACCTTTGGTTATGAGACTGGTTTTGGATGACTCATCACTAGTAACTCCTTTTACTTTAACTTGTATTTTCTTTATAATAATGATTTCATTCCACAGTTGCTATGAATTAATCTTTTTATATTAAACTTAGTGCTTTCTTCCAAATTTAAATATTATAACTTCATTATTCTAATGATCAATTGCCATTCAATATTATGCTTACATCTGTCACGCTACATAATGTATATTAAATCTATATGATCAGGTGTACCAACCTCTGTATTATTATAGTGTATGATCATAATTGTTACTCTCTCTGTCTCTCTCTCTGTCTCTCTCTCTCTCTCTCTCTCTCTCTCTCTCTCTATCTCTCTCTCTCTCTTTCTCTCTCTCTCACTGTGTACATTGCGCACATGTATATGAAATTAGAAAGTTTATATTTATTCGACAAATATTAACGCCCTCTCTCTCTCTCTCTCACTCTCACTTGTTTCAACTGTGTCAACGTCCTCTCTCTCTCTCTCTCTCTCTCTCTCTCTCTCTCTCTCTCTCTCTCTCACTCTCACGTGTTTCAACTGTGTCAACGTCCTCTCTCTCTCTCTCTCTCTCTCTCACTCTCACACGTTACAACTATGCAAGGTTCCATACCCTTTCTCCTGTCTCCCTCTCGTACATTGAGTAGTCGATGTGATGAATAAATAATTTTAGCTGTCTCGTTGTCAAAACGTCGTCTTCATTTTTCAATGTATTAAATAATTAATTAATTGTTTATAATGCAGTCAGTGTGATTGATCCTTGTTAGAAATATATATATTTGGCAAATATTAACTATGTATGTGTGTTGTTGTTGTGTCATCAGGAAAGTTTACTTTCATCGCCTGAAGCTTTGCATGTACATACACACAGGCAGAATTAGCGCTGTTACAAAATATATATATAAAAATAAATTAATTGTACACATGTTCAGAGGTGTAGAGTGAAATAAAATAAAGTCATAATTTGTTTAAATGATTAAATATATTTTAACATTCACAATATAAAATTCACAAGTCATAATTAAATAAATACATTATAAAATTGATATTTTTTGTTGGTAAAACTAGTATTTACAAAATGTGTGTAAAATAAGACTTAAACACGTCTATGTACTGCGTTGGACAATGGCGTATATTCTACAAGCGTATCATGTAGTAGTCTACAGTCTGTGCAGGAAAATTCATTGACGATTCAAATTCTAAACGTACATCAACTGCTGAAGACTTAAGCGCATCGTCCTGTTTGCTACAATCGAATACAAACAGCGGGGCTTTTGATTTGAATAATTCTGGTGTCAGTACTGGGCTGACGTCTAAACGGTGGTAATACGAACTTTGAAAACTAACGTACATATTGTACAATAATGCAAAACGGTTTTTCCCAATATCCAAGTTTAAATTATCGTAAGGATAATACTTGTCGTTTAGAAACAGTCTCGCATTGATTACATTACAATGATCAAATTCATAGGCGTGTGCCGTCAGTACATTCTTTCTTGCTGTCTGAAACGCTAACACAACAAAGCGTGGTTTTTCTAGCTGACTCGAGGTCTTGACAATCCAATTCTGCCTTTTAGTCTGTGGTAAGGCAGGATACTCATGCAACTCCCAGGTCCTAAAAGGCATAGTTATCGGGTGGTCATTCTCTATGAGTCGTAACAGTGGTAATCTGTACGCATTAACTACATGTACATAAGGCATTTTCCAGTAAACTTTATCTAGTTCAAGAACACAATTAGCAGCCGTTTGTTCGCTTGTTAAAACCATAGCGTTTATGTCGGTAGATGTGCGTAGGAGTATAAGTTCTTGTTTCACGTTCAGCACGATGCGTGTATAGTCTTCTGCGAATCCCATTAGCATTTTCAGTGGAATACAAAAGTTGAATTCACCGTCATCATTCACTTTTAATACGTTTGTGGTCGGCGCCACCCAACCTGCGTTTTCATTGCGTCACGTGTGTTGTTGTTGATTGATAGAAAAGTTTTAGTAGTTGACGTAACACCGACGTTTCGAGTATGGTCCACTACCACACCGGCCAACTCGTAACGAATCTCTTCAAAGAGAAATGCTATAGCATTGTTCACCAGTTCCACATTCAATGCAGTATCTGCAGCCACACTAGGGTTTTTAACCAACTTGCCTTCGATGTAGAGGAAACTTTCCGACGGTAGTGTAAAGACGTCCTGTTGTTGTATCGGCACACGTATTTCATCATTGTTTCCATATCTTGTTGTTGCGTACGGTGCGTGTGAATGAAATGAAAAGTGTGTGATACTGTCTTCAAAGAACGGTTGCTGCTCCACAGATAATATTCCACTCGCCATGTTACTTGTTTACAACAAAACCCAATGAAATCAGAAAACGGCGGTTAACTGATGTTAATCGTTTCAGTTTCGAACGAGTACTGATGCGTTTCCTAGCCGATCTTTCTTCTTCTTCTTCTTTTATTGTCGACGACTGTGGTAGCAGCGGTGGCGAAGAAACAAAGTACAAGCCCATGTCTATAGTCGTTTTAGATTTAAACGCACAGTGATGACTTCTACGCGAAAATCTATTACGTCACCGTCCTGATCGTGTAAAGATAATGTTATGTTGTCCAAACGACTTACATTCACAGGTAGGTATATGACGTTTGTAGGTGATTCAATTATTTTGAATCCTGGCTCGACTGACGGATAGAACGAGTGCAGAGTGTGCTCGTTTTTACCGTTCTTGTATGATCCGTGCGCTATATTACACCTTATCAATATACTGTTCACTTTTATAATGTTAACTGTAGCGTCAGACGTATGGGTTTAATCGCTTCAAGCAGACGCTTTTCCTTGAAACCCAACATATCACCAATACCGTACACTGTTTGTTGAAAGGCAATATCCAGTGCACAAGTCAGTTCACATTTCAGTGTATTGTTGTTAGGACGTAGACTAATCTGTGAGTCTCCTAACTGCTTTTTGAGGAAGGCTTCTATGTCACCGATTTCATAAGCACCTGTAGGTAAAGTTATCAAGTCCCACGTTGTTCCGTCCCGTAGTACTGGAAACACATTGTTTTTTCCCTCAATCACGTTTGGTATACTGTTGTATGTAGTAAAGTCCAATAGACCTACATACCATTCCCCGTTTGTTAGTTCGAGAGGTGGGAAAAAGTCACATACAAGAGCAGCAGCATTCGTACCTGTTAAGGTGACCGACAGCGAAGACATCTTGTCGCTTACTGATCACTCACGCGTTAAGAAGTCCAAACATAAATGCCCACAGATGACTGTGTGTGGCGACTGTTCACGCTCGTAATTGTAGTAAATGTCAGTGTCGGTTCCAAAATACTGTGTCAGCTCAAGAGGTGGTCGCATATTACCATACGCATCATAGTAGTAAACTCGATTGTTTCGCTTCTTGTAGCAAACCCAGTGCGTACCAGGTCCTTCTGCACTGTCCAGATTAACAACTGCACTCTCATTCTTCCATGGCCGTCTGCGTGGTAAAGTGTTACGCATAAAAACACCTCTGAAATAAGGTATTTTCAAAAGTTTTGCGTACACATACAAATCACTATCGGACAATGCACGCACTGGTATGCGAATTAGTTTTTTTGTCTGTAAGGACGTAGGTATAGACCTGACGCTATTTTTGTATTGTTACGTTTATGTCTTGAGACTGTTTTGCGTTTGCAGGTCGTTTTGCGTTTACCCACAGATTGATGTTTAATTCCTGAACCCTTCTTCTTTTTTCTACAACCACTACGTGAGCCCCTCCACCCACTGCCGATTTCGCTTTCATTGCGGCGGTTACAGCTGCAGCATACGCTCTTTCACTAACACCGGAATTCCAACCTTTCACTCGTTCCCACGCTTTGTCGGCAAGAACGCGATCAGCTATACGTCTTCGACTGTTGTCTTTGTACCTTGCGTAGGCGATATCGTGTTCGCGACAGGCTTCGTCCAACTCGTTGATTCCACGCTCGCCACGTGCCAATCTCTCTTTGAGTTTTGTTCCGGGTCCACAGAATCGGTAGCCGGGTAGGTGTAATTCTACCGGTAATGCGTCCACCGCTCGATTAATCAAAGTAGGTACTGACGAAACGATAGCGGGCACAGTGTTTTAAGTATTTTTCCAATTACACCACGCCCCATTCTTTTCTTATGAAGTACGTGCATTCTTGTAAACAGATCTCCAATCCTTGATTTCCGTTTCAGTATCGAGAACGTCTATTAAACGTCCCACCTCTTCAATATATTCAGCCAGAACTGAACGCTGTGTCGCGCTGTCTTGATATTTATAGACAAACTTTATTAGATTGATTATATGAGCGTGAAATACCTGAGTGACCTTGTACAATTCGGTCTTTATATGTAATTTTAATTCATGCATTTGTCGTACAGTGACTGCGTCTTTGTCATTGACACCGTTCGCTATATTCGTAATTTTTCTTCCGGCAGCGTAGAAAGCATCGCTTTGCAAACTGATTGTGTGTGCGTGTAAAAATTCCAAATTCACTGCGTCTTTGAAGTCAACAGGCGCTTGCACACGTGTTAGTCGGCAGTCATTAACGATTACGTTACCTGTACGATCTTTTTTCAAACTCTTCTTGTCTACGTATCGTTTTGTGGCTGCATCTCTTGATTTAAGCGGATCGTTTAGCATTATTATTCGATGATCTTTTGCGTCTACGGTAGCGTCGTCGTTCTTGTACTGTAAGTATGCGTCCTTTACGTACTGTAAAGAAACAACATCGTGCAGCTCTTCAGGATCACCCAAGTTGCGTATCTTTTTGTTTTTCACATCAAAGTGACCGTCGTTAGTCACTCCTAAACCGATATCCTCACGCAGACTTCGATGAGTTTCTTTTCGCACTCTTACAGCGCTGTCGTGTCTACCGAACTTGTCTACACTCATATTTATGAAGAAGAACTGATGGTTGTAGAACGGTGCGTCTGCTTTTATATGATAATGCCGGCTTCACGTAATTCCTCCAATATCGACATGATTTCATTCCTATGACCAGTATGCCCACTATTTTGAGAAGCCATTAACAGTCTCAATCTATTAACCAACTCGTTAGGATCATCCCAATGCACGTAATCGATTGCAGTGTTCTGTTTCATCTCCATATAGCCACTCCCTGTACGTTTTCGTGCAAACAATTTAGATATTACTAGTCGGTACTTGACGCCACTGTTACTGTTTATTCGTGTATTGTGTTTATATTTTTGTTTGTGTCCGTTGGTTGCTTGTAGTATAGACTTATATTTCCTCATATCGTCCTTATTGTATTTTTTCGGTAGTTTCATAAAGAAAAGTTCATACAGACCAGGTGTACCCTCGTAAATTTTTCCTTTGACATGAAAGTTGTCGTTATCATCGATTTTCACATTTGAATCACCTATCATAAATTTACCACCTTCGTATCGAACACCATACATACGATCTATAATCCGTTTACAGTCCGCCGATTCGCACAAACGCATATATTTGTTTGCTAATGAATCGTCGCTGAAATGTGAAGTGTTAGGGTTCCATGCGTCCTCGTCACTGAAATGAGAAGCGTTATGACTCTGCACGTCACTTTCGTTTTCTGTTATTACGTGTTGACTCTGCATGTCACCTTCGTTTTCTGTTATTACGTGTTGTTTTATCTGCTGCTTCTTCTCCTCCTCCTCCTCCTCCTCCTCCTCCTCCTCCTCCTCCTCCATTATATCACCACTTAACTTTCGTGAAATAGCTTCTAACGGTTCCAGAATCGGTCTGTAATTTTTTCTAAACTTCTCGTCGCTTTCTCTGATACCGTGTTGTAATGCATGATATTTTTTCCTTATGTTGGCACTTATCGTATCTATATCATACGCAAGTCGTTCCTCCTTATTCATCGCCATCGTGTGTTAGCAAGAGGACTGATGACATTACTACAGTGCAACCACTTTTATACTTCGCAGGAAACAATTATGAATCGATCAAAGCCGATTCTATATCTACCTTCATTTATTGACGAGTCTTTGTCTATGACTAGAAATCCATAACGATCCTTCCGTGCTTCCATGCAAACGTCTTTGAAAGCATCATATTTCATATCTGTGTTAACATGATCAGCGTATGCATGTCGTAAATTTAGATCGTCTTGTTTGAACAATATCAACAAGTTAGCGTTGTCACGTACCAATTGTTTTGGTATCTGGCTATATGTCTGACATAGATAGAATGTGTCCACACCGCTATGTCTCCCCATAGCAAAATACTTTCGAATATTGTTTTGTCTTTCACACGATACGTCATCGAATACGATAACAGAGTCGAGTCCGGCGATTTCACTCGGTAGTGGGACTTCTTCGTTCTCGCTGTATGCATGATAACCTAAACCTTCATCAGCGAGTGATTTCATCACTGTTTCTAGCATTCTGTATTTTGGTTGAAGTAATGATTTTGAAAACACGTATACGTTGCGGAAACATAGACCGTTGGCATCAAACAGTAGGTTGAATAGCACATTGGATTTCCCACAGGGACTTGGGCCTGTAACGATACAGCGAATACTGTTCGGTAATAGCGGACCATGTTTACGTTTAGCACTGCCTTCGTCACCAGCCAAAAAGTCCATATCCTTTATTGGTAATTTGTTTGCTTGCTGTACAATCTTCATCTTTGTGAATACCGAAAGCATACTGTTTTCAGCACGTGCTGTCACCTTTTTTATATTAGATCTTTCTTATGTATCCATGCATCGTGTTTACCATCAAAACCGAGCCAGCGAACACGCACTCTGTCACCTTTGCGTTGTAACACCTTTTCCACTAGGTATACGTTGCCGACTTTGGACTTACTAATCTCGTGCTCGTAAAAACCACCTTTCAACACTTTGTTTAGATGATCTTTTAGCAGATAAGTGACGGGGATGGTAGTGGATTGTACTTTATCCACTGTGAATATTTCATTAGTCCAATTTGGTGTATAACCTTTGACGAACGTCATTTTGTGCTTACTTATACGAACACGGTCACCGACTTTAAATTTGGGTGGTTTCGTTGGACTGATTTTAGGCGCTGTGTTCTTCCTTATTCGTTCCAACACTATATGTTCGTTGGCGTCATTCACTTCACTCGGTTTCATACCAATGGTTCTGTGTGTGGTATTGTTGTACGATTTCAGTAATATAGGTAGTAGATCTAACCAGCGGTAGTGTCCTTGTTCGCTGAAAGCTCGATATATGTGTGTCTTCAGTGTGCGATTAAAACGTTCCACTATGGAAGCTTTTTTCTCACTATAGGTTGAGTAATGTTTCACATTATACTTTTTTAGCAACGCTTGTACTGTGCTGTTGTAATACTCCTTCCCGTTGTCTGTCTGTAAATACTTCATTCGGTTAGCGGTTAGTATAGGCTTCAACGCGTTCGTCACTTCTTTCCCGGTCTTCGTTTTCAATGGTACAGCGTACGCGTACTTGGTAAACGCATTGATTACAGTCATCATATACTTGTACCCTTTGTTCACTCGAGGGTATGGTATCATTTCCACAAGATCCGCTTGGTACAAATCGTGCATACCCTTCAGTTCAACCGCGCGTCTAACGAAATTCCTTCTCGCCGCTCTGTGTAGCTCTTGCGCAATATTCTTGCGTACGTTGTTCATGGTTTAAGATACACTAACATAATACATGCGGTTAAAAAAAACTATGTATATATATATTTATAACAGTTCCTTTGTTTTCGGTATTTGTTAATTTCATTAGGTAAACTTGTATATGCCTGCAGGCGATAACTATTTCTGTCGACTTTCCTAATATATATATTATGTAACAGCCATAATTCTGCATGTATGTACATGCAAAGCTTCAGGGGATGAAAAACACCATCTGGTAAAAACAACAACAAAAATTCTTGCTGCAGGCGATAACTATTTCTGTCGAATTTCCTAATATATATTATGTAACAGCCATAATTCTGCATGCAAAGCTTCAGGGGATGAAAAACACCACCTGTTAAAAACAACAACAACAACAACAAAAATTCTTGCTGCAGGCGATAACTATTTCTGTCGACTTTCCTAATATATATTATGTAACAGTCATAATTCTGCATGCAAAGCTTCAGGGGATGAAAAACATCACCTGTTAAAAACAACAACAAAAATTCTTACTGGGATATCTATAGTTATTGCCTCTCCATACTTCAGTTCGGACGACAGTAAACGTAAGTTTATGTATTATTGTAACGATATTTGTGCTTATACATATTAGTTCGTAATGTGCGGTTTCTTTTTTTCAGACGATAACTATTTCTAGTAGTCTGTGGGTTTACTTTCCTAATATATATATTTTGTAACAGCGCTAATTCTGCCTGTGTGTATGTACATGCAAAGCTTCGGGCGATGAACGTGAACTTTCCTGATGACCACATCACCACCACCATTACTTTCACTTCTAATAAATAATGTCGTTTATCACAAAATTCAATGCAGTTTCTGCTATTGAGTACAAACGGTGTGCAGAATTAACAGTGGACAAGCAGTATCCGATCGTTAACATGTTGCATGTGGACACGAGATATGGGAAGTCTGTGCTTGTAACGTTGGAAGATTGTAAGCGCCGCTATCGTGTATATCTACCTAAGAGGTATGCTGACGTCGTTACAGATGAAGAGCTCCGTCATATAAGCCCCAGCGACCTACATCTCGTGTTTCGAGGCATGAGGAATCAAACAGTACATATGGAAATAGTAACTCGTTAAGGTAACAAACTACTTTTAATAAACAATTTTTTATCATTGTGTGTGCGTATGTTTGAATGTAGTGCAGATTAAAATTTACAAAGTTTGATGAAAGGACATTAACTTATGAGGAAATTAATTTATTTCACTATACGCCTCTGAACCTATATGTAATTATTTGTAAACTGTGTTAACTGTTGCAGCAAACGATAACACTAGAACGATTATATTATTATTATTCAGTGATATATACATACATACAATTTACTTATTAAACACTTCAATGATTGTAACGTCTTACAATGACTATAGCATATTTAAATCTGTTATCTGTTTTATTGGACCTACATGTACATGATTCAAGCCAAACGTGTGCACGTCGTATGTATGTGTGTGATTACGTTGCATGTGCGTCTGTGTGTGTGCGCGTGTGGTGTAACCCAAACGTATGCACGTCGTATGTATGTGTATGATTACGTTGCGTATGCGTCTGTGTATGATTACGTTGCGTATGCGTCTGTGTGTGCGCGCGTTACGTATGCATCTGTGTGATTATTATTCAGTGATATATACATACCTACAATTTACTTATTAAACACTTCAATGATTGTAACGTCTTACAATGACTATAGCATATTTAAATCTGTTATCTGTTTTATTGGACCTACATGTACATGATTCAAGCCAAACGTGTGCACGTCGTATGTATGTGTGTGCATGTGCGTCTGTGTGTGTGTGTGGTGTAACCCAAACGTATGCATGTCGTATGTATGTGTATGATTACGTTGCGTATGCGTCTGTGTGTGTGTGTGTGTGTGTGTGTGTGTGTGTGTGTGTGTGTGTGTGTGTGATATTTAACATGATTTTAATGTTATTGTATTGTTATGTTGCAGGTTGCTTCTTCTACAAGTACGACACACAATTATATATAAACTTTCGAAAAAATATCAATTTTATAATGTATTCATTTAATTGTGAATTTTATATTGTGAATGTTAAAATATATTTAATCTTTTAAACAAATTATGACTTTATTTTATTTCACTCTACATCTCTGAACATGTGTAAAATTAATTTATTTTTGTGAACTGTTACATCAGAAGATTTGTATGAATTTCAGCCGCCGTTTTCATGTGTGTGTATAATTTTAATTTATTTCGCTATACACTAATGAACCTTAAAACAGAAGTATTGTACTAGATTGCTAAGCCGTTAACGTATGGATTTGTCATCTGTAACAACATAACAGGTAAGTAGTTCATTGACACCAAATATATATTGCAACGAATCACAGGATCATGATAGGCGGGGCAAGTTCATATATTACACAGACAATGGACATTCATATTATATTGGTAGATGGTTAAGTTTGGTTGTTATCAATTGTATTTAGTAAGGTTAAGGGTTTAGTTTAAAAAAAAACTGTGCATTATTATTTATGGTTATTCATGTACTGTGTTAGTGGAAATGTGCGCGCGTGCGCGAGTGGGAATCGTTTCCCGGGCGGTGCGTGAAGTATTATCGTTGTTTTGACATTAGCTGAACTGAGACATGTGTATCGCTACAATCCCTATACCTGTCGGACTATTGTTTACGTTCATGTATATTATTAGTATGTAGGCAGTCATGCATGAGATACGTGTAGTCTGATTACCGCTATGCATGCTGTTACAAAGTAAATGCACTCTACTGCATGAAAAGTGCATGGTCACCTTTACTAACCATGTGACTTCCATCCACCAATAGAATGCTGACTGGTGGTTGGAAATTTTCTTAAGCCTGTCGTTACACAGGCAGTTCTTCTACGCCATCTACCGCGAACGGAACGTGCACTCCTTGTACAAGAATTCTACCGCTTGCAAGGTGTTGTAAAAACTATTCGTCGTTAGTGAAACGGGAAGACTCAGAACTGTGTGTGTAGTACATTTGCACACATCAGTGTTTTAACGCATTGTGCGTAAAATTACAAGCAGTTCTTCACTGCTGCTACCGTGAACGGTACATACAATCCTTGTACAAGACTCTACCGCTTGCAAGGATTTGTTAAGACTTTTCGGGGATAGTAACGCGTGTGACGCATAACAATTGATGTTATATCTTTACACACGATATTAATATTGTAGTCTTACGTGTGTAAGAAGTGACTGTAACTGTATCACTGTGCGAGATTCTCCGCAGTGACAGTATCATTAATTGTTACGCAATAGTTCCATCAAGACGTTTCCGTGCTAGTGCAAGATTTCCTCATAGGGTGGTCTGCTGATCGCGGTAGACCTTGGTATTCGCGAGAACACTTGAAGAAGCCGGAGAGGTATAAGCTCAATATACCGTTATTGATTAAACTCACTGTCACCTGAGATATTACTTGGTCTTAAACTCTATATAAGTTTGGCGAGTAATAAAATCCGTAGTACCGTTGTGTGTGCGAAGTGTCGGATTCATCGTGGGTAGTGCAGGACATCAACCCAGCTGTTGCAGGACATCAGCCAGCTGTTACAGGACATCAGCCCAGCTGTTACAGGACATCAGCCCAGCTGTTATAGGACATCAGCCCAGCTGTTATAGGACATCAGCCCAGCTGTTATAGGACACCAGCCCAGCTGTTATAGGACACCAGCCCAGCTGTTATAGGACCAGCCCAGCTGTTACAGGACGCCAGCCCAGCTGTAAACGTTTCTGGTGAAACGTCTGTCATTTGTAAGCCACACCTGACGAACCATCTATACCGCAAAGACCGGCCCTTCTCTTCAACAACATCATCGTGGGAGTCTTCTTATGTAACGTATCACGTCTTGCGTATGAACATTATTTAACATTTTAAAAGAAAGACTCTATATCAAACATTACATTCTGTACATTCCAAATATACCATATAAACTATAACTTGTGTTTGTACAATAAATAATCTTAAACCCTCCAATATAGACTTGTAATTTGAAATACACATACTATCATATCCTATGCGCCAATAGTTTAGTAATTTGTGTTGTCGCATAGAGATATTTTGGCGCCCAACGTGGGGCTCGTTAAATAGCGGTAAATTTACGCTATTACATATTTGTCTATGAATATAAAATTTGTTGGAAAAATCCGACGTATAAGTATAATTAACGTAATAATTGTATGTGTATAGTTCATATGAAAATCTGAGGATATAATTTTTCAATTGTGCATATTCTCTTGTATATCATATATGAACAGATTTTATCAGTATATTGGAGGTAGATTATTAGTTGTTGTATGTTAGATAAGGTATTTACATGTTGATATTTTGAACTGCTTTTTCTGTGTGCATATAAACTGGTTACCATATGTTCTAATCTTGTTGTGATAATAATAACTTGCTTTGCGTATAAGTCAATAAATTTAAATTTACTAAATTTTAAATTAAGTTTAAGCATTATGGCGGATACTGCAGAAATCAAGAATGCTTTAGCGACCTTATTAGAAAAAATGAAAGCCTGGCGTGAGGAGATGAAAGCCGAGGAAGAAGAGATGATAGCGGATATGCAAAGAATTTCAGAGGAAAGTAAAGCCAGAGATGAGGAGATGATAGCCATTAGGCAGAAATTTTGGGAAGAAATGGACGCCGATAGAGAGGAATGGATGAGCGATTCCTAGAGAAGCACAGGAAACATTTTAAAAAAATCCCGATTCTGCCAGCAGCCCACAAAATCATAAAATCAGCGACGGGTGAATCTCAGAGGGTTGACCGTCAAGCTATGATAACAGTATCCATTCAGGGAATGGAAATAGAAGTCTCTGTGCTTATTGTCAAGAAACTTGTGTATAATGTTATTTTGGGAGTGGACGCGAAATAAACTGCACGCGAACATTGATTTTCCAAATAAAATACTAAAATGTACTATAAATAATAGTAAACACGATATCAGGTTAGGACGCAGGAGGGGTAAGACGGGGTCTGATTGTGAACCTATTACTATAACTCGCCCAGCGGTTCAACTTGCCGATAAGATAACGCATAATATGCGGACTCACAGCAGGCAGATAACGAGCAATGAGCAAGATAAACTGCAAAGTATGCTTGATAAATTCGAATCTGTGTTTTCAAAAAAACCTACCGTCACGAATGTTTATGAACACAGTATTCAGGTCACTGATGAAAATAAATTTGTACGGAAGACGTACCCCATCCCCCTTCACTATCAACAACAGGTTGATGCCGAAGTTAAGAGTATGCTTCAGAATGGTGTTATTGAACGAACTGATAGCAATTTTTTAAATCCTATGGTTGTTGTTAAAAAGAAAAATAACGACATTCGATTATGTCTCGACATGAGAAATCTAAATTCTATTACAAAAAAATGCTACGACTGTGCTCCGAATGCGGAGAACCTATTCATAAAATTTCAAGGTGTTAAATACATGTCTCGCCTTGATCTTAAAAGTGGATTCTGGCAGATTCCCCTTGCCAAAGAGTCGAGAAGATACACAGCATTTCTATATCGAAATAAATGCTATCAGTTTAGAGTAGTTCCATTTGGTTTGGTTACCAGCTTAGCGGCCATGGTCAGATGTTTGGAGTTAGCTCTGGGACCCGAGGTGGAGGACTTCGTCAGCATATTTGTTGATGATATTTTGGTCATATCCAAATCATTTGAAGAACATCTTGAACATCTCAAGATTGTATTTCAGAAATTGCAAGCCGCTAACCTGACTCTCAATCTTGAAAAGTGTGAATTCGGGAAATCGCAAATTAAATTTTTGGGACATATTATCTCAGCGGAAGGTATAACAACTGACCCGGAAAAAATACGTGCGATCATGGAGTTCCCGAAACCCACAAAACCCAGGGATATCAGAGCGTTCCTCGGATTGACTGGTTACTTCAGACGTTTTACGCCAGAATATTCTGGGACAATTGAGCCGTTGTTAGAACTGCTTCGTAAGAGTACTAAATGGAGATGGGAGGAGCGTCATCAGCATGCTTTCGACGCGACTAAAAATTTGTATAGTAGGAACCTGCACGTGTTCCATCCTGAGAAAAGGGGCACATATGTCCTGAATTGCGATGCTTCGGATTACGCCATTGGGGGGGTACTCTACCAACGGAATGAGAAGGGTGAAAACAAAATAATTGCGCACAGCAGTAGGTCACTAAAAGGGGCCGAACGTAACTATTTCACATCGGAGAAAGAAATATTGGCTATTGTGTACTGCATTAGTAAATTTCGTTATTACCTGGTTGGACAACACTTCGAAATCCTTTCGGACAACCAGGCCTTATCGTTCATGTTGCGCTGCAAGTTGGCGAACGCTCGCATATCCCGTTGGATCATGGCCATCCAAGAGTACGACTTTACCATTAAGTACTGTAAGGCAAGCGAGAACCAAGCAGCTGACACGTTAAGCCGATACCCTCCAATGGTGGAAGAACGTCATGCGTCTAATAACCAGGAAGTTCAAATTCTAGCTGTCAAATATAAATTAGAAGACAGTCTCAAAAATAGGTTAAGAAATATTGGTATGGAACAACAGCGGGACACAAAATTGAAGCGGATATGTGACGCTATCCGGATACAAGAAAACCCTAAGTACAGAATATATAAAGACGTAGTATATAAAATTATCAATGGCGGATGGAAGATTATGGTACCGGACGCTATGGTGGAAGACCTCACCTGGATGTGTCATGAGAGTCTGGCTCATGCGGGGCCTTATAAATGTTACCTGGCAATGCGGGAGGATTTTGTGTGGCTAAATATGACCAGGAAAATAAAGGCCATACTCCGCTCATGCCACATCTGCCAAACAGCGAAATATCCGAACCAACATACCCAGGTTGAAATGGGTAACATTGTTGTGCGTAATAAAAATGACCTTGTATGCATTGATTTTTTGGGTCCACTTCCTCGGGCGGCACGTGGAATGAAGAACCTTGTGGTTGTTACGGATGCCTTTACCAAACATGTTAGCCAATATGCTATTGGTAGACCTACTACGTCGGCTGTCATAAACATTATGCTAAATAAATACATGCCGAAAAATGGTCCCGTAAGGAAGATACTCTCAGATCAAGGTAAGCAATTTACGAACACCAAGTGGCACTCCGAGCTTGAGAAACACGGGGTCCAGACGGTCTTGACTGCGATCCGGAGACCGCAAGGTAACTTGGCCGAGCGGGTCAACAAGGAGTTGGGACGGTTGTTCCGTACGTACTGTAATACTAACCAGAGTAAGTGGCCGGAATTCCTAGAATTTTTTGAGTATGCCATAAATGGAAATTATAATTCTACTACTGGGTATACTCCGAATGAACTCCAAACCGGAGAAATGCCAGGCCGGGTCTGGGGTAAACACATTGAAAGGATAGCGACGCATAATGTGCCTATACCAGTTGAGATAAAGAAAATCGAAGCTAGAAGACGCATTAAAAAGTGCGCCGAGGAGCGCACGGAAAAATTTAATGCGGAACATAAACTAGTCAAGTTCAAGACTGGAGAGAGTGTGCTTTTACGAGCATTAAATGTTGGAAGAAGGGAGGACAACACAGCCGCGAAGTTTTTTAGGCTGTATAATGGTCCGTATACCCTGTCGGAGCAAGTTGGGAAAAATACCTTTATCTTAACCAACCCAAATACCAACCGTGCGATTGGTAAATTCCATGCGTCCTCATTGAGGAAGTATTATACAAAGGATCCGTAAACTCAGAAATAAATGTCAGGATATAGGGGTAAGAATGTGTAGTGATTCAAATATGTCAATTCAGGTTTAAATGTTGTATGTAAGATGGCTCTGTGAATGAACAATAATCTAGTTTTGATAAGGAATGTTGTCTGTGTACCCTATGACCCTGCATTAGATGTCGTTATCTGTGTGTCAAGAACATGTGTGTTTGTTTTGGTTTGAAGGTTACCACGTGTCTTTTGTTTTGATGCTTCTGTCAAAGTGACAGTTGGAATTGTTAGTATTAATTGAGGATGTTTATTTGATTTTAGTTCGAGGGTATTATTATTATTTCAGGATTAGGAAGTTGTTTTGGGTATATTAAAAAAAAAAAATTTTATTTTTTTGTTAGTTAACTAAAAAAAAAAAAATTTTTTTTTTATGCGGGAAGGAGTTAATCCTGCAACGAATCACAGGATCATGATAGGCGGGGCAAGTTCATATATTACACAGACAATGGACATTCATATTATATTGGTAGATGGTTAAGTTTGGTTGTTATCAATTGTATTTAGTAAGGTTAAGGGTTTAGTTTAAAAAAAAACTGTGCATTATTATTTATGGTTATTCATGTACTGTGTTAGTGGAAATGTGCGCGCGTGCGCGAGTGGGAATCGTTTCCCGGGCGGTGCGTGAAGTATTATCGTTGTTTTGACATTAGCTGAACTGAGACATGTGTATCGCTACAATCCCTATACCTGACGGACTATTGTTTACGTTCATGTATATTATTAGTATGTAGGCAGTCATGCATGAGATACGTGTAGTCTGATTACCGCTATGCATGCTGTTACAAAGTAAATGCACTCTACTGCATGAAAAGTGCATGGTCACCTTTACTAACCATGTGACTTCCATCCACCAATGGAATGCTGACTGGTGGTTGGAAATTTTCTTAAGCCTGTCGTTACACAG